>JASEVX010000006.1:17328771-17985034 GCA_031761405.1 Serripes groenlandicus
CATTATCTTCTGCTGCGATTTGTTTTATGTGGGAAAGGGGTAATTCCCCCCTCTGCAAGAGCAGTAAACCATTTTTGTGTCACCTGCGTAGCATGGTAGGCACTTAGGGATTACTTTTTTTTTTATCCGGCGTCTGTCCGTCCGTCCGTCTGTCTGTCTGTCTGTCTGTCCGTCCGTCTGTCTGTCCGTCTGTCCGTCACACTTTTTCGTCACGTTTTCAAATAACTTTTTTTCTACTCAAAGGATTAGATTGAAACTTATGACAAATGTTTATATCAATGTGTGTGATTGGGTCACAAAAGGGGGATAATCCAAATAATTTTATATCAGAGTTATTGCCCCTTTTCTGTCAAAAAATCTCACTTTTTCGTCACGTTTTCAAATAACTTTTTTTCTACTCAAAGGATTAGATTGAAACTTATGACAAATGTTTATATCAATGTGTGTGATTGGTTCACAAAAGGGGGATAATCCAAATAATTTTATATCAGAGTTATTGCCCCTTTTCTGTCAAAAAATTAAATTTTCAAATAACTTTTTTTCTACCCGAAGGATTGGATTGAAACTTCTGACAAATGTTACTTTTTTTTTTATTTGACGTCTGTCTGTCTATTTTTTTTTTTATCCGGCGTCTGTCTGTGTCTGTCCGTCACACTTTTTTCGTCACGTTTTCAAATAACTTTTGTTCTACTCAAAGGATTAGATTGAAACTTCTGACAAATGTTTTTATCAATGTGTGTGATTGGTTCACAAAAGGGCGATAAACCAAATAATTTTATATCAGAGTTATTGCCCCTTTTCTGTCAAAAATTTAAATTTTCAATTAACTTTTTTTCTACTCAAAGGATTGGATTGAAACTTCTGACAAATGTTTATATCAATGTGTATGATGGGTTCACAAAAAGGGGGATAATCCAAATATTTTTATATCTGAGTTATTGGCCCTTTTCTGTCAAAAATTTAATCTACTCAACGGATTGGATTGAAACTTCTGACAAATGTTTATATCAATGTGTATGATGGGTTCACAAAAGGGGGATAATCCAAATATTTTTATATCAGAGTTATTGCCCCTTTTCTGTCAAATATTCAAATTACTTTTTTTCTGCTCAAAGGATTGGATTGAAACTTCTGACAAATGTTTATATCAATTTTTGTGATGGGTTCACAAAAGGGGGATAATCCAAATATTTTTTATATCAGAGTTATTGCCCCTTTTCTATCAAAAATTAAAATTTTCTGACAAGGCGCCGGCAGGTGACACACGTGCTCCGGGGAGCACTCCATTCTAGTTCTCATAAATATATTTATGAGTAATATTTAAAAAAAATCTGAGTTAAAATTTTGTAACATGAAATATTGGAAATACAATATTAATTTTATTCCTCTTTCATTTTGATATTTTCTCTTTTTCCTCCATGTTTTCAGAATGTCTTCTGTTCTGTTCTGTTCTGTATCTCAAGGCATCTGAAGTCCGCATGTATACCTTTTATGAAACTAATGATGATTCCTAGCACTTTTTTTCTTTATCTGTCATGCTTTCAATATGAGTTTATGAAATATGCGGAAAGTAAGAAGAATTGATTAACCCTTTCCCTCATATAGACGCTTTCTGACGCCTCTGCAGCAGACGGCTTTTTGAAAACATAGTGACAAAAGAATAAATTGCACAAAACGTGCAATTTCTCCTTTTGCCACAATGTTTTCCACTTTTTGTCATAGGTTAACCCATTCAATTATGGAGATTTTCTATGTTTTGACAAAATACGTTCAAAGTCGTCTGCTGCAGAATTGTTGTATGAGGGAAAGGGTTAAACATAAGCTTTCAATAATTATCATGAATTGATACACTTGACAATGAAAATGCAATAACAAAAATCTAAGTCTATCTTTTGAATATCTACCAGGTTAAAATAAATCAAACATTTTGACATGCAATCTCCCATATACATGTAGTGTGGGGTTATTGAACTAATTTACGGGGAACAGGTTGTTTTTTTGGTGCCCAGATTTTATAATATGATTTGCAAATTTATCTGTTCATTTTATATTCCCTTTGTTTAATGATATTTAAACTATGATTATCATCGTATTCTATCTTTTTTTTTTACATGTATATTTAGTGAACCCTTTCCAGCATACAAGCACATCTGCAGGAGACAATTTTTGAAAACATTGTGACAAAAGGAGAAATTGCTCATTATAATGAGCAATTTTTCGTTTTGCCTCATTGTTTTCAACTCTTTTCTAAAACTAACCTTTTATACAAAGAGATTTTCAATATATTTTTCCAAATGATTGCTGAAGATTTGTTGTGTCTTGGAAAGGGTTAACCCTTTCTAAACTGCAGAAGCATTTTCGTCGCAATAGCAGCAGACGACTTTTGAAAAACATTGTGGCCAGCGGTGAAATTGCTCATGATCGATGAGCAATTTCTCCTTTGGCCACAATGTTTTCAACTTTATTTAACAATTAAGCTATCTTTTATGGAGATTTTTCAGGTTTTTGTCACTATGTTTTCAAAGTATGTGTCCTGGTATGACATTTTTCGGTTGCCTGCTTTTAAAATCATTTGATGATAAAATTGTAACATCTAGATATTTGGAAGCACTTTTCCATGTATTTTACACAAAGTTGAAACATTACATGTAATTTTGAACAATATTTCATTTTCCTTTACCAGCAATGCTTTCAAACGTGTCTGCAGGCAATCAAAGTAATCTGTAATAGCAAAAGAGTACACATATCGAGATTACAATCTACATTTGATCTTATGAATGATCTTTTTTCTGATAGAAAAATACTCCCAATATAATTGAATCAATTAACATTTCCCACATACAACAAATCTGCCACGGGCACCTTTTGAAAATATGTTGGCAAAACAATGAAAGGTCTCTGTAAATGAAGGTATAATAAGTGAGTGAGTTCAGTTGAAAAGGTTGTGGGAAAAGGAGAAATTGTTCATTTTAAGCAATTTCTCTGCTTGCCACAATGTTTTTCAGACATACCTGCTGCAAGTGTTGTCAAAATATCTGCATGTGGGAAAAGGGTAATACATGTACTTTTTCAATCTGAAACCAAGATCACACTTTATACATATTTTCAGAGCAGATTTTCCTTTTCCAATAGCGTTTTTAATACTATCGAAACTATATATACCTGTCCTCATAGAGTGATATCTTTAATGCTTTAATCGAGTATAATACTGTATTATAAATACAAACTCTTTCCCATATAGAGACGCTTTCTGATACCTCGGCAGCAGATGACTTTTGAAAACATGGTGACAAACAGAGACATGAGCAATTTCTCCTGCTGCCACAATGTTTTTTAACTCTTTTCAATAATTACACATTCATTTACAGATAATTTCGATATTTTCAAATAGAGGTTGTCAAAGTCGTCTGCATGTGGGAAAGGGTTAATGGTTTGCATCGAACAATACTGAAATCACAGAAAATATAGAACATTTCCATTAACCCAAGTTCCCTCATATGACAATTCTGCAGCAGACGACTTTTAACATATTTTGTCAAAAAATAGAAAATCTCTATACTTCAATGGATAACCCAAAGACCTAATAACATAATGTGTTATTAGGTCTTTGGATAACCTATGACCAAAAGAGGAAAACATTGCGTCAAAAGGAGAAATTGCTCGTTTTGAGCAATTTCTTCTTTTGTCACTATGTTTTCAAAAAGCTGTCTGCTGCAGAGGCGTTGGAAAGCGTCTATATGAGGGAAAGCGTTGAAGAAAGGACAATAAATGAAAAGAGCAGAAAACATTGAAACAAGAGAGAAATTGCTGCTTATGAGCAATTTCTTCTTTTGCCACAATGTTTCATAATACATCTGCTGCAGATGCGCTAAACTGTGTCTGTATGAGGAAAAGGGTAAATGATTTATCAGAATATTAATAATGTTAATTGAAAAATGTTTTGGTCCTTTCAAGTGTATATATATAGAATGGTGTTTGATTCTCCTGGGTTCAATTGAATATGCAGGTTTTAATTAACCCTTTCCCTCATACAACAATTCTGCAGCAGACGACTTTGAACATATTTTGTTAAAAAATAGAAAAATCTCTATAATTGAATTGAATTTGATAACCTATGACTAAAAGTGGACAACATTGTGGCAAAAGGAGAAATTGCTCGTATTGAGCAATTTCTTCTTTTGTCACTATGTTTTCAAAAAGGCGTCATTAAGCTTCTATATGAGGGAAAGGGTTAACCCTCTCCCTCTTGTAGACACATTTTGAAGCATACTGGGTATGCCGCATATAACTTAACCCTTTCCCGCCTGCAGACGCATTTTGACGCGATAGCAGCAGGCGACTTTTAAAAAACATTGTCGCCAAAGGTGAAATTGCTCATGATGAGCAATTTCTCCTTTGGCCACAATGTTTTCAATTTTAATTTTATTTAACAATTAAGCTGTCTTTTATGGTGATTTTTCTAGTTTTTGTCACTTTGTTTTCAAAGTCGTCTGCTGCAGACATTTTGTTATGTGGGAAAGGGTTTTAAGTTAATATTTTAGTAAATGGAGAAATTGCTCCAAATGTCAACAATATCTACATTTACCACAATTTGTTCAACACTCTTGTATAATTATATCTTCATTTGTAGAGATCTTCTACTTAGTAGTGATTTGTCTCAGTGTTGTATATATGGGAAGGGATAAAGCAATACTATGGGTCTCAATTTAAAAACCTTTTAATATCAAATGATTGATGAATAAAAGACTTATTTTCATCTAAATTTGGAATGTTATATGTATACGGATTTGGCCAATCGAACTGTAAAGTTATTATTTACCAATTTATATGCACATAATTTTACAGTGATTTTAATCCACTACAATTAATCCTTTCCCACATTAACAAATACTTTGAATATTATCTTGCCAAAAATACGGAAATTCTGTATAAATGAGAGAGCTATTGAATAGAATTGTGGAAAAGGAGAAATCGCTCAGTCTCAGCATTTTTTCTTCTTGCCAAAATGTTTTCAATATTTGTGCCTTGATGTTTTAACCATTTTCAACATAAAGACGCCATTTGATGCCTCTGCATAAGATGACTTTGAAAAGACCCACCCACGGTTACTAAATGAGAAAATTGCTCTTCAGTAATATTAATTTTACCTAAACAGATTTTCCTCATTTTTTCAAATACATTTCCAAATTCAGATTTGTTTTTTGTGGGAAAGGGTTAAAAGTTTTCAGCTGAAAGTTTCAGTGTACAATATGTGAAAAATAATGTAGTAAATTTTGTATCAAAATTTGAATAGAGAATTTCAAATTGTAATATATATTTCAGATAAAATACCAATTGAATAGATTTAATTAACAGATTAATAACCACCAAACTGTGAAGTGTTTGCACACCTTGACTGCAGAAACTTTATACATCAACAAGTTTAAATTTTTACATCTCCAATTTGGCCTGCCTAAACCAGTTCAAAATCACCTTACCTGTACAGCTGGTCCAGGTATCTTTTACCTTTTCCAACATACAGATACTTTCTGACGCCACTGCAGCAGAAGACCCTTGAAAACATTGTGGCAAATGGAGAAATTGCTCATGATGAGCAATTTCCCCATTTGCCACAATGTTTTCAACCCCATTCAATAATTTCACTGTCATTTTAAGAGATCTTCCATAATTTTGTTGTACAGTTTTCAAAGTTATCTGTTGCAAATTTGTTGCATGTGGCCACATACATAAAATCTGCAGCAGAAGACTTTGAAAATATTTGTATGCATACAACATAATGTTTTAAAATCTCTATATTGAAAGTATAATTCTTTAATGGAGTTAAAAGCATTGCTACAAATGTAGAAATTGCTTATAATGAGCAATAATTAAACCAGAAGTTCTTCGTTTGAAAATTTCAATATTTTCAAATTCGTCTGCTGCAGAATTGGGACAGGGTAACAGATATTTTAACATTTACAAATTCTGAAGTTAAACACATTTTGACATAAACATGCAATTTCTGCTTTTATCACAATGCTTTCAAAACACCGTCTGTTGAACTGGCATTCAAAATAATCCAGATCTGTGAAGGGGTTTTAAATAGTTTGTCATGGTTAAGGGTTTTCTGTAGCCCCCTTTGACAGCCTTAACAATACATTCATTCAAATTCTCGCATAGTTGACTTGTATAGTGACTCAAGGTACACTCTTTATCAACTCGGAGGCTACCTATTTCGTTCATTCATTGGACAGCCTTGTCTCTCTTATCAGTGTTTGAACTTGACTGTTTAAAACACTGAGTTCAATTTCCAACATTTTATTGTTTTAGTGTTATTGTTCCTGTGATATTACCTAGGATTATTCTCCAGTGGATTTGACTCAAAAGGAATTTACGGTTGGGCTTGTTGGACAGTTTATGTTTTGATTTATTTGTGGATTGATCTACTACTATTAGGTTTTAAAAGAAGACTCATTTTACTTCTGACCGAAATAAATGATGTGTTAGCCTTAGGTCTCTGTTGATTTGTGATATCTGTGATAAAGATTATAGAAAGGATTCGTAGAAACATTTTTGTATTTTGTGTTCTTTAAGAACTTAGTAGTTGAAAGAAAGTAATGCCTTTCTGATTTATTTTAATATAACCAGATAACTAGTTAAAAGAACCAGATATATTATTATTCATATCTACCAACAGTTTCTCTAAGAGGTGACAGCCTTTTCTATATACATGTAGTATACTGGCGAGAGATACCAAGAGCCACATTGGGCTAATTATGAACATAGTTTGTGATAATTCCTAAGGGAGACAAAAATCCAATACGGAACAGTTCGCTGCCACTGCTTAAAGCATTATCATTGAATATTGGAACAAGATTTATCTTCGAGTGAAAATTGAATTTTTGCATGAGCACTCCGCTTGGCGTTCTTTGTTGTTAAGCAACTGCACCAAGAATAATATCCGAAACGATGAATCTTTGACGCATGGGATTTTTTTTCATCGACTGCAAGGCAGCGTTGTAGATTTGTTTTTATAAAAACGTGACATTGTTCGGGATACAGAGTTATGGCGATACTTAAATCGTTCTTGTGTTTATGCAACACCCGGACAGGGAGCTTGGTTTCTGGATGTTATACCCTGGTATGTTTGTCTTTATCCTTTTTTGTACAAATTAGCTATTGCTATTTTCAGCTTCATTTGCTTTGATACATGTAACAATATAGGGAAATATCTGGAAAACTGAAAATATTATACTTCGGACACTTTCCCACTTGCAAATGCGTTTTGACTCTTCTATAACAGGCAGCATTTTGATTTAAAAAATTGCAGCAAATGAGAAAATTGCTCCTTTTATCAAAATGTTTTCACAAGTTCCAATCTGCAGATGTGTCAAAATGCGCCTTCATCAAGGTTAGAATATGGAAACCCTCTCTCTAGTCTATGTATACCATAAGTATAAATATTGAATAGTTTTTTAGCTCGCCAGTACGAAGTACAGGAGAGCTTATGTGTTACCCCCGGCGTCGGCACCGTCGGCACCGTCGGCACCGTCGGCACCGTCGGCGGTGGCGTAGACACCTAGGTTTAAGGTTTGTGTTTAAGGTTTTAATTTGGGTTTTAAGGGTTTATACCTTTAGGAACCATTTGTCATCCATCTACGCACACCACTACACCCGTCCTGACCCTGGGTGAAGGTCAAGATCATTTCTACTTGGTTCTACTTGGTTCAGTTACAAGGTTTAAGGTTTGCGTTTAACGTTTAACATATCACTCTGCATTCACTATTATGACATTGATTGCTTTCATATTTAGTTAATACATTTAGGAACTATTGGTCATCCATCTACGCACACCACTACACCCGTTCTGACCCTGGGTCAAGGTCAAGGTCATTTCTACTTGGTTCAGTTACAAGGTTTAAGGTTTGCGTTTAACGTTTAACATATCACTCTGCAGTCACTATTATGACATTGATTGCTTTCATATTTAGTTCATACATTTAGGAACTATTGGTCATCCATCTGCGCACACCAATACACCCGTCCTGCACCTGGGTCAAGGTCAAGGTCATTTCTACTTGGTTCAGTTACAAGGTTTAAGGTTTGCGTTTAACGTTTAACATATCACTCTGCATTCACTATTATGACATTGATTGCTTTCATATTTAGTTTATACATTTAGGAACTATTGGTCCATCTACGCACCCCACTACACCCGTCCTGACCCTGGGTCAAGGTCAAGTTATATCAGAGTTATTGCCCCTTTTCTGTCAAAAAATCTAACTTTTTCGTCACGTTTTCAAATAACTTTTTTTCTACTCAAAGGATTAGATTGAAACTTCTGACAAATGTTTATATCAATGTGTGTGATTGGTTCACAAAAGGGGGATAATCCAAATAATTTTATATCAGAGTTATTGCCCCTTTTCTGTCAAAAAATTAAATTTTCAAATAACTTTTTTTCTACCCGAAGGATTGGATTGAAACTTCTGACAAATGTTACTTTTTTTTTTATTCGACGTCTGTCTGTCTATTTTTTTTTTTATCCGGCGTCTGTCTGTCTGTCTGTCCGTCACACTTTTTTCGTCACGTTTTCAAATAACTTTTGTTCTACTCAAAGGATTAGATTGAAACTTCTGACAAATGTGTTTATCAATGTGTGTGATTGGTTCACAAAAGGACGATAATCCAAATAATTTTATATCAGAGTTATTGCCCCTTTTCTTTCAAAAATTTAAATTTTCAAATAACTTTTGTTCTACTCAAAGGATTAGATTGAAACTTCTGACAAATGTTTTTATCAATGTGTGTGATTGGTTCACAAAAGGGCGATAATCCAAATAATTTTATATCAGAGTTATTGCCCCTTTTCTGTCAAAAATTTAAATTTTCAAATACCTTTTTTTCTACTCAAAGGATTGGATTGAAACTTGTGACAAATGTTTATATCAATGTGTATGATGGGTTCACAAAAAGGGGGATAATCCAAATATTTTTATATCAGAGTTATTGGCCCTTTTCTGTCAAAAATTTAATCTACTCAAAGGATTGGATTGAAACTTCTGACAAATGTTTATATCAATGTGTATGATGGGTTCACAAAAGGGGGATAATCCAAATATTTTTATATCAGAGTTATTGCCCCTTTTCTGTCAAATATTCAAATTACTTTTATTCTGCTCAAAGGATTGAATTGAAACTTCTGACAAATGTTTATATCAATTTTTGTGATGGGTTCACAAAAGGGGGATAATCCAAATATTTTTTATATCAGAGTTATTGCCCCTTTTCTATCAAAAATTAAAATTTTCTGACAAGGCGCCGGCAGGTGACACACGTGCTCCGGGGAGCACTCTATTCTAGTTGAACTTAGAATTTTTGTCAAAAGTATTGAAAAGGTGTATTATCTTGCAATAGGTGATACTGTGCGACTTTACCTAATACTTTAACTGTTCTGAAGTAGGCCCTGATATACGATGGCCCTGATAGGCGAGCTATATTGTCCTCCGACAACTCTTGTTTGGTGACATCTTTGTGGACGTGACCAATGATGTTTCTTCTTTAAGAACAGAAGACTAGATAAGGTGGAGTGAATAGGTCTTTTTTATATAAAATCTCTATAAGCACTCATTAAAACCTATGTTGTGGGTACTCAAAAGAATTGTCTCACTTAGACGATTCTTTTGAGTACCCACAACATAGGTTTTGGAGGTCAAATAAGGATTTTAGAGCTTGAAATACGCTCCTTATCTAGAGCTCTGAAAAAGCCTTGTTTTACCCATTTACATCATGCAGACATTGTTTGATGCTGCTGAACAGATGCCTTTTAAAAAAACATTGTAGGAAACAGAATAATTGCACCTAAATAAGCAAATTCTCCTTTCCCAACAATGTTTTAATTATAGGAATTTTCTATAATTATGTCCTGATGTTTCCAAAGCCATCTGCTGCAGATTTGTTGTATGTGGGAAAGGGTTAAGCCCCAGTTTTGATTATTAATTAATCTAGTAAAGTCCACTGTCATTATTGCCCATAATAAGGTTTTAACCCTTTCCTTCATACAAAAATTCTGCAGCAGACAAAAGACATAAAATCTGTAGAATTAAATGGATAACCTATGACTAAAATTGGAAAATATTGTCGCAAAAGGACAAATTGCTCGTTTTGAGCAATTTCTTCTGTTGTTTCTATCTTTTCAAAAAGCCGTCTGCTGCAGGGGCGTTAGAAAGCGTCTATATGTGGTAAAGGGTTAAATTAAAGGATAATTGAGTGGCAGTCTGCAAAAACCAACCATTATGGCAGGTTTGACAGTTGGAAGTCGAGATCAGCCAATATATCCAAGAGATCTGATCTGTCTCTGCACTGTTTACCAATTAGTCATGGAGAAGGTTTCAAGAAACTTCTGTAAAACAGTCTCCATTTGGATCCAGCTTAGCATTGCTGCTGGTTTATGTTTCTAAATCATTACTAATTATATTTAGGTTGCTTTTTACTGGAGCACCGCTTTAGTGTTAAAAGGTTCCAAAAGATTGTTATGTTGATGAAATTTGCCTATTCCTTACTTTTTTCCACAATGTTTTCAAAAGTTGCCTGCGTCAATGATCATATGTGGCAAAAAGTATCGACTTGCTGGAAAGGGTTAACCCTTTCCCTCATATAGACGCTTTCTGACGCCTCTGCAGCAGACAGCTTTTTGAAAACATAGTGACAAAAGAAGAAATTTCTCAAAACGAGCAATTACTCCTTTTGCCACAATGTTTTCCACTTTTAGTCATAGGTTATCGTTAATCAATTCAATTATAGAGATTTTCTATTTTTTGACAAAATATGTTCAAAGTCGTCTGCTGCAGAATTGTCGTATGAGGAAAAGGGTTAACATTAAATTACCATACAAACAGGTATGGGTTACCCTGCAGTAGCTCGGTCAATAAATCATACAGTTTATGGCCCTGTCGAGGTATTATTATGTGAATAGCCCTCATTTTCCATAGATTCCTATCATGTTCATGTAATATAAGGACGTCACAACAAAATATTATTCAAATTAGACAAAAAACAGATGGTAAATATACACCAGACTCCATCAAAATGAGATTTGATCGGGCAAGATGTTACCAAAGTGAATAATGGCCTGGTCTGTTGCCACCACCATGGTGACATTTAGAATAGTTCAAATTAACCTTTTCCCACATACATATTGAATTACTAGAAAACTATAGTAGACTTAACCCTTTCCCTCATACGACAATTCTGCAGCAGACGACTTTGAACATATTTTATCAAAAAATAAGAAATCTCTATAATTATATGGATAACCTATGACTTAAAGTGGAAAACATTGTGGCAAAAGGAGAAATTCCTCGTTTTGAGCAATTTCTTCTTTTGTCATTATGTTTTCAAAAAGCCGTCTGCTGCAGAGGCGTCAGAAAGCGTCTATATGAGGGAAATGGTTAAGAAAATATCGAAGACAAAAATACAAAAAGTTACTATAACTGAAAGCGCAAAATTGTGTACATATATAGGCAAAACTATGGAAAGTATCTTCATTTGAAAGTGTTAGTAATTCAATAGAGTACGAAACAGTTTGACAAAAGGAGAAATTGCTTATTATATATGGGAATGGGTTAACGGGTATTTTTCCCTCTGTATAATGATTACAAAGCAGAAGATTATTAATCTAATGTTAACCCAGACACTTTCTGACACCTACAGAGTCTACAGCAGACGTCTTTCGAAAACATAGTGGCAAAAGGAGAAATTGCTCAAGATGAGCAATTTCCCATTTTGTCTCAATTTTTTCAATAATAATTCCATATATATATAGAGATTTTTGCTTAGATGTTGTTAGAATTCTGCAGCAGACGACTTTGAACATATTTCGTCAAAAAATAGAAATTCTCTATAATTGAATGGATAACCTAGCTATGACTTATAGTGGAAAACATTGTGGCAAAAGGAGAAATTCTTTTGTCACTATGTTTTCAAAAAGCCGTCTGCTGCAGAGGCATCAGAAAGCATCTATATGAGGGAAAGGGTTAATAGACATCAGAAGCTGTCTTTATCTAGAGAAAGGGTAAATGGGTTATTAATTCCACTATCTTTTATATCTATGATGTAAAATAAGCCATTAAAAATGTAACACAATTTTAGCTATTTAAATGATTGACATTGTATTGCTTTGAGAAAAAAAGTATGACAAAATGGCCTGAAGGGAAATACATTTCGGTGTTGAAGTTTTTATGCTCAAATATGCTAATTTGCTATTCTGTTATCAGTTGGATATAAAAATTGATAACAATTTTATTTTCTCACCTTCAAATTTAATAACAATATTGAATTTATGATTAGTCATATTATTGATACTAACAAGTTAAGATATTGTAGGAGACATAGACATGTCATTTTGGGTATTTATTTAACCCTTTCCCTTACAACAAATCTGCTGGAGACGTCTTTGAAAATGTCTACTAAAACATTTGGAAAAATCTCTATATTAATTTTGTAGATATAATTACCGAAAAATGTTGAAAATTTTGTGGCAAAACAAGAAATTGCTCTTTTTGAGCAATTTATGCTTTTGTCACAGCAATTTCAAAAGTCGTCTGCTGCAGATGTGTCAAAATGTGTCTACAGCTGGGAAAGGATTAAAAGATGAATTGATTTTTTAAATGCAATTTATCATTTCTCCACAATGCTTTCAATCTTTGTCTATATCATATAGAAATGGTTTAATTTATATTCACTTTCTATTTTTCTTAACCCTTTCCCTCATATAGACGCTTTCTGACACGTCTGCAGCAGACGGCTTTTTGAAAACATAGTGACAAAAGAAGAAATTGCACAAAATGTGCAATTTCTCCTTTTGCCACAATGTTTTCCACTTTTTGTCATAGGTTATCTATTCAATTATGGAGATTTTCTATTTTTTGACAAAATACGTTCAAAGTTGTCTGCTGCAGAATTGTCGTATGAGGGTAAGGGTTAACATATAATAGATGATTCATTTACATTTGAACATGTTTCATGAAAACTCAAATTCATTTTAACTCTTTCTCACATGTAGACACGTATGCATCTTCAGTAGTCTTTACTTTTGAAAGCATTGTGGCAAAAGGAGAAACTGCTCATCAAAAGCAATTTTTCCTTTTGCCATAATGTTTTCTACTTTGATTGAATTATAATACATCAAATCAAATGTAGAAGTGTTTTCATATTTTGTCTAGATGTTAATCATGTTACCATTATAATTGTTAAGTCATCTACAGCAGACGACTTTCAAAACATCTAGTCAAATATATTGAAAATCTCAAAAAATGAAAGTATGCTTATTGAATAGACTTTAACTCTTTCCCTCATATAGACGCTTTCTGACGCCTCTGCAGCAGACAGCTTTTTGAAAACATAGTGACAAAAGAAGAAATTGCTAAAAACAAGCAATTTCTGTTTTTGCCAAAAGGTTTTCCACTTTTAGTCATAGGTTATCCATTCAATTATAGAGATTTTCTTTGTTTTGACAAAATATGTTCAAAGTCGTCTGCTGCAGAATTGTGGTATGAGGGAAAGTGTTAAACCATTGTAGCAAAAGAGTTCTGCTACAGACACATCAAAATACACCCCCAGTTGACAAAGTGAATATATAGAAGTTGCCAATTTCCAGGCAAAGAAGAAAGAGTGCTGGCAAAAATTTCACAAATTCAGAATGTTTTGGGGTTAATTCTAATTTAAACTCCTTAAAACTTAAAAAATCAATAGATCTTTGTTAAAATTATGTTACAGGCGAGTCTAATCTAATTTTCTTTGTTTTTCCCCTAAACCAAGGACTTAAATGGCCCTCATCACTCATGCTCAATTTGACACATTCTCTTTCTGTGTTTTAACAGGCATACCTCTTTCTCTTTTTTTTTTCAAGTTTTTCGACTATGGGTATTTCTAAATTTGAAATAAGTATTGTCTAAAAGAGAAATTACCCATTTGTATACCCGAAGAATTATAATGATTGCGCGTTTGTAGTAGTTTTTCCAGTTCCCACGATGTTTTCAGCATTAAAACTCAATGTAATAATCCCTTTCCCACATGCAACAAATCTGTAGTATAGACGACTTCGAAAAGATCTAGGTAAAGTTTGGATATTGTAAGAAACATTGTGGCAAAAGGAGAAATTGCCCATGAAATGTCATCTGCTTCAGATATTATAGCCCTCCGACCCTGATGATAGCAATTGTTAACCCATATACAACAAATCTGCAGCAGATGACTTTGAACACCTTTTGACAATTATGAACATGGAAAATCCCATGGAAAGTATGATCATTGAAAGAATTGAGGCAAAATGATTATGACCAATTTCTCTTTTTGCCAAATTTTTTTGGTTCAAAAGTCTTCTGCTGCAAAAAAATTTAAAACACTCTTGCACCACACAAAGAACTGCCTAAACAATTTGCTAAAGAAAAGACTTGCTGAAGTGAGAAAGGCATGCAACGATTATTTTATCAAGTTACATTTTGAGGTGATGGAAAAGGACAAATAACCCATGTGGCCCTTTCTAACTCATAAGTTACCCTTTTCTTTGAGAACAATGGTTTTGACCGATCTGAAGCAGTCATGATACAATATTAGGGGAAAAGGAGAATATCTTCTTTTTCTCATCAAGAACAAATATCTAAAAATTCGTGTGAAATTTAAGCTTAACGTTACTTCTCCTAAGATGTTTTCAAAACAGAAGATATTCAAACAGAATGTTTTCAAAACTTTTCCGCTTTTGCAGTTTTTCGTTTTGCCTCAATGTTTTCAACCCTATTCAATTATTTAACTTTCGAATATTTATAATGGTTTTTCCATATAAATTGCAACTAGATATTTTCATAGGCGTCAGCTGCAGATTTGTTGTATTTGGGAAATGGTAATGGCTTCTAAATGAACTGAAGCTTCCTTTCCAGAGAAAGGGTTAATCATTGCATTGTGCAAAAATTAGCACCCAAAACAATAGTTTTTCATATGACAAAGCCGAAGTGGTACTTCAAAACTGATCCAATGAAAACGAACAACACTTGGTCATGCAGTCAGGCGACGAAGAAAACAATGAAAATTTATTTTTTTGCCATTCTTTTCTTTAAGTGTGGCTTAAGGTTAATTGTCAAATTGTTGTAAAATAGCATTCTTGTTAACCGTTTCCCACATACAGCAAATTTGCAGCAGATGACTGAAAATTATGGAAAATCTCTATAAAGGAAAGTTTTATAATTTAACCCTTTCCCTCATACGACTATTCTGCAGCAGACGACTTTGAACGTATTTTGTCAAAACATAGAAAATCTCCATAATTGAATGGATAACCTATGATGAAAAGTGGAAAACATTGTGGCAAAAGGAGAAATTGCACGTTTTGTGCAATTTCTCCTTTTGTCACTATGTTTTCAAAAAGCTGTCTACTGCAGAGGCGTCCGAAAGCGTTTATATGAGGGAAAGGGTTAAAAGGTTGAAGTAGGTGTGGCAAAAGGAGAAAGTTCTCATTATGTGCAATTTATCCTCTTGCCACAATGTTTTCAAAAAGTCTTCCGCTGTAAAGGCATAAAAAAGTGCGCGTATGTGGGAAAATTGTTGTAGTTTCTCCTTGAACAGATGGTTTTGGAAAACATTGAGGAAAAAGGTGCAATTGCTCAAAACAAAACATCTCTTAATCCTTTCCCACATACTCAATCGTGCTTTAACCCTTTCCCTCATACGACAATTCTGCAGCAGACGACTTTAAACGTATTTTGTCAAAACATAGAAAATCTCCATAATTGAATGGATAGCCTATGACTTAAAGTGGAAAACATTGTGTCAAGAGGAGAAATTGCAGGTTTTGTGTAATTTCTTCTTTTGTCACTATGTTTTCAAATAGCCGTCTGCTGCAGAGGCGTCAGAAAGCGTCTATATGAGGGAAAGGGTTAATTCTATCTGGAGCCTTTTTGAAAACATTGTGTTGTCAATTCTATTCAGTATAAATTTTGTTCTTTCATTAACCCTTTCCCTCATACGACAATTCTGCAGCAGACGACTTTGAACATATTTTGTCAAATAATGGGAAATCTCTATAATTGAATTGATAACCTATGACTAAAAGTGGAAAATATTGTGACAAAAGGTGAAATTGCACGTTTTGTGCAATTTCTTCTTTTGTTACTATGTTTTCAAAAAGCTGTCTGCTGCAGAGGCGTCAGAAAGCGTCTATATGAGGGAAAGGGTTAATAGAGAGTTTCCATTTCTTTTACGATTGTCTTCAAAGAACGTCTGTGGCATATAAATTTTGATGTATGTGGGAAGATTGTTTTCAAAAGTCGTCTGCTGCAGATGCGTTCAAAAAAGAGTAATCCCTTTTCCACTTGCAGACACATTTTGACACATCTGTAGCAGATGACTTGAAAACATTGTGGCAAAAGGAGAAGTTGCTTCTCCTTTTGCCACACTTTGTTCATCTCTTTAAACAGTTTACTATACTGTGACTTACTAAAACGTTCTTTGATAGAGATTTTTCATATTTTGCTTTTAACAGTTTTCAAAATTGTCTGCTGCATATTAAAGTATGTGGGAAAGGATTAAATAAAGTAAAAGTGTTAAAATTCCTTTCTTTCATTTTCTTACTATTGTTTTATCCAGACAAGGTGTCTATGTGGAAAAGCAGCCAGTTGCTTTGGAAGATTGTTGCGTGGAGTACTGGTGTGAGAAAACCAGGAAATGCATAAGTAGGTGAACTGGCCGCCGTGATATAACTGAGAAATTGTTAAAAACGGCGTTAAACCCCAATCAATCAATCAATCAATCCAGACAACATAATCATATTCATGCAAAACTGAAATCACCCTTAGATACCCATTGACTTTCACGACTTTCTCCATGATTCACTTTCAGGTATTTTCTTTGTTTTCTACCTCA
Organism: Serripes groenlandicus; assembly: GCA_031761405.1. Classification (NCBI taxonomy): domain Eukaryota; kingdom Metazoa; phylum Mollusca; class Bivalvia; order Cardiida; family Cardiidae; genus Serripes; species Serripes groenlandicus. The sequence goes on from JASEVX010000006.1 coordinate 17,345,665, forward strand.
TATCTCAGAAATGTACAAAGCATTTATTTTCTCCTAAAACTATCGAAACCATGCATTTCTTTATTTGAAAACAATCAAAAGAATGCAGTGTTTATTCTCGCTGGGTTAGAAAAACAGCGTTAAACCTAAACAAAATTGACAAATTGAAGCTCAATGGAATAAAGACAATATGTAAAATTCTTCCTTTTGTTTGCATAACATCAATATTGTTTGTTTTAATTCATCTGTATAAATGTTTTGTTAAGCATAGCTCCCATCTGCAATTCTAAAACCCTTTACCACATATAGATGCCTTTTTACGCATCTGCAACAGACAAATTTTGAAAACATTGTTGCAAAAGGCGAAATTGCTCATAATCATCTATTTCTTCTTTTGCCACATTGGTTTCTTTCATTTATAGAAGTTTTTTCAAATTTTTTCCCTGACCCTTTCCCTTATATAGACACTTTCTGACGTCTCTACAGCAGGCGGCTTTTTAAAACATGGCGACGAGAGAAGAAATTGTTCAACTCTATTCAATTATTGTACTTTCATTTAAGAAGTCGTCTGCTGCAGATTTGTTGTATGTGGGTCAGGGTTTAGTGACATTAAAAGATGGTATCTGATGGTAAAATCTAGATTTATCTTAAATTTATTAACTGTCTCGCTCCTATCATTACAATGCTGGGTAATAATTACTGTACAATAATATCAGCTGTGGTTGAGTGGTTTAGTGTCCAGTATTTGAAACCATGCAGGTATCCCAGGTTGGATCCCCAGTTGTGGCACTTCAATCATGGTGGAGTGCCCTTGGGCAAGGCACATTTTCTAGCCTAGTACTGGTTTGTTTATCTATGTATCATGAATAAATGAACGGTCGCTGTGTGATATAACTGAAATAATGTTGAAAACAGTGTAAAACTAATAAAAAAAAAAAAAGAACTCCATATAGATATATACAAGAACTGATAGAAAAATTAGAGTTGCCCTTATTAACCCTTTCCCTCATATAGACGCTTTCTGACGCCTCTGCTGCAGACGGCTATTTGAAAACATAGTGACAAAAGAAGAAATTGCACAAAACGTGCAATTTCTCCTTTTGACACAATGTTTTCCACTTTTAGTCATAGGTTATCCATTCAATTGTAGAGATTTTCTACTTTTTGACAAAATATGTTCAAAGTCGTCTGCTGCAGAATGGTCGTATGAGGGAAAGGGTTAAACCTGTCCAACATATATACAGACACATTTTGGTGCATCTGCAGCAGACTCACTCACTGGACTTTGCAAACATTATGACAAAAGGAGAAATTGAATTATGAGCAATTTCTCCTTTTGTCAAAATGTTATGAGCTCTATTCAATGGGGATATTCCATAGCTTTTGCCAAAATGCTTTCGTATCTGTCTGCTGCAGATTTGTTGTATGTTTAGGAAGGTGATAAGAATATAGGCAATGATAGAAGATGAAGGAATGCAGTGGAATAAGCGTTCACCCTTTCCCACATACAACAAATCTGCAGCAGACGACTTTGAAAATGTCTTGGCAAAAAAATGAAAAGTCTCTGTTAATGCAAGTTAAATAGATTGAATAGAGTTGAAAACATTGTGGCAAAAGGAGAAATGGCTTGTTTTGAGCGATGTTTTCGAAAGTTTTCTGCTACAGAGTCGTAAAAATGCGTCTGAATGAGGAAAGTGTTAATGTAAGAACATAAGTACATGTAGACATCTGACAATTATAAGACTGACATAGATATGAAGCTGTCTGATGATTTAATTGATGTTTTGATGTCAGTCATCCGTCAATGACAATAACTTGAACATCCAATACAGGTGACAATTCTAACTTCAAAGTGTTGTTAGGTCATCCCTGCATAACCTTTTCTTACAAGCAGATACATTTTTCCTTGATATCTAATTTTAATTTTCAGCTAGATGTTTTCAAAGTTGTTTGCTGCTGTTTTCTTGTATGTAGGATGAAGTGATACTCATTGAAACTGTTATTAAAACCTTTCCCAATGTGCAAATCTATGAAAAATATTGAAATCTATATAAATATAAGTACATGTATAATTATTTCATGACTATGATTTGTGGCAAATAGAGAAATTGCTCATCATGAGCAATTTTTCCTTTAGCAAGCCAAAAAAAAAAAATTATTTACATGGACCATGTTTTTAGCTCTACTGGCTAAGCCAGAAGGGCTTATGTCGTGGCGATTCGTCCGTCGTGCGTGCGTGCGTCCGTCCGTCCGTCCGTCCGTCCGTAAACAATTTCTTGTTAACACGATACAGTCTTCCAAACTTATACAGTAGTTAGATATCCATGAGAGCTCGGTTCCTTTCGAAAACCAGCCAGATCTGTCCATGCATGACTGGATTATGGCCCTTGAAATGGTCAAAATTGCTGTAATAGGGCTTAATTGTTAAAATGATACAGTCCTTATTTTTAGCTCTACTGGCCAAAGGCCAGAAGGGCTTATGTCGTGGCGATGTGTCCGTCGTCCGTGCGTGCGTGCGTCCGTGCGTCCGTGCGTCCGTCCGTAAACAATTTCTTGTTAACACGATACAGTCTTCACTTTTGATTGTATCTCAACCAAACTTATACAGTAGTTGGATATCCATGAGAGCTCGGTTCCTTTCGAAAACCAGCCAGATCCGCCCATGCATGACTGGATTATGGCCCTTGAAATGGTCAAAATTGCTATAAAAGAGCTTGTTAACACGATACAGTCTTCACTTTTAATTGCATCTCAACCAAACTTATACAGTAGTTAGATATTCATGAGAGCTCGGTTCCTTTCGAAAACCAGCCAGATCCGCCCATGCATGACTGGATTATGGCCCTTGAAATGGTCAAAATTGCTATAAAAGAGCTTGTTAACACGATAAAGTCTTCACGTTTGATTGTATCTCAACCAAACTTATACAGTAGTTAGATATCCATGAGAGCTCGGTTCCTTTCGAAAACCAGCCAGATCCGCCCATGCATGACTGGATTATGGCCCTTGAAATGGTCAAAATTGCTATAAAAGAGCTTGTTAACACGATACAGTCTTCACTTTTAATTGTATCTCAACCAAACTTATACAGTAGTTAGATATTCATGAGAGCTTGGTTCCTTTCGAAAACCAGCCAGATCCGCCCATGCAAGACTGGATTATGGCCCTTGAAATGGTCAAAATTGCTATAAAAGAGCTTGTTAACACGATACAGTCTTCACGTTTGATTGTATCTCAACCAAACTTATACAGTAGTTAGATATCCATGAGAGCTCGGTTCCTTTCGAAAACCAGCCAGATCCGCCCATGCATGACTGGATTATGGCCCTTGAAATGGTCTAAATTGCTATAAAAGAACTTTTTAACACGATAGTCTTCACTTTTGATTGTATCTCAACCAAACTTATACAGTAGTAAGATATCCATGAGAGCTCGGTTCCTTTCCCAAACCAGCCAGATCCGCCCATGCAAGACTGGATTATGGCCCTTGAAATTGTCCAAATTGCTATAATTGAGCATGTGAACACAATAGAGGCTCCATTTACTATCTGATCTTCACCAAACTTAGATAGTAGTTAAATATTGATGAGAGCTTAGTTCCTTTTGAAAACCAGCTAGATCCGCCCATGCAAGACTGGATTATGGCCCATGAAATTGTAAAAATTGCTATAATACAGCTTGTGAACACAAAACAGCCTCCATTTACTATCCGATCTTCATGAAAATGACCAAAGAACCATACCAGTAGAGCATAGGCCCTCATGGGCCTCTTGTTTATTGTATCTCAATCAAACTTATACAGTATTTAGATATCCATGAGAGCTTGATTCCTTTCGAAAACAAGCCAGATCCGCCCCATGCATGACTGAATTATGGCCCTTGAAATTGTCAAAATTGCTATAATAGGGCTTAATTGTTAAAATGATACAGTCCTTATTTTTTATTGTATCTCAATCAAACTTATACAGTAGTTAGATATCCATGAGAGTTTGGTTCATTTCTAAAAAACGGCCAGATCTACCCATGCATGGCTGGATTATGGTCCTTGAAATTGTCAAAATTGCTATAATACAGCTTGTGAACACAAAAGAGCTTCCATTTACTATCTGATTTTCACCAAACTTAGATGGTATTTGAATATTGATGACATATTGGTTCCTTTTGAAACAAGCCAGATCAATGCCAGTAGAGCATAGGCTCTCATGGGCCTCTTGTTATATATTTCCCATAATACAATAAACAACTTCGAAAAATACATGTAAGCAAAATGTTTACATAATTAGCATAATTTTTGGATTGAGTCAAAAGAGTTAAAACTTTAATTATTGAAAATGTTGAATTACTCATTGTAAACAATTGTTCTTTCGTTAAATTTTATGTATTTAAAAATTGTCTGCTAAAAAAGCATCAAAATGTGTCTTACATAATGAGAAAGGGTTTTAAAGACATCTACTGGTGCGTCAAAATGTCTCTGAATGTGGGAACAGTATTATCAATGGATCAATTTGATACTTTTCTAGAACGTGAATCAGTATACATTGGGAACGGCCCTATTTGTTCAATTCATTGTGTTTTTATTTATAATCTAAGTGTCAATTTATTTTTTGTATTAAGTTGTTTTTATATTCAAACCAAATTCCAGTGTGCTTTGAAAAATCTGTTTTGTTTGCAAACAAATGTATTATGTGGTAGTCAGTAAACCCTTTCACACTTGCAAACACAATTTGATGCCTCTGCAGCAGACGGCTATTGAAATCATTGTGGCATAATGAGCAATCTTTCCTTTTTGCCACTATATCCATTAATTATTCTTTCATTTACAATTATTTTCCATATTTTTACGTAGATGTTTTCAAAGTTGTCTGCTGTACATTTGTTGTATGTAGGAAAGGGTTATAGTGGGAATTAACCCTTTCCCTCATATAGATGCTTTCTGCAGCAGACGGCTTTTTGAAAACATAGTGACAAAAGAAGAAATTGCACAAAACGTGCAATTTCTCCTTTTGCCACAATGTTTTCCACTTTTTGTCATAGGTTAATTATCCATTCAATTATGGAGATTTTCTATGTTTCGACAAAATACGTTCCAAAGTCGTCTGCTGCAGAATTGTCGTATGAGGGAAAGGGTTAATCATTTGTGTAAACATACAGAAAGTTCTGTCTGTTTCGTCTAAAGAGCATTTATCACCATGTTTGGATTTCACGAAACAATTTTAATCTCCACGAAAGATTAAGTTTAGTCAGAAGGCAGTTAAAGCCTTATTAGTCATTGGTCATTTACGATGAATGGACATTGATTGACCAAAAATTGGCTGAAGGATTAAGTATTTAGTCATGTTTAACATTTAGTGTGAATCCCTTTGGGAAGGCTGAGACATCAAATGCCTTTGTTAATCTACTTATATAACCCTTTTCCTCATATAGATGCTTTATGACGCCTCAGCAGCAGACAGCTTTTTGATAACATATTGACAAAATAAGAAATTGCTCAAAACGAGCAATTTCTCCTTTTGCCACAATGTTTTCCACTTTTAGTCATAGGTTATCCATTCAATTATAGAGATTTTCTATTTTTTGACAAAATATGTTCAACGTCGTCTGCTGCAGAATTGTCGTATGTGGGAAAGGGTTAATTTTTCAGACTATCTGAAGATTCCTGTACGAAAACTCTGAGCTGATTCTGTACAGAGTCTGTACCAATTATGGGCAGAATACATACAGAATTTCTGTTTTCTGTACAGAATAAACACAGACACAGAATCTGATATAAATTCTGTACAGACTTTTTGTTTTTTTCTGTACAGAATCTTACTGAACCAGGTTTTTGTCTGTACAGATTATTGTATCAGACAGATTTTTCGCACTTAGAAAAAAAAGCGAACCAGAAAAATGGACTTAGACAAAAAGTGAACCAGAATAATTGAGCTTAGAAAATTTCTTAAATCATGTGTTTTTTTTAAATATTGAGAGACGTAGATAAGCAACTCCACCTGTACACCTGTTATCTGGTTAAAATATGACATGGAGAAATAAAATTTTCCAAATTTTCACATTTTGTAGCAATTAATTAAACTTTGAAGTCACATTTGGCACATGTATATAAAAAACCCATACATATTCTGAAAGCTTAACATTTCAACTAAAGTTAGAAATACATTGAACATCTAGAATTTGTTTGTGTTTTGAATAATGCCTGGTTTAAAAGACACAGGGAATGAGGGATTGTGATTTCTGTATTTTATTAATTTTGTTCCAAATATTGATAGAATGACATTACAGTATTCATAAGGATAAAATATTATCAAAGAGTGTAGCGTATTAAAATATTGTTATCCATTGGAACAGAACAATGTTTAAACTTCCAGAAAATATCTTTGTTATTTTCATATCTCATTTTTCATTTTCATTTCAATAGTTTTTGAGTTTTACTTGCTACAAATGTTACGACGGATTTTAGTGGGTCACACTTACGAACGTGTGTTTATAACGGTGAACCGGAAATTTGAATGACTGCAATTTCAAGACGATGAACGTGCGGTGTTCGCCTCATATTCTACTACCAGGTATGTTTTTTCTAATCAATATCAAATTAAACCTTATAATCTGAGCTTTATTTTAATATAGAAATTCTGGAAATCGGCCTGAAATTGACAAATGCATAGCAATTCTAGTACGAATCGTGTTCGCTACGCGATTGGCCGCCATTTTATGTCTTTGTCAACACAGCGAGAAATCGGTTTTAAAGTCCCGATTAATTCAATAAATACCTCAAAATAATGCGTGTTAAAACAGTAATACATTACTATTGCAATACATATTATCTTTCTAATGAAATTTATACTTTCTCAATCTTCAAAAGATATATTTTCATGATCTTCGACACATCCGTTTTTCTGGGTTAAATCCGTGAGAGAAATATTTAAATCTTCATCGTAGTTTTTGGTTTATAATTCTAATAGATATGATTATTTGTTGAAAAATACCTATCAAATATAATCTTACGTTATCCTGTTCTTAATATTTGATATTTCCACCTTTTTCACAGGTTTTTCGAAACCAGATGTTGAGAGCTTGCCACTGATAACTAGCGTCGAATTCGGACATACTCATTTTCGGATAGTGTAGGATAAAATCTAAATTTTTACAGTAGGACTTATTTGAGGTGTTTTTTCAGTTAACACTTTCCCACACAAAACAAATCTGCAGCATACGCCTTTGAAAATGTCTATGCAAAAATATTTTAAGTCGTCAAAAATGAAATTTTAAATGGGAAAGGAGTAAAATAATAGCAAAATTTAAAAACTTCTTTTTTTTAAATTCCAGATGCTGTTACTCACATTATTGTTGGCATGCAGTTGAAAAATGGATCAAGCAAGAAATTCCTGGGCAAGCAAGAAAAGAGAAACAAGACGTTAAGAAACAAAAGATACAGTTTATGATTTAAAACCATTTATGACATTGAATACCAAGAGGAGATGTGCATAATCCTAAAGGTTGTTTAAAAGAAAATATCTCGTTTGATATTGAAAATGTTTGTGTTTAAACTTAAATAAAATATTATGTTACTTACACCATTTTTTTTGCGAATTTTTCATTGAGAAATTTATCCTTTTGTCACAATGTTTTCAATTATGTCCAATAGTTGAATATCTTTGAAAAACATTGTTGCAGAAGGAGAAATTGCTTGTTTCAAACAATCCCTCATTTTTCAACAATGTTATCACAGGTTTTCTGGTGCAAATGTGTCTTCAAGTGGGAAAGGAAATATTACTACACATTTTTAGCATTTCTCCATACAGAATTAATTCTGTACAGATTTTTTTCTGGCCAGACTTTTTCTGCTCCCAGAATTTTTCTGCACCCAGAATTTTTTCTACACCGATTTTTTTTCTGCCTAATTTAAATATTTCGCGAAATTCTGTACAGATTTTGCTCTTTGTCTCCATTTGAAAAATCTATTTATAGAATCTGGTTCAACTATGTCTCAATGAACCAGATTTTTTTCTGTACAGAGACTGCTGCACAGTTTCTGTATTTTATTCTGTACAGAATCTGGTTCTAGTCTGCCCAGACTATTTCGTACAGGTTAGATTGTTATGTTCAATTTTTATTATCCTTTTCCAGAAACATTTTCAGTTTGCTTTATATTTTTTTTTCCCCATCAAAATGTTAAATATGTAACACTCAACATTATGTACGCTGGAAACCAAAACTTGGATTTAAAAAGTTGATGGCTAAACCACATTGTTTGTTACATAAAAGGATCAATGTCATAATCCTTTCCCACTTGCGGACACGTTTTGACGCGAGTCTGCAGCAGACATTGTTTGAAAACATTGTGCCACAATCATTTTGAATTAAGTTTTTGGAGATTTTACAATATTGTTGCCGAAGTCATCTGCTGCACATTTTGTTGTATGTGGGAAAGTGTTAAAATGTTTTTATGTGGTTTAAAGCCACAATGATTTCCACTCGATCCAATAATTACATTTTCATTTATCACATTCTCACATACAACAATCTGCAACAGACGACTTTGAGAACATGCATATTGGCCAAAATATGGTTAACAATTAAACATCTATGAATGAAAGTTTTATCATTGAATAGAGTTGAAAACATTGTGAAAAATGGAGAAATTGCTCATCATGAGCAATTTCTCTTGTTGTCACCATGTTTTCAAAGGTCGTAGACTGAAATGGCATCGGAAAGCATCTATAAATGTGGGAAAGTGTTAAGCTTTACATGGTTTGATGCCGAAATGTTTTCAATTCTATCCAATAATTATTCTTAAACTGGTTTCAACTTTATTCTATAAACATTTTTTCATTTATAGATAATTTTCCTACGTTTTTCAAAATGTTTTCAAAGTCGTCTGCTGCAGATAGGTTGTATGAGGGAAAGGGTTAAGCAATTTTTATGTGGTGCGATGGTTTCAGGCGCAAGATGCCAGTATGATTAGAGATATCAATACATCACGTATTCCCCAGCGTTGGTCAATAATCTCATTTTTTCGTGGAAATAAGGTCATCCATTGCAGATCTACAGGGAGCCAGGGGGAGTAATTAGGCGGGTCAATTTAGGGGGATGGTCCCTGTAATTATTCAAGAGATGGAAAACCATTTATATCGGAATTAAGTAAAGTCATTATTACCCCTTTACCACATATAGATGCTTTCTGACGCCTCTACAGCAGTCGAATTTTGAAAACACCGTGACAAAGGAAGAAATTGCTCAAAACTAGCAATTTCTCCTTTTGACAGAATGTTTCTTCTGTATTCAATAAGTTTGTCTTCATTTAGGGAGATTTTCCATATTATTGTTGAGATGTTTTCAAAGTCGTCTGCTGCAAACAAATTATATGTGGGAAAAGAGTTAAAAGTTTCCCAGTGAACTGTGTGTCAAAAAGAGAGTAAACAGGTCGTGCCAAAAGCACCTTTATTACTCGACCCTTTTCCAATGGCAACAAATCTGTAGCAGAAAACATCTGAACAAAGATATGGAAACTCTAAATAAATGAAAGTATATATATAAGTTATTGAATAGAGTTGAAAACCTTGTCGCGAACAGAGAATATGCTGATTTTGAGGATTTTGTTACATTTTGTGACCACTATGTTAAGTTCCAACAACATAGGTTGAATTAACACCTTCCAACATTGTACTGACATAGTATGTTTTAAAGCGTCTGTAGCAGGCGACATTTGAAAAACTAGTGGCAAAAACGTAACATTAAATGTTTAAAATCCGCTGTAGAAGAATCAGAAAGCGTCTGCATGTGAAAAATGGTTTAACCCTTTCCCTCATATAGCCGTTTTCTGACGCCTCTGCAGCAGACAGCTTTTTGCAAAAATTAGTGACAAAAGAAGAAATTGCTCAAAATGAGCATTTTTCGTTTTGCCACAATGTTTTCCACTTTTAGTCATATGTTATCCATTCAATTATAGAGATTTTCTATATTTTGACAAAATATGTTCATAGTCATCTGCTGCAGAATTTTCGTATGAGGGAAAGGGTTAAAAGTCATCCGCAGCAGTCAGACATATACAAGACAAGACTATTAAGTAATGGTATAAAGGGCGGAGCTGTCAGCGGCAGCCTGCTGCTTTGCCAATCTTCTGTCTAAGTAAGGGCATTATTAAGGATTTGTAAGGTAGATGGAGCGTAAATCTGCAGAATCAAAGGAGACGCCAGTAATTGCCTTTCTTTATTCTTGTGGCACTCAATCTTAGTAATAGGCCAACCTTGCTGCTGTTATAGACGTGATATAAGAGTTCAGGGGTTTCTCCAGAAATTTGCTGTAATTGAGTGATTAGCATTGGGGATTTGGCGGCATGGCGTTTGAGTTCTATTGAACCTGCGGCCTGCAGACATATTGGAGGGTCCAAAATTGGCAACGCACATTTTTATGCCTTATAGTATTTGTTTGTCACCAGGTTATACAATTGTAATGACTTTTAACCCTTTCCCACATACAACAATTCTGCAGCAGACGTCTTTGAAAGAGGCAAACACACAGAAAAGCTCTATAAATGTAGGTATAGTTACTGAAAATTGTGGCAAAAGAAGAAGTGGCTCGTTTTGAGCAATTTTTCCTTTTGTCACGATGTTTTAAAAAAACGCCTGCTGCAGATGTGTCAGAATACGTCTAAGGCTTCAATGAAATAACAAAACAATCAGTCAGTATTCCCCATGTTTGTGGTGTCTGTTTATATCATTGTTCCAATTCAAACCTTATAATGCAAGGTTTTATGTTATTGCAATTTACCAAACAAATGTATTTTCATCAAATTTTTAATTTGTTTCTCAACCTTTTCCTTTTCTGACGCCTCAGCAGCAGACAATATTATAAACGAAAGAACAATTATTTAATTAATAAGTTGAAAAAATTGTGCCCAAATTATGATGAGCAATTTTCTCGTTTGGCAACAATGTTTTAAAAAGTTGTCTGCTGCAGACGTAGGGTTAACCCTTTCCCTCATATAGACGCTTTCTGACGCCTCTGCAGCAGACAGCTTTTTGAAAACATAGTGACAAAAGAAGAAGTTGCTAAAAACGAACAATTTCTCCTTTTGCCACAATGTTTTCCACTTTTAGTCATAGGTTATCCATTTAATTATAGAGATTTTCTGTTTTTCGACAAAATATGTTCAAAGTCGATCGACTGCAGAATTGTCGTTTGAGGGAAAGGTTTAATAGTTGTTTGATGGCTGCAGCTATAATTTTATACAGAAGGCTATAATCTTGCACTTTTGTCTATTGGACAGTCTCACAGTTTGAGTTCATTATCCCTATCCCACATGCAGACGTATTTTACCCATCTGCAGCAGACAACTTTGTAAACGATTTTGGCAAACAGGATGAGCAATTTTTCTTTTTGCCACAATGTTTTCAACTCTGGTAAATTAAACTTTTAGTTATGCTTAAATGTTTTCATATTTTTGTGAAGGTGATTTCAAAGTCGTCTGCTGCAGATCTGTCGTATATTGGAAAGGGCTAAATTTAAGAATGATGGTTATTTCGGTCTAAAATTATCCATGGTTGTTTAAACCCTTTCACTTTAATTTCTGTTTAAATCAATTATTTCATTGAGATGGTATTTTTAATCCCTTTTCCTGCTGAATTGCCGTAATTTTGTTTCATCATTGACCCTTAAGTCATGTATTATATAAGTCAGATAAGAAGCTTAACCCCTTCCCACATACAACAAATCTGCAACAGATGACTTTGTAAACATCAAGTCAAGAAAATATGGAAACTGGCGCAGCAGAATGACTTTTGAAAACATTGTGACTAAAGAAGAAATTTGCTCAAAACGAGCAATTTCTCCTTTTGACACAATGTTTGCATTTTTTTTCAGTAAATATACCCTCATTTATAGGGATTTTCCATATTTTTGTCCACATGTTTTCAAAGTTGTCTGCTGCTATTTTGTTTTATGTGGGAAAGGGGGCTTAAAATACTAGGTCAGAAACAGATTATCAGAATCACATGGATTGTTCTGTTGCTACATAATGTGAATTAGATATATGCCTAACTAGGAATAGGTTTGTCTAATTATGATTTTGTTTACAAAGAGTACATACAACAATAGCTATACAGTCCAACCTGTGTTTAAAGACCATCCATGGGAAGAGAACAATTTGGTCTTTGTTCACAGGTGGTCTCTAGTTACAGAGTCATTTATGCAGAAATTGCATGAGTAATTAAGAAATTAAATGTGGTTGCTATAGACAGGGAATTGCTAAACAAAGATGGTCTTAAGCACAGGTTCGACTGTATACAAAAGTTGTCTGCTTTACATGCGTCAGAAGCTGTATGATTGAACTCAGGTCAAGTGTAAACCATTGCGTCCTCTTTAACCCTTTCCCTTTTTTATGCCACTACAGCAGACGACTATTGAAAACATTGTGGCAAAAGGAGAAATTGCTCGATGTTTTCATTATTGTTCAATGTTTGTTATTTTATGTTTATAGAAAGATTCAATATTTTTACCTAGATGTTTTCAAAGTCGTCTGCATCAGATTTGTTGTATGTGGGAAAGGGTTATATTACAGGAAGACTTTTGTCTCCTTGTTAATAGATGAATTTTGAAAACAAATTTGGAAGTATGAGATATTTCTCATTTTCTGACAATTTTTCCACCATGGGAAGACACTAGCGTAACTGTTATACTTCCAATATTTCCCTAGATATTTGCTAAGTGGGAGACTGTAAAAACATCAAAGCATGCGGAGACATTTTTACCATGTCGGTCAAGAATGCAGTCAACGGCCACTAATGGATGTATTGTCCATGTGTCATGACTGACCAGTGGTTATGGTGTTGGTCAAGCCGAGAGTGGACAATGAAGTATTTTCTCTCTCTCCATCATATACAGGAAATGCCTGAATGTGGCCTTTCACATTTATCATTGAAGCCAGGTCACATAAAAAACACACTAAACCCTTTCCCACATATAGTACAACAATTCTGCAGCAGACGACTTTCAAAACTTATTGACAAAAACATGAAAAATCTCAATAAACTAGAGTTTTACTATTAAATAGAGTTGTAAACACTTTAATTTGTGGCAAATGGAGAAAATTGCTCTTATTGAGTAATTTCTTCTTTTGCCACAATGTTTTCAATAGTCGTCTGCTGCAGATGCGTCAAAATGCATCTACAAGTGGGAGATTTAAAATGATGCCTAGTAGTACTGGCAACTTTGTGCTCAAATTTAAAAATTGTTAAAAGCGGCGTAAAACACCAAAGAGTCAACATTCTTTCATTTATTTTATTTTATTGGGGTTTTACGCTGCTTGCAACATTATTTCAGTTATATCATGGCGACAGTTCACTTATTCATGATCCCTCAGGGTAAACGAACCAGTACTAGGCTAGAAAATGTGCCTTGCTCAACCTGGGCCGCGATTGGGGATCAAACCCGGGACACCTGGTTTCGATGCTATATAACCACTCGACCATAGTGGATTCGTCAAAATTCTAAAATTCTAATTTGTCCATTAAACCCTTTATGTAGTGTGATGTGATTAGAAATGGGATTAGACGAAATGGGATGTTACCGCTCAAAGTATTTGTCCCATTAAGACAATTCATTTGAGTACTAACAACATATGTAATGATGTTTTTACAAGTTGTATGCCACAAATATGTTGTAATGTGGGAAAGGGTTGAGTCGATATCGGTACACCAATTCCGACCCACGGTACAAAGTCAAAATACCAGAGAATGATTGAATCAAACATTTTATTTAAATTTGAAATTTGATTCCATAGATAAACATCAAATAAGGATAAGTTTTCAATATTCTAACATATACATCTGTGAATGGCCTTATGTCAAAAGGTTGTATCAACATTTTGTACCAATGCATAGTTACAACTGTATAGCATAAAACACATGACATGGCCTTATCTTGAACCGTTACCTGATACAGATGCCTTTTGACGTTGGTAAACCAGGCGGCTTTTTTCGAAAACGTTGTGGGAAAAGGAGAAATTTCTCCTTTGCCAGCAATGTTTTCAGCTAGATGGATTACACCTAACATTTATTTCTGATTTTCTCGGATATTCCTCTCTGAATTACGCCCATTTTAATCTTTGAAATTGACAGATGAAGTTCAACAGCCAAGAAAATCCATAAAGACATTACATAACCCTTTACTGCACTAAGACACATTCCAATGCCTCGGCCAATGACAGCTTTTGAAAACATTGTGGCAAAAGGAGAATTGGCTTCTCATGCCACAATGTTTACAACTCTTTTTAGTATTATTTTACACATTCTTTTATGGAGATTTTCATTAATTTTGCCTAGATGTGATCAAAGTCGTCATCAGCAGATTTGTTGTATGTGGGAAAGTGTTAACCCTTTTCCACATACAACAATTCTGCAGCAGATAACAAAAATTAATGAAAATCTTTGTAAATGAAAGTATTATTATTGAATACAGTTGAAAACATTGTGGCAAAAGAGGAAATTGCTCATGAAATTCCTCTAATACGAAAATATTTCCAACTCTTGTCAATAAATTGACTTTCATTCATACAAATTGTTTTCAAAAGTCTTAACCCTTAACCTCATATAGACGCTTTCTGACGGGTACCACTCAAAATACCCACGGTCAAAATACCCACACCTCCAAAATGTCAAAGTAGTCAAAATACCCACAGCAGAATTTTCCGGGTATTCAAAATACCCACAGTAGAATTTACAGGGTATTCAAAATACCCACAGTAGAATTTACAGGGTATTCAAAATACCCACAGTAGAATTTAACAGAGGTAGTCAAAATACCCACAGTAGAATTTAACAGAGGTAGTCAAAATACCCACAGTCATGGATACCAGGACTATTTAATGCAACTGACTATTTAATGCAACTTTCCTTTGAAGAATTGGAATAAGGTGGGTAATTAAGTATATCAATTAATTTGAAGCTTTTGATCTTTTTCTGATAATTACTTTGTTTGTCACTGTCAATTAGTTAATCATTTAATTGATTATTATTAAATCAATTATCTCTTATTTTATATATTTCTCCAAACTGTTATATATTTGGGTATATAATATGGTACATTTTGGTTGAAAATCATTGCACATTCAAAATGGAGATGGAGATCATTAAGAGCAACAAAGGTCAACGCAAACTTCTTTATGAAGGTTATGTTTACACTAAGAAAAGTCAGAATAAGTCGTCTATCCGGTGGGGATGCACTAAGAGAATCGGTTTCGACTGCCGTGGAACAGTGACAACTGATTTGCTGGTTACGGTTCCCAAGTCTACCACTGAACACACTCATGACCCTGATCACTTCTTCACACAAGCCCTGAAGCTCCGTTCTAATATCAAGGATAGTGCCCAGACTAATCGTGGAAAACCAGGACAGATCGTCACAGATATGCTTTCAGATCATCCCAAGGAGGTTATTGTTGCTGCCGGTTCTGTCAATATGCTGAAGCAAACTGTGAGACGTGCCAAGAAGGTAACAGGTCCAAAGAACCCGTCAACAATCAGAGACATTCCTGTCCCGTTGCCGGATGACTTTGCAACTAATGTGATCTATGACAATGAGTCACCAGACAGTAGAATACTCATGTTTGCCACAGAGGATGGTCTTCGCCTCCTAGATAGTGCCAGTAGATGGTTCATGGACGGTACCCACTCTACAGCCCCTGCTCAGTTTGCCCAACTCTTCGTTATCCGTGTGCCGCTTGGTAACTCCTGTGCCTCAGTTGTCTACACACTCCTGCCCTGCAAGCAGCAGAGTGCTTATGAAGAGATGTTTTCTGCCCTACTAGATGCCTGTCTGCAGCGAGATATTCGGCCCAACCCAGAGCACATCATAGCTGACTACGAGGTGGCCATTCACAATGCTGTAAGAAGTATCTTGCCCGACATTCACTTCCAGGGATGTTTCTACCACTTGACGCAGGCTACCTGGAGAAAAGTACAGTCAGAGGGTCTGCAGTGCGATTACAAGAATGACGTCGATGTCCGGACATTTTGTGGGAAGCTTGATAGCCTAGCGTTCCTGCCACCCGACGATGTGAAAGAAGGCATGGCGTTGCTCAAGGAACAAGTTCCAGAAAATCTACTTGGTTTGGTGGACTACTTTGACATCAACTATGTGAATGGTCCGTTCCGTTCGGTTGTGACAGCAAATGGAAATATTCGCTTCAGACGCTCTTCCCCTCGCTTCCCCACAACACTCTGGAATGTGCACCATGCCACTATGGAAGACCAGGACAGAACCAACAACCAGTGCGAGTCCTGGAACAACGGCTTCCAGCACCTTGTAGGACACAAAAACCCTTCTCTTTGGACTCTGGTGAAGTCGGTTGGAAAAGATGCAGCAATGGTGGCAGCTGACATTCTGCGGTGTGACCGAGGAGAACCACCACAGAAACGAGTGAGGAACGCCACGAAGGTGCACCAGCGGAGATTGAAGTGCTTATGCCAACAGTACGTGAGTGGAGCAAAGTCCCTTAAAGAATTCATGGATGCCATTGGACAGTTCATAAGGATTAAGTAAATTCAGTGCTTTCTGTGCAATATA
The DNA here is from genome assembly GCA_031761405.1 of Serripes groenlandicus. Taxonomy (NCBI): domain Eukaryota; kingdom Metazoa; phylum Mollusca; class Bivalvia; order Cardiida; family Cardiidae; genus Serripes; species Serripes groenlandicus. Next base: position 17,362,204 of record JASEVX010000006.1, read on the forward strand.
TTGCCAATGTTTTAGAAACTATTACACATACACATAACAGTGATAAGTGGAGAACTGCTTTAAAATGTATATAGTGCTTACATTATTTCTTACATAAAACAAACAAAATGTGTAGGTCTATAAATTTGTAATGATGTTTATAATAAGAGTAAGCAGGTAACATTTTTAAAGATAATGTGCTATAAAAGAATTAAACGTGCTATTTATATATGTGTTTGTACTAGATGCATTAAATGTTTTGAAAAAATTAAACGTGCTATTTATATATGTGTTGGTACTAGATGCATTAAATGTTTTGAAAATTGCTCTTTGCTTTACTTATCTTTCATTTCAATAATTGTACAGATTGTACAGATAATAATTAATTGATTTCTGATCATTATCTTAACTGTATGAACCGCTTTATACAGGTTTGATTGTACAAATATCCATTCAATTAAAATGGTGAAAGCATCACAAGCTGCACCAATCCTATTTGGGTGACTTACCTTTCCCAACATATTTTCTGTCACCTAATGACAATGGTAAAAGTGCTTAAAGTGACCCAAAACAATCAATAAATTCACAGTTTGACAAACTGAGTAAGGGTATTATAATAACAAACTTTTATCAGTTTGGTAAAAAACTACCCTGTAAATTCTACTGTGGGTATTTTGAATACCTTGTAAATTCTACTGTGGGTATTTTGAATACCCTGAAAATTCTGCTGTGGGTATTTTGAATACCCTGAAAATTCTGCTGTGGGTATTTTGACTACTTTGACATTTTTGAGGTGTGGGTATTTTGACAATGGGTATTTTGACATACACTCTTTCTGACACCTCTGCAGCAGACGGCTTTTTTGAGAACATGGTGACAAAAGAAGATATTGCTCAAAACGAGCAATTTCTCCTTTTGTCACCAATTGCTTTCAAAAATATTCAAGTATTGTACTTTCATCTTTAAAGAGAGTTCCCAAATGTTTTCAGGTATGTTTTCAAAGTCGTCTGCTGCAGATTTGTTGTATGTGGAAAAGGGTTGAATGAGTAGTAAGAGAGATAATATGGATTTAACCCTTTCCCTCGTACGACAATTCTGCAGCAGACGACTTTCAACATATTTTGTCAAAAATAGAAAATCTCTATAATTGAATGGATAACCTATGACTAAAAGTGAAAAACATTGTGGCAGAAGGAGAAATTTGCTTGTTTGAGCAATTTCTTCTTTTGTCACTAAGTTTTCAAAAAAGCCGTCTGCTGCAGAGGCGTCAGAAAGCGTATATCTGAGGAAAAGGGTTAAAACCTGTTTACTCCTGCTCTTATTCCTCTGAATTATGCCCATCTGAATTTTTGAAATTGACAGATGAAATTCAACAGAAAAGAAAAAAATCCATAAAGACATTACGTAACCCTTTAACCGACACACAGATGTATTTTGTGTGTGTGAGTAATCCGCAGTGTGGCCTAGATGTTAGCGTTGGGGATTTGGACTATTTCTCCTTTTGCCAAAATATTTTCAACTCTAGTCAATAAACTGCTTTTCATTCTCACAGATTGATCATATTTTTGCATACATATGTATATGATGTTTTCAATTTTGCATGCTGCAGATTTGATGCATGTGGGAAGAAGGTTAACATTTCTAGAAAAAATGGGCATTTTTAATCTTGGTGCAAAATGATTTAGACAGAATGGAAAACATTGTTAGAAACTAGGAAATTGTTCATTGTTAGGAAATATTCCTTTTACCAAAGTTATTTAAAAAGGTGCCTAAAAGAAAGAGTCCATTTAATTTCGTTCAGATGATGGAAAAGTCTTATTAACCTATTTCCTCATATAGACGCTTTCTGATGCCTCTGCAGCAGACAGCTTTTTGAAAACATGGCGACAAAAGAAGAAATTGCTCAAAACAAGCAATTTCTCCTTTTGTAACCGCATGTTTTCAACTAAGTATATTCAATTATTGTACTTTCATTTAAATGGAGTTTCCAAACACTTTCGGGTATGTTTTCAAAGTCATCTGCTGCAGAAGTGTTATGTGTGGGAAAGGGTTAAACATAATCTATATAGACGTTTCTTTACATTATTTAACAAAAAGGCATCTACATTTAATCAATGGTGAAATTTAATTCTATTTTACTGACAGCTTATTTTCTTCAAGGAAAAAAAAAAAATCAGTTAATCTTTTATTTTTAATCATATGTCCCGCATAAATCAAATCTGAAGCAGACTATAATGAAAATATCTGGGCAAAAATATGTAAAATCAGTATTTTTTAAAGGATAATTATTGAAAAGAGTAGAAAATATTGTTGTAAAATGAGAAATTGTTCTTTTTAAGAAATTTATACTTTTGTTACAACTTTTCATGTCATCTGCTGCAGATCCAACAAAACGCGTCTGCATTTGGGAAAGGGATTGGGAAGTAACTTGTATGTAATCAGTGATTTGCAATTGAATGCTATTAAACTATCGTTAGTAGGCAGTTTGTTCTTTTCCCGCAATATTTCAAGAAGTCATTATAAGCGCATCAAAAGTCTTTCTGCTTTGATGGCATTATCTCCGGAGAAACCCATGATTAACTTCCAAAACTCATCTTCTCTTGCAACCACATTTCAACAGTCGTCTGCTGCAGATGCCTCAAAATGTGTCTTTAACCCTTTCCCTCATATATAATATTATGCTTTCTGACACCTCTGCAGCAGACGGCATTTTGAAAACATAGTGACAAAAGAAGAAATTGCTCAAAATGAGCAATTTCTCCTTTTGACACAATGTCTTCCACTTTTAGTCATAGGTTATCCATTCAATTAGAGAGATTTTCTACTTTTTGACAAAATATGTTGAAAGTCGTCTGCTGCAGAATTGTCATATGAGGGAAAGGGTTAAAGTGGGAAAGGGCTAAGTATTTGAACAAAGGAGATGTTAGGGACGTATCAAGAGATGTTAGTGACTTTCCCATGTACAGCCATAATGTCGCCTTTGTGGTAACTCATTGTCAATCAAACACTGTTTATGCGAAAAACCACAGGTAAATGATAACACTGACTAATGTATTATAAGATAACTTTTCACCATTTTCTCCTTATCATGTTAAAAATAATTATTCAGATTGAAAACAGTGTTGTTAACCCTATTCCACATACAACAATTCTGCTCAAAATCATCTGCTGCAGATTTATTGTATGCGGGAAAAGATTGAATAATAAACAGTTAAATAATTATCAATTTTTCCTTTGCAACAACCTGAAATGCTTAATTACGAAAGAAATAAGTGATATAACTGAATTTTGTTGTTGGAAGCAGCGTAAAAGACGCACAATACAAACAAATCTTTTGCCATAACGCTTTCATACATTTTCTGCTGCAGGTTCTTCAAAATATGTCTTGTGTGTTGGAAATGGGGGGTTATCCATCCCACATACAGCAAATCTGCAGCAGAGGGTTTTTAGAATAACTTGATAGAATAATGGAAAAGGTTTACCTATCGAAAAAAAGTTGACAATTTTGTGGTTAAACGCAGAAATTGATCTTTATGAGCAATATCTTCTTTTGTCACAAAGTTTTCAAAAGTCATCTGTTGCAGATGCATCAAAATATGTCTTGTTTGTGAGAAAGGGTTAATTCTGTAGCTATTGCTGATTATGGTTGACTATTTATGTCTCATCTGGGATTTCATTTACTTTCATGGCCTCTGGATGGTCATAAGTATCAGGTGATCTTAACATTTGTCAAGTTTTCTAGTTTAACCCTTTTCCCACATAAAGACGTGGTTTGACATGTTCTAAGCAGATGACTTTTTAAACATTTTGACAAAAGGAGAAATTGCTCATGATGATCTTTTTTTCATTTTGACGCAATGTTTTCAACCATATATATATATTCAATAGTATCAATACATCCTTTTATTGAGAATTTCACTATATTAGTTTAGATGTTTTAAAAGTTGTCTGCTGCAGATTTGTTAACCAGTTTTCAGATATATAATAAATCTGCCTCAGAGGTCTTTGAAAATATCTTGGCAAACATATGTAAAATCTCTTAACCCTTTCCCAGTTATAGATGCCTTTTGACACATCAGCAGCAGACGACTTTTGAAAACATTGTGATAAAAGAAGAAATTGCTCACCATGAGCAATTTCTTCTTTTGGTTACAAAGTGTTCATTGTTGTTAAATAACTGCTTTCACTTTTTGAAAAGTCAATGATTTTTGCCTAAGCATTTTTATAGTTGTCTGCATCAGATTTGTTGTATTTTTGAAAGGATTAAAATGGTTGTTTTAATATATTGCTGCAGCAGATGACTTTAAAAACAAATACATTTAATTTAAATATGGCAAATCTCTACAAATGAAATTATGATTATTTAATACAGTTGAAAACATTGTGGCAAATGGAGAAATTGCTTGTTTTGAGCAAATTTCCATTTGCCACAATGTTTGCAAAAGTTATCTGCTGCAGAGGCGTCAGAAAGCGTCTGTTTATGGTAAAGAGTTAATGCTGAATTATTGTTTGAGATTTGACAAACATTTCATCTTCAAAGATACATTAGGAGACTGCTAAGCTTTTGAAGACATGGGCCCGTACTTTTTTTGTAAAGCTTGCTGGTGAAAAAAATGTCAAAATGTCAATTAATTAACCAATTCCCTCATATAGACACTTTCTGACGCCTCTTCAGTAGACGTCTTTTTGAAAACTTGGCGACAAAAGAAGAATTGTTAAAAACTAGCAATTTCTCTTTCTGTCACCAATTTTGTTTTCAACTCTATTCAATTATTGTACTTTCATTTAAAGGGAGTTTCCAAGTCGGATATATTTTCAAAATCGCTGCTGCTGATTTATTGTATGTGGGAAAGGGTTAAAAAGATCATCAGGTTAACCCATTCCCATATTCAACAAATCTGTATCAGACAACTTTAGAAATACCTTTTGCAAAATCATACAAATTTTCTTTTAATGAAAATTTAGTTACTGAATATAATTGAAAACATGAGCAATTTCCTATTTTGCTGCAATGTTTTCAAAAGTCGTCTGCTATGTTAACGTGCATCTACGAGTGGGAAAGGATTAACTATGGAAGTTTGATTATTTGCTGTCGATTAGGTGTTGTATTAGTATTGCGTAATGAGTTGGTATGCAGAAATGGCTGAAGTATAATGTTAAAATGGTCCTAAGATGGGGTATTCATTGTACTTTGATCTTTGTTATTCAAAAGCTTTTTAATGTTTTTGTGGTCAAATTTCAACAGTTTTGTAGGATTGCCATTTTGTTTAAGCCTTCAGGGCGTACACTTTCTCCAATGTAAAACAAACATTAAAGCCACACCGCTACCTATCTTGAAATCATTTGACAACATCTTTTGAAAAAGTATCCTTTGTGAATCATTTAGAAACAAATTGGAAATATGTTTTTACCCTGTTCCTATATCTGAAATTTAACTTCTATTTACCCTTTCTCACATACATCCAATCTGCAGCAGACTACCGGTACTTTGAAAATATCTTGGCACAAATAAGGAAAATAGTTATAAATCATAGTACAATAGAGTTGAAAACATTGTGGTAACTGGAGAAAATGCACACAATTAACCAGCTTATTCATCTATAGTGTGACTCTATATGTTTTCAAATCTTAAAAAAATCATATATTCAATTTATTTCCTAAGATTTATTTTTTGAAGTAGATAATTACTCTAAAGATAAATGATATCATATGAGACAGTGAGCCTTTGATAAAGTGATTCTTTATTACTTATTACCACATTTACACTTTCTGATGCCTCTGCAGTAGACTATGTTGAAGACATTGTGGCAAAGCAAGAATTAGCTCAATGTTTTCAACTCTTTTCATTAGCATTTTGACTGACACACTGGTGTCAGAATAATAAGACCGATAGTAGTTATAACATACCCAGGAAATGCTGTGATATAGCTGAGAAATTGTTGAAAGCAGCATAAAATACCAGACAAACAAAACTTGGGACGAGACCAAATTATCCTTTTCTAGGCCTCTGGCGTCTACATAATGTATGTACCACATGCTAAATTTTCACATAGTTGATTTTCATGTATAGTACGTGTAATGGTAGAGCATCGCGGTCACGGGTGCAGGAGGTCATGGGTTCGATCCCCAACTAGGTCATTTAAAGACTCTAAAATGGTAGTAATGGCTGTCCTCCTTGGTGTTCAGGGTTGCGGGATTAGCATTACGACTGACTGACTGACTAGTCTCAGGATAAATGGATCAGCGGTGTATACAGGTAACTTAACTCAGGAAACGCTGTGATATAACTGATTTTTTTTTTAAAGCGGTGTGAAAAACTGAATCACTTAATCAATCAATATTCTTGTATTCTTTCAGAGTATCTCCCTGGTGTGTTTGGTGTACTACCTGTTCAGATATGTTGGTCATAAACTCGTGGAAGATTCCGCAGGTAAATTGTCATTTTCACATGAATTTGTTTTTCCTCATTGTTTAACCCTTTCCCTCATACGACAAACCTGCAGCAGACGACTTTGACAGCATTTTGGCAAAAACCCAGAAAATCTCTATAAAAAAAGGTGTAATTACTGCAAAAAGTTGAAATCATTGTAGCAAATGGAGAAATTGCTCGTTTTGAGAAATTTCTCCTTTTGCCACTATGTTTTTCAAAAATCGTCTGCTGCAGAGGTGTCAGAAAGCGTCCATATGTGGTAAAGGATTAATCCTTTCCCACATACATAGTTACTAGGCTAGGAAATGTGCCTTTCCCAAGCTAGGAGCACTCGAGTCATTGGTGTGACACGACCGGGGACCGAGACAAATCTACAGCAGACAACTTTGAAGTTGTCTTGCTGGAGAAAAGTGTGGAAAACATCCATAAATAAAATTTTAGAATATAGTTGAAAACATTGTGGCAAAAAGAGAAATTGCTTGTTTTGAGCATTTTCTCCTTTTGTCACAGTGTTTTCAAAAGTCGTCTGCAACAGAGGCATCAGAAAGCGTCTAATTTTGTGGGAAATATTAATCCTTTCACTCGTATAGAGGTTTATTAAAAACCTTATCTTATCTAAACCCATGAGCCGAGCCCCGGTAGCTCAGTCGGTAGAGACGCGGGCTGTCAATCCAGGGGTTGTGAGTTCGAATCTCGGCTCGGCCAACTTTCTTTCCGACGATTGACAAAATTCAATGCGACATGCGTCATTCGTCTTCCACCAATGGGCTAAGTCTATGTGGAAAAGCAGCCAGTTGCTTGGTAAGTTTGTTGTGTGGAGTACTGGTGTGAGAAAACCAGGAAATGCATGAGTAGGTGAACTGGCCGCCGTGATATAACTGAGAAATTGTTAAAAACGGCGTTAAACCCTAATCAATCAATCAATCAATCTAAACCCATGTATAATTCCGTATTCCGTAAATTTAACAAATCAGACTTATTGTCATTGTCTGACATTGCGTAGTAAACAAATACATTCACACAGATTCGTACGCGTGTGAACAGGACCTGGTACGAAGACACCAAATAGTTTCATTATTTCGTCATCAATTATCATAAAATAAAAAGAAAATTTGTTTGTTTTGATTGGATATGGAATATATCTCACCGAGAAGTGATACAATTGGATGTTTTCACGAGAGTGAAAATGTTAAAATTGTATCACTTCGGGTGTAGTAATGAGCAATTTCTCCATTTGCCAAAATGTTTTCAACCTTATTAAAAAATAAAACATTTCTTTTAATGGTGATTTTCAACATTTTTGCCTAAATGTTTGGAAAAAAACCACATACTGTCGGCTACTGCAAATTTGTTGTATATGTCTTGAAGGGTTAATAAACTATGATGTTTCTATTTAATATATAGAATACAAAGTGATCATTTACGTAGGATTTGTGTTGTATATGTGTGGAAGGGTTGATAAACTATAATGTTTCTATTTAATTTACAGAATACAAAGGGATCATTTACGTAGGATTTGTGTTGTATGGTTTTATGATCGTCTCATCTCTAGTCATTATTCCCGGTGTTCAGCTGGTAAGATTTTTACTTTCACATACATCTAAGCTCAGTCAATGATCTCCTCGGCTTATCTATTTTTAACCCTTATCCTCATATAGACGCTTTCTGACGCCTCTGCAGCAGACGGCTTTTTGAAAACATAATGACAAAAGAAGAAATTGCCCAAAACGAGCAATTTCTCCTTTTGCCACAATGTTTTCCACTTTTAGTCATAGGTTATCCTTTCAATTATAGAGATTTTCTATGTTTTAACAAAATATGTTCAAAGTCGTCTGCTGCAGAATTGTCGTATGAGGGAAAGCGTTAAATTGATATTCAGCTTTTTCCAACTTATATATAATACCCGTTTTAGAAAAGTAGGTTAGACAATAAAAATGATACACATGTATGTATTAGTACAGTCGTCTTACCATCTCCCCAGATACAGTTGCTTTCTGACGCCTCTGCCCCAGTAGCTCTGTTGGCATCGACTCAGACTCAATTGAGGGGTTGTACGTTCGAACCCCAGCTTGGGGGACATTCTTTCTGACTTAAACAAAAGTAAATGCAAAAAGCATGGTCGAAAAGCATGGTCTGTCTTTCACCATTGGTCTAAAAGTCTATATCAAAAAGAAGTCTGCTGCTTTGAATGACTATTGTATGGAGAATTTGTGTGAGGAAACCCATGTGTAGGTGAACTGGCAACCGTGATATGATTAAAAAATTGTTGCAAAAGTCATTTAACCTCAATAAATACTTTCATGTCCTCACCCACATCCTGCTATCAACCAGTACCTGATGAGCCTATGTTATTCCCTCAATAACAAAAGTTTGTTGGGGCTATACTGGAAGCATCACATCAGTTGTTTGGTCCTTCAGTATGACTTGTAAACTTTCTGGACCAAACTACATGTACTATTACAGTTATCCTGTTCTTTTCTGCATACCATAAATCTGCAGCAGACAACTTTTCTTTTCCTACACCTTTTTAAAATTTCATCAACTGAAGAAAGTTGTTTATATGAGGGAAAGTGTTATTAATTCCAAGGAAGTTGATAATGGCACATGACAAACGAGGAAATTAACCCTTTCCCACATAACAAATCTGATCTGCAGCAGACGACTTTGAAAACATAGTTTAAAAAACCTGAACAATCTCCATAAAAGATAGCTTAATTGTTAAATAAAGTTGCGAACACTGTGGCCAAAGGAGAAATTGCTCATCATGAGCAATTTCACCTTTGGCAACAATGTTTCCAAAAGCTGTCTGCTGCTATTAATGCATCGAAATGCTTCTGCAGGTGGGAAAGGGTAAAAACCTCATAAGAAAAATGCGAGAAGAAAATTATGGGTTCAAAAAGTTCTGATATTTCTCATCTATTTAAATATAAAACAAAAATTACTGACTTATAATAATTTGTCTTAGTTATTTTCAAACTACACCCCAGAGAAATGGCGTGTTTTCCTGAAAAACACATTTATTCTGAAAGATTTAAACTTATTGCCATAGCAACAAAAATAATGGAATGTTTGATTTCGCTATGAAAATTCTGAGAAGTTTTCATGAACAAAAATAGTTGAATATTTTATTTCTCTGAATATTGTGAGAAATTTCCATGAACAAAATTTGTAAGCTAAAAGAGAAGATTTCAGAGATTTTGTGTTATTTTCCTTATAACTTGACCTGTCAGGACGGGAATTGATAGGGATCACTGCAGATCATCATTCTGGGAAGACAGGAGTGTTTAATGATTGATAGAATTGAAAACAATTACTCCATTTGCAACAATGTTTTCCTAAGTCTGCAGAGGCATGCATCAAATTGTGTTTGCATGTGGAAAAGGGTTATTAACCCTTTCCCTCATACGACTATTCTGCTGCAGGAGACTGAACATATTTTGTCAAAAAATAGAAAATCTCTATAATTGAATGGATAACCTATGACTAAAAGTGGAAAACATTGTGGCAAAAGGAGAAATTGCTCATCTTGAGCAATTTCTTCTTTTGTCACTATGTTTTCAAAAAGCCGCAGAGGCATCAGAAAGCGTCTATATGAGGGAAAGGATTAAGAGAGAAATTCTCTGGCAAAAACCTATATCTTCCTCCTCAACATTTCCCCACCTACAGACACTTTCTCATTTTTCAAAACATTGATTGCTTATAATTAGAAATGTTCACCTTTTGAACAAAATTAAGTTTTCGTTCATAGAGATTTTCTCATATTTTACCCAGATGGTAACAAAGTCGTCTGCTGCAGATATTTTGTACAGTAAGAGGAAAGGTGTTAAAAATTCCTCTGAAGAAATAAAAAACATCTCTGCGACAAAAATGAGCTCAAACTACAAATAAGTTCTGACAGGGAAACACATTGACATCTGCCTAACCATGCCTTATTTGGTATTTTTACAGGATAAACGATATCTGCTGTTGCCATGGATATATATAATCATTCTTATGGTGTTGTACGACACGGGCTCCGTGGCGTTATTGACGACTGTACATATGGAACGTGAAAAGGTGAGAGTTGCGAGATATATATATATAGGAATGAGGGTGGTTTTTTACCCTTAACCCTTTCCCTCATACGACAATTCTGCAGCAGACGACTTTAAACATATTTTGTCAAAAAATAGAAAATCTCCATAATTGAATGGATAACCTATGACAAAAAGTGGAAACCATTGTGACAAAAGGAGAAATTGCACGTTTTGTGCAATTTCTTCTTTTGTCACTATGTTTTCAAAAAGCCGTCTGCTGCAGAGGTGTCAGAAAGCGTCTATATGAGGGAAAGGGTTAACATCATAAATATTGTAGAGAAATATCTATTTACTTTCCTATTGTAGAAGCATTTTAATGCATCTTCAGCAGACAACTTTTTGAAAACATTTTGGTCAAAGGAGAGATTGCTCACAATGAGCTGTTTCTCCTTTTGCCACAATGTTTTCAACCTTATCCAATAATTGAATTTTGGTTAATAGAGATTTTCAATATTTTTGCCCAGATGATTATCTGCATTAAAATGAAAAAAATGCTAAATAACAGCAATTTCTGCTTTTCACACATTTATTTTCAAATGTGTATCAAAATTATATTTTTAGATGATTTCTAGGTCACACGAGTCATGAAAAATCATCAAAACTTTCATCTCCACCAAAACCCAGTTAGGTTTCAAAACTGGGTCATTTGGAGCCAAACACTTGATAACTAGGTCAAATTTATAAAAACCTTGTGAGTACATTAAAGGCCACATTTTTCATCCAATCTTTATAAAATCCTTAGAACAGTCATCTCCATCAAATCCTAGTCAGGTTTGAAATTATGACAAGAGGGGTCAAAAACTAGGTCACTAGGGCACATTTTAAAAACACATTGTGAACACATTAGTTCAAAAACTGGTATACAAAATGTTGTCCAAGCTTTCTTTTACAATATTTATTTGGTTGGGGATCTTATTTAACTTAGTAAAGTCTTTGCTAACCCTTTCCCTCATATAAACACTTTAGGGAGCCTCTGCAGTAGACGGCCTTTTGAAAACATAGTGACAAAAGAAGAAATTGCACAAAACGTGCAATTTCTCCTTTTGCCACAATGTTTTCCACTTTTAGGTCATAGGTTATCCATTCAATTATGGAGATTTTCTATGTTTTGACAAAATACGTTCAAAGTCGTCTGCTGCAGAATTGTTGTATGAGGGAAAGGGTTAAGGCCTGGGCCTCCTCCCTGGTGTAGTGGTAGAGCATGCACCTCTGGCAGAGTCTTATAAAGACTTATGAATTGGTATTACATGTAATTGCTGCCCTCCCTGGTGTTCAGGGTTGGGGGGTTAGCATTATGACTGATAGGCTTGTATAGGAATAAATGGACCAGTAGAACTGGTAACTTACCAAGGAATACGCCGTGATATAAATGAAAGATAGTTGAAAGCGGCGTAAGACTCCAGACAATCAATTGTTAAGGCCTGGCCAGGGATGGAACCCCTTCCACCACACTCAATGCCAGAAAGATTTTAAAAAGTAAACAATATTACAAATAAACTGGCTTCCTTTCCTATGATAAGTCGTTTCAATTTCTATCTGTGATAATTATGTTCAATGATGAAAAAGGTTATAATGACTTTACATGTATTTTTTTTCTTTTATTTCCAGACTCTACATGTATGGGAGATAATTTGGGTTTTCTTCTACCTCTTTAGACTGGCAGCTAATGTAAGTATACCAGAGTTATTTCCCTTTGTGTAGGATTACAATAGGTGTTTTGAAAATTATTTAGATTTAGATTGATCATTTCCCACATTCAACAAATCTGCAGTAGACAAGTTTGAAAACATCTACACAGAATTATGGTAAATCTCTTTGATTTAAAGTATAATAATAAAATTTATAAAGCTGAAAAGATTGTGGTAAAAGATGTCTGCTGTAAATGCGTCCAAATGTGTCCGTGGAAAGGGTAAATGGGATTTAATTGAACCTCTTCTCAAATATGTTGAACTTTTAAAAAAAGAAATAGCATATATTTAGCTAACCTAAATTCTGCTCCATACAAAATTAAAAAAACAACGTTATTATACCCCCTTCGAAGAAGAGGGGGTATATAGGAGTCACTGTGTCGGGCTGTCTGTCGGTCAGTCGGTCGGGAGCCAAATTTTGTGCATATCCTAAAGGGGTTTCAATTGCATGTTATTTTACAGAGTTTTGGCCCTTTTACTTATTAGGTTATGGTGTAGGTCAAGGTGCTGTTTAGGGGGTATTTGTCATCTTCAGTGATAGTTCTAGTTTGAAGAGGAATCAATTGTTCAAATAAGAATCTATTCCTTTTCTCACAATAATTATAACTCTGTATAAACATTTTACTTAGTATTATCTAGGTGTATACATATTTTCTCTTACGTTTGCAAAGCAGATGGTATTAAATAAATCATGAACTTTATAAACAGTTATGAACCAATTTAAAAATCTAACATTAAATCAATAATTATTCTATTATCAATTTCAGTGTTACTGTTTCACGTGTGTTGTGTCTCAATATCAGGAATTATCCGATGGTCGAGGGACTTACGATTATTTATATAAACCGGTAAGTGTCTGTTGTCTTTTTAACAGGAATCGTTGTCTGTTGATTTGTCTGAATGTTTAATGCGGCAGCATTTCAGTCATATCACTGCATATATGTGTCTTCAGGTAGGTTGGACAAAGCTAATTGATGAGTTACTGTTATGTCAAAATTGTCTGTGATTTGAATTTTGGTTTCATGTACTGATGTTGAATATGGTTCAGAAAGATCGTTTTTAGAATATGAAGATATGAACTGCTTAAAGGTGCTGAACTCCAGATATAGTATAGTCAAAGTTTTAGAACTGTTTAAAAGTTGTCTTGACATATTAAAATCATAATTCTGAGATAAAATAGAAGTAATAATTTCACTTTCGAGTACATACACATCTACATATTAATCGTTTATGCTTCATTTTTACTGGGAAGACATACCCAGTAAGCCAAATTTTGTACATTTTCATGACTTTCAATTGAATGTTTTTCAACATTTTCTGCCAAAAATAGTATTTGAACTATTAATTACTTACTTTGTTGTCACTGTTAGCAATATTTGCAGAAGTTTCAACATTTCAAATTTTTGATCTCTCTCTGGCGTTCAGCACCTTTAACCCTTTGACTGCTGGAACTGATTTTGTAAAGCCTGTACCACAAATAAAGAGCAAGTTTTATCGGGCTCTACACTAATGGCTGCTCAAAAATGCAATTGCTAGACAAGCTGATTTAAAAAGAAATCTTAATTGAAAGCATTAAACCTTTCCCACATACCAAGAATCTGCAGCAGACTTTGAAAACATATGGGAACTCCCATAAGATGAAAGAACAATAATTGAATAGAGTTGAAAACATGGTTACAAAAGGAGAAATTGCTTGTGTAGAGCAATTTCTTCTTTTGTCGCCATGTTTTCAAAAAAGCCGTCCGCTGCAGAGGCCTCAGAAAGTGTCTATATGAGGGAAAGGGTTAAAATATATCATTCTCATGTTTAGAGACTTGAATTTTTATATCGGGGATGTTTGCTTAACCCCCTCCTTTCCTACAAACAACAAATCTGCAGCAGCTGATTTCGACATCATCTAATCAAAACTATGGTAGTTGTCTAGAAATAAAAGAAGGGATTGCTCATAAAAAGCACAGACTGCACAGTGCACAGTCTCTGCTGCAGCTGTGTCAAAATGCGTCTTTATTTTGGAAACGGTGAACTGATTCAAATTTGTATTATTTGTTTGACTATTTTTGGAGCAGCGTAGGTTTAGATCAATCTGCACTTCCAATCAGTTTGATCATACGGTGAGGCTCTCCAATGTTTGCTATTGAGTCACAGAAGGTTTTTAGGAATTTCTTTTTAAACAGTTTTTAATTGAATCAGATAGCATTGAGGTAGATAGTCATCTTATTACTATGTTATGGTTTGCTTTCCTGGATTGATTGATTGATTGTTTTGTGTTTTACGCCACTTCCAACAATCTTTTCAGTTATATCACGGTGTTTCCTGGGTAAGTTATCAGTACTACTGGTCCATTTATCCTGACTCCAGCCATTCAATTGTAATGCTAACCCCTCAACCCTGAGCGCCAAGGAGGACATGCCATGTTCAAAGTCTTTGGTATGACCCGGCCTGGGATCAAACCCAAACCCTTCCGCAACCAAGGTTGATGCTCTACCATCACACCACCGAGGCTGTTTGTTTTCCTGGAGCATGGCTATATTGTGATTCATGTAGATGTTTTGTTTATAAAATATGATATATATATTTACAGAGAAGAAGAGCGAGATTAAGAAACGGCAGCCAGTTTGACCTTGACACGTATGATCTTCCATTTGGTGTTCATTTACCTCCTTATATTGAAGAGGATCAGACGGCAAATAATCCACCGTTGTACGAAACAATTTATCCAAGGGCGGAAATCACCACAGCATCAAATAATACAGACAATGACTACGCTGAAATAGAAATTGACCAATCAGCTGCCACATTGAACAGGCATTACCCACAAATCAGTTGTCAATCATACCCGCTTCCTGTTAGTGAAAATTGTTTCCATAGCAACCAAGAAAGTATTGAAGACATCTCAGAAAATAGAATTTTAAATGTAATACAAAACAATATAAATTTACATCAGCAGCTTGATAGACATTCTGTTGACCTTCATGGTGACCCTTACCTGCGACCTTCACCCTGTTGCCATGACGATGAAGTGTTTCATTACCCACATTGTCCTCATCATCATAGACACTTACATCTCCAACGTTTACATGAATTACATCGTCAGCATCAGCATAATGAGCAGCAGCAGCAGCAGCAAAATCATCATCAGCACACTAATCAACCTCAAGCTGTTGAAAATCATCCAAGAACATTACAACCCTCAGACAATTTGGGATTTAATAGGGACAGTCAGTGCTACGAAGTTACAGTCAATATAGAATGGATTTAACCCTTTTCCTTATACATGTATAACAAATCTGCAGCAGACAACTCTGATAAGATATGGGTGCAAATAGAGTTAGCGCTATAAATAAAATTGAAATCATTGTGGCCAATAAAATACCCACAAATGATGAGCAATTTCTTCTTTTGTCGTAATGTTTTAAAAGTCGTCTGCTGCATTGTGTCATAATGCGTCTGCAGCTTTTATAGGGTTAGATAAATCTGTAGATAATCTTTATTATGTAAGCAACAGAATAAGAAAATTGCCACTCACATATGGCCTGGATTGATTTGAGTTTAAATATGTTTTCAACAGTTTTTATGTTATTTCATGTTGACCAGTGCACATGGCCATATTTCTATTATCTGGCTTTCTTGCACCACTACTTCACACGCAAGATTCTTAAATGAAAGTTATTCAATATATTGCAATTATTATGGCAAATGGAGAAATTCCATAATGCTTTAAAAAGCCGTCTGCTGCAGAAAGTCTGCAAGTGGGAAAGGTTTAATATCCGTATACACATTAATCGAGGGCTTGGCGTGAACAGTTGTAACTAAAAACCTATTTTGAAAACCCTGGTTTTGTGGTAATTTTGACCCCTTTGTAAACAATGCAAATCTAGGTGCCATTGCTCAGAACGAGCAATGGCACCTAAATTTCCATTGTTTACCAAAAAAACCGATTTAAGGCTTATAAAGACTTTATGGCGAGGTGATTAACCTTGGTAAACAAATACCAATTTTAGTTACAACTGTTTCATGCCAAGCCCTCGATTTCTGCAGTCTATTCTGCGCTGTTGACTTCTCTACTGAAAGAGTCTTCAACCATCGATTGACTCTTTGGTGAGCAGTGGAAAACCTGATCAGGCTGCATATGCCTGGGCTTATCTCTATATCTCTTGGTTTCTACAGACTGTGTTAGGAAAATTTGAATACACTTTCTCATGTTACTCTTATCCAATATACAGAAAATCTGTAGCAGAAGACAAAACGTCTAGGTACAATTATAAAAACTATGAAATAAACCTAAGAATAATATTGAATTGAATTGAAAACATTCTGACAAAAGCAGACATTGCTTATTATATGCATTTGCTGCAATGTTTCCAAAAAGTGCGAGTTGCAAAGGCGTCACATGTCGTCTGTATCAGGGACGTGGTTTACTCTTTCAATGCCGAATTTCACAAAGTCAACTCTTCTATGATGAAAATTGGACAGCTCTATTTTTCAAAGTTTAATGTCTACATTGCAAACACTGCATATTTGAGGAGAGACAGCTCGTTACCAGCTGTCTCACCTGAATCTGCAATGTTTGCAAAGGCCTTTTCATTGCCTTTGGCAATGAAAGAGTTAATAGTTATGTATAAGTTGAAAGTCATCATTGTGTTGTACACTTTGAAGATATAAACCCAATTTGCCAGACAGTTTTACCCCCAAAATTGTGATATTTATTGATTTATTAAATCTTTATAAGAAAACATCTTCATTTGTTTGTATTTTGTTCAAAACGGTTAAAAGTGCTGAACTCCAGATTATAGATAGGATAGTCTTAAAATTAACCCGGCAACCCTGAGCGCCATGGAGGGCATGCATTCATACCATTTTTGTGTCACCCTGCGTAGGGATTACTTTTTTTTGTCCGGCGTCTGTCCGTCCGTCCATCTGTCTGTCTGGCTGTCTGTCCGTCACATTTTTTCGTCACACTTTCAATAAACAGGTGCTGGTGACACTCGTGCTCCGCATAGCACACCATTCTAGTTGTTAAAGTCGTTGGTATGACCCGGCCTGGGATCGAACCCAAAAAACCCTGTCGGCAAGTTTTAAATCTGTTCAAAAGTTGTCTTGAAATATTATAATAATAATTCTGAGATTAAATTAGAGTAATAATTTCATTTTCAAGTGCAATAAACATTAAATATATTGATCGTTTATGCTTCAGTTTTACTGGGTAGACAAATTGTGTATATTTTCATTTACTTTTGTTCAACATTTACTGCCAAAATAGTTTTGAACTAAATATGGATTACTTAGTTTTGAACTAAATATGGATTACTTTGTTGTCATTATTAACAATATTGCAGAAGTTTCAACATTTCAAATTTGTTATCTCCATCTGGAGTTCAGCACCTTTTACATGTAATGGCGTCCATGTTAAAACGGCGGTCTAACAATAATTCGAATATTCTACTAAGACTTAGCAGATGCAACAAGGTACACCTTTCACCCGCACATTGACTCATATATATATATGCCTTTAATTTGAATTTGCCGTGTTGTTTCCTGGTAGTATAATTTCGGGGACTCTTAACAGAAAATACAGGGAAAATACAGGGAAACCATGGACAATTTAAAGGAATTTAATGTTAAGATGCAGAAACGCTGAACATTGTCCGAATACTCTGGAACCGTTCCGGGGTGTCCACTTAAATGTTCTGTCCATGGAAAGTATCAAATCATTTATTTTTTAAATTTCCATGGAAAGTTGTCTGAATACTCAGCGGATATTTCCCCTGGAAAATCATTGGAAATCCCAGAAGATCTACAGTCGGGTTTTGACGTTGTTAAACTTGGTGACACGATGCCAAATCCAATGCTGTCGTGAACTACCGTCGCACGTTTTCACCGTGAACAAAGTGTTATCTTTATCTGCAACAGTCAGACATTTTTTGGTGGCCTCATGGTACAAACTGCTGTCGTTTCTATATTGCCAGACTGCTTCTTTGATATCCTTATTCGCAGCGGAAATTTCGACATCTATGATAAATTGTTCGTCGGGTTTCGGCTTTGATTTGCTTCGAACTATCGCTCCCTTTACTCCACGAATGTGATTACGCTCTGTGAATATAAAATATTGACTGCTGCTGTTTTTACAAGAATGGATTTCCAATCTGAATGATTTATCTTCCAGTCTCTCGTTAGATAAACATTTATTCATGTGCTTGTTACGTATTTCCCCCTTCGCTTTGATGTCATCCAGTAAATACACATCGGAGAATGTCTTCACCATGTCGATAAAGTACTGGAATGGTTTACAATTGTTTTCTTTCCGGATTCGATGTCGGTCCCTCAGGTCACCAATGTCGTATTGACTTTGTCTGCCTACGCTTTCACGAACGAGGCTTTTATAGGGATCGTCCATCCACACTTCCGATGTACGCAAGACATTCGCAGTGAGAAAGTCTTCAGTTTTGTTTGCTTTTCCCCATGGAGTAGACCTGATTAAGAAGAAGAATAAAATGAGACACTCATAGAATATTTGTTCATTAACAATACGCTGGCACAGAAATCAGCTATTCTTCCATTTTCCACTATGTGATTAGACTATTTAACATTGATACTGCGTGTCAATAGATAATTTCCATATTTGTGTTGGAAAAAGGTGGAATAACTTGCCCGTTGTTCTGCGAAAAACAACCGTTAAATATTTGCGACCAGTGTAGACCACGATCGGAAAACGCAACCGCACACTCAGAATTTAGCTCTGTGTTATGATGTTTTCAGTTTGTTTGGTTTGGGTTTTACGCCGCGTTCAACAGCAGTTAATGTCATATCGCGACCGAGATATATACATCGAGATAAAAATATATAAGGTATGAAACAAATATCATTTCATCTGATAGAGATCAAGAGTTACATTTACTTCAATCGCTCAGACCTATTTAGCTGGCTCTTACAGTGCAAGCATGGGTCTTCCGCCTGGTAGAAAACAATGTTGTGTGTGTGTGTGTGTGGGGGGGGGGGGGGGGGGGGGGGATTTTGTCTGCCTATGTCAAAATGTCTTTAAATGATAATATAATAATCAAATATAGTTATAATTAGACACATTACCTAGACGACTACCTGCAGTTTAAAGTAAACTCTACAATGAAATCGTGATCAAAAAGTTTCTGGTATACATGCAATAGAATATTATTAGTGTATAAGCAATCTCTCCTTTTGCCACACTGTTTTCAACTTTATTCAATTATTGTTATATCATTTAAATATATCTTATCTTATCTACGTTCCTGGTTGTATTTGTTTTATTATATCGTTTGTTTGTTTTACATCTTTGTCGGAAACGAAGAAGGGAATATGGTAAAATATAGTAGAGGGCATTTATGCCCAAAAGTGGCAAATAAAGGAATTAAATCCTACAGGAATGATTTTACTATATACTGTGTCGAGAACACAACCCGGAATCGACTCAAATCTGCTGGTGCGTTTTCTTTATTTTTAGGGTAAAACGTTGACAAATTGAAACAAAACTGGGAATTTCTGGAATCCATTCATAGCATGTTTATTTTACTTCTGAGGAGTTCAAAAAATTGTATTTTAGTACTTTACTATTTCATCAAGTATTTTTATACATATTTGTCATTATTTCAAATCAATATACATCCAATATGGCCGCCCATATTCCAAATGGCCAAAACATGAATTTATAGCATGTGTTACGAACTCTATAACCACTTCTAAATTGCAAAATCTCCTTATGAATTGATTATTAGTTCTAAGATTATTGCATGACAGGTTCAAAGCAGTATAACAGAATATGATAAAGTTAGATCATTAGCACGACTATTCGGAGATTTGAGCTATTCCACTGACCCTGACGTCGTCGTCACACATTGATTAAGGTTGTGCATGCAAATACATATATGACACCATAGCTCAGTTACTACTTGATGTATTACATTGAAACTTACTACAGGGCTTATTCCCAGCTATGTAATTAATCCAGTAACATAAATCTAGTTAGCATTTAATACGAATCACAGCCCTTTTTTACTTATAAACTTTGGTTAAAGTTTTGCGTTGAACTACATTAAAAGACCATATCTCAGTAACTACTTGAAGAATTACATTGAATCTTTATAAAATGCAAATAATTGCCCTTTATTATTTGAATAATAAATTCTTACAGACAGCTATTGTTTCAATTTCAAACTAAAATATGTGACACTGGTATTAGCAAAACCCCAAATCATGTTGAGAACTCTATTTCATATTTACCAGAATCCTTAAGACATGTATTAGAAGTTATGTTTGTAAGTAAGGACACAGATAAGAAAGGTGCAGCAAATAGCCAAGCAGTGATGCAAACAGTAAGACCAAGGATGATACTTTCGCCATTTCAGATAGCTGTAGGTATCCAACTACACCAACATTTCAATTCAAAATTTGTGATTGAAACCCTCTCAATATTGGATTATGTAGTAGCTACAAAACATTTTCAACGATATGAACAGAATGCCGCTGTTGGGAATGATTCCAAATTGACGCAAAGTACCACTGAACAACAATTCATATAGTATGTGGCGGAGAATGTTAACCACAACATTCAGACTTTTGACGACCATGGAACTGTTCATGGGATGGGAATAATTGCATCAACTACACCAGGTGGTAGAGCAATACGACACAATCCTAGAGGGAAGATATCAGTCAGTGAATTGAACCATATTGGGAAAATCAATATGTCATTTTATAGTCCAAGAAAGTTTTCTGATTTTGTCTATGAACCATTGCATGATCTTTCAGATGTCCCAGATGATACTGCAAATATAGGCCTCTTATAGAAGACAACTTGCCTATTACAGACTAATCGAACATCATGGAACGAAACCACGCACATGATCAACACTATTGGGGAGTATCCTGGCAAATCTCCAAAAGTGTTTATGCCAATGACAGACCTTAACCACACAGATGAAACATGTATAGATAGATATTTAATTATTTAAAGTGCAACCTATACATACAACACAATACACTACAATTCAATAATATATAATAGCCAGCCTTCAAAGGCTTACGAAGCACTATCATTTCTTTTTACAAATGAATTCATGAAAAGTCAGTCATAGTCTGTTTCATCATAACATAATGTCTACGCTTTATCACATTATTTATATTCAAATTTAGGTTGTTTAATGTTTTTAATAAATATCACTGGCGATACTTTATTATCTGTATATATTCTACACTATGTTGGGTAAATTAGCACGCAAAAAGATATGACGCTACTCCAGTTTTGACATTCGATCAGCACTTGTGGTTTAAAGCTAATATACTCATCAGTGCATAACCTACCAACATCAATCTTAGTAAAGTGGTTGTCCGTTTTGAGGCACAGATGCTTTTCTTGGGTGCAAACGGACATTTAATGAATAATTCAGGACTATATCAAATACGAACAAGCTATGGAGAAAATCAGTAGGTCATATGCCTTCTGGTAAAGCTGTAGCTACAGCACTGTTAAGAGGCCATATATTAGTCCAAATGGCCCGCAGTAACTAATCGTCTCTGATGTGTTCAATGTTGAAATCACTAGTGAGAAAGAAATTGATCAGCCAAGTGTTGCAGATGTAGACAGTGAAGAACATGAAACCCATGATGATGAATATGTGCCAGAAAACAGACAGTGTGGCATTGAACATGACTATACAGAAGAGCAAAATGCTACAGATGCACATATGATTGACATAGATGAAGGTTTAGACTATGCTTTTAAACTGTTTGACGGGTATTAACAGGTGAAACAAATATTGATGCAACATGGTCAGACCAAGTAGTAAAACAGATGAAGAGTAGACTTAAATAATAATGTGATAGGAAATTAGATGAGAGTTTAGCAAGATTGTGGTTGCAGTATATAGAAATGTTGGAACGACTGCGTCAGTTCATAAAGGCTGAGAGAACGGGAATTTGACAGCTGCATTTAACAGTTTTCAGGTGGATGATTTCTTATTTTGAATCAGCAAGGCATAATCTATATTTAAAGTCTGCATATCTATACTCTGACAGCAAAAATGGATTCATTAAATACAACACATCCACGTTTACATGAATATTTCATGTGAGGGTTTAGCGTAAAACGCAGATCTGATAGGTACTGGGCGGGCTTGCCAACTTACCTTGTGATAGCGCAGATGCTTATGAGAAGTTTAAAAAGTGAAGGAGGTCTAACTAGAGGTAGAGGGTTGACGGATATTTAAAGATCAGTTTTGGTACTGTCACGAACAGCAACATCAGAAATGAATGAGGCAATGCAGAACTTTTCTGGAGAAATCTATACATCGAAAGACCAACACATAAACACAAGTCCATCAAAGCATAACCGTGACAAAATCGACACAGATGTAACTGAGTTTATTTATGAAAAGAATCCATTTAACACCCAAATAGCGCTAAAACGTATCACAATAGGAGTTGTGTCATGTGAAAGTTATGCCGACGAAGCAAGCGAGACTGGTGAAATTATCGTTTAGAGGCAAGAAGAGCATTTTCCTTGCTAACTTCAATAACAATAAAATGCTGATGCCAATCTACTTATTGTCCAGCCGGCTGTACAGTGATCAATGTCAATACCTACTGTTTTGAAAGGTGACCCTAGCCATTCAGTGGACAGTTTGAGAGTCCGTAAATGATGTCCGTGAACAAGCGATGCAGCTCTCTTCCACAGTATGAAGGCATTCCAACATGTCAAAGATTAGAAAGGGGGACTTAACCATACTTAATTCATTGGACTGGGGCTAGGAACTCGTGGACGGTCGACGTTTCCTGTGATAATGACCAAAGCACCAGCTCCTATGTACATTCTGAAAAGTGGTGCACTGCACATGCGCAAGTGGATGCCAGCTGTAAAAAGGTTGGACTGGAATGCAGCTATGCATGAGCCACATGAAAAAGGAATCATAGTTGATTAGTTAAAACACAGATAGATAGATGATGGATTCTTATATTCTCAATTTATTGTCTGAAGCATATTGGAAATATTCATAAGCGTAGCGATCTCGTACAGTCTTTTTTTTACTTTTGCCGCCAATTTGTTTTTTCACAAGTTTACTTACAAACTTGAACTTAAGACTTAATTAGTCAGCTTTTTACAACATGAAATTATACTTTGCATTTTTGTGTAAAAATTTAATAAGTAAAACTAAAAGTATGCATAACTAGTTTCGACATAATGGCTAATATTACAAAAATATAAACTGTTGGCGACCATCTTGGATTTTGAAAGCCATATTTGATTTGTACTGACATTAATGTGTGTCATAATTAAAAGGTTACACACTGATCTAGCACTGTGCAAAGTCTTTACCTTTACAAATGATATTTAAAAAAAAAGGATTCCAGAAATATTTAGTTTTATATATTTTTTTCAACTTTTTACCCTCAAAAAAGGGATTTCGCACTATCAGATTTTAGTAGATTCTTGTATGTGAGCTCGTTTTAAGCTTTATATCACACATACCAAAATCATTTCTGTAGGATTTAATTCCTTAATTTTTCATAAATATCATCTACTAATAGTGAGTGTACCTCAAAATCCCCTCAGTCCACAAATGGCATAGTGCTCAATGTATTTAACAGGGTATTCTTAATGCCCTCAGTCCAAAAGTGGCACAGTGCTTATTATCCCCTAGATGGATTTAACAGGCCATTCATAATCCCCTCACTAGAAATGGTAGGGTACTCAGAATCCCCTCGATGGGTATTCAGAATCCCCTCAATATGGACCGCTCTATGAGAAAATCGGTGATAGTGACATCGCATAAGAAATGATCACTCCACGATTGACGTCATCTGTGTGTGTGTGAACTCACATGGTTTTCACTTTATTAACATCATGTTCATAGGCAGATGAAAAGAAGAGCGACATACCGTTACAAGCCGGTCAATCTGCCCCATTTATTGGAAGAATTTATTAATAGCTCAAAACATCCAATAAACACGATCGTGTAAGATTAGTAAACAGATATATATGTATATCAATAACAATTTTTCGTGATTTTCGAATTCCCCCTTTCAATGATACATTTATGCTTTAGAGTTGAGAATATGTTTCTGAGGTTGATTTGAAACGGTTTTTACCAGTGACACATACGCATTTTCGTTCATTCCTCCTTTTATTTTTGTTTTGTTTTGATTTTGTGAAATTCCTGTAACGGGAACGTGGCATAGGTATAAATATCACTTCTGTATACATATACCCGGTTCCCGTTACATTCCAATGTATTGCCATCACCTTTCAATTTAAATAAATACTTAATATACAGTGAACTCGACAGTTCCGGATCATCGACAATTTCGGGTCACATTTGGAAAAAATGTTTAGTATTCGAGAATGATACAGTATTTTTTGACAATTTGTTTACTGTTAATACGGGGATAACATGTAGTTAATTACGATGAATGATTTCTAGTAGTATTCAACCCATTATTCATTCTAGGCAACTGACTGTCTGTATATGTATGGTATTTTCTTCTTTTCAATAAAATACAAGAGAAAGTTGATGCAACGCATCAATGTCACCGGATATCCATAGTGCAGTTATGCATAACACTTACATTATAGTAGTTGAATAAACAGTTATCAACTGAGGGGTATATTGGAACATCAGGGGTGGGGTCAAGTGAAAATGTATCATAACTTGCATTGTTTTGTCAACGAAGTGAATGATAATTGAAGCCTTTCATTGTTTATGATCAATCTCTATTCCAAAGTAGGTTGACCATACACACAACCAACTAATTATTGATCATAAACAGTAATGGAAATGAGTAATCTTGCCAATCATTAATCTTAGTATGTATACAGTGCTTTCATTAAGGAATAATTATAAGATTTATGAATTCCACATACACTTTTCAAGATGTTTGTCAGAATATTTGAATTTTATTATTTTTCAATAAAACCACAAAACAGACAATTTAGGATTTGCATGCAATAGCACGTCATTTTACCTTTCCTCTATTAAAGTCAACAGTGGACACCTTTGCAGCAATCTACTTTTAAAACAATGAGATAAGGGTTAAATCGCTGAAGACATGAGTTTCTCTTTTTCTCAAAATGATATTAGCTTGGCATCCTAATTATATCATACTTTAACAAATGTTGAAATGTAGTCCAATATTAATAAATTAGACCACCTTCGAAATATAATATCAACTAAACAGTTAAATCTCATTGAAATTGTTGTATAATTTAAACTTAATTTCGAACATAAACTGAGCCCTACAACATGTTAATTTATTTTAATTCTTTCCTTCCTTTTTTATAATGAAAATAACAAACTACTCATGTTTTAAAATTATATTATGATGAGCGCCCTTGTGTCAATGATGCATAACAATATGCAGATCGGAAGCAATATGCCGTTAGGGAATTAAATGACACATTTAAAATTGTCAAGGACGAAATAATTTTGTACGAAAGACCCGATTCTTTCTTATTCGCAGAGGTGTCGTTCTTGAAACTCTCTTTATAGGCAGAGAGTGTTCGTTCAAAGTAATTTTTATATTAAAACCAGTTTTATCTCGGTTTGTTCTTTTCTTCATTTGTTTCGAACCAAATACACATTTTAAATCACCTATGATTTACTATTTGTAAGTCAGTGTAAAGAGCGGCTCTCTGCAAAGGAGATGATCTACGCAGTTGGTATTCGCGAGTATGTAAACAAATAAATTAGACTGTGCGACGTAAAGGTTTGTAGTTATCGCCTTTTGATTACATGTAGTATATAGTGTAAAATAAAGTATACCAGTCTAGCTAATAGGGACTGTTTTGTCTTCGTAAATAAAACAAAAACACATAAATGCGAGTCAAAATAAAGAAACTGAAAATACCTAAAACATCGGAATATTTATTTCATTTTAGATGTGTCATTACTTAGTGTTTTTAAACAAACACAATTGTAATATGTTCAAGACATCTAAATGTGTTTCTTTCTAATAATAATCCCCCCTCCCATGTCATTTCCGAAAACCTATTAAAAATAGAAGTCGCGGGCTTCTGCCCGGCGACTAATAATGCCGCCATGCAGCGGTGGTGTTCACTGTTTACATGACGAAAGATCGGACTGGCGGTTTTTATTTGTTATGCATCCAAATCAAGATGCTATATGATACATAACATAGGACATTAACGTAGAGTTATGCTATATAATTATATATACATGGTAATATCATATTCATGAATTTGTGACTAATACAATCCTGATAAGCTTGTGCATGTTCAGCCTGGTCAGAATCGCCCTTGTCCATCCAGTTTTACCTTCTTTCGAGAGTAAGTTTGAAATAAATGTTAAAAGCTAACTTAGACATGAAATATAAATGAAAGTGGCATTGATTTTGTCATTATCTCGTTATATGTATCCCAGTTGTCCTTAAAGCAATCTGCATGTTTGATTTGACAAAAACCACTTGCACATGTTGTTATCTATTTATCCCAACTGCGATGTGTTCCCCTACTGACGAATCAAGTGATGTTTTGATTTTAACCTGTTGCATATCTGAATATAAATAAGAGAACATGATAAAGATATCATCATGTGTAAAGTTCAATTTACTCATACAAAGCAATATAATATGCTTGTATTGTGATATAAGGCCTCCTGCCCACAATACATATAAATTACACACACATCAATGTTTGAGAGCAACTCACAATATACACAATTTTGACAACAATTCTTAATACGACCAATAAATGTAGATACGTAAATAGATATTTACCAAATATCCTACTTTATGAATTATATTAGTGTCAGATATGCACTTATTTCATATTAATTAATGCAATTTAATATTTTCTATTTAAATGATGTGTTCATTTGAAGTATTCTTATATATGAGTTATTAGAAGATGTTTTCAAATAAGTCTCTCTTCAAATGCAAATGTCAGATATCTAGCCAGGATATGAATTATAGTTTTGTTTTGACATTGCATTATCGTATTGATCAGATATTTTGTTGGTAAATTATTATTCCAATTGTGTGAAAAGTAACGTTTTCCTAAGTTATCATATTACGGACATATCAATACAAAATGTAAATCGTCTTCAATAATGTAGGTATTTCTATTTAAACAATAAGTACAAATTCTAAACAGTTTTTCAATATTGTCATGGCGTTCCGTTTCTATAGCTAAACTGTGGTTAGAGCACCTAAGATGGGATAGAGTTCGTTGATATATATAAGACATGTCAATCGTTAGATATTTTTCAGTGTCCAAAAATGATTTGAAATATTTGTAGTAATAAGCTTTTGAAGAGTTACACATAGTTGTGTGCCACTTCTGTATTGAAATATCAATAACTCGCTATGTAAATGCTTATATAACATGGAATACTTCGATTGTGATGCAAGTTTGTTGTTGTTATTTGTTAAAAGTCATTCAACAATACATTCAGTTATACAACACAGGCAGTGTCTAGCTCTGAAACCGTAGCTTTCGTTGTACTATCCAAACAACCAAGAGTACTATTGTTCGTGTAGCACAGGAAATAAGACTCCAACAATATGTCATATATGTACATGTGTGCGTATTTCAGTACGACCCTGACATATTGTTCAAAATGTTGTGCTTTAAAATGCACCATCATTCAATGTAGTACTGCTTTACAGGTGAAATAATACGCTGAATGGCTTAAAAAGTACACACGCCATTTTGATAAAAGTAAAAATAATGTTGCTGTAAATTTTGTTGTTTGAGCGTCGAGCATAAATTATGAAAATGACGTCGACATCATTTCAATATTGGCGGAAATTATCATACTTAAACGCCAGAACTTCACTATTTTCCCCCCTCTGACAGCCATTTTGATAAATAAAATTATATGTTGAAAAAATACAGATCGAATTTAATATCATTGAACAACTACATGTACGAAGATAACTACAGCAACACACTGATATAATCAGGTATTACAAATCTTAAACGCAATAGGTTTGTCAAACTCAAATTCCCGATAAGGGAGATACGTACATGTATTGCAAAGCCCCATAAAAAACTTCACCACAACAAAACCAACAAAACCAATAACAAGCAGCGAACACCCCCCCCCCCCCCCCCCGATAACAACCAATACACCCCACATACATATATTCTCGTACAATACCTGAATCCAACGCCCGATAATAACCAATACACCCAACAAACATATATTTTCATACAGTACCTGAATAGATGTACCACGTGAGAACACGGTATATTCTCAACCATCCCCCCACACATCCATACTTTAAACGACAGCTCAAACTGCTCAGAGCCCCATTGCTTCATCCCAGGATCGAATCCTCCGAGTTTGAAGAAGAAGTCCTTTCTCATTGCAATGAACCCTCCCTGTACAGCCGCAATTGGAATTGGATTGAAGCTGTGATTTCTCTTCAGGCTGAATTCGGGGCTGTAGTGGGCCCAAAGTTGACCCATCTTTATAGGATCGAAAGTGATGAAGCTTTCACTTGCATGGTGTTTGATTTTTACTTTAAATGTATCTTTGTTAATACTGCCGATGTGGGCAGATAAAAGATTACGAGGCTTTTCCACAAGACGAGTTAAAAGCGGCTGCAGCCATCCTTTAATGAATTCCATATGCGAGTCCATCACGATAAAATAGTCCGAGGTGGTGGTTTCAATTCCTTTTTGACGAGCCATCATAAGGCCAAGAGGTTTTAGATTCGTCACCAATTTGATTTTTTGTACGTTGGAAAAATGCTTTTTTAATTGCACTCTCAGTTTGAAATCCTCCGAACCGTCGTCAACAAGAACTATTTCGTGCAACAGATGTGGCGGAGTATTATTTAAAGCGCTGTAAACTGTCCGTATCAATACGCTCGGCCACTCATCCCGAAAAATAACAACGAGGCTTAATTTAGGCAAATCTTTTGGGTACACTTTCCTTTTACAGACATCATTTCGAGCGTCCGGTAGAATTCTTTGCACATCAACTTGATCACTTAAAGCTGTATTTATGTTGTAAAACGACTGATCTCTCTCCTTCGGCTGTTCCGCTTTGTCTAGTAGAAATCCATGGACGCCACTCGTGTTTAATGTTATATCCTTACTGTTAGACTTAACTCGGTTCTTCGACCTCTCTTGGTTTTTGACCGGCTTTATCAGGTTCAGTCTCTCAACATCGTTAAGTTTAATTTTCTCTCGTGATCCTTCATCACCAGATTTCTCTCTTCGCCGTTCGTGTTCAGTTTTCTCCCGCGGCGGCCATTTATTTCTAGAATTATCTCTTGGCCGCGGATGTTCAATCTCTTTCGGCCATTGTTCTGCAGATGTCCCTCGCAATGACTTATCTTTTGGTTTCGAATTTGACTGCATGAATCTGGACGACAGTATATCCTCATGAATGACAGTTTTAATTACACACAAATTAATTAATATGAAAACACAGACAAAAGCACAAACAAATGTACACACTCGTTTTTTAAACCTTCTCATCGCCATTTCAATGACATCAATGAAATTATGTTATCAACCAAATCGTTATTCGAGTCATGTCACACGAAAAACGACCTTCGTGCGTTTGTGTGTATGCGTTTCTATGTATATGGGTACACGGATAGGTATTACATGAACTGTAAGTGAGAACGTGTGTGCGTTTGAATGCGTTTCTATGTATATGGGTACACGGGTAGGTGTTACATGTACGGTAAGTAAGAACGTTGGTGTTAAGCGTTTCAAAGCCATGTAGTTTGGTTTATCTTTTGTTAGACAACTGTTGTTATTATATCCCCATGTCACATATAATTTAACTGTACTGGGTGCATTAATACATTATAATTTTCACCCTAAATTCAAGTAGGTGATCAGTGAAGACCATGACCAGCCTATGCCTCCGCGCAGTGTGATCAGGATCTTCCCTGTTCGCTATCCAGTCGTATAACCATCCTAGAGGGTGCATGGAAAACTGTTTTGAGAAATGAAAGATAGATTTAATGTTTATTTTCATTATTGCCAAAAGTTCCGAATGATCGGCTCTCATAAAACGATTTTTTAAATGCAGCGAAAAGCTCTACGAGCCAATTGAAAAGAATGCCCTTCTTGCGCCTACATCAGATTAAATCTAAGCTATAAACAAAACCGTTATTGCAAAGACATTCTGTAATCCCACTCATGCAGAACAAGGAAGACGCTAAATAAAGGTATGCAACTGCATACTCAAATTATCGTTATATTGATTTAAGTTATATAAGCTGTATTTTCGTATAGCGTGGCTCAAGTATACTAAAATCGTCGTTACCCAAGTGTGTCGTCATGCTTACTGAACGTTAATTTAGCAAACACTTCAGTCTCCATTAGCTTAAGTAAGTTCAGTTTAACCCTTTCCCACATGCAACACATCTGCAGAAGACGACTTTGAAATCATCTACGGGAAAATCAGAAAAATGGAAGTATGATATTTGAATGGAAATGAAAACATTGTGGCAAAAGGAGAAATTGCTCGTTTTGAGCAATTTCTCATTTTATCACAATGTTTTAAAAAAAAGTCTTCTGCAAAGGCGTTAAACGGTTTCTGTATGAGGGAAACGGTTAAAACGTTTATAATAGTACAATTTTGAAGCAAGTCATCACCACTGTCAATAACCCTTAACACGTAGGTGTTGAGATACATGTAGACATTGTAAAGACTGTACCGAGCGAGCAGGCACACCCGCGTCGTCTGGTCAGCATATACACTGCATTTTCCGTCAGTTAACTTTAACTTAAACGTTTTGTTATTCACATTGATTGTGAAGCAAGATTTTACAAACGATAATTACCGTTTCCCTCACATAGCCGCTTTCTGACGCCTCTGTAGCAAACGACTTCTGTATCATATCGTTTTTATGCGGGGGATTCAGCTGTGCTGAATACCTCCGTATATTGTCATGCCCAGCTTACAGGAAAATTTGTAAATTTTTTGTGCTGCCCTCTGTTTTTTCAAAATGGACAATTTGTCTTGATTGCCCAGGGTTAAATACGTTTCACAACAAGCTAAACAGCCCTGTGTTCCATAGTAAACACAACGTAAACACGTTTTGTCTATGGAGCGGAACGAAATCTACCTGTATTATGCATGTACTCCCGTCAAACAGGTTTGGTTTACCGACTAATGCACGGATTATCGACGAAACCTATATAGGTTTCGCAAAACAGGTTTTGGGTTTGGTGACTATGGAACACAGGGCTGTATGCACATTATACAAAGTAAACGTACACA
This sequence comes from Serripes groenlandicus, assembly GCA_031761405.1. Classification (NCBI taxonomy): domain Eukaryota; kingdom Metazoa; phylum Mollusca; class Bivalvia; order Cardiida; family Cardiidae; genus Serripes; species Serripes groenlandicus. The sequence continues at coordinate 17,393,612 of JASEVX010000006.1, forward strand.
ATGTAAAGTTTTAATCAATAAAGTTGTATACATAATTTAGAAATTTAAGTATAAAATATAACACAAAGTAACTTCATTATATATAAAAGTATAACAATTTGCTTGTGCAAAAATAACAAAATGTAAATTTATATTGAAACCATTTTTTGTTTGAGAAAACCCCTAGTTATAGCGCTTGTTGTATTTTTTCACAACAGGTAGAAATGTTCCTAGTCATAGTGTATGTTGTATTTTTACACAACGGGTAGAAATGTTCACTTAAATGATTATTATTATATATAGGGTTTTACGCCACTTCCAACATTATTTCAGTTATATCACGGCGACAGCTCACTTATTCATGATCCCTGGGTAAACAAACCAGTACTAGTCTAGGAAATATGCCATGCCAAAGGGCACTCCACCGTGACCGTTGCACTTTAATGATACTGTGTATCACATTTAAAACACATGGCTGTCAATGTTCAAGGTTACTAAGAGCTCATAAGTCTGTATAAATGCTTCTGACAAATAATGAACTCTACATGTTGCCCCCATGTATCTAGTTAATTAAACGCTCCACTGTTTGCTACATCCACCGCATTTTAGTACTTCAGTACTTTGATTTCCTTTTGCTATAATGTTTTTGAAATCTTTTCCATCATTTACATTTTATTTCACAATTTTGCTTAGATGTTTTTATACGAAAGCCTATTAGGACCATTTGAGAAAAATATAATATTGTAAAGTCGTAATAACGCGAAAAAGGCGTTATAATGCGAAAAAAGGCGAAGTAACGCGAAACAAGGCGAAGTAACGCGAAACAAAATAACGCAAAGTAAAGGCGTAATAATGCGAAGTAAGGCGTAGTAACGCGAATAAAGGCATTATAACGCGAAAATAAAGGCGTATTGACGCTAATAAAAAGCGTTATAACGCGAAATAAAGGCGTAATAACGCGAAAATAAACGCATAATAACGCGAAATAAAGGCGTGATAACGCGAAATAAAAGCGTAATAATGCGAAAATAAACGCGTAATAACGATAAACAAAGGCGTATTAATGCTAATAAAAGGCGTAGTAACGCGAAAGAAAGGCGTAGTAGCGCGAAAATAAAGTCGTAATAACGCGAAATAAAGTCGTAATAACGCCTTTTTAGCTATATATATAAATCGATTACTGCTTTGAAGACTCTTTTTCAACCATGGATCTACGACCCAGATCAACCAATTCGCTGTTTTTTCATTGGCTGAGCTACGATTTACGACCCAGATCAACCAACTCGCTATGTCTTTTGAGTGGTTCAGCTACTATCTACGATCCAGATCAACCAATACGCCATGTTTTTCTCAGTGGCTGTGCTACGATCGACGACCCAGATCGACCAACTCGCTATGTTTTTATATCAGCTAATGAAAAAACATTGCGCATTGGTTGATCTGGGTCGTATATCGTAGCTCAGTCAATGAAAACACATGGCGTATTGGCTGATCTGGGTCGTAAATCGTAGCTCAACCACTCAAAACACATAGCGAATTGGTTGGTCTGGGTTGTAGGTCATCCACTCAATTCACATAGCGGATTGGCTGATCTGGCTCGTAGATCTTAGCTCAGCCAATGAAAAGACATACTTAGTTGGTTGATCTGGGTCGTAGATCGTAGCTCAGTCAATGAAAAAAAGCATAGCGAATTGGTTGATACGGGTCATAGATCGTAGTCCAACGACTCAAAACACATAGCTAATTGGTTGATCTTGGTCGTAGATCGTAGCTCAGCCACTGAAAAAAATAGAAAATTGTTTGATAAAAATTCGAATTGGTTGATCTGGGTCGTAGATCGTAGGTGAGCCAATATAAAAATATAGCGAGTTTGTCGATCTGGGTCGTCGATCGTAGCTCAGCCACTGAGAAAAGCATGGCGTATTGGTTGATTTGGGTCATAGATCGTAACTGACCCACTCAAAAGACATAGCGAGTTGGTTGATCTGGGTCGTAAATCGTAGCAGCCAATGAAAAAACATAGCGAATTGGTTGATCTGGGTCGTAGATCCATGGTTGAAAAACAATCTTCAAAGCTGTAATCGATTTAAATATATAGCTAAAAAGGCGTTATTACGAATTTATTTCACGTTATTACGCCTTTTTTTCGCGTTATAACGGCCTTTCCCCCGCGTTATTACGACTTTATTTTCGCGTTCCTACGCCTTTCTTTCGCGTTATAACGCCTTTTATTAGCATTAATACGCCTTTGTTTAGCGTTATTACGCCTTTATTTCGCGTTATTACGTGTTTATTTTCGCGTTATTACGCCTTTATTTCGCGTTATAACGCTTTTTATTAGCGTTAATACGCCTTTATTTTCGCGTTATTACGCCTTTTCCCCGCGTTATAATGCCTATATTCGCGTTACTACGGCTTACTTTGCATTATTACGCCTTTAATTTGCGTTATTATGCCTTGTTTTGCGTTACTTCGTCTTGTTTCGCGTTACTTCGCATTTTTCCGCATTATAACGCCTTTCTTCGCGTGATTAGGACTTTACGATTTTTTTTTCTCAGATGGTCCTAATAGGCTTTCGTATTTTTACAATGATCTGCTGCAGTTTTGCTGTATGTGGGAAAGGAATAACTACTGAAACAGATAATTTTGAAATCTCAAGTACATGTGTAGGGTCATGTGAGCCGTGTGAGCCTTGCCGGGCCGTCTGGCAAGCCTGTTTACTGCTGTCGGCTCAATTCGACACGTTTTACCTTCATATTCCTAAAACTGGCCATGGTCTCTTCAAAATACAAAGCTGGGCGAATCTATTTTTACAAAATCTGCATTGCAAGGGTTAACCACTCTAGCTGTCTGCTTCCTAAATTGATACTCAAACTGTGCTCCCTCCGAATCTTTGCCTGCGTTCAAAATGTCGGCACCTCGCTCACAATAATCGAACTCGTAACAATTAGAGCTTGATATTAGCGTTCATTTTTAATTTGGCGGGGTCAAGGTCAAATTTATATTTGAGCTTGTCTAGCGATTTGATGCGCTATATCATATACAGTTAAATTGGCGTTAAATTAGTTGGGCTACAGTTCTATCTCTCCGTAATGAGATCATATACAGTTAAATTGGCATTAAAATTGGTTGGGCTACAGTTCTAGCTCTCCGTAATGAGATCATATCAAGTTAAATTGGCGTTAAACTAGTTGGGCTACAGTTCTAGCTCTCCGTAATGAGATCATATATAGTTAAATTGGCATTAAACTAGTTGGGCTTCAGTTCTGGCTCTCTGTAATGAGATCATATACGTTTAATTGGCGTTAAACTAGTTGGGCTATATTTCTAGCAATCCGTTATGAGATCATATAGAGTGAAATTGGAGTTAAACTAGTTGGGCTACATTTCTAGCTCTCCGTAATGGGATCATATATCGTGAAATTGGCGTTAAACTAGTTGGGCTACATTTCTAGCTCTCCGTAATGAGATCATATAAAGTTAAATTGGCGTTAAACTAGTTGGGCTACAGTTCTAGCTCTCCGTAATGAGATCATATACTGTTAAATTGGCGTTAAACTAGTTGGGCTACAGTTCTAGCTCTCTGTAATGACATCATATAAGTTTAATTGGCGTTAAACTGGTTGGGCTATATTTCTAGATCTCCGTTATGAGATCATATACAGTGAAATTGGCGTTAAACTAGTTGGGCTACAGTTCTAGCTCTCCATAATGAGATGATATACAGTGAAATTGGCGTTAAACTAGTTGGGCTACAGTTCTAGCTCTCCGTAATGAGATCCTATAGAGTTAAATTGGCGTTAAACTAGTTGGACTACAGTTCTAGCTCTCCGTAATGAGACATATGAAGTTACATTAGCGTTAGACTAGTTCGGCTACAGTTCTAGCTCTCCGTAATGAGATCATATACAGTGAAATTGGCGTTAAACTAATTGGGCTACAGTTCTAGCTCTCCGTAATGAGATGCTATAACGTTAAATTGGCGTTTAACAAGATGGACTACATTTCTAGCTCTCCGTAATGAGATCATATACAGTGAAATTGGCGTTAACTAGTTGGGCTACAGTTCTAGCTCTCCGTTATGAGATCATATACAGTGAAATTGGCGTTAAACTAGTTGGGCTACAGTTCTAGGTCTCCGTAATGAGATCATATACAGTGAAATTGGCGTTAACTAGTTGGGCTACAGTTCTAGCTCTCCGTAATGGGATCATATAAAGTTAAATTGGCGTGTAACTAGTTGGGCTACAGATGTAGCTCTCCGTAATGAGATCATATACAATTAAATTGGCTTTAAACTAGTTGGGCTACAGTTCTAGCTTCTTTTGTCAAAAGATGCATCTATACATTCTATATCTGAATGACATTTAAAATTGAATGTGAAGACTCGGTGATGCAGTGTGTGTACAGGTTCACCCTAGTCTTCACTGTACGTAGGTGAAAAATCAAGACTTCATCAATGGTAGTAATGACTGTCCTCCTAGTCGCTCAGAGTTACGGGGTTAGCATTACAACTGACTGGCTTGTGTCGGGATAAATGCTTAAGTAGTACCGATAACTTACCAAGGAAACGCCGTGATATAAATGAACAATTGATGAAAGCGGCGTAAAACATAAAACGAACCACAAAAAGATTCAATATTGTTAGTCGCGGCTTATTTAGCTTGATAGGTTTTATTTAGGATATTTATATAAGTTTTCTGACATACCATATTCCCCAAATCTCATTCAAACCAGACCCTGTATTTGCAGCAGCCGAGCCCCGATAGCTTAGTCGGTATCGACGCGGGCTGTCAAACAAGGGGGGTGTGAGTTCGGACCCCACTCGGCCAACATTCATTCAGAGGTTTTACAATAGTCACTGTGTCTTCTCCCACCAACGAGCAAACAGTATAAAGAGCCAGTTGCTTGTTGTGTGAGACTCGTGTGTGAAAGCCAGAAATTACATTTTTAGGTGAATTGATCGCCGTGATAAGAATTATAATTTTTTCGAAAACGGCGTTAAACCCAAATCATTCATTAAGTTTTGCTGCAGTATCAAACGCTCGTACAGCGTAGAATTGTGGTCTGATTTCATGATGATTGACATCCACCTTGAAGTCAATTAGCTCATAAGTAGTCAAAGGGAGATAACACTTGTTCGGAAAATATATACTTTATATCATTCTATTTCGGAATACCCATGACTAACATTTATATATAAGCCGTCCCGCGAAAAAACCAACAGTATGGAGTCTGCGTAATGTATTGGACCAGATCAGCCTGCACATTCATCGCAGGCTAATCCGGGCCAAAACATTCCGTCTCAGGGGCGATAAAGGTATAGATTAATGGTTCCTGAAACCGAAAATACACAGGGGGCAAACAGTGACTGTCCGGGTTATCCTGCGCGGCATGCTTAGGCTGATCTGTGTCGATACATAACACAGAGGCCATAACGTTGGTTGTCTCGCGGGACGGCTCATATATCTACGTTTTATTTGGTGACTACACGTGACAACTGTTCCTTACCAAGATCGTCAGTTAGTATTTTCCTCTAGTAGGGATCGATCTATAGCATGCCGGTTTCTTATTATATGTGGCAAGGTCGGTTTTCATTAATAAAACACAGTTCAAGGCATTCATTTATGTAGCTTACCTTTTTATTGTATGATAAATTATACAGCTAAAGTAAGTTGATATTTTCTGGACATGTAAAATATTTACCGTGCTTCCTGAAAATCAATCTTTATAAGAGAGGACCTAAAATAAGCTATGAGCTTTCAAGTCCAATCCATTTCTCCATTGTATATTTCTTAAGGTTTCCTTCTATGTAAAAAACATGAGAATTTAATACGATTCAACTAAATTAGAGGAGCATCGTCAGGTTTGTCAATTCGTCAACTCTTCAATATAGTTGACGAAAACTATTTTTCTAAAACTTTATTTCTGTCTTTCAGCTAATGTATCTGAACTTATTGATTGTAAAGTAGGCCCGATTTCAAATTCCATGGCCATCAGTCATTCAGAAGAGCTTCGTCAATTACATCAACTCGTCAATTTTGTTGACGAATTGACGAAAAAAAATAATTGTTTCTAGAAACTTTATTTCAGCTTTTTAGTTAATGTTTTCAGCACGAATTGTATGCAAATAAAGCACTATTTCAATTTTTGTTTGGCCATCAGTCATTTTCAGAAGAGCTGTGTTAAGTTTGTCAAGTTTTCTGCCTTTTAGATAAGGTATCAGGACGTATTGAATGCAAATTAGGCCCTATTTTAAATGTTATCAGTTATTCAGAAGAGCTTCGTCAATTCATCAACTCGCCAATTTTGTTGACGAAACAAATATTTTTCTAAAAAACTATATTTCTGTCTTTTAGGTAATATATCTTGACGTAGTGAATGCAAATTAGGCCCAATTTCAAATTGCATGGCCATGCGTCATTGAGAAGAACTTCATCAATTCGTCAACTCGTCAATTTTGTTGACGAATTGACGAAACAAATATTTGTCTAAAAACTATATTTCTGTCTTTTAGATAATGTATCTGGACGTATTGAAAGCAAGTTAGACCCTATTTCAAATGTCTTGGCCATCAGTCATTCAGAAGAGCTTCGTCAAGTTCGTCAACTCGTCTATTTCGTTGACGAATTGACGAAAACACTTTTTTTCTGTCTTTAAGATACTGTCTCTGGACGCATTGCATGACATTAGGCCTGAATTCAAATATCATGGTCACCTTGTATCTTGTATTTTGTATCGGTATATTCCTCCTTTCGTAAGAGCACTCCCTAGGGATACACAACACATTTTTAAATAAGCCTGTACATCACATCTTTCCATTAATTACCTCATTGTTTCATTGTCTTATTATATATCTTACTTAAATATAGAATAAAATTCAATTGTTCTTGCAGCTAAATAGCTCAGCTATTTTGGCCTGGGGCTTTAGCCCCTGGCCATAGTAGTAATACTATTTCTTCGGAGTTGGCAGCCTGCCAATTGCTGTTAACACCCTGCGATGCATTTTAGGGTGAGATTGCGCGACAAAAATAGTTCATCACGGATTAAACAAAACTGCATTTAAAAGGTTAAAAGCACCCCAAAAAGATCATTATAATGTTGTTGGAACATCAGTGAAAAACCTAAGTCGTGAGAACTTAATATAAGTTTAACAAATGCTTAGAAATGAATGCGCCGAGAGGTCAAATATGGAAGTTTATTGTTAACAAAGAAGTCGCGTGACAAATGCAGTGGCGGATTTACCGGGGGCCTGAAGGGCCCGTGCGACGAAAAATAATTGGTATACAATGAAGTCGCGGGACAGATGCAGTGTCAGACTCCCGGACGATCCCAGATCCACTATTTTTTTCTTTCTTTTTTTGTTTGCTTTTTTTTATTATCCAAAGAAACACACACGCCGTAACAAAAACCCCGATGATACTCCGGAGGAATATTGTAAGCCTGTTATAACTATCCCTTTCTTTGATCATGTGATCCAAGAATTCTTCAAACGATTTACCTCACTCTAGCAGCGGGCTACTACGACATTCTGACTGTTCCCACCAGTAGATATAGCACTTAACGACGAGTCGGTAAACTTTATCAGGGAAGACCTGCCATCACTCCAGGTGTTAATCGAGTGCTGGAGGAATAAATTGGGTGGTGAATTACCCTTATCTTACCGACCAGTCAACCATTGACGACTTGATTAAATGTGATCAGAATGTCCACACAATTCGTTCGATAGCGATCACATTTTTGGTGACAAGATGCGAGTTCGAAGAAAGAATTTTAACTATTGGCCTCGTGAAGTCCGACTTAAGATCATCAATGGAGAAGAAAGTTCTTGCATGAATGTGTCTTATGTCTGCACATAGAGATATGGATATCAACTTTTATGTTTTCAATAGTCTTCTTCTGCCGATTCATATTGTTTTCAAAAGCATAGTTATGAATTAAAAATGTAGCCTACCTAGTATCACTTAAACCCCAGTCACAATTACCTTGCGATAGGTTTGCGAGTAGCTTGCGGCGGATTTCTAGGCATTTTCGGCCGGAACCCTTCAGGACTGATCGCACATCAATCGGTTGATGCCTGTCCGATATTCGTATGTAACTTAGTAGCTATAACGGAAACGGTTCAACACTTTCCCGCATTGTCAGCAATAGCTCCATTTTCAACAATATTTTCAATATTCGACTGTTATAGTATCACGTAAACTATCCCGCTTTCATTGAAAGAATATAACTATTTTCCGCTTACAGACTCTTACAGACGCATGTGCAGCAGACGACATTCGAAAACTTCGTGAAAAAGGAGAAATTGACCATCGAAGGCAATTTTTACTTCAGCGACAATGGTTTCAACTCCTTTCAATAATTATAATTTTATTTACAGTGATTTGCATATTTCTTTTAATGTTGCAGACTAGTGGGGTCACAGCACGGTCGACGTAATAACATTAAGATTGAGGTCAATCATAGCTCAGAGTGTGTTTCACTCGTTGGAACTCTTTTCTCTCATTAATGCAAGCGGATGTTTTTTCGTTATGGTTTTTCGTTATTCGGTCGAACCAATGAAATAATTGTAAACCAAATAACAAACAAATCAAAAGTCGAATTTCGCGGATGAAGACAATTGTGCGACTTGGTTGCAGCCGTAAGTCGACTTTTCAAAAAGCATGCTAGGAATGGGACAGGGGAGAAAAGCCCCTATCCGAAACACCAAGGAATTTAAGGTTAATGTTAAGATGCGGAAACGCTGAACATTGTCCGAATGGTCCGGGTTGTCCCCGGAACCATTCCGAGCTGTCCACTTAAATGTTCTGGGGTGTCCATGGTAAGTATTAAATCATCCCATCATTCCATCATTTATTTTAAAATTTCGATGTAAGTTGTCTGAACACTCAGGGGAGATTTCTCCTGGAAAATCACCGGAAATCCTGGAAGATCTACAGTCGGGTTTTGACGTTGTTAAACTTGCTGACACGATGCCAAATCCAATGCTGTTGTGAACTACCGTCGCACGTTTTCACCTTGAACAAAGTCTTATCTTTATATTCAACAGTCAGACATTTTGTGGTGGCCTCATGGTACAAACTGCTGTCGTTTCTATATTGCCAGACTGCTTCTTTGATATCCTTATTTGCAGTGGAAATTTCGACATCTATGATAAATTGTTTGCCAGGTTTCGGCTTTGATTTGCTTCGAACTATCGTTCCCTTTCCTGCACGAATGTGATTACGCTCTGTGAATATAAAATATTGACTGCTGCTGTTTCTACAAGAATGGATTTCCAATCTGAAAGAGTTATCTTTCTGTTTCTCGGTAGCTAAACACTTATTCATGTACTTGTTAGGTATTTCTCCCTTCGCTTTGATGTCATCCAGTATATACACATCGGAGAATGACTTCACCATGTCGATAAAGTACTGGAATGGTTTACAATTGTTTTCTTTCCGGATTCGATGTCGGTCCCTGAGGTCACCAATGTGGTATTGACTATGTCTGCCTACGCTGTCACGAATGAGGCTTTTATAGGGTTCGTCCATCCACACTTCCGATGTACGCAAGACATTCGCAGTGAGAAAGTCTTCATTTTTGTTGTATTTTCCCCATGGAGTAGACCTGATTAAGAAGAAGAATAAAATGAGACACTCATAGCATATTTGGCCATTGACAATAAGCTGGTACAGAAAACATCATTGTGACAAAACGAAAAAATACTCGACGCTCAAACAAAATTTACAGCAACGTTACTTTTACTTTTATCAAAATGGCTTGAGTACTTTGTAAGCCATTCAACGTATAACTTCACATGTAAAGCAATACTACATTGAATGGTGGTGCATTGTAAATTATAACGTTTTGAACAAGATGTCCAAGGTCGTGCTGAAATACGCACACATGTACATGTATGACATATTGTTGGAGTCTTATTTCCCGTGCTAAACGAACAATATTTCTACACATCTAGATGATGATTATGTGAGTGCCGCCGGCTGCATCGATTGCTTACACACTTAGGAATAAATTCGGAAACTAAATTAAAACTAGATCTACTACATCGAAGGTAATGAATTACGTGTATAAATTTATATTTGGCTTTTCTAATAATAATCGTTTTAACGAGGTCTTATTTCAATTTTATCCGAGTTAATAAAACCTTTATGGTTTGTGATTATAGCGACCTCATAAAGATCTGATATCACTGTCCGAGTTCCTGTCGGTTCACTACCAATTCTCAATTGACAATAGTCATACCCACTCGTTAGTACTCTTGGTTGTTTGGATAGTAAAACGAAAGCTACGGTTTCAGTTGACAGAGCTTAACACTCTGTCTGTGTTGAATAACTGAATGCATTGTTGATGACTTCTAACAAATAACAACAACAAACTTGCATCACAATCGAAGTATTCCCTGTTATATAAGCATTTAAACAGCGAGTTATTGATATTTCAATACGGAGGGGCACACAAGTATGTGTAACATTACTACACATATTTCAAATCATTATTGGATACTGAAAAATACCTGATAACGATTGACATGCCTTATATATATCAGCGAACTTGATCACATTTTAGGTTTTGTTTAAATAGAAATACCCACATTATTGAAGACGATTTACGTTTTGTATTGATATATGATAACTTAGGAAAACGTTACTTTTCACAGAATTGGCATAATAGTTTACCAACAAAAAAAAAATATCTGTTTAATACGATAATGCAATGTCAAAACAAAACTATAATTTATATCCTGGCTAGATATCTGACATTTGCATTTGAAGAGAGACTTATTTGAACACATCATCTAAAAACTGATATATAAGAATACTTTAAATGAAAAAATCATTTAAATAGAAAAATTAAATTGCATTAATTAATATGAAATGAGTGCATATATATGACACTAATATAATTCATAAGGTATGATATTTGGTAAATATCTATTTACATATTTACATTTATTGATCGTATTAAGAATTGTTGTCAAAATTGTCTATATTGTGAGTTGCTCTCAAACATTTATTTGTGTGTAATTTATATGTATTATGGGTCTGAGGCCTTATATTACAATACAAGCATATTATATTGTATTGTATTGTATAGTATTGTATAAGTAAATTAAATTTAACAAATGATGATATTTCAGATATGCAACATTCTGCTTTAATTTGTTAAAATCAAAACAAACAAGGTTCGTCATTGGGGGAACACAGGCAGTTAGGATAAATATATAACATCATGTTCAGGTGGTTTTTGTCAAATCAAACATGCAGCTTGCTTTAAGGACAGCTTGGATACATGTAACTAGATAATGACAAATCAATGCCACTTTCATTTATATTTCATGTCTAAGTTGGCTTTCTACATTTATTTCAAATTTACTCTCAGGAAGAATGTAAAACTGAATGGACGAGGCTGAAGAAATGCACAAGCTTATCAGGATTTCATTAGTCGCAAATTCACGAAGATGATATTATCATATATATATATATATAATTATATAGCATAACTCTACTTTAATGTCCTATGTTAGATACCATATAGCATCTTGATTTGGATGCAGGACAAATAACAACCGCCAGGTCGAAATTTTATTATGTCGGCATCAAGTAAATAGTGTACACCACCGCTGCATGGTGGCATAATATTTTATTAAAAAGAAAAAACACCCCATATATTTACAGACAGTCAGTTGTCTAGAATAAATGATGGGTTGAATACTGCTAGAAATAATTCATAGTAATTAACTACATGTTATCACCGTTTCAACAGAAGAATTATTTACAGAACAAGTATAAAACATGACAGCATACAGCATAAACCTAACAACTGAGCAAGAACCTTCCATCTAACTACCTTTCCCCCATGGTTTTAAAAATATTTAGAATATTTGTTGCTTTAGGAGATCAGTAGATAACAACTTGAACAGCGATTCCAAGGGATCCTTCTTGTCATGTTATTCAAAACATTTTGATATTAAATCCATTTCCCCTTGATCTCAATCCATGTCAAAATCTAGATAGCCACTGAATTAGCAGTATCGTTTATAAAGTTGTAACGAGCGTGGTATATGTATAAATATCACAGGCTTGCTGTGGAAGCCGGCTTTTATAGCGACGTTGGTAGAGTGCTTGACCTTTGTGTAAAGTAAAGCAACGCTCATCGCGGTTAGTGCTTGGATGGGTGACCCGCGATAGCTTAACTCCGGTACACGTTACAAATGGTGGCAGCGGTGGGATCTGGGTTGATATCACCATCATCCCCGGACCTCGGTGGTTCCTAGTGATGTTTCATAGACTCCGCTATGGTGTACTGTTTGTGTTCAGTTGTGTGACTTTGGGTCGAAGTCAAGAGAAAAGAGGGAGAAATGTAACGGGAACGGGGTATCGGTATACATATCACTTCTACAGTCTTGCTGTGGAAGCCGGCTTTTATAGCGACGTTGGTAGAGTGGTTGACCTTTTCTTAAAGTTAAGCAACGTTCATCGCGGTTATTGCCTGGATGGGTGACATGCGATGGCTTAATTCCGGTACACGTTACATAGGTATTAAATAACATTTATTTCGAACGATGACTACTGTCACTGTATAAACTATCACTGTGTGGTTATGCAACTGAGTGACGCATGTAAATCTTCTGCCCCAGCCTCACACCCTCCCCCAACCCCAACAAAAACACAAAAACAAATATATGCGGATGAATGATATTTCTAACTTATGTGTGTGAGAAAAGACTGGTCTATGCAATCATGTAAATGGATTCAAACGTAAACTTCTCGAAAGCGTTGATGACTAATTTTCTAATGGTTGAAATTAAGATCAGACTGGGAAACACGGATTTATCAAGATCTATACTGGTTAAATATGCCACGAATGTTGTTTTTCTACCTGGTCATATAATTGAAAATCGAAACTGAAAATCTGTTAAATTCTGACAGACAGACAGACAGAAGAAAAGATTGACATACATACGTGTATATATACGCAAACAGACATACAAATGTACAGGTCGATTGACAGTTACACCATTAGAAAGACGGACATACATGTATACATAAACATAAAGACATAGATATAGATAGACATACACTCAGATATATATAAATTTAGATAGGCATAAGTACAGAGAAAAATGCATACATTCAGATATACATACATAGTGATATACATACATAATGATAGACACACATACAATAATAGACATACATGATGATAGGCATACATAGACAGATACACATACAACTACATAGACATACATACATACAAAGGTAGACAGATAAACAAACACATTGACATACACACGAATACAAATCCATTAAACATACAGGCAGAATTGACAGTTACACCAACATATAGACGGAGAGAAAGACGGACATACATACATACATAAACATAAAGACATAAATACGGAGACACATACACTCAGATAGACATAAATTCAGATAGGCATACATTCATAGACATATGCATAAGCACAGATATTTACATACATAGTGATAGACATACACAATGATAGACACACAGGCAGATTGACAGTTACACGCACAGATAGACGGACATCCATATATACATAAACATAATGACATAGAAACAGATAGACATACATACGTATATACATGCATACAGACACACAGGCAGAGGGAGGGGGATGGAGAGAGAGGGTGGAGTTTTCATATGCACATGATGATAGACATACATTTATGATGATATACATACAATTATGATGATAGACATACATATACAGATAAACATACAAACACAAAGAAGGATTGACATACACACGTATTGTCAATCTGTTGAAGATCAATCCTATATGAATAAAGGTTCTGTTATATGCTATGTCACACAAACACTGACAGCTATTATCCCTAACATCAATATTAGCATCGTCTGGTATATAGTTTGTGTATGCCCTATGCATTTGTATATTATATTAATATATCTATAGGTGCTACCTATTTACGAAAAAAGCGCAAGATAATTATAAACAAAAATTAAAGAGCATACTTTGGCCATAAAAAAGGTTTCATAAGTAATTGACTAGACAATCATAGTGTTAATGTCATGTGTCTTGCATTATCAAAACATATTTGCAATTCGTATTGCTGTCGTCTATTATTACGAACAGAAGATAATAAAGTAAAGACTTTCAGAAAAATCAAGGAATACATTTATAATGAACGAGGTTAAAACATGAGGGCCAAGATGATCCTTAATCGATCACCTGCATTATCGTAAAAAAGCAAATAGATCTGCCCTTTTCTGATGCTACCTGGCGACTGCCTTTTTCAAGCAGTCAATATGACTGGAACAAATTATGTAAGGGGTCACATTTCTGCTAAACCCTTTCCCTATTAGAGACGGTTTCTGAGGCCTATGCAACAGACCATTTAGGAAAAGATTGTCGCAACAAGAACAATTGCTCCTTATGAGAAAGTTATCCTTTTGCCACACTGTTTGATAAATAATTATACTTTGAATGAGTGAGTCAATAGCTCATGTATTGGGATTTGGGGTCTTTCATGTTGATACCACTTTTTTGCGGGAAACGACGTCGCTCCATTGACGTTACGCCAAGATGAAGTGTAACGGAAATGATGTCACGTCCTTCTTTGGCTACGATACAGTCAAAATTTAGTTTCGGGCGTAGAAGGTTATTGCTGTTGGTTTTTTATGTCGAACGGGAAAACATATTTCTTACAGATTTCCATTTATTTTTAACTTTTCGTACAAATGTTAATTCCCACATAACACATCACTTTAATGATCTTAAATATCGATTTTAAAGAAAATGATTAAAAAGACGACAATAATTTTCAATCCGTGTTATTCTGCTCATTTTATACATACCCAAAATACCGATTTTAAAAAAAATGATTAAAAAGCCGACAATAATTTTCAATCTTTGTTTTACGTCTGCCTTTTATACATATCCAAAATGGCGGCCCCCATTGATTTTTCCAGTTTCATTTCAGAAAGCTTCATCGGTTATTGAAAAAAAAAAAAAAAAAAAAAATCTCACGCCCGTTACCTATAAGCGAAAAAAACCATTTATGTTTTTTTTTCGTAATATATCTATAGGTGCTACCTATTTACGAAAAAAAAAGTGCATACTTTGGCAATAAAAAATGATTTATAAGTAATTGACTAGACGATAATAATGTAAATCTCATGTTTTCTGCATGATCACAAAATGTTTGGAATTCGTTTTGCTGTCGTCTATTATTACGAACAGAAAATAATAAAGTAAATCCCTCTTGATTGCAGTTTACCCTTTCCCCACATATAGTCGCTTTATGACGCCTCTGTAGCAGACAACTTTTGAAATCATTGTGGCAAAAAGAGAAGTTGCTCATAATGATCTCGATATAGACTGTTCATAAAAGCCAACTAGTTACTTTTCCCCCCAATAACTGGCTTAATTAGAACGGGGTAATAAAGTAGTACTGGTACGCCGTTATATACTGTTGAAAGCGGCGTAAAATACCAAACCATCAATCATATGAAGATTGGAGATCAAATGTCTTGAAGCAGTCCCTTAAGACACAAGTGTAACAGAACGCCGTACGATATTTCATTCGTGTTAACGAGTACAGCCGAGGTTATACGACTGGTTTTCAGAACGCCGTACGATATTTCATTCGTGTTAACGAGTACGGCCGAGGTTATACGACTTGTTTTCAGAACGCAGTACGATATTTTATTCGTGTTAACGAGTACAGCCGAGGTTATACAACTTGTTTTCAGAACGGCGTACGATATTTCATTCGTGTTAACGAGTACGGCCGAGGTTACACGACTTGTTTTCAGAACGCCGTACGATATTTCATTCGTGTTAACGAGTACAGCCGAGGTTATACGACTGGTTATCAGACAGTGCAATCTTAAACGTTCGAAAATCTCATAAATCCGCGAAAGCGTAATAAATAGTCCACCACTTAGTACATTGCGGGCTAATATTCAAGATTTCCTACCAACCTTCAGTTTGCCCGGCCGTCCGTCCTTCTGTTCTTCCTTCCTTTTACTCTTTTGTCAGTCCGCCCTTCTGTCAGTCCGTCCGCCTGTCCGTCTGTCCTTACATGTTTTTTAAATGTCGAATCGCAATAGCTCAGTCAGGTACTACGAGACATTTCAAGCCAAGGGATGAGAGTTCGAACCTCGGATCGGTCATTCATTTTACCGATAATTGATCAAGTGCTTTGTGAATAACGTCATATAACGTTTCAAATAACTTCATATGCAATACAACATGCAGTCAGTGTCTCGATACATATGGTAGATTTTTAATTATATGCAGTAGTTTTACCTTTATACGTTTGTATGTACGAAATGCAATTTCTGCTTTTGTCACAATGTTTTCAAGTGCCGTCTGCTGCATATGCGTTAACAAGCGTCAGTAACATGGAAATGGTTAAATCGTTTCCATTGTTTAATGACTGTTTATCTGTCTGCTGTCTTTCTTTCATGTTTTCCCTTTCGCTCTCTCTCTCTCTCTCTCGTTTTCTTTATTCCTCTGTTTCTCTCTCTCCCTCTCTCTCTCTCTACACTCACTATGTCTCTATGTCTCTCTTTCGCTATCTCTGTCTGTCTGTCTCTATTCTCCCCCTGTGTCTGTCTCGTTCACTTTTAACTGTCTCGTACTCATAAATATTCGTAATGTTTTTTTCTAAATTTAAATTTCGTGAGACACAGTATAATATATGTACAGCATCCAATTTAAAATAGGTTCTACACATCATTGTTTCGTAGATAGCTCTGTACTTAACACACATAGCTGCAATTGCAATTGTCAAGGGTTAGAATATCTAACTCGGAATGTCTTTTACAATTATGGCCTTTTTATCATGATGCTCATTTTGTTTTATGCGAGCATGATTCTTTTTTCTTTAAATGATTAAAGTACAGGTATGCCGATTAATTATATGTATTTTATATTGTCGAGTTAATCTTATAAAAAAAGATATATGTGCATGTAAGATACGTTGTAACATTTGGGGCAAGATTACACGTACATTGACATTGCACTAGAATTGAAATATTTGAAGATGAAAGGAATCTTGTGATCGACTGAATGAAATTGTCTGAAAAGAAAAATAGATGGTCGTATATGTAATATATACAAATCAAATTTAGAAAAAAGAACAGACAGACAAAAATACACGCCTAGCATAAGGATCGAACCAATGAAAAGTGAACGTTAAGGTTTGAAGCGCTTCGTTCGTAGCCACTAGGCTATAACAACGGTGTTATTTTAAGCACCTGAGTTTACGTATTAATAGGTTTCAGACTAAGATTGATGGGTAAACCTGTAACTTATATATATTTAGTAATACATTTAAAATGTTTAAAATTACGACAGGAATACAGGAATACTTATATAATTATGATGAGATACCACTTTATGTCGATGATAACATAAAACATATTTTTAATATTACTGCGTAGTATTGACCTGGTAATTAACTTTTCATAAATATATATTTTATAATGGCATCGATTTGTATGAAACTCGGTAGCTCAGTAGGTAGAGCAGCCGTCTGTCAATTCAAAATACAAGCGTTGTGGGTTCGAGCCCCAGCTAGGTCAACATTGTTTCTGACATTTGTCAAACGTGTACGATGGTGGGTGTGAGATAATTAGGGGTAGCTGTGAGAGAATTAGGGTAGCTGTGAAAGAGTGATGGTGGCTGTAAGTGGGGTATCTGTGACAGAGTGATGGTAGCTGTGAGTGGGTGTGAGAGAATTAGGGTGGGTGTGAGAGAATTAGGGTGGGTGTGAGAGAGTGATGGTGGGTGTGAGAGAATTAGGGTGGGTGTGAGAGAATTAGGGTGGGTGTGAGAGAGTGATGGTGGGTGTGAGAGAGTGATGTGGCGTATCTTTGAGAGAGTGATAGTGGGTGTGAGAGAATTGGGGTGGCTGTGAGGGAGTGATGGTGGGTGTGAGATAATTGGGTGGGTGTGAGAGAGTGATGGTGGCTGTGACAGAGTGATGTGGGGTATCTGAGAGTGATGGTGGGTGTGAGAGAATTAGGGTAACTGTGAGAGAGTGATGGTGGCTGTGATTGATGGTCGTGAGAGAATTAGGGTATCTGTGAGAGAGTGATGGTGGCTGTGAGTGGGTGTGAGAGAATTAGGGTAGGTGTGAGAGAGTTATGGTGACTGTCAGAGAGTGATTGTGGCTGTGAGAGAGTGATGGAGTGAGTCATAATGAAGTACGTCTGGGTCAGACTAAGAGTGACTGAAAGAGTTGTAAGAGGAATGATTTGGATTAGACTGAATTTAAAGCGTATTGCTGAATTATATATAGCATAATGTAATTTTTTATCCATTTATACTAAATAAATTATAGATAGAATAGAATTTTTCATTTTCCTAAATATCGTCAATATAGCAACAAATAAAGCAGTAATAGGAGTTATTCTATGTTTCCTTATAAAGTTCGGCCATTGTCTCAATACATTTTAAAACTTGTTTATAAGGTAACTTATCTCCTGCAGATGTGCAGTGCACACTAACACTCTAGCATGCTGTTTTTGGAGAATGTCTTTATTTTATCTTTCCATGTTCTCACTTATTATATATGACTTTCTCGAATGCAACACATGGAAGGGCTCTTGTTCTTTCACCAAGCTGAGTTTACTTTGTCTGGAGCGACCGACTGTCTTTCCGTCTTTTTGACCATACGTTCGTCACGGTTTGTATTCATTGGTCTAAACGCTGTTTCTGTTTGGCAGATTCATTTCATGGTCACACTTATACACTATTGTGATCAGGAGAACGATCCAATATTTCGAACATAAATATGATGTGAGTGTATTAGATATAATCTCTATTTGCCAATGTTTTCTTCGGCCATTGTCTGAGTAAATTTTCAATGCATCAATTTCAAACTTGGTTTATAGGAAACCTATGACCTGCAGATGTGAATTGCACAACAAACATAACTCTAGCATGCTTTCGATTGTCTGTCATTTACATGTAACAGCATGATTCCAATATACAGTGTGGATATTTAGTGTCAACTGAACAGGAAATATTATGCTTAATGTTCGCTGCTCGGTTATTGGCAGGCAATTCGTGTTGTTTCAAACATATCTGCTTTGGTTTGTTAACATGTCGATGATACATTGTTGACAACGTGCATCCATATACACTATGCCATATCTTTTCAACTTACAGACACCCCTTTACCATCAATCCTTTCAGTCATACTCGGTAATTTCCGAAATTATTCTGTAGAATGCCGAAAGTACGATCCTCGTAAAGAAAAATGCACCGCATATAAAGGTAAATATACTGTATATTAATCAAAGGTAAATATACTGTATATTAATCAAAGGTAAATATACTGTATATTAATCAAACTACCACCACATGTTTTGAAAAAAAATGACTGCATATAATGTCATTTGAACTGCATATAATGTTGTTTGTATTGCATATGATTTGTTTGTACACCACATAAAGATTATTCTAGTGTATCTACACTTTTTTACATTGCATATTATTAAATAACCACCATGTATAACAGAAAAGGCACTGCATATCATGTAAACTGTACCATGTCAATGGAAATATGTACCTCGTATACGTGAAAATGTACGGCGTATAATACAATACAACATATTAAGATAGTAAAGACGTTCCATATCCGAATATACACATAAACAAAAGTTCCTAGTTGCGTGTGGTTAGCTATTCAAGTATATCATATGGGCCGTCGCACGAGAAAACAGACATTATGGACTTTGCGTAATGTGAAGACGAGGTTCTACTTTCTCGGTCCCGTGACCATTTATGCTTGTTAGAATATGCCAAAATATCGATAACAATATTTCCCACGAAAGAGAGATTTCTACAAATGAAATCGAAAACTTAAACGCTTTCCCACATGAAGACGCTCTTTGATGTCTATAGTTTGGCATTGATGTCTTCAAAATTGTCTGCTGCATATGTATTATATGTGGAAAACACACTCAGGGTTAAATTTGAATGAAACATGTTCCGTTATTTTAGTTTAAGTTGATCTTATTTTTATTTTAATTGTTTTTTACGCCGTTTTCAAAATAATTTCAATAATATCACGGCGACAGTTCACGTCTTCATGTTTCCCGAATTAACACACCTGTACAAGGCTAGCAAAAAGTGCACTTTACAGTGAATACATTGATCTAAACAGTTACATCACAGGATCGCCGAACTCAATCTTGACGTAGTGTTTAGGAGGGAAGGATTGCTTTTCAAATTTAATTTACTACGACTTTAGTTTTCCGTAAAAATGCCGCAATGTATATTTCGCCCGGGCAGATTATACTCTTCAAAGAAACATTTTTTTAATTGATGTTTTACACCGTTTTCAACATTATTTATCTTATATCACGGCGACAGTTCACTAATTCATGACCCTGGGTAAACAAACCAGTACTAGGCTAGAAAATTTGCCTCACTCCACCATGACCGTAGTGCCGCGACATGGGATCGGACCTGGGACGCCCGTTTTTCAAATACACGACGCTAACCTCTCGAACACGGCGCTTTCAAGAATACCGAGGTATCTTGCATAGAACCTATAAACAATTTCATATTTGTTGAAAATTGTCAGTGATTGCGATAGCACGATAGCACGAACATTCTATAACTTGGATACACCGTATAACTCGAACCAATTCCTGTGAGGAATCTGTCGTTTGGAAATAGTGTAGCAGCAGTTCTTATTGGTCTGACGTGCAATCAATCAGAACTGCTTCTGTGCTGTTTTTCTTGATATGATCTTATGACTGGCTTGTTTTTCATAATAAAAAGTTAAGTGTTAGTGAATTATGAAGCTGAAAACACATCTATTAATATATAAGAATAGATTGAGGAATCGCTCGAACATGCCGATATCTCGAAGTATTTTATCGGCCTCCTTCGTTTTCGAGGTATAGTGAGACCACTGTACTTGGGTCGACCATCTAACACGTCGATATCTCGAAGTAATTTATGGATCCCATTCGATTTTGATAGCGACTCCATCGTGTTGAGCATACATCGAGTCTTTACTTTTCAGTTATATCACGTAGATCGCATCCATGCTATAACATTCACCTAACCAAGCCTGTCTGTCTTGCACTAGTATAACACACAACAAATCAAGGTCATAAATTGACTTTTATTAATACTCGTCATGCATGAAATCTAATAATCTTTTAATTTTCTTTATTGTGTTTACGCCGCTTAAAAAAATAAGTTACTACTGGTAAATTTATCAATATACTTTGAATGAGTGAGTCAATAGCTCATGTATAGGAATTTGGGGTATTTCATGTTGATACCACATTTGTTGCGGGAAACGACGTCGCTCCATTGGCATTACGCCAAGATGAAGAGTTACGGAAATGATGTCACGTCCTTCTTTGGCTACAATACAGTCAACATTTAGGTTCGGGCGTAAGTTGAGTTTCATTTATTTTTAACTTTTCGTACAAATGATAATTCCCACATAATACAGCACTTTAATGATCTTAAATATCGATTTTAAAGAAAAATGATTAAAAAGACGACAATAATTTTCAATCCGTGTTTTTGGTTTCATTTTATACATATCCAAAATGGCGGCCCCATGGATTTGGCCAGTTTCATTTCAGAAAGCTTCATGGGTTATTGAAAAATTAAAAAAAAAAAATCTCACACCTGTTACCTATGAACGAAAAAAACCATTTATGTTTTTTTTTCGTATGAATAAACGGCTCTGTTCTGTTCTGTTCTATTCTATATCAAATTAACTCAGACAGAGGTTTAGCATTAAAACAATTGTCATCGTCTGATATGTTTCTTATAAACATGTATAATGTAAATCTTTTCAAGATGAACCATATATGAATAAAGCTTTTATGGTGGTGAAACCCACGTATCGACTATAACGGGCCGTGCTATACGAACAGCAGTGTACATAATGACTAAACATGCACTGCCACGCTATGTCATATAAATGTGCACTATATGCTCGAGACTTCTCTCTCGCCCTCGGTCGTTTAGTGGTAGAGCGTCATCCGTGGTGCAGGAGGTCGCATGTTCGATACCCGCCGGGTCATACAAAGAACTTTATATGGTGATTATTGCTGAGCGATCAGCGCTTAAAGAGTTAAGGGCATATAGATAAATCAGATCACTTTCCAGTTGTCATCTTTCATTGTTTTAGCTTTGTTTTTCAAATGTTAATATGAAAATGAATATTTTCATGAAGGTGTCTCCGTTTGGTAATGAATTCCTGAATTTCCACATATGACAAATCAGCAGCCGACGACGTCGAAAATGTATATTCAAAACTATGGAAACTCTCTTTAAATGAAAGTTTTTATGAGCAATTTTTGATTTTGCTACCATTGTCAAACATGCTACAGAAGTGTCAGAAAGCGTCTGTATGTGGGAAAAGTTAAATCATGAAATCATAAAACTACAGAAGCTATTAGACAATCAAATCGGCATGACATCTGAAGCTTTGTTTAGCGTCACATATTGTAGGTGGATGTTGATATTCTAACATATTTTAGACCCTTTATTCCTTGCAGATGTTTATTAATTGCATTTGTTTAATTATGCGTCAAATGATAAGAGACTAACGGGGAAAACACGCATGCACTTCACTACCACTGTTCTAAACACACATGCATTCCACAGCTAAAAGACTGTAGCGAATCGTTTCATGGCGAATCATTAGTAGTTCGACTGCGCATGCGTTGCCCCCTCCCCCCAAAAAAAGTAAAATGTGCGAGCCCATAATCGAGTGTTCGAGTGGGTTACCAAAAGGTAGTGGGTTACGAAGACGAATATAATATAGAACAAAATACTATTGTTGATAATAGGCCTATATTATGTTTTGATTATTTAGCAAGAACGGTTGTACAACTTTAAATCAACTGAATTGACAGAAAAAAAAAATCCAGTTTGAAAGTACATGTATATGATAATAAAGTAAAGTTGAAACAATTTATCAAATTTCAATTTAACTTTTGAATTCATAATTATTTGCTCGTAAAGCTGTCCTTCGACGCATGGGTATAACATGTCATTTTAACAAAGGACTTTAATACTGCATGGTCCTTTAAATCTGCGGTGTAAACAACAGGAGATTTTTAAATTGTATCAAATTGGCGATATCTGCAATTGGCGGAAATTACAAGACTAAACTGCCAGAATAATACCCCCTCAGACAGCCATTTTGAAAGGTAAAATTTATTATATGTTGAACAGATAAAGACCGAATATAATATCATTGAAGAACTACATGTACAAAGATAACTAAACCAAGAAACTGATATAGTCAGGTATTACACAACTTTAACGAAATAGGATTGTCAAACTCAATTTCCCGACAATGGAGATACGTATATGTATTGTACGCAGCTCTGGGAACTATGTAAATACATATATAATATATAAAGAAAAGAACAACATTCGTGTTTTATACGGTTGTTGATAATGGCGCTGTTTGGATTACGCGAAATTGACGTTTATCGTCAATATTTTTAAAATCATAACGCAAAACCCCATAAAAGACCCTTCACGTTAATAAAACCATTAACAAGCAGCAAAATTCCCGATAATAACCAATACACCCCACAAACATATATTTTCATACAGTACCTGAATATATGTGCCACGTGAGAACACGGTATTTTCTCAACCATCCCCCCACACATCCATACTTTAAACGACAGCTCAAACTGCTCAGAGCCCCATTGTTTCATCCCAGGATCGAATCCTCCGAGTTTGAAGAAGAAGTCCTTTCTCATTGCAATGAACATTCCCTGTACGGCCGCAATTGGAATTGGACTGACACTGTGATTTCTCTTCAGCGTGAATTCGGGTTTGTAGTGGGCATAAAGTTGACCCATCTTTATAGGATCGAAACTGGTGAAGCTTTCACGTGCATGGTGTTTGAAACTTACTTTAAATGTATCTTCGTCTACACTGCCGATGTTGGCAGATAAAAGATTACGAGGCTTTTGCACGAGACGATTTAAAAGCGGCTGCAGCCACCCTTTACTGAATTCCATATGCGAGTCCATCACGATAAAATAGTCAGAGGTTGTGGTTTCAATTCCTCTTTGACGAGCCATCATAAGGCCAAGAGGTTTTAGATTCGTCACCAATTTGATTTTTTGTACGTTGGAAAAATGCTTTTTTAATTGCACTCTCAGTTTGAAATCCTCCGAACCGTCGTCAACAAGAACTATTTCGTGCAACAGATGTGGCGGAGTATTATTTAAAGCGCTGTAAACTGTCCGTATCAATACGCTCGGCCACTCATCCCGAAATATAACAACGAGGCTTAATTTAGGCAAATCTTTTGGGTACACTTTCCTTTTACAGACATCATTTCGAGCGTCCGGTAGAATTCTTTGCACATCAACTTGATCACTTAAAGCAGTGTTTATGTTGTAAAACGACTGATCTCTCTCCTTCGGCTGCTCCGCTTTGTCTGGTATAAATCCATGGACGCCACTTGCGTTTAATGTTTTGTCCCTACTGTTAGATTTAACTCGGTTCTTCGACCGCTGTTGCTTTTCGACCGGCTTTATCAATCTCACTCTCTCAACATCGTCAACGTTTAATTTCACGCGTGAGGCTTCACCACCATATTTCTCTCTTCGCCGTTTGTGTTTCGTTTTCTCCCGAGGCGGCCATTTATTTCCCGAATTATCTTTTGGCCGCGGATGTTCAATTTCCTCTTTCGGCCATTGTTCTGCAGATGTCCCTCGCGATGACTTATCTTCCGCTTTCGAATTTGATTGCATAAATCCGGACGACAGTAGATCCGCCTGAATGACAGTTTTAATTAAATTCAAATTAACTAATATGAAAACACAGACAAATAAACAAATAAATATACACGCTCGTTTTCTAAACCTTCTCATCGCCATTACAACGACATCAATGATACTTATGTTACCAACCAAATCGTTATTTGAGTCATGTCACACGAAAAACGACCTTCGTGCGTGTGTATGCGTTTCTTTGTATATGGGTACACGGATAGGTGTTACATGTACGGTAAGTGAGAACGGGGGTGTTAAGCGTTTCAAAGCCATGTAATTTGGTATATCTTCTGTTAGAAAGCTGTTGTTATTATATCTCCATATAACCTAATTTATATGTACTGGGTGCATTAATATTTTCCACCCTAAATCCAAGTAGGTAATGAGTGAAGACCAAAACCAGTTTATGCCTCCAAGCAGTGTGATCAGGATCTTCCCTGTTCGTTATCTAGTCGTATAACCATCCTAGAGGGCGCCTGTAGAACTGTTTTGAGAAATGAAGGATAGTTAACATAATACAGTTTTAATGATTATTATCATTATTGCCAATACTCCCGAATGATCGGCTCTCGTATGACGTGGAACAGCTACATCCGCATTCATTTATCAGTAAGCAACATTGTTAAGCTAGATCAGCCACCTGATTGGTTCAATGTTATACGAACTTTTTTGATTGCTACATGTGTCTAGTTTGTCTAGTCCATCTAGTTATTTTGTACAAACTACGAAACTATGAAGTTGTGGTTTAAATGTATAATGGTTATCTGAGACGACACCAATCCTTAAAATATCATGATGAAGATAAATGTAGATACGGATGTATCTGTATATTGTAACATGATGTAGATACAGCCATTTGGCATGTAGTCGTACGAGCCAATTCAAAAGAATACAAATCTTGTTACATGGGACGTACATCAGATTAATTCTAAGCTGAAAACAAAACCGTTATTGCACAGACATTCTTTAATCACTCACGCAGAAAGAAGGAAGACGCTAAATAAAGGTATGCAACTGTGTATTCTGATCTGAGTCTTGATATATTATTTTCGTATAGCGTGGCTTAACCCTTTCCCTCATATATACGCTTTCAGATGCCTGTGCAGCAGACGACTTTTGAAAGCATTGTGACAAAGGTGAAATTTCACCATTTGCAACAATGATTTCAACTCTATTCAATGTTTAAAAAGGTATGAAAGGAGATTTTTCACATGTTTGATAAGATATGTTCAAAGTCGTCTGCAACAGATTTGTTGTATGTAGGAAAGGGTTACGTATACTAGAATCGTCGTTACCCAAGAGTGTCGTCATGCTAATTGAACGTTAGTTAAGTAAACACTTCAGTCTCTATTAGTTCAGTATAACCCTTTCACACATCTGCAGCAGACGACTTTGAAATAATCTACGTAAACATCAGAAAAACGGAAGTATGATTGTTGAATGGAAATGAACACATTGTGGCAAAGTGAGAAATTGCTCGTTTTGAGCAATTTCTCATTTTATTACAATGTTTTAAAAAATCGTTTTCTGCAAAGGCGTTAAAATGTTTCTGTATGAGGGAAATGGTTAAAACATTTATAATAGTACACATCAATTGTGAAGCAAGTCATTACAACTGTCAATAACCCTTTGCATATAGGTGTTGAAATACAGATATTGTAAAGAATGCCTCTATACTTCTGTCTGCATATGTTATGCATTGGTTAAGTTTTATTTGATTATTTTTCATTTTCACACAGCCGCTTTCTGACGCCTCTGTAGCAAATTTGTCATAATGTTTTTGAACTTTTTTCAATCATTAACATTTCATATATAGCTATTTCATTTTTTTGACTATATGTTTTCACAATGGTTTGCTGCAGATTTGATGTATGTGGAAAAAAGAGTATCTACTGAAACCGATAATTGGGAAGCCTAAAGTACATGCATAGATCCACGTAAGCTCGCACGTATGACAAGCCTGCATGTTGCTGTCGGCTTAATTCAGCATTTTACCTTCATATTCCCAGAATTGGCCATGTACTCCTCAAAATACAAAGCTGGACGAATCCGTTTTACCTAAACAGCATGGAAAGGGTTTATCACTATAGATGTCTGCTTCTTGGATGGACACTAAAACTGTTCTGGCACTCAATCTGTGCTGGGGTTCCACATATAGGAATCGCACTCACAATAATCGAACTCGTAACCATCGGAGCATGATATCGGCGTTCATCTAGGGTATCCGATCTGTAATGCCTTCGGTAAAATTCGCCTTTCACCGTGATCACTCGTAACCCTCCGATGCGCATTTCCGCCAGACGGAAAATTGTCCGTAGTAGGTAAATATAGTACAAAAGGGTTTTCCCCACGTGCACATCGGTAAACAAACATGGCCGACTATGGAAAAATTAACTTTACCGGCGAGGTAGATTTGCCAAAAATAAGTTAAATATGCATATACCGGACAAGAAAAATGGATTTAATGTTGTTATTACTCATAACCTTTGTTGGGGTAATGTTTGTGAAACAAACGCATGCACAAGAACTAAGTGTGACATATGTTTTCGACATTTTGATAAGACCGTGACAACGACAGTTGGATGGAAGGACGAAGTTAAGAGGAATTGAATGTGTTGTTGTCCAACTATTCGTTCTGCAAGATGTGTAGACTCGGTCCAGTACCCTTGACGTATCAGGTAGTACACCAAATTAATTCTGAGGGTCATAATGACATAATTTCCATGCCTTTTCATTGAAATAAGATGCAACATTCTGTAAGGGTCAAAATAGGTTGAAATTCATGGATACATATTTGTCAATATTCCCACATATAGACGCCTTTTCATGTAACTACTTCTTTTAATAATGTATTATACTTTAATATACATTTCAAGTGGGAGTATGTTGATGCACATACAATAGAACAGGTTGGGTTTTTGTTTTGTTTGTTTTTGTTTATAAAGAGGAATTGTTTTGGGATTGGTGGGGTACCATTTGTATTGATAAAGCATTCTATTTGAGATATATTTAAGCATACTCTTTATTATTGTATGCAGTGATATTTATTCAACACAAATAAGTGCCTAAATATAAAATTTAACGAAGGAAAAGTTCCTGTTTACTGATGATAGATGTTGAAAAGACAATCAATGACAAATTGTGCTGCCTTTTATTTTGTCACCTATCTTATAAAAATAGCATGTTATGAGAAAACAAGACGGTAAATTTATATTTCACTATATCTTAAATATAACAATGTAGTAAATAATGATATCCAACATTATGGTTAATTGTTACAGAAGGGGGGTAGGGTGATATTTTTGAGTTTTTTCTTAATGTATTTTATTTTCATTGGTGTTTATTTTAATCAGCAATGTTCTTTTGCACTTTATACATCATTGTTAAGACATGTATGAAAATTAAAGCAATTTTATTGTGTTTAGTTGTTGTACATTTTTTGCCTTCTCAAGGTTTGAGGCATTGAACAACAAAAAAATAAATAATTAAAATTATAGACGGTAAAATCTTCTAAAATTTCAGAAATACATGTCTCAATTGATGATGATAGCAAGGGAAACAAATTTAGGTAACATTGTGATATTGACCATTACAGATCCAATACCTTAAGTTGGCTTGCTCCAGGACACTGGTTAGTTATTAAATTCTTATTTGAGCCGCGTCTAGCAATTTTAAGCTCTTATTGACTCTCCGTAATGGGAGCCGAGCCCCGGTAGCTCAGTCGGTAGCGACGCGGGCTGTCAATCCAGGGGTTGTGAGTTCGAACCCCAGCTCGGCCAACATTCCTTCCGTCAAATGACAATAGTCATTGTGACAAGCGTCATTCGTCTGCCACCAATGAACTAACAGTCTATGTGGAAAAGAAGCCAGTTGCTTGGAAATATCGTGTTGTGGATTACTGGTTTGAGAAAGCCAGGAAACACATGAATATGTGAACTGGTAGCCGTGATATGACTTGAACATTGTTAAAATGGCTTTAAAAACCCAATCAATCAATGAATACATAATGGGATCATATCAAGTTATATTGGCGTTATTGGACCAGTAGTACTAGTAACTTACGCAGGATACGCTGTGATATAACTGATAATTTGTTGAAAGCGGCGTAAAACACAAATATAAATAAATAAACATATATATACATATATATAAAATCGCAAGACGCGGCTAGTCTGATTGATTTAAATCACGATATTTTGATAAATTTCCAAACATACTACATTTGCTTAATCGCATTCAAACCAGACCCTGTATGCTACAGCCGAGCCCCGATAGCTTAGTCCCCGACGCGGGCTGTCAATCCAGGGGCTGTGAGTTCGAACCCCAACTCGGCAAACATTCATTCACATGTTTAACAATAGTCAATGGGCTCTCTTCCACCAAGGGCTAATAGTATAAGCAGCCAGTTGCTAGGAAAGTATGTTGTATGGAAAACTGGTGTGTGCAAGCCAAGAAACGTATTAGTAGGTGAATTGGCAACCGTGATATGACTGATAAATTGGTGAAAATGGCGTAAAACTCCAATCAATCAATTATATTCGATGCCGTATCTAACGCTCGAACAGCGTAGCATTGTGGTCTGAGTTCATGAAGGTCAATTAGAGAATAAAGTAGTCAAAGGGAGATAACACTTTTTTGAAAAATATATATACTTCAAATCATTCTATTTGGGCTTTACACCGTCATCAATGGTATTTCGGACTAGCGGTTCAAACACACGAAGTCTTCACAAAAAGGTTTAGAACGACACTAGCCAATGGCTTAACAAACGTGTACGAAAGGGTTAAGGTGTCAGAACTTCGAACCTTGGAAAGTGTTAAGCATTGTCTTATCAAGATCTACTTTCGTATAGTAATCACACCCGTTCTTATAAGCTTCTATCGACTTATATACAGATTATGATAATACTTCGTATGTATACAGGCTAATCTGAACATACACGTGTTCTTATTACGGTTATATTTATTTATCTATATTCGCTTGAAATAACATTTCCGAGGATGTTTACAAAACCTGTCATATCAGGTAAATTACTGCATTTACACCATGTTGATTGATTGATTGATTGATTGTTTCGTGTTTTGTGCTTTTTTCAACAGTTGTTCAGTTATATCACGGTGTTTCCTGGGTAAGTTATCAGTACTACTTGTCCATTTATCTTGACACCAGTTAGTCAGTCGTAATGCTTAACCAGCAACCCTGAGCGCCAAGCAGGGCAACCATTACTACAATTGTAAAAGTCTTTGGTATGACCCGGCCAAAAATCGAACCCGCAACCTCCCGTGCCCGAGGCGGTACAAAGTTGAACATTATATACTTAACACCTTTCTACTGCACCGGACGACGTGGATAACATATAGGTAAAACTATGGGTTTGAATCGATTCATTTGGGTTGAACGCCCTTTTCAACAATTTTTCAGTCATATCACGGCGGCCTGTGCACCTGCTCTATGTGTTCCTGGCTTTATCACACGAGTACTACCAACAATTGACTGTCCAAGCAACCGACTGCTTTTTCCACATAGATTCTTAGCCCATTGGTGAAAGAAGACTTACGCTTGTCTCAGTGACTTTTGTCAAACGTCGAAAAGAATGTTTGCCGAGCTGGGGTTCGAACTCACATCCTCTGGGGTGACAGTCCGCGTCCCTACCGACTAGGAAAAAAACTATGTGATTTCTCTCAAACTGTTTGATTAATTATTTGGTGTGTAACGCCTCTTTAAACAGTTTTTACCGTTTTATCACGACGTTTCCTGGGTAAGTTACCAGTACTACCTTTTAGCATGACACCAGCAAGTCAGTCGATGCTAACCCCGCAACCCTTGGCGCCAAGGAGGGCAGCCATAACTACCATTTTTAACGTATTTGGTAAGACCCGGCCGGGCATTGAACCCGCGATATCCCGCACCCGAGGTAGGCGCTTTCCCATTACACCCCCGTAGCAATTCAAGTTATACTTTTCCTATATTGTTTTCGAAAGGCGTCTGCAACAGATGCACCGGAATGCCTCTGAAAGTGGGAAAGGGTTACTGATTATTGTTCGGATAACAACTTATGAAGTTGACGAAAGGCCTCATCAAAAATACACTATCTCAAGTTTAATTAGTAATGTTTGATGACATCAAAGGGCAGACTAGATCAATATAGGATTATTAAATCTTACCTAAGCATAATTGTTAATCGTTGTGCTTTATTGTAAATCACTTGACTTGCATACTGAATGAATGAATGAATGCATGAATGAACGTATCGTGTTTTATGGCGCATCGACATATAGCGCGCATATAAACTAAGAAATGAGAAGTAACATTATTCAAAATCAAGTATATTGGTTAAAAGAAAATGTTGTGAAATGATTTTCAGAACTTTAATCTATGTAATGTGAATGAGAGTCAATATATGTGTATGAGATGGCATAAACTATGTGATTACGTTATATCTTTTGTTTCAATCACAGTTCCGTTTCTTTGAAGAAAATTAATATTCTTTGTTTTTAATAATTTCTTTAATCTCTTAAAGTTAACTAATAAAATAGATACGATCTTATATATTGGTGTTAACAAACGGAATATCTGTTTCAGTTTGTTTTTCATTATAAGAATTGACGTCTTAACACGACTTTTATCTTTTTGATGTTTTTTACAATCAGCTTCGATTTTGTTTTTGCTCTGTATACCTAGTTTTATTTATTCGATTGATACGCGTTTTCAATAGTATTTCAGTTATATCACTGAAACAGCACACATTTGAGCCGTTCCGTCAGAAAACCAAGATTTTGGACTTGGCGTTAAATATCGACCAGGATTAGACTAAGCATGCCGCGCAGGCTAACCCGTACATAGACTTTTCGTCTCCTGTGGATTTTCCGTTTTAGGAATCATTACTCTATACCTCTATCCCCCTGAGAAAGAATATGTCGGACCGAATTAGACTACAAATAGTCATTCTATCTTGTCCATACGCTATAACAAGACTACTTTTGATACAAAGCATCAAAGACGCCGCGCATGATTTTGAAGCATGACTTCAGTATATTTAAATAACGTGTAAATAGACAGGATGTAAATATTTCGAACAAGAAGTCCAAATGTCCCTTTATTTTAAACAAGAAGACCAAGATGTGCCTACAATACCAACCTGGCTACCATAGCCTATTATAACAGGTTAGCAAGAGCAGAAAGGGTTAATGTTGATGTATGGATAATACCTTTTATATGCTGCGATCTATGAGATATTCAGCATGTGGAATTTAGCCGTGAAATGACAAGTTTAGTCCTGAAACCATTTGGTTTACAGTTTACTTAACAATGACTGCAACTATAATGTGTCATACAAGCTGAAGTTTCTTAATCTTTTACTAATAAACGGTTTTAAATCTGCTCTAACTAGATCAATTACATAAAACAAACAAAGGTGCTTAAATATTAACATATATTAAGGTTTAAGGTTTAATGCCTCTAGTTATAAGTTAAGTATGACACAAGCTTTGGAAAGAAAGCGGGAAGTCTATTCTCCTTCAAGTCTGGCAGAAGTATGGTAACACAAACGGGAGAATGTAAACAAAAAATACGAAGTTTAAAGATATTTATGATCAAAATTTAGCATTAATGAAATTAAAAGAAAACTTCACATGTATAGTCAACATATAGCAATAATACAATGGTCTGAATGAACAATCTGTATGGGGAGGAACGTTTTAAATTTAGAAATACAACAGATTTTTAAAAATAGGCAAAAACCTCCCTCGAGTTTTGATAACCAAACGCTTAAAAAAGCGTAGCCTAGGAAGTTGGGGAAAAGTGCTTTTTTTGTCTGAGCTTTGAAGAGCCGTGTCGTCAGGGCCGTTAATCAAACTATTTAGGCAGACAAACGGCCGGACGCCGGCTTATGCATCAAAGCTTAACAGACATAGACACATATAAAGTATTTATTACAGAAAAATGGTTCGATGCGGCAAAACAAGTTTGTTTTTAGGAAAGGGTTAACATGTCATGGTATTTGTAATGTATTTGTTATCACACATACATGTAAGCCGCATCTAGCGATTTGCAGTATAATTGAATCTCCGAAAAGGGACCGTACAAGATTAATTGACAAAAACCTATTTAGACTACATTTCTAGTTTATT
Organism: Serripes groenlandicus; assembly: GCA_031761405.1. Classification (NCBI taxonomy): domain Eukaryota; kingdom Metazoa; phylum Mollusca; class Bivalvia; order Cardiida; family Cardiidae; genus Serripes; species Serripes groenlandicus. The sequence goes on from JASEVX010000006.1 coordinate 17,426,512, forward strand.
TGTCAACAGATACATCTATGACTATATTACATGTTGCCGGCCGTTGAGTCTTCATTTTACGCAAAGGCAAATACATTATAATTTAAGTCCCAAAATCGCTAGAAGCTCCTCACTTATAAAGTAAATATTGACATTTTGGTTATAACTCGTGTGTATGTTGAAATTAACTAATCTCTAATTTGTACTTTGAATTTATATTTCCTAGTTGGGTCGACATACTGACTGACAGACAGACAAACGAACGGAATGATGGATAAATATCTTTTCCAGCGACATATGAGAATATTCAACACAAAACGCGCCCTGTTTTAACAACAATTCCCCAGTAGCTGTGAGACCGTTATAGTACCAGGCCGCTCTCTCTTTGAACGAATGATGTAATAACACGTTTGTTTACAGTCTTCATAACCTTTGACCACATAGACTAAATCTACAGCAAACAACATTGAACTAAGGCTAAAATATTGAACTGAATTAATGAAAGTATAATTTTGAATAGAAATGAAAACATTGTGGAAAAATACAAACTTGCTTATTATCATTCATCTGTTAAGGTTAGTCAAAATGTGTCTAAACGGGGCAAAGGTTAAAATAATAACCTTAGGCAAATGTTTTTGTTATCTAGATTATAGAAAAAAAAATTGATTCATGTCTCAAAGCATTTTTCGAAAAGGAGGAATTGCTCATGGTCAGCAATTGCTCCGTTTGCAAAGATACTTCCAACATTCGTATGCAACAAAGTAGCTATAACGGAAACTTTCCAGCTTACAATCACTTTTTGACGCATGTGCAGCAGACGGCATTGGATTACATCGTGACAAGAGGAAAAATTGCTTATCGTGAACTATTTCCTCTTTTCCCAGAAAGGTTTCGACTATATATTTTCCCCTAGATGTAAGGTAAAATTGCTCGTTATCATTCATTTCTTGCATATTAGTCAAAATGTGTCCGGAAAGGAGAAAGAGTAAAATGATGTGCGTAGTAAAATGTTTAAATATGAAAATAATTAATCTGAAACGTGTTTGAAAGTATTGTGTGAAAAGGAGGAATTGCTTATTGTCAGCAATAGCTCCATTTTCAATACTCGACTGTTATAGTATCACGGAAAGGGTCCCGCTTTCATAGAAAGGATATAACTATTTTCCGCTTACAGACTCTTACTGACGCATGTGCAGCAGATGACATTCGAAAATACCGTGAAAAAAGGAAAAATTGCTTATCGTAGGTAATTTCGACTTAAGCCATAATAGTTTCAACTCCTTTCAATAATTAGAATTTTATTTACATTGATTTGCATATTTGTCTATATGTATTCTAAGTCAATTGTTTTATACTACTGGGGTCACAGCACGGTAGACGTAAGCTATCAACACTAACATTGAGGTCAATCATAGTTCAGAGTGTGTTTCACTTGTTGGAATTCTTTTTAACCATTAATGCAAGCGGATGGTATTTCGTTATTCGGTCAAACCAATGACATAATTGTATACCAGATGGTAAACCAATCAAAACTCGAATTTCGCGGATGAAGACAATTGCGTAGCTTCGTTGCAGCCATAAGTCGACTTTTCGAAAAGAATGCTAGGAATGGGATAGGGGCAAAATTGCGGAAACGCTAACATTGTCCGAAGAGTCCGGGTTGTCCCAGGAACTGTTCCGGGTGTCCACTTACATGTTCCGGGATGTCCATGCATCCAATCATTTATTTTAGAAATGTCCATGAAAAGTTGTCTGAATACTCAGGGGATATTTTCCCTGTAAAAATTACCGGAAATCCTGGAAGATCTACAGTCGGGTTTTGACGTTGTTAAACTTGCTGACACGATGCCAAATCCAATGCTGTTGTGAACTTCCGTCGCACGTTTTCACCGTGAGCAAAGGATTATCTTTATCTCCAACAGTCAAACATTTTTTGGTGGCCTCATGGTACAAACTGCTGTCGTTTCTATATTGCCAGACTGCTTCCTTGATATCCTTATTCGCAGCGGAAACTTCGACGTCTATGATGAATTGTTTGTTAGGTTTTGGCTTTGATTTGCTTCGAACTATCGTTCCCTTTCTTGCACGAATGTGATTACGCTCTGTGAATATAAAATATTGACTCCTGCTGTTTCTACAAGAATGGATTTTCAATCTGAAAGGTTTATCTTTCTCTCTCTCGACAGATAAACACTTATTCATGTGCTTGTTACGTATTTCCCCCTTCGCTTTTATGTCATCAAGTAAATACACATCGGAGAACGTCTTCACCATGTCGATAACGTACTGGAATGGTTTACAATTGTTTTCTTTCCGAATTCGATGTCGGTCCTTGAGGTCACCAATGTCGTATTGACTATGTTTACCTACGCTGTCACGAATGAGGCTTTTATAGGGTTCGTCCATCCACACTTCCGATGTACGTAAGACATTCGCAGTGAGAAAGTCTTCAGTTTTTTTCTGTTTTCCCCATGGAGTAGACCTGATTAAGAAGAAGAATAACATGAGACACTCATAGAATATTTGGTCATTGACAATATGCTTGCACAGAAAAACCACATTGTGACAAATCGTAAAAAATAGTAAAAAGCAGCAATTCTTTCATTTTCCAACATGAGACTATATCAAAATCGATAACAAAAATTACATTGAATTATAGAGGAAATTTTAGTTTTTTCTCTATAACAATTTTACTTTGCACAAATTTATAAAGATTCTTATCAAGTTTTTAAAAAAAATTCTCCTGAATGTAATTTTTTGTTTTATGTGGGCTTTTTTTTATAACATTTTGGTCCTTTTTAACTTATAATACAGTCACCCAAATTTCACCCTTGCTTACATATAAACTTTTAAGAAAACAGTATTCTTTCGTTAATTTTTACATGTTCTTCATTGAGTATCTTTTATTTAGAAATAAAACGGAAAAAAAAGGCTTTTATGGTATAATGTAGACAATTCATTTAACTTTTATTTGACATATGTTTTATTAAAATAAAATAATACAATTTTGGTCCTTTTTAACATTTTCTACATGCACTACTAATTTTTCAGGGTAAAAATAGGTTTCCGTGATTGATGGCGAAAGCTCCCCATGATTACCGAGCATTATCGGAATATTTATACTTATACAATATATGCAGAATATGATAAAGTTAGATTATTAGTTCGTCTATTCGGAGAATTGAGCTATTCTACTCACCCTGGTTCTGGTTAAAGTTTTGCGTGCAGCTACATTAAGAGACCATATCTCAGTAACTACTTGCCAACCATCAAACTTATATGAATAATTCAGTAAGATAACTACATCTTGCAAACAAAAGCAAATTATGGCCTTTTTCTTTAACTCAAAAATTCTGGTTGAAGGTTTGCTTGCAACTACATTAAGAGCGCATATCTCAGTAACTACTAGATGTATTGTATTTAAACTTTGTACAGCCATTTCCAATCATCTTATCTAAGCTTAAAATCAAGTTGGATATCTCTTTTTTACATAGAAATTCTGGTTAGAGTTTTGCATGCAACTATTTTAAGAGACCTTATCTCAGTAACTACTTGACGCATTACATTGAAACTTTAGACAATGCAAATAATTGGACTTTATTATTTGAATAATAAATTTTAAAAAAATGCTCTTGTTTCAATTTCAAACTAAAATATGTGATAAGTCAAAATAATATAAAGATGACTGGGAACACGAGGTAATAGCCTGCATTGAAGACTTGCGTGATTTACACACTGACTCACCCAACAGGCAGTACAACATTCAAAACTGAACAAGATAAATCATTAAATAATCCCAAATCACCCTACAAGAGACGTCTGTCTGTAAGAGGAAGACAGTAAGGTACAGTACAAGGGAAGCATTTATAAAAGTTGTAAATTATCTTGAAAGAAATGATAATGTGCAAATTATTTTGTCAGAGCAGAGAAAAGATGGTTAAATATGTGGATGGAGAAGGTGAAAGTTTTACATCTAGATGGATGAGAATACGACTCGAGGAGCATTTTGGTGTTTACTTAGTAATTTCCTCAGTTAAGACGAAAGGAAGTGTTGGTACGTTTAAAAGAAAGGCATCGAAGATATAATATGAATTTCATTAACTTCCATGAGACATTGACCCTGAACGCGAGAAAATGAAAGTAGTAAAAGAAATTGTAGAGATGAGTAAGAGGTATAAATCAGCAAAAGAAGAGTATCCATCCCCACCAGATATTGATGTTAATAACTATTTTACCAGACTCATTAAGACATGAGACTGTGTTAGAAGTATGTAGGTAAGGACATAGATAAGAAATGTGCAGTAAGACCAAGGATGAATAAATAGCCTGAGCTGTTTAAAGGCCAACGGTCCGAAAACGATACGTTTTGGACAAATATCCAGATGAGTTGTTTATAGGATAGAGGTCCGCATGAAATTATTTTATGTTAAAAAGCCTGATTAGCTGTTAAAAGACAAAGGGTCCGCGAGCGGTACTTTTAAGACAATTCCACGATACTCAGTGTATAGTCAAAGGGTCCGCAAGCGATACTTTTGAGACAAAATTGCATGATCTTTCAGATGTCCGAGATGATAGAGCAACTATAGGTTTCTTATAGGAGACAACTTTGCTATTAGAGACTAATCTAACATCATGGAATGAAACCATGCGAGTGAGTATTGGGGAGGGCAAATCTTCGATAGTGTTTATGCCAATGACAGACCTTAACCCCACAGATGAATCATGTATATATTCTACATTATGTTGGGTAAATTAGCACGCAAAAATATATGAAGCTACTCCAGTTCTGTCATTCAATCAGCCCTTGTGGATTAAAGCTAATATGAGCATCAGTTCATATCCTACCAACACCAATCTTAGTAAAGTGGTTGTCCGTTTAGGGGCATTTCATACAGAGATGATTTTCGTGGGTGCAAACGGACATTTAATGAATGATTCAGGACTATATCAAGTACGAACAGTCTATGTAGAAAAAACTGTAGGTCATTTGCCTTCTGGTAAAGCTGTAGCTGAAGCTCTATTAAGAGGTCATGGATTAGTCCATATGGGTCGCAGTAACCAATCGTCTCTGATGTGTTCAATGTGGTAATCACTACTGAGCAACCAATTGATCAGCGAAGTGTTACAGAAATAGAACACATTGAAGAACAGGAACACCATGATGATGATTATGTGCAAGAAAACAGACAGTGTGGCATTGAACATGACAATACAGAAGAGCAAAATGCTACAGATGCACATATGGTTGACATACATGAAGGTTTAGACTATGCTTTTAAACTGTTTAACGGGTATTAACAGGTGAAACAAGTATTGATGCAACATGTTCAGACCAAGTAGTAATACAGATTGAGAGTAGCCTAAAATAATAATGTGATAGAAAATCAGACGAGAGTAGAACAGCAAGATTGTGGTTGCAGTGTATAGAAATGGTAGAACGACTGCTGCATCAGTTCATAAAGGCTGATATAACATACATTTGGCAGCTGCATTTAAACATTTTCAGGTCAGTTCCTTTTTATTTTGAGGCATAATCTATATTCAAATTATGCATATATATACTCTGACCTCAACAATTGATTCATTAAAAACAGCACATTCATGTTTCCATGACTATTTCATGTGAGTATTTCACGTAAAACGCAGAAGGTTGCCAACTTACCTTGTGATAGAGCAGAAGCTTATGAGAAGTTATCAAAGTGCAGGGGGTCAAACTTGAGATAGAGGGATTACAGATATTCAAAGGGCAGTTTTGGTACTGTCACAACAAGCAACATCAGCAATGAATGAAACAATGCAAACATTTTACATGGAAACAAAGAAGGAATTTGTTTTGGTGTATTGTAATCATTACTTCGTTAGCCAGTATGGAACGTTAAGCAAACTCTTCCAACAAAGGTGTAGAAAAAAATACCAAACGACATAATAAAACAAATACAACCAGGAACGTAGATAAGATAAGATAAAGTTAAATGGTATAACAATAATTGAATAAAGCTGAAAACAGTGTGGCGAAAGGACGGATTGCTCATAAAATAAAAATCTTTTATTGCATGTATACCAGCAACTTTTCGATCGCAATTTCATTGTAGAGTTACTTTTTACTGAAGGTATTCGTCCAGGTAATGTGTCTAGTTATACACTGTCTATATATTTTCAAATCTATTTGATTATTATACTTTCATTTAAAGAAATTGGATATATTCGCCTATGTGTTTCCAAAGTCGTCTGGTGCAGAATTGTTGTATATATTGGAAAGGATTAATTAATGAACAGCACTTTAATTATTGAAGTTGATGCTATAGTAAATAATTGCTAGGCATTTAACAAATACCCGGAGCCAAGTTAACATAATCATAAATTACATTTTATTGACTACGAGGTTGTGAATGTTCTTTAATTATGTTTACCACTTCTCCAGCCGTTCATCGTTATTGATTATAGACATTTGTACAAGTGAAGTCATTTAACCATTAGTAATTCACCCAAGATTCAGAAAGACAGACTAACAGACGTGATTGGAATATATATTTTTGAGTCTTCACTTCAGTTGATCTAAACAAAATCAACCATCAACATATGTAAAGTTTATAACAATTGAATAAAGTTGAAAACATTGTGTAAAATAAAGGAATTGTTGATAATGTTTACGTTTGCTTCAATGTTTGCAAGCATGTTCTAAGTGGTTGGCATTGGGATTCGATAAATTGATTAAAAAATATAAAAATCATAAAACCCGAGTTGTATTACCCTATAACACCATGTTATCAGTAGACAATGAAATATTCTGTGTATCTCTATACTGCCCATCCTTCTGTTATTAGCAAAATGATAACAAGATTAGTTAATAATAAGTACGGCTTAAACAGTGGTATATTGTCTCCCCTGTTTGTCGCATGACGGGCATTGTGCCATATTGATTAGACTGTTAAAGATTGGTACTGCTGTCAACAGATAATTTCCGTATTTTTTCTTTTCAAAATCATTTGGCAAAAATGCGTTGTAAAAAATGTGGAATAACTTTCCCGTTGTTCAGCGAAAACCGACCTTTAAATATTTGCGACCAATGTAGACCAAAATCGGAAAGCGCAACCGCACACTCAGAATTTAGCTCTGTAATGTAGCTGTGTTATGGTGTTTTCAGTTTGTTTGTTTGTTTGCTATTGGTTTTACGTCGCGTTCAACAGTTAATATCATATCGCGGCCGAGATATATACATCGAGATCAAGAGTTACATTCAATCGCTCAGACCTATGCAGCTGGCTCTTACGGTGCAAGCATGACTCACACTATACTGTGGCTGCCATTCTCATTGAGTGTACTGGGGCAGATGATTATAGTAATATATATATAGCTAGCTGGATTGAATACATTTTAGAACTAAAAAGGATAAATTATAAAACGCAAAATCTTTCAAGATGCATCGCTACTTCAAAACAATTCATGTATGAATATTAACATTTCATGATCCTTTGTGAGGTTTACCTGTTTGACGAATATAATATAGAACAAAAGACTAATGTAGATAATAGGCCTATATTATGTTTTGATTATTTTGCAAGAACGGTTGTACAAGTTTAAATCAACTGAATTGCCCCCCCCAAAAAAAACTTTGAAAGTACATGTATATAATAGTAAAGTAAAGTAAAGTTTAAACCGTCTATAACATTTCAGTATAACCTCTGAATTCATAATTATTGCACAGAAAGCTGTTATTCGACGCATGAGTATAACATGTCATTTTAACCGAGGACTTTAATACTGCATGGCCCTTTAAATCTGCGTTGTAAACAACATGAGATTTTCAAATTGGCGATCTCTGCATTTGACGGAAATAACAAGACTTAACCGCCAGAACTTCAATATTTACCCCCTCTGACAGCCATTTGTGTAGGTAAATTAATTATATGTTGAAAAGATATAGATCGAATTTAATATCATTAAACAACTACATGTACACAGATAACTACACCAAGAATCTGATATAATCAGATATTTCAAAACTTTAACGAAATAGGATTGTCAAACTCAAATTCCCGACAAGGAAAGGACATGTATTGCAAGCAATTCTGAGAACTATGTAAGAAAAGAACAAAATTCGTGTTATACGGTTGTTCATAATGGCGCTATTTGGATTTCGCGTAATCGACATATTTCGTCAAAATGATCAAAATCATAACGCAAAACCCCATAAAAAACATCACCCCAACAGCACCAATAACAAGCAACAAAATCCCCCGATAATAACCAATACACCCCACAACAATACATTGTCGTACATACCTGAATATATGTGCCACGTGAGAACACGGTATTTGCTCAACCATCCCTCCACACATCCATACTTTAAACGACAGCTCAAACTGCTCAGAGCCCCATTGTTTCATCCCAGGATCGAACCCCCCGAGTTTGAAGAAGAAGTCCTTTCTCATTGCAATGAACCCTCCCTGTACGGCCGCAATTGGATTTGGACTGACGCTGTGATTTCTCTTCAGCCTGTATTCGGGGCTGTAGTAGGCCCAAAGTTGATCCATATTTATAGGATCGAAAGTGATGAAGCTATCACTTGCAGTGTGTGCGAATCTTACTTTAAATGTATCTTTGTCAACACTGCCGATGTTGGCAGTTAAAAGATTACGAGGCTTGTGCACAAGACGATCTAAAAGCGGCTGCAGCCACCCTTTACTGAATTCCATATGCGAGTCCATCACGATAAAATAAACCGAGGTTGTGGTTTCAATTCCTCTTTGACGAGCCATCATAAGGCCAAGAGGTATTAGATTTGTCACCAATTTGATCTTTTGTACGTTGGAAAAATGCTTTTTTAATTGCACTCTCAGTTTGAAATCCTCCGAACCGTCGTCAACAAGAACTATTTCGTGCAACAGATGTGGCGGAGTATTATTTAAAGCGCTGTAAACTGTCCGTATCAATACGCTCGGCCACTCATCCCGAAATATAACAACGAGGCTTACTTTCGGCAAATCCTTTGGATACACTTTTCTTTTACAGACATTATTTCGACCGTCCGGCAGAATTCTTTGCACATCAACTTGATCACTTAAAGCTGTATTTATGTTGTTAAACGACGGATCTCTCTCCTTCGGCTGTTCCGCTTTGTCTGGTAGAAATCTATGGACGCCACTTGTGTTTAATGTTTTATCCCTACTGTAAGACTTAACTTGGTTTTTCGACCTCTGTTGGTTTTCGACCTCTCTCTCAACATCGTCAACTTTAAATTTCTTTCGTGAAGCTTCATCACTTCGCCCTTCGTGTTCATTTTTCTCCCGCGGCGGCCATTTATTTCCAAAACTATCTTTTGGCCGCGGATGTTCAATTTTCTCTTTCGGCCATTGTTCTGCAGATGTCCCTCGCGATGAATTATCTTCCTGTGTCGAATTTGATTGGATGCATCCGGACGACAGTAGATCCTCTTGAATGACAGTTTTAATTACATTCAAATTAACTATGAATATTAAAACACAGACAAATGCACAAATAAATGTACACACTCGTGTGTTTAACCTTCTCATCGCCATTACAACGACATTAATGATATATGTGTTACCAACCGAATCGTTATTCGAGTTATGTCACACGAAAAACGACCTTTGTGCGTTTGTATGCGTTTCTATGTATATGGGTATACGCATATGAGGGCAATGGGTGTTTATATTTGAGCCTCGTCTAGCGATTTGAAGCTCTTATTGACGCTCCGTAAAAGGAACATATACTGTTAAATTGGCGTTAAACTAGAAGGGCTACAACTCTAGCTCTCCGTTGTTAAATCATATAAAGTTAAACTAGATGGGCTACAGTTCTAGCTCTCCGTATTGAGATCATATACCGTGAAATTGGCGTTAAGTGGGATGGGCTACATTTCTAGCTCTTCGTTATGAAATCATATACACTGAAATTGGCGTAAAACTAGTTGGGCTACATTTCTTGCTCTGTGTAATGAGATCATATCATACAAGATGGGTGTTTAACTAGTTGGGCTACAGTTCTAGCTCACTTTAATTAGCTCATATGAAGTTAAATTGGATTAAACTAGAAGGGCTACAGTTTTTGCTCTCCGTAATGAGATCATATAATAGTGAAATTGGCGTTAAACTAGTTTGGCTACATTTCTAGCTTTTCTAGCTCTCCGTTATGAAATCAGAAAGATTGAAGTTGGCGTTAACCTATTTGGGCTACAGTTCTAGCTCTCCGTAATGAGATCATATACAGTGAAATTGGCGTAAAATTGGTTGGGTTACAGTTCTAGCTATCCGTAATGAGATCATATACAGTGAAATTGGCGTTAACCTATTTGGGCTACAGTTATAGCTTTCCGTTATGATATGATATACAGTGAAATTGACGTTAAACTAGTTGTGCTACAGTTCTAGCTCTCTGTAATGAGATCATATAAAGTTAAATTGGCTTTAAACTAGTTGGGTTACAGTTCTAGCTCTCCGTAATGAAATCAAATACAGTGAAATTGGCGTTAAACTAGTTTGGCTACAGTTCTAGCTATCCGTTATGAGATCATATACAGTGAAGTTGGCGTTAAAATTAGTTAGGCTACATTTCTAGCTCTCCGTTATGAGATCATATATAGTAAAATTGGCGTTAATATATTTGGGCTACAGTTTTAGCTCTCCGTTATGGTATCATATACAGTGAAATTGGCGTTAAACTAGTTTGGTTACAGATCTAGCTCTCCGTAATGTAATCAAATACAGTGAAATTGACGTTAAACTGGTTGGGTTACAGTTACTAGCTCTCCGTAATGGGATCTTATTAAGTTAAATTGGCGTAATCTGGTTGGCTACAGTTCAAGCTCTCCGTAATGGGATCATATAAAGTTAAATTTGATTTAAACTAGTTGGGCTACAGTTCTAGCTCTCCGTAATGAGATCACTTGAAGTTAAATTGGCGTTAAAGCAGTTGGGCTAAAGTTTAAGCTCTCCTTGATGAAATGATATACAGTGAAATGGGCGTGAAACTAAATGGGCTACATTTGAAGCTCTCCGTTATGAGATCATAAGTAAAATTGGCTATTAACTTGTTGGGCTACAGTTCAAGCTCTCCGTAATGGGCTACAGTTCTAGCTCTCCGTAATGGGCTACAGTTCTAGCTCTCCGTAATGGGCTACAGTTCTAGCTCTCCGTAATGGGCTACAGTTCTAGATCTCCGTAATGGGCTACAGTTATAGCTCTCCGTAATTAGATCACTTGAAGTTAAATTGGCATTAAACTAGTTGGGTTTAGTTCTAGCTCTCCGTAATGAGATTATATCAATTTAAATTGGCGTTAAACTAGTTGGGTTACAGTTCAAGCTCTCCGTAATGAGATCATATCAATTTAAATTGGCGTTAAACTAGTTGGGTTACAGTTCTAGCTCTCCGTTATGAGATCATATACATTGGTTAAATTGGCGTTAAACTTGTTGGGGCTTCAGTTCTAGCTCTCCGAAACTAGATCTTATACAGTTCATACAGGTTCACCTTAGTTTTCACTCTACGTAGGTGCACAATTTAGACTTCAAGCATGGTAGTTATGGCTGCCCCTCTGGCGATCAGCGTTACGGGGTTGACATTACAACTGACTGGCTGGTGTCGGTAAAATGCTAAAGTAGTACTGGTAACTTACCCAGTAATCGCCGTGATATAAATGAAAAATTGTTGAAAGCGACGTAAAACATATAACAAAACACGAAATGATGCAATATCATAAGACGGGGCTTATTTAGCTTGAAAGGTTTTATTTAGGATATTTATATAAGTTTCCTGACATACCATATCCGCCAAATCTCATTCAAATAAAAATGTCTGCTTAAGAGAAGTAACATGTGGGAAAGGTTTCACAAAGCTTTTGCAGTATCAATTTTTATTTTCAATAATGATTTTCAGTTGTAAATAGCTTAAAGTAATTAAAATTATGACTTGTTTTCCTTTCCCATTTTCATTTCTTTGGAAAGTTATTAATTTCAGTTTTAATAATTTATTACATGTTCCTTTTTACGTCTTTATTGACATTAACTATTTATTTCAGTTATCGAAGTAATCCACATGTTTAAAAATATACAAGATAGTGAATTTGTGCTTCTGTATGGAATATGGGTTCACTTTTCTTGTTAATTTAAGCCCCTGTCTTAATTTTACTATACATGTAAATCCATTTACCTTGCTTGTTTCTATGGTGTTTTAACCTGCTATCAACATTTTTTTCAGGGAAAGCCATTACTACCATTTTGAAGTCTTTGGAGTAAATACAGTTTCGATAGTTACATATGATGACACTAGTTTAGATTTAGACTAGCATATGTATGATCAGATCCAACACAACATTAAAATGTCAGGCAGTGACTAGAATAATTTACAATCTCAACATCTGAGAAATTTAAATAAATATGGATAATTTCACTCAAAACTTGAACAGTATTTCAGCTATATCATCAGCTGATGTATTTACACTTTGAATTCAATTCATTCACACTTTGCCAGTTGCTTCCTAATATCATCAGTCCCAAGTAAGAAGGCTCCATATGAAGGGAATGAAACTGCTTCCTTTTATTGACTGTAACATACATGTCCCATGACCACAGTTTGTCTGTCTGTCTATATCGACACCAATTGCCTTGTGCACGCTCTACAGGCCACATTTGGCATCCAATTTTCATGAATGTTTATCAGAACATACATCTCTATCAAATCTTTCTCAAGTTCAAAACTGAATCATTTGAGGTAAAAAACTAGGTCACAAGGTGAAATTGAAGGAAAATCTTGTGAACACTCTGGAGGCTGCATTTTTTAATTTGAGCATATTGAAACTTTATTAGAATAATTGTCTTGATGATATCTAGGATAAGTTTGACTATAGGTCATGTTTTGTCAAGAACTAGGTCTCTATGCCAAATTACAGAAAAAACCTTGTTGATCCTCTAGAGACAAACCTTAAACTTTGTCAGAATCTTTTTCCTGATGATATCTAGGCAAAGTTTGAATATGGGTCATGTCGGGTCTAAAACTAGGTCACTTCGCCGAATTAATGGAAAATCTTGTGAATACAGTGGAAGCCGCATTTTATAATTTCAGCATGTTGAAACTCTTTGAGAATAGATATCTTCGTGATATCTAATCTTAGTTCCATTGAAGGTCATATCCTGTCAAAAAATAGGTCACTAGGAAACTTGAGAAAAAATCTTAAAACTCTAGAGACTGCATTATTTGTATATGCAGCTTGACACTTTGTAAGACTGTTTGTCTTGACAATATATCAACCAATTTCGAAAGATGGGTCATGTTGGTTTACAATCTATGTCACTAGGTCAAATTGAAGGACAATCAGGTCAAGACTCTGGAAGCCATATTTTTATCTTGAATATTTTGGAATTTTGTCATAAGTATTGTCTTCAGGATATATCAGCCAAATTCAAATATGAGTGATGTTGGGTAAAAAACTAGCTCACTAGGCCTGATTAAAGAGAAATCCTGACTAAAAAATAAGTTATGGTGATTGACTTTGTGCTTTGCGTAATTCAGGGCAGCGATTCAATTAATGTAAAATTACAGATTTAGGTATTTTGCAAATAATAATTTTTTTGAAATTGTATTTTCTTGAAATTAGAATATATTTCTGTCAAAATTTGGGACCGTTTTGGCCTGTTTTCAAAATTCAAAATTTTGCTCTCACGTGTTAAAGGCTGGGTATCATTACTCTTTTACGATATTGATGGCTAACAACCTCATTTTTGTTTCAAAATTACACTTATTTGTTGTTCTTCATATGCACAGGAATCTGTCGTGGCCCTGTGATTGTGCGTCCATATTGTGGATCCAGGCGTCCCTGGGTTCGATTCACAGTTGGTGTTTGGTCATAGCAAGGTACATTTACTAGTCAAGTACTGGTTCATTTATCGAGGGATCATAAATAAGTGAACAGCTTCCGTGATATAACTGAAATATTGTTGAAAATGTTGTAAAATTCCTATAAAAAGCAAAACATTATTGTATGCATTAAACTGATTAATTGATATATGACTAACTGCAAATATTCTCCAGGATCGAGCATGGATTTTACAAAAGGCCCTGGTCATAAGGATTAAAGAGCTCTTTGATAAAATGCAACTGAAGACATGGGAGAACTCTCCTGATTTGTAAGAGTAATTGAAGGTAAGGATTTAAATATGTTTCTTCTGTTTAATAGTATTACGTAATATCTTGTTCTGTTCTGTTTTGTGATCGTTTCGAGGCTGTGCCTTTTACATATTAATATTTCACATCAATTGTCAAAATGCGTCTGTATGAGGGAAACGGTTAAAACGTTTATAATATTTCACATCAATTGTGAAGCAAGTCATTACAACTGTCAACAAGAGAAAGTTGATGCAAGGCATCAATGTCGCCGGAAAAGACTGCATTGATTTATTTTTTAACACACATGTATTCTTGACTTTCATTAGTCTAAACATACACATAATGTCTTCATAAGGACTAATTCCATGATGTTTGAAATTCCACATAGATCTACAAATTTCAGGATTTCTTTTGGTCAGGATTTTTGATGTTTTGTATTTATCAATAAAACCACAACAAATTAATACATTTTGGGATTTAAATCTACATGCAATAAAAAGCTATTAAACCCTTTCCATGTCTGAAGCAACAACGAAAACCTTTAAACGCTTAAAACATTGAGAAAACGGTTAAATTGCTGAAGACATGAACTTCCTCCTTTTTAATGATAATTATGATAAATATTTCACAGATGTTAAAATTTATCCTCATATGTTTAAAAAGTAGACCACACTTGAAACAACATATCAGCTAAATTGTTTATCTAAATCGTTGATGCATACAATATATGTTTGGCGCAAGAGAAATGCCAATTGCGAGTCCCATTACTATTTAATAGGTGGCAAGTATGAAATTAATTGGGTGCGAAAGAGCAGATTTTCTTTATTTCTAAATATATTGTTTATCAGAGTTTGTTCTTCTCTTAATTTGTTTCAAGCCAAATAAACATTTAATATCACATACATTTAATCATTCAAGTGTGTAGTATTAGCTATCTATCTGTTATACGGTGTTTGAGCATTCTTTCGAAATGTTGACCCTCGTGTGTCAAATCGAGGCGTAGTGTCAGACATCGAAGAAAGTGAATACAAAATCAGGCAAAGCTTTAGTGCATGTTTTATTCCACTGCATTCGAGTGAAAAAAAAAGCATTTTTATATTATCTTTCTTTCTCCTACATTCGACCCATGCACTCGTTTCGTGACGTTTAAGAAATCAATTCGTCGTGCGACATTTTTTGTTTGCATAAACAAGTCACTTTTCTAAGTTTACATTTTACTTCCGGTTACTTCGCTTTGTTTACATTTTGGCAATATGAAACTAGGTCACGAACTGAGGAAAAGGCGTTTCGACGTTCACGACCGATAAACAGGCTTATATTTGAGACATATTTTCACAAAATATTTCTTATTTTTGTTTCTGTTAACAGTTTATGTTGATACTTATCTATTAAATGGAGAATTCGAAGTGATTTTCATATCGATAGTCTTCTGCAAGCAGGTGCGCGTATGTAAACAAATTAGACTGTGCGACGTAAAGGTTTGTAGTTATCGCCTTTTGATTACATAGTTTATGAAAATAAAGTATCGCAGTCTAGCTATTAAGGACTGTTTTGTAAATAAAACACAAAAACGTAAATGCAAGTCAGAATAAAGAAACTGCACATACTTAAAACATCGGAATATTTATTTCATTTTAAATGTTTTTAAACAAACGCAATTGTGATATGTTCAAGACATTTAAAAAAAAAAAAAAACTAATAATAACCCCCCCTCCCATGTGATTTCCGAAAACCTATTAAAAATAGAAGTCGCGGGCTTCTGCCCGGCGACTAATAACCCTTTACATGTAGGTGTTGAGATAGAGGTATTGTAAAGACTGTGCTTCTAGTATACAATGTAGGACCCGACGACCCGGCACATGTCTGATCAGCCTCTACACTTCTGTCTGCATTGGTTAAGTTTTATTGATTATTTTTCCTTTTCACATTGATTTTGAAGCAAGATTTTACAAACGATATTTTCCGTTTTCCTCACACAGCCGCTTTCTGACGCCTCTGTAGCAAATTTGTCATAATGTTTTTGATATGTTTTCAATCGTTAACATTTCATATATAGAGCTATTTCATTTTTTGCCTAGATATTTTCACAATGATTTGCTGCAGATTTGATGTATGTGGAAAAAGATTATCTACTGAAACCTATAATTGTGAAGCCTAAAGTACATGCATAGTTACATGTAAGCTCGCACGTATGACAAACCTGTATTTTGCTGTCGGCTCAATTCAGCACGTAACCTTCATATTCCCAGAACTGGCCATGTACTCCTCAAAATACAAAGCTGGACGAATCCATTTTACAAAAACAGCATTGAAAGGGTTTATCACTCTAGATGTCTGCTTCTTAGATGGATACTAAAACTGTTCTCGCACTCAATCTGTGCTGGGATTCCACATATGGGAATCGCGCTCACAATAATCGAACTCGTAACCATTGGAGCATGATATCGGCGTTGATGTTTAAGTTGGCTGGCTCCAGGACAATTTTTAAAATTCAGGCTTGAGCCGCGCCTATCGATTTGAAGCTCTTATTGACTCTTCCGAATGGGAGCCGAGCCACGGTAGTTCAGTCGGTAGCAACGTGGGCTGTCAATACAGGGGTTGTGAGTTCGAACCCAGCTCGGCCAACATTCCTTCCGACAAATGAAATTGTGACAAGCGTCATTAGTCTTCCAGCAATGGGCTAACAGTCTATGAGTAAAAGGAAGCCAGTTGCTTGGAAATATTGTTGTGTGGATTACTGGTTTGAGAAAGCCAATAAACGCATCAATAGGTGAATTGGCCGCCGTAATATGACTGAACAATTGTTAAAACGGCGTAAAAAACCCAATCAATCAATCAATACGTAATGGGATCATATAAAGTTATATTGGCGTTAAACTAGTTGGGCTACAGTTCTACTTTCTTTTGTTAAAAGATACATCTATAACTTCTATATCTGAATGACATTTAAAACGAACTACGAATACTCCGGTGAGTGTGCGTGAACACAGGTTCACCTGAGTCTTCACTCTACGTAGCTGCAAAAATCAAGACTTTAAACATGGTAATAATGTCTGCCCTACTGGGCACTCAATGTTGCGGGGTTTGCATTACGACTGACTGGCTGGTGTCAGAATGAATGGACCAGTAGTACTAGTTATAACTTATCCAGGAAACGCTGTGATATAACTTACAAATTGTTGAAAGTGGCGTTATACACACATAAAAGTCAATATAGGTCATATTGGGTCAGAAACTAAATCACTAGGCCAAATTTAAGGGAAATATTTGTTAACACTCTCGAGGCTGCATTTTTAGCTTAGCTTGAGCATGTTAGAAGTGTATGAGAATGTTTGTCTTGATGATATGTAGGCCAAATTCGAATATTGGTCATGCCCGGTTAAAAACTAGGTTACCATACTAAATTGAAGAAAAATCTTGTTAATAATCTAGGGGCCGAATATTTTGCTTCAGTAGCTTGGAACTTTGTCAGAATGATGTTATTGATGATATCTAATTCCATGTTCGAATAAGAGTCATATCATGTAAAGAAAAAAAGGTCACTAGACAAAATGAATGAAAATCTTGATAGCACTCTGGAGGTTGCATTTTGAATATTTGTCAGAATAATTGTCTTGATGAGTTTTGCATTAATCAAACACTCTCTCCCATTCTAGTACATGGTTTAGAGAATTATGTCTACTTAATGGAAGTTGATTTAACATTGACATATTTCTCAGTATAATAAGGCAGAAACTTCAAAATATTCTGCCTAAACCTGCTGTCAAAATGTTCTTTGATTCTTCATATCTTAAATGTGTATACTTGTGCGATCTTGCGCTCAGGGGAGCGGTATAGTGCCAATAAGGTCCTCCTGGTTTCATAATATTTTTACTATTTTTGATATGATCTATCAACTTCTTAACATTAAATACATAAACATAAGCGCAATTGTTATATCCTTTCAATTTCTCCCTGCTTCTCCAACCTTCCTGCAGCCCCCAGGCCGTCAGCACTTTCAGTGCTTTGATTATATACAGGAACTAACAGAATGTTCTCTTAATTTGTTCTATGTCTATATGATTGTTTTTTCTGAGTCCTATGATTAAACATAACTCCTGTGATATCGAAAACGCGACAGTACGATGATGATAACGCGACAGTACGATAACGAAAACGCAATAATACGACAGTACGATGATGATAATGAGATATACCATTGTGTTTTCACCATCGTACTGTCGCGTTTTCACCGTCGTAATATCGTGATATCGCGTTTTCGTTATCGTAGTATCGCGTTATTATCACCGTACTATCGCATTATCATCATCGTACTGTCGCGTTATCATCATCGTGCTGTCGCGTTATCACCATCGTACTGTCGCGCTATCATCATCGTACTATGGCCTTCCGGTGCGCATAGAAGAATTTCCCCTCCATGTGACAAAATCGATATCCGATTTCAATAAAACATTATTTCCTTGTAGGCATAGTCTCTCTCAAAATGAGTTTGTATAAACTCGTCCATTTGTACTGCTGTACTTGAAGATATACTTTTGTGCATGTACATGTACACCGGAAGGCGATGGTGCGATAATGATAGCGCGACAATACGATGATGATAACGCGATAGTACGATGATGATAACAGGACAGTACGATGGTGATAAAGGGACAATACGACGATGATAACTCGACAGTACGATACTAAGATAACGAAAACAAGATATCACGATATTACGATGGTGAAAACGCGACAGTACGATGGTGAAAACACGATAGTATATCGCATTATCATCATCGTAATGTCGTATTATCGCGTTTCGTTATCGTATAATCGCGTTTCGTTATCGTACTGTCGAGTTATCATCATCGTACTGTCGCGTTTTCGTTATCGTAGTTTCGTGATTTTGCGTTTTCATCATCGTACTATCGTGTATTGCGTTTCAGATCAACACATTATCAGGCGATGGCCTTAAATGTATTCCGTACGTAATGCTAAACCGAGGAGGGCAGCCATTACTACCATTGTAAAAGTATTTGGTATGACCCGGCCGAAAATCGAACCCGCAACCCCCCGTGCCCGAGGCGGTACCAAGTTGAACATTAAACTCTTTCCCACATACTGCACCGGGCGACGTGGACAACATATAGGCAAACTATGGGTTTGATTCGATTCATTTGGGTTGAACGCCGTTTTAAACATTTTTTCAGTCATATCACGGCGGCTAATGCACCTGCTTTATGTGTTCCTGGCTTTCGCACACCAGTACTCCCAACAATTGACTGTCCCAGCAACCTACTTCTTTTTCCACATAGACTCTTAGACCATTAGTGAAAGAAGAATAACGCTTGTCTCAGTGACTTTTGACAAACGTCGAAAATAATGTTTACCGAGCTGTGGTTCGAACTCACAACATCTAGAGTGACAGTCCGCGTCGCTAACGACTAGGAATAACTATGGGAGTTCTGTCAGACTGTTTGATTGATTATTTGGTGTGTTACGCCTCTTTAAACAGTTTTTACAGTTTGATTACGACGTTTCCTGGGTAAGTTACCAGTACTACTGGTCCATTTATCATGACACCAGCAAGTCAGCCGAATGCTAACGCCGCTACCCTTAGCGCCAAGGAGGGCAGCCATTACTACCATTTTTAACGTATTTGGTATGACCCGGCCGGGTATCGAACCCTCGATAGCCCGCACCCGAGGCGGAGGCTTTCCCATTACACCACCGATGTGGTCTCTAAAACGGAAGCATAATCATTAAAGTTCATGGCATTTAGCTTATCATGAGCAAGTTATACTTTTCCTATATTGTTTTCGAAAGGCGTCTGCCACAGATGCGCCGGAATGCCTCTGAAAGTGGGAAAGGGTTACTGATTATTGTTCGGATAACAACCTATGAAGTTGACGAAAGGACCTAATCAAAAATACACTATCTCAAGTTTAATTAGCAATGTTTTGATGACATCAAAGGGCAGACTAGATCAATATAGGATTATTAAATCTTACCTAAGCATAATTGTTAATCGTTGTGCTTTATTGTAAATAACTTGACTTGCATACTGAATGAATGAATGAACGTATAGTGTTTTATGGCGCATTGACAACTTAGGTCATATAGCGCGTATATAAACTAAATCAAAGTACTGAACGTACTGTAACGAATTATTTTGAACATGTATTGTAAAATCTAATTTATGAATGCAATTGATCATGCTATTGCACAATTTAGTCTATTATATTATTATTAATATTTTTGTCCAGAGATTTTTTTTATCAGTTAACAGTTTTAGTAAATCTAGCATTTCAACGGCGATGCGAGCGTTTAACATGCACACTAACTCTTTCACTGAGCTCTGCGTAAAGTCTGTCAAAACACCCATGGCATATTTGTGAAATTTACATTGTTAGTTCGATTTGTTTTCGTCACCAGGGGCGGATCCAGGATTTCGGCTTATATTATAACTATGTTTCATGTGAGTGAATTAATTATTATAAATCTATAATGTTTAACAAATCGCATAAAATAAGAATTAAAAAAAAAAAAAAAAGAACAGTTCCAATTGGGACTCGAACTCGCGTCCATAAATAGTCCATGATTAATAGTTCTACACGCTATCCATTACACCACGGTACTTTGATACAATGTGTGAGCGTTACTTTCGTATATATATTAAGCTAACTGAATGCGCGCGTATGTAAACCATGATATATAATTAGAAAGCCCCTTTGATCATCGTTATCATGCTGAAAAAAGGAGAAACAACGGCGATGCGAGCGTTTAAAATGCCCACTGACTATTTCACTGAGCTCTGAGTAGTGGCATATTTGTGAGATTAACATTGTTCTATACAGCGTGGGGTCGACTTCTAGTGAATGGGCATACGATTTAAATTCATACTCGTGCCTTATACGTACCTGCCGACAAATGAAATATATATGCGCGTACTGTTAATTTGATATTTTCTAGAAAATTGATTATCTATGATGATTCGATAGTATAATTATGACTTCACTGTATTGAAATAACACGTAGAAGTCATTTTAATATCGAAAAAATACTAGGACTATTTAGGTGCAGCGAATGTGTATTCTAAGCGGAAGTGTAGTTTAACCGTGACTTCCGGAAACAAACACGATCGCGTTAACTGTATTATTTTTTGAGAAAAAATAATTCGTTAAAAATGAGAAATAACACTCTTCAAAATCCAGTATATTGGTTAAAAGAAAATGATGTGAAATGATTTTCAGAACTAAAATCTATGTAATGTGAATGAGATGTAGTATGTAGTATACATAAGAGTGAATATATGTATATGAGATGGCATAAACTATGTGATTATGTTATATCTTTTGTTTCAATCACAGTGCCGTTTCTTTGAAGAAAATTAATATTCTTTGTTTTTAATATTTTCTTCAATCTATTAAAGCCAACTAATAAAATAGATACGATCTTACATATTTGTGTTAACAAAGGAAATATCTGTTTCACGTTGTTTTTCATTATAAGAATTGACATCTTAACACGACTTTTATCTTTTGATCTTTTTACAATCGCCTCGATTTTGTTTTGCGCTGTAGACCTAGTTTTATTTATTCGATTGATACGCTTAATAGTATTTCAGTTATTTCACTGAAACAGCACTCATTTGAGCCGTTCCGTCAGAAAAACAACATTTTGGATTCGGCGTGAAGTATCGACCCTGATTAGGCTAAGCATGCCGCGCAGGCTAACCCGTATAGACACTTTTCGTCTCCTGTGGATTTTCTGTTTCAGGACTCATTACTCTATACCTCTATCCCCCTGCGACGAGATGTGTTGGCCCTGATTTACCTGCGCGGAATAACCTTAGGATGACGTAAAGGAAGCAGATGCAGTTCGGTACATTTAAATAACGTGTAAACAGACAGGATGTAAATATTTCGAACAAGAAGGCCAAATGTCCTTTTATTTTAAACAAGAAGACCAAGATGTGCCTACTTTGCCCACCTGGCTACCATAGCCTATAATAAAAGATTACCATGAGCAGTTTTAGTTGTAAAGTTTTTATCTTATTTTAGTGGTGTCCCCTGTTGAAAGTGCCAATCAATTCAGACTTATGAGACGCCATTGCCTCATTTTACTTTTCCTATCCTGTTGCGCGGCACCAGCCAGACATAGGATGAAACCCTACGTAGAAAGGAATCCTTCGATTGTTTCTGGTGTCATTCAGGCCATGTGGATAGTAGACCAGGGGGTTTGTCAAACTATTGTTTCTGTTCTATAACTTTCTTTACCTTTGACAAATTCTAACCAAATTGTATAGGAAGAAATCCTTGGATTGTTTCTAAGGTTTTTTAAGTCAAGTTTACTTACTTCAATATAGATCACTTGTGTCAATGTTGACGTAGGGATTAGGAAATTAAAAGAAAAAGTTCACATGTAAAGCAAGAATACAATGGTCTGAATGAACAACCTGTATGAAGAGGAACGTTTTAAGTTTAGAAATACAACAGATTGTTATAAATAGGCATAAACATCCTCCGAATTTTGATAACCAAACGCTTAAAAAAGCGTAGCCTAGGAAGTTGGGGAAAAGTGATTTTTTTTTCTGAGCTTTGATGAACCGTGTCGTCAGGGCCGTTACTCAAACTATTAAAAAAGCGTAGCCTACGAAGTTGGCGAAAAGTTATTAATTCAAAATAAATGTGTCTAAATACTTTTAATAACGGTAGAAGACATAGGTATTTTGCACCTTGTTGTTTCTTAAATCAGTTAATACAATTTATTGATTCATACAGTTTGTTTTGTAAAACATATTACAGAGTTTTTCTTAACAATAATAATGTTGGTTGCTCCCTTTTCGATAACCCCATGGTACAAAATTAAATCGTATTCAATACTGACACCGCGTAGACGTAATTAAACACATCTGTAGCTGAACATTTTCGAAAACTTTGTGGGAAAGAGATAAATTGTTCAAAACGATAATTTGTCCTTTTTCCATAAATTTTTAATAATCGACTGTTATAGTATCACAGAAAGGGTCCCGCCTTCTTAGAAAGGATGCATGTGCAGCAGACGACATTCGAAAACGTCTTAAAAAAAGGAGAAATTGCTTATCGTAGACAATTTCTGCTTTAGCCACAATGGTTTCCCACTGCTTTCAATAATAAGAATTTAATTTACAGTAATTTGCATATTTATATATATGTATTCTAGTTTTGTAGACTAGTGGGGTCACATCACGGTAAACGTTAACTAACACCACTAACATTGAGGTCAATCATAGTTCAGAGTGTGTTTCACTTAATGGATTTTCGTTATTCAGTTGAAATAATTGTAAACCAGATGGCAAATCAATCAAAACTTGAATTTCGTTGCAGCCGTAATTCGACTTTTCGAAAAGCATGCTAGGAATGGGATAGGGGCGAAAATGCCCTATCCGAAAAACCAAGGTATTTAATGTTAATAATAAGATGCAGAAATGCTAACATTGTACGAATAGTCGGGGTTGTCCCAGGAACTGTTCCGGGTGTCCACTTAAATGTTCCGGGATGTCCATGCAACCACTAATTTATTTTAGAAATGTCCATGAAAAGTTGTTTGAATACTCAGGGGTATATTTCCCCTGGAAAATCACCGGAAATCCTGGAAGATCTACGGTCGGGGTTTGACGTTGTTAAACTTGCTGACACGATGCCAAATCCAATGCTGCTGTGAACTACCGTCGCACGTTTTCACCGTGAATAAAGTCTTATCTTTATCTCCAACAGTCAGACATTTTTTGGTGGCCTCATGGTACAAACTGCTGTCGTTTCTATATTGCCAGACTGCTTCTTTGATATCCTTATTCGCAGCGGAAATGTCGACGTCTATGATAAATTCTTTGTCAGGTTTCGGCTTTGATTTGCTTCGAACTATCGTTCCCTTTCTTGCACGAATGTGATTACGCTCTGTGAATATAACATATTGACTGCTGCTGTTTCTACAAGAATGGATTTCCAATCTGATTTTTTTTCTTTTTCACGATAGATAAACACTTATTCATGTGCTTGTTACGTATTCCCCCCTTTGCTTTGATGTTATCCAGTAAATACACATCGGAGAACGTCTTCACCATGTCGATAACGTACTGGAATGGTTTACAATTGTTTTCTTTCCGGATTCGATGTCGGTCCCTCAGGTCACCAATGTCGTATTGACTTTGTTTGCCTACGCTTTCACGGACGAGGCTTCTATAGGGTTCGTCCATCCACACTTCCGATGTACGCAAGACATTCGCAGTGAGAAAGTCTTCAGTTTTTTTATGTATTCCCCATGGAGTAGGCCTGATTAAGAAGAAGAATAAAATGAGACACTCATAGACAATTAGGTCATTAACAATAAGCTGGCACAGAAAACCACATTATGACAAAACGAACAAATACTAAAAAGCAGCAATTTTTCCATTTTCCACCATCTGACTATATCCAACTATGAGAATCAGCGACTGTAAATAATCGATAACAAAAATTACATTGAATTATAGAGGAACATTTTAGTTTTTTTCTCTATAACAATTTTACTTTGCAAAAAAATAAAAAGACACTTATCAAGTTTTTAAGAGAAATATCTTCTGAATGTAATTTTTTGTTTTATGTGTTTTATCTTTATAACATTTTGGTCCTTTTTAACTTTGAATACAGTCACCCAAATTTACCTCTTGCTTACATATAAACCGTTAAGAAAACGGTATTCTTCCGTTAATTTTTACGTGTTCTTCAGTGTATATCTTTTATTTAGAAATAAAAAAGGTAAACAGGCACTTATGGTATAGTGTAGAAAATTCATTTAACTTTTATCTGACATGTATTTTATTAAAATAAAATGTTACAATGTTGGTCCTTTTTAACATTTTCTAGATGCACTACTAACTTTTCAGCGTAAAAATAGGTTTCCGTGATTGATAGAGAAAGCGCCCGATGATTACCGAGCATTATCGGAATATTTATACTGGGACACTTGTTAATTAGTTTGTCGTCTGAGTAATGAGTCTATATTTTTCCAACACGCCACAGGTCACAGGCCACAGGTCAGCATTCTCGATTCCGATTTCGACGAAATCATTAAAACCTTTTAAAATCTTTTGCATTTAAAAAAGATTCAAAATCTCTTTACGTAAAGGTGTAGATATTGATGAAGTTGAAATCATTGTTGCAAAAAGAAAAATACTCATTGTAAGCAATTTCTCATTTGTCCACAGTGTTTTTAATAGATTTCCTAAGTTGTACATGTCTGCAAGTGGGACATTTAAAAAATATATAAATAAATAGTCAGAAAACATTTTCTTTTCTGATTCTAATAAGGCGTCAAATCACTGACAAGTGTATCACAAGGGACTTAATTCCTCTTACATATTGATGGCATCTACATGTACATCTTTCTACAGCAGACTACCTTGACAGCTTTTAAGCGAAAGTATGGAAAATCTCTATAAATTGCTCTCACGTACTCCCTTTGCCAAAATATTGTCAAACGTCTAAATATGTTTATATGTAAATGTTAAAAATGCACACATATAATTGGGCCGCTCCATGAGAAAATCGGTGATAGTGACAATATTTTCGATTTTGCGATTTTTACATTTTCATATTGTCCAAATTGTCTAATTTTGTTTGACGTATATTGACGCCGTAATGAACGTCAAAAGAAGACATGTGCTACTAATTGTTAAACATGACGTTGACGTCATTTTCATAATTGATGCTCGACGCTCAAACAAAATTTACAGTAACGTTATTTTTACTTTTATCAAAATGGCTTGAATACTTTTTAAGCCATTCAATGTATAGCTTCACCTGTAAAGCAGTACTACATTGAATGGTGGTGCATTTTAAAGCATAACGTTTTGAACAAGATGTCCAGGGTCGTGCTGAAATACGCACACATGTACATCATAGCATGTATGACATATTGTTGGAGTTTGATTTCCTGTGCTACACGAAAACCAGTTTTACAAATCTAGATGATTATGTGAATGCCGCCAGGTGAATCGATTGCTAACACACTTACGAAAAACATGGGAAACTAAATTCAATCTAGACCTACTATATCGAAGAAAATTAATTGCATTGATTTGACTTTTTTGATAGTAATCATTTAACGCGGTCTTAATTCAAATTTATCCGATTTAATAAAACCTTTGTGGTTTGTGATTATAGCGACCTCATAACGATATGAGAATATCCATGCATACGCACGAACGCCAATGCGTACACTTTGTCAGAAAAATTGAAAGAATAAAAGGTTCAAATATGCAATAAAAACTGAAGGCTGAGGGGGGGGGGGGGGGGGGGGGGGGGGGGGGGGGAGTAAGGGCTATGAAGAATGAAGAATGGGTATCAGCCTGCCACTTCGTGGAGTTAAAACTGCCTCGGTGGTGATATAGCTATGTTGTGTTGTGTTTAATCAACGGTCCGGTCATACCAAAGACTTTAAAATGGCAGTAGTTATTCCTCTCCATGGTGCGAAGTGTAGCAGACGGGTGAACTGGTGTAAGGATAAGCTTCAAATCAGCACTAATAATTTACACAGGAAACGCCGTAAATAGACTGAAATACTGATTTGGGCAATGTATTTTATCATTTCCCCGAAAACAGTTGTAAACGTCATCTGTTTTATGTGACAGATAGATATACATGTTGAAGTTGTTATTTAACTGCAGACGTTAGTGACATGTTTGATACAAAGATTTACGTCTGAAAGTAAGCCAACATGCATGTACATAGTTTAATTTATTTATTCAACGAACCATGTGGCAACAAGTTACAAGTTACAAAAGTACAAACAATAAACATACAAGAAAAAACACGTGAAACATGGCAAGATGCCATTTTTTTAAAACAAACAGATCATATCTAGTAACACTTGCACGCTGTCAGAGCACTAGATGAGGGGCATAATTCATGTTCTTAAATCAGTATCAGAACTCCGAACCATTTGGTGTGTTTCCTCAAATTCTCAAAAGATTAAGGTCTGAAAGAATATAGATAGTCCTCCTACTATACGCCTACTAAATATCAACAAGCATTATCATCTGAATTAACCGTGCATCCGTGATCTAAGTGCATCCTTCAAGATACGTATTGTATTTTGTGATTGCTAATTTCCTGTAACTGTTCCTTTCCTGGAATGTTCGATTTAAAACCAAATTAACCAACAGGGAAGATAAAGATATGTATATTCTTACACTTTTAGTCATTGTTTGCTCTGTTTCGACTGATATTTAAATGAGTAGACCATTGGACGAGAGTCCAGCCCCGGTGGCTCAATCGGTAGCGACGCGCGCTGTCAATATAGGGGTTGCGAGTTAGAATGCCAGCTCATCCTTAATTCTTTCCGACGTTTGACAAAAGTCACTGTGACTCGCTTCATTCGTTTTCCACCAATGGGTTAATAGTCTGTGTGGACAACAAGCCAGTTGCTTGGAAAGTATGGTGTGGGAAAGCCAGAACACGCATGAATATGTGAACTTTCCGTCCTTATATGACTGCAAAATTGTTTTAAACGTTGTTAAACCCTAATCAATCAATATATTATAGGGCGAGAACATATCTGAAATCACGGATGATTAACTCAGCAGGATGAGGATTAATTCTTGACCTGATATAAACGATTTCCGACAGCATATGTATGCAACATTTAACTTTTGAAAACATTTTTGAAAAGAGGGATTTACCTCAAAACAAGCTATTTCTCTTTTTACCTCAATACTTCCCCAAAACGGTATTAACCTTTCAATATTTCGACGTTTCAACATTTTCCATGGATGTTTACAATCCAGACCAATCAGTCAAACTGAAAGCAGACATCGAGCATATTAATAGAACATGAAACGATGTATAATTAAGTTCAAACTAAATCGAGACAAAATGTTTTAACCTCTGATTTCATATTTACTTCAGTAAGCGTATTATAATCATTAGTGTTTAAATAATTTGATAAGTGAACGGATTCAGTATTGTATTTGTGAACATTGCTAAATTACACAATTTAATTAATGTTTCTATATTGTCTAACAGAGAATGGGGACGAGTATCGGTCAGTATGTGAATATGCAGGGGCTAACTTAACTAACTATATCAATTCTGTCAATGATCCAGCCTATTGGATGTTCAAAAAAAGCGCCCACCACTTAAAAAAGATAATATGTATTTCATGTAATCACAACAAAAGGTGGGATATATTCATGTTATCTTATTAAACTATCCAAGAACTCGGATGTCTTCAAGTTACTACTTTTAACTACCACCTGTGTGTTAGGGAATCTCAATACACTCCAGATCCCTCTTTGTTCCATGGAACAATACATATCGTGTTAAAATCATAAATACATACATAACCGTCTATTGTCTTGTTTATTAACTTTATTTATTTACAGGCGATGCAATAAACTTGCTTTTCGTTATGCCTAGTTTATGTTTTCTGTATGTGCTAAAAAGATGCTCCTAGAATGCACCAGATGCAATGTTGGATTTAAAAAATAATCCCGGAGGAGCATGCACGTCTGTGCATATACTTGATTTTAATCCAGGTACGCCCCTGAGTCTGTTCGAGTTCCTGTCGCTTCACTACCAATTCTCAATTGACAATAATCAAACCCACTCTTTAGTACTCTTGTTTGTTTGGAAATTACTACGACAGCTACCGTTTCAGTTGACAGTGCCAGATACTCTGTCTGTGTTGTATAACTGAATGCATTGTTGAATGACTTTTGACAAAAAACAACAACAAACTTGCATCACATTCGAAGTATGACCTGTTATATAAGCATTTAAACAGCAAGTTTTTGATATTTCAATACAGAGGGGGCACACAGGTATGTTTAACTCTGCAAACGCTTATTTCTACAAATATTTCAAATTATATTTGGACACTGAAAAATACCTAATGATTGACATGCCTTATATATATCAACGAACTCTATCACAGTTTAGGTGCTCTAACCACAGTTTAGTATAGAAACAGGACACCATGACAATATTGAGAAAATGTTTAGAATTTGTACTTATTGTTTAAATAGAAATACCTACATTATTGAAGACGATTTACATTTTATATCGATATGTCCGTTATACTTAGGAAAACGTTACTTTTCACTCATTGGAATACTATTTTAGCAACAAAACATCTGTTTAATACGAAAATGCAATGTCAAAACAAAACTATAATTCATATCCTGGCTAGATATCTTACATTTGAAGACAGACTTATTTGGAAACATCTTTTAATACGAAAAAAACCCTTATAGTTAACGGGTGTGAGATTTTTTTTTTTTTTTTTTTTTTTCAATAACCCATGAAGCTTTCTGAAATGAAACTGGAAACATCCATGGGGGCCGCCATTTTGGATATGTATAAAAGGCAGACGTAAAACACAGATTGAAAATTATTGTCGTCTTTTTTATCATTTTTTTTTTAAATCGGTATTTTGGGTATGTATAAAATGAGCAGAAAAACACGGATTGAAAATTATTGTCGTCTTTTTAATCAATTTTTTTAAAATCGATATAAATGTATTCCTTGATTTTCTGAAAGTTTTTACTTTATTATTTTCTGTTCGTAATAATAGACGACAGCAATACGAATTCCAAATATGTTTTGATAATGCAAGAAACATGACATTAACATTATTATTGTCTAGTCAATTACTTATAAAGTTTTTGTATGGCCAAAGTATTTTCTTTAATTTTTGTTTATAATTATCTTGCGTTTTTTTCGTAAATAGGTAGCACCTATAGATATATTACGAAAAAAAACCATGAATGGGTTTTTTCGCTTATAGTTAACGGGCGTGAGATTATTATTATTATTATTTTTTTTTTTTCAATAACCCATGAAGCTTTCTGAAATGAAACTGAAAAAAATTCATGGGGGCCGCCATTTTGGATATGTATAAAAAGCAGACGTAAAACACAGATTGAAAATTATTGTCGGCTTTTTAATCATTTTTTTTAAAATCGGTATTTTGGGTATGTATAAAATGAGCAGAAAAACACGGATTGAAAATTATTGTCGTCTTTTTAATCAATTTTTTTAAAATCGATATTTAAGATCATAAAAGTGCTGGAATTAACATTTGTACGAAAAGTTAAAAATAAATGGAAATCTATAAGAAATATGTCAAAAAACGACAGTATTAGCCTTCTACGACCGAAACTAAATTTTGACTGTATCGTAGCCAAAGAAGGACGTGACGTCATTTCCGTTACACTTCATCTTGGCGTAACGTCAATGGAGCGACGTCGTTTCCCGCAAAAAAGTGGTACATGAAGAATCCAAATTCCTATACATGAGCTATTGACTCAATCATTCAAAATATAATTATTTATCAAACATTGTGGCAAAAGGATAACTTTCTCATAAGGAGCAATTGTTCTTGTTGCGACAATCTTTTCCTAAATTATAGGCCTCAGAAACCGTCTCTAATAGGGAAAGGGTTTAGCAGAAATGTGACCCCTTACATAATTTGTTCCAGTCATATTGACTGCTTGAAAAAGGCAGTCGCCAGGTGGCATCAGAAAAGGGCTGATCTATTTGCTTCTTTACCATAATGCAGGTGATCGATTAAGGATCACCTTGGCCCTCATGTTTTAACCTCGTTCATTATAAATGTATTCCTTGATTTTCTGAAAGTCTTTACTTTATTATTTTCTGTTCGTAATAATAGACGACAGCAATACTTGATAATGCAAGACACATGACATTAACATTATTATTGTCTAGTCAATTACTTATAAATCCTTTTTTATGGCCAAAGTATGCTCTTTAATTTTTGTTTATAATTATCTTGCGTTTTTTCGTAAATAGGTAGCACCTATAGATATATTAACTCATATATAAGAACACTTCAAATGAACAAATTATGAAAATAGAAAATATTGTGCATAAAGTATGCTATTTGGTAAATATATATTTACATATCTACATTAATTAAGAACTGTTGTCAAAATTGTGTATATTGTGTATATTGTGAGTTGCTCTCAAACATTGATTTGTGTGAAATTTATATGTATTGTGGGCCTGAGGCCTTATATTACAATATAGTCATATTGTATTGTATTATATTGTACAAGTAAATTGAATTAAACAAATGATGATATTTTTTATATTCAAATATGCAACATGCCACTTTAATTTGTTAAAATCAAAACAAAACTTGGTTCGTCAGTGGGGGAAGTACGGTGGCACTGAGGTGATATCCGCAACACTTTATTTATATTGTGGCCACAATTTACTAAGTTGTGGCCGAAATTTACTAAGTTGTGGCCACAATTTACTAAGTAGTGACCACAATTTACTAAATTGTGGCCACAACTTAGTTTAGCCAATCTAAACAGCCGTTTCATCTTTGCTGCTTTATGGTAATAAACTGATGTAAGTCTATGTGTATATGTACAAGTATACTAATTGGTTTGTGTACCTGTACGAGTATACTAACTGGTATCTGTATGTTATAAATATACACACACACCAGTTAGTATATTCGTACATACACACACACACACTCCAGTTAGTATACTTATACATATACACATACACATACACATAGACTTACATCAGTTAGTATACTCGTACATATACGCACAACAGTTAGTATATTCGTACATATACTCACAACAGTTAGTATATTCGTACATATACATATACCAGTTAGTATGCTCGTACAGATACACACACCAGTAAGTATACTCGTACAGATACACACACCAGTTAATACACTAGTACATGTACACACACAAGTTTGTTTACTCGTAAATATACACACACCCGTAAGAATATACTCGTGCAGGTACACACACACTATTTATACACCAGTTAGGATACTCGTAAATGTACACATACCAGTTAGTATACTCGTACATATATACACACCAGTTAGTATATTCATACAGATACACACTCACACTCACTTCCACCAGTTAGTATACTCGTACATATACACATACCAGTAAGAATACTCGTACATAACTGGTATGTGTATAGGATGAGTATACTTACTGGTATGTGTATATGTACGAAGTTTACACACACTTACACCAGTTAGTATACTTTTACAGTTAGCCATACCAGTTAGTATACTCGTACATATACACATACCAGTTAGTATACTCGTATAGGTACACAAACCAGTTAGTATACTCGTTCATATACACACACCATTTATTATACTCGTACATATACATACAACAGTTGTTATACTCGTACACAAACCAGTTAGTATACTTGTACATATACACATAGACTTACATTTCCGTTTATTACCATAAAGCAGCAAAGGTGAAACGGCTGTTTTGATTGGATAAACTATGTTGTGGCCACAACTTAGTAAATGTGGCCACAACTGTTTTATCTTGTGGCCACAACTTAGTAATATAAATAAAGTATTGCAGATGTCACCTCAGTGCCACCGTACGGAAGACATAGTATTTATGCCCAAAAGTGGTAATAAAGGAATTAAATCCTACAAAAATGATTTTTGGTGTGTGCAATCTATATAGTGTGTCGAGATAACAATTCGGAATCTACTCAATTCTGCCGGTGCGTTTTCTTTATTTTTGGGGTAAAACGTTGAAAATAGAAACAAAACTAGAAATTTCTCGAATCCATCATAGCATGTTTATTTTACTTCCGAGGAGGTCAACACTTTGTATTTACATTTGATCTAGTCTGTTTATACATATTTGTCATTATTTCAAATCAGTATAAATCCAATATGGCCGCCCAAGTTCAAAATGACCTCCTGAAAAACTTGAATTTATAGCATAAAATGTGTTTCTGACGCTATAACCACTTCTAAATTGCAAAGTTTCCTTGTTTAATGATTATTAATTCTAAGGTTATTGCATGAAAGGTTCAAATCGGTATAGCAGAATATGATAAAGTTAGATCAATAGCCCGTTGTTTTGGAGAATTGAGCTATTCTACTCACCCTGGCGTCGTTGTCACACCTTGATTAAGGTTGTGCATGCAGGTACATAAATTACATCACAGCTCAGTTACTTCTTGATGATCTACATTGATACCTACTTCAAGGCTTATCAACCATCACAGCTATGAAATTAATCAAGTAATATAACTCTCTAGCTAGCATTTAATACAAATCACAGCCCCTTTTTTACTTATAAATTCTGGTTAAAATTTTGCGTGGACCTACATTAAGAGACCATATCTCAGTAACTGCTTGATGCATTACATTTAAACTTTTCTCAACCACCAAACTTATATGAATAATTCAGTTAGATGACTCTATCTTGCATAAAAAGGCAAATTATGGCCATTTGCATCAACTCAAAAATTCTGGTTGAAGTTTATTAAGAGCGCATATCTCAGTAACTACTAGATGTATTTCATTTACACTTTGTACAGCCATTCCCAATCATCTTACCTAAGCTTAAAATCAAGTTGGATAACTCTTTCCTGCATATTATGCAAATTATTACCCTTTTTTACATAGAAATTCTGGATAGAGATTTGCATGCTATTTTAAGAGACCATATCGCAGTAACTACTTTACGCATTACATTGAAACTTTATACAATGCAAATAATTGCCCTTTATTATTTGAATAATAAATTCTTAAAGACTGCTCTTGTTTAAATTTCAAATCAAAATATGTGATATGGCAAAATAATATAAATATGACTGGGAACACGAGGTAATAGGAATTGAAGACTTACAGAACAAAGGAAGCATTTATAAAAAGTTGTAAATTATCTTGAAAGAAATGATGACGAGCAATTTATCAACATGACCCTTTTAAATTGGCGATCTCTGCAATTGGTGGAAATTACAAGACTTAACCGCCAGAACTTCAATATTTAACCCCTCTGACTGCCATGTGTATAGGTAAATTAATTATGTGTTGTAAAGATACAGATCGAATTTAGTATCATTACACAACTACATGTACACATGTACAACAAGAATCTGATATAATCAGGTATTACAAAACTGTAACGAAATGGGATTGTCAAACTGAAATTCTCGATAAGGGAGATACGTACATGTATTGCAAGCAGTTCTGGGAACTATGTAAGAAAAGAACAACACTCGTGTTGTATACGGTTGTTAATAATGGCGAGTATCGTCAAAATGTTCAAAATCATAACGCAAAACCCCATACAAAACTTCACCCTAACAAAACCAGTAACAAGCAGCAAATTCCGCCGATAACAACCAATACACCCAACAAACATATATTTTCATACACTACCTGAATATATGTGCCACGTGAGAACACGGTATATTCTCAACCATCCCCCCACACATCCATACTTTAAACGACAGCTCAAACTGCTCAGAGCCCCATTGCTTCATCCCAGGATCGAATCCTCCGAGTTTGAAGAAGAAGTCCTTTCTCATTGCAATGAACCCTCCCTGTACGGCTGCCACTGGAATTGGACTGTCGCTGTGGTTTCTCTTCAGCCTGTATTCGGGGCTGTAGTATGCCCAAAGTTGTCCCATATCTATAGGATCGAAAGTGATAAAGTTATCATTTGCATGGTGTTTGAATCTTACGTCAAATGTATCTTCGTCAACACTGCCGATGTTGGCAGTTAAAATATTACGAGGCTTTTTCACGAGACGAGTTAAAAGCGGTTGCAGCTACCCTTTACTGAATTCCATATGCGAGTCCATCACGATAAAATAAACCGAGGTTGTGGTTTCAATTCCTCTTTGACGAGCCATCATAAGGCCAAGAGGTCTTAGATTCGTCACCAATTTGATCTTTTGTACGTTGGAAAAATGCTTTTTTAATTGCACTCTCAGTTTGAAATCCTCTGAACCGTCGTCAACAAGAACTATTTCGTGCAACAGATCTGGAGGAGTGTTTTTTAAAGCGCTGTAAACTGTCCGTATCAATACGCTCGGCCACTCATCCCGAAATATAACAACGAGGCTTATTTTCGGCAAATCCTTTGGGTACACTTTCCTTTTACAGACATCATTTCGAGCGTCTGGCAGAATTCTTTGCACATCAACTTGATCACTTAAAGCTGTATTTATGTTGTAAAACGACGGATCTCTCTCCTTCGGCTGTTCCGCTTTGTCTGGTATAAATCCATGGACGCCACTTGTGGTTAATGTGTTATCCCTACTGTAAGACTTAACTTGGTTCTTCGACCTCTCTTGGTTTTTGACCGGCTTTATCAAGTTCTCTCTTTCAACATCGTCAACTTTAAATTTCTTTCGTCATCACTTCGCCCTTTGTGTTCATATTTCTCCCGAGGCGGCCATTTATTTCCAGAACTATCTTTTGGCCACGGATGTTCAATTTTCTCTTTCGGCCATTGTTCTGCAGATGTCCCTCGCGATGACTTATCTTCCGATTTCGATTGGATGCATCCTGACGACAATAGATCCTCTTGAATGACAGTTTTAATTACATTCAAATTAACTAATATGAAAATACAGACAAATGCACAAATAAATATACACACTCGTTTTCTAAACCTTCTGATCGCCATTACAATGACATCAATGAAATTATGTTATCAACCAAGTCGTTATTCGAGTCATGTCACACGAAAAACGACCTTCGTGCGTTTGTATGCGTTTCTATGTATATGGGTACACGCATATGGGGACAATGGGTGTTTATATTTGAGCCTCTTATTGACCCTCCGTAATGGAAACATATACTGTTAAATTGGTGTTAAACTAGTTGGGCTACAACTCTAGCTCTCCGTAATTAAAGCATATGAAGTTAATTTAACTAATTGGGCTACAGGTATAGCTCTCCGTTATGAGACCATATAAAGTTTAATTGGCATTAAACTAGTTGGGCTTCAGTTCTAGCTCTCCGTAATGAGATGATATAAATTTAAATTGGCGTTATACTAGTTGGGCTACATTTCTAGCTCTCCGTAATGAGATAAAATAATGTTAAATTGGCGTTAAACTAGTTGGCTAGAGTTTTAGCCCTCCGTAATGGGATCATATGAAGTTAAATTTGCGTTGAACTAGTTGGACTACAGTTCTAGCTCTCCGTAGTGGGATCATGTATAGTTAAATTGGCGTTAATCTAGTTGGGCTACAGTTCAAGCACTCAGTTATGAGATCATATAAAGTTAAATTAGCGTTAAACTAGTTGGACTACAGTTCTAGCTCTCCGTAATGAGGTCATATAAAGTTAAATTGGTGTTAAAATTAGTTGGGCTACAGTTCTAGCTCTCCGTCATGAGATCATATCAAGTGAAATTGGCGTTAAACTAGTTGGGCTACAGTTCTAGCTCTCCGTAATGAGGTCATATAAAGTTAAATTAGCGTTAAACTAGTTGGGCATACAGGTTCACCTTAGTTTTCACTGTACGTAGTTGAACAATTTAGACTTCAAGCATGGTAGTTATGGCTGCCCTTCTGGCGCTCAGAGTTACGGGGTTAGCATTACGACTGACTGGCTGGTGTCGGGAAAATGCTAAAGTAGGACTGGTAACTAACCCAGGAATCGCCATGATATAAATGAAATATTGTTGAAAGCGGCGTAAAACATAAAAAAGATGCAATATTATAAGACGGGGCTTATTAAGCTTGATAGGTTTTATTTAGGATATTTATGTAAGTTTCCTGACAAACCATATCCGCCAAATCTCATTCAAACCAGACCCTGTATTTGCATTCAGACGTTTTAAATAGTCACTGTGGGCAAACAGTTAACATTAGTAGGCGAAGTGGACTCCGTGATATGACTGGTAAATTGCTGAAATAGGCGTTTAACCCAAATTATTCAGTTGGTTTTGCTGCAGTATCAAACGTTCGTTCAGCCAAATAATCTGGTCTGATTACCCCACATTGAAGACAAACAGCGAATTAGTTGTCAAAGGGAGATAACATCAGTTAAAAAATATATACTTCATTATCATTCTTTTTGTATTTTTCACCGTCATAAATGCTATTTCAGATAATCCACGGCGAAAATGTTTATATATATCTGCGTTTCATTTGGTGACTACACTAAATAACTGTTGCTTACCAAAATCAGCGTGTAATACTTTCCTCTAGCAGGTATCGGGGTTTAATATGATAAGTAGAGGTACATAAATTGCTAAGGTATGTCAATGGTAGAATTTGCAGTGAACAAAGGATACCAAACGGACTACAGATGCGGCTCTGCAAGGATCTTCTGTCTCAATCAAGTCCGTTTAACATTCAGATTTTAATACTTTTAGGTACTGTCGAATTCCAAATGCATTGAAATAATCTGTTTTTTATTCGTTTAATTGGGTTTCTTACGCCGTATTCAACATTATTTCAGTCATATCGAGGCCACATAACACGTACTCATGATATCTGGGTTAACACACCTGTACTAGGCTAGAAGATGTACCTTTATCAAGGAGTGGACTCACTCCACCATGACCGTCGAGAGCGGGTATCGAACCGGGGACGATCGATTTCAAAAAGCACACGCTACTCAAAGCATTCCAATACCCCCACAAAGGGGACTCCGACATGACCGATGAGATCGGGTATCGAACCGGGAACGCTCAATTTCAAATAGCACACGCTACTCAAAGCATTCCAATACCCCCACAAAGGGGACTCCGACATGACCGATGAGATCGGGTATCGAACCGGGAACGCTTGATTTCAAATTCCGATCTCCCCAAAAAATCAGAATATTATGTTCAAACAATGTGTTATTTATTTGTGAAATTATGTATGTAGTTCTTATATATTTCCGATAGTATGTGTTTATTATAAAATGTATCAAATGAATTGTTCAGATGTTTCTGTCTCTTCTTTATTTCGCGCTTTTCACAACTTACAGTTGATTCTATTAAATCAAACATACTATAGTACACTCTACTATTTGTATACACATACACAGAAGTTAAATGTTGAACGTATACAGTAAAACTTTCATTTTCAGAAAATCTATTTATAACCATTACCCGTGTTCTGAAATCGGGATTTATTTTGTTATCAGGTACATAACCTCGGGACTTCTAAACGCATGTAAACGCTGAAGGATTATATATATATATTATATGTTTTTTTTATTGTTTTGAGTAGATTAGTGACAGAAGTTGTGAACATTCAGATATGGATAATTTTCATGAGCATGGAACCACACGTAGACTTGGTTGTTCGCACGTTTTATATGCATCTCTAATGAAGATTTACAAGGAAGCATCAAGCTCATATGTATGCCACTGTACGAATTAATAACTTGGCCTTTCACTTCGAACCTTTCCATGAACTTATCATACCTTAGTTTGTTTATATTATCGTACCTGGGTTGTCCATATACTTGATTTAAAAGCCTATTTGACTTCCTTTCCTTTAACATATCACTATAAGAATTGTTTAACATGAATAAAAGTTTCACTTTTTTTCTAAACCGCTATATTTCCGTAAAGATCCAATGCCAAGGTTACAGAAAACAGAAATATGCTCCGTAGGCAATGGGCTTTCAGAAAAAAACATAGTTTAGAAAATTCCATATTGGGGGAGGGATTTTGTTTTGGGGTGGCCCCCGGTTATTCATAACAAATTTCTTGAACTCGTTTAATAAAAAAACTCATGTCCGACTCTATCTATATTTATATGTGTGTGAGCGTATGTATATATGTGTATGTATATGTAAGTTTTTATATGGATGTACATATATGTGCGTAAATGCATGAATATATATGAAGATAAATACGTTGCAAGTCACAATTATACTAGATGAGATGATGTGTACATCATAAAGCATCTTAATATGAATCCTTTATTAAATAAAGATATTATTATTATTATTAATAGTATTATTGTTATCATTCTTTTCATTATGGCCAGCATGAACATCCGGCAGCAAATTTCAGATATGTAAGTATCTCATCTGCCTTATGTTATCGCTATGGTTCAAAACCAAAGAAACTTATAAGGAACATCAGCAAAACCCTATATTAGTCTATATTTGTTCAGAAAACGGTTAATGAGTTTGGTCAACAAATAGATTCGATTGATTAAAGTGGAGCCACTGATCTGAACACAGGACATTCCGACAACTTAATAACTTAGCCTTTAAGATGCCGCAGACGCGAAAAGATATAAATTGTATCATCCGGGTATGGATACGCTGATACAGTAGGACCCGAACTCGTCTCATTGAATGTGCAAACACAATTTCAGACAAATTGTTCAACATTCCTCATTAACCCAATCGGACTTAAACCATTCTGCAGTGAACTTAAATACGCTCGTAAAGCGTAGAATTTTGATCTAATTGCAATGAGACAGACAAATCAATCAACAAAGAAGTCGAAAAGCGAATTATTGGTCAAAGGGAGATAACATTTGTTTTGAACAGTATATATTTCAAATCTTTCTTTTTTGGTTCTACACCGTCATAAACGCTATGTAATCCGAGACGAACATGTATATAACCTACGTTTTTTTTGGCAATTAAACTAAACAACTGCTCATTACCAAGATCATTGTTTAATAATGTCCTGTAGCAGGGATCGAGCTTCAGAAGGTCTGTTTGGCGAATACAGGTTTGGCCGATTCTGTCTGCCTGTCAGTCTGTCTGACCTTGTCCGGCCCGCATCTTAACCATCTATCATATGATTTCCAAGAAACTTTGCACGAAACGTTCACCATGACGAGGCGGCGAGTCACGCACAAGACCCATGCATGTACCTTAAATGTCAATGTCACACTTAGAGGTCAAATGTCAAACTCTGACATAGTTCTGTTTGATAGGACCGCACCTTGCCCGGCCCGAATCTTTACCATCCAACATAGGATTTCCGAGAATTTAGGCACAAATGTTCACCATAATGAGGTGGCGTGTCGCGCTCAAGACCCCGACCTTTACCTTAAATGTCAATGTCACACTTACGCAATACGACATAAACTTGTTTACTATATGTATGTGTGGCAAGGTCAGTCGTTCGTGCGGCGGAACTCATCAATAAAACACAGTTATAGGAATTCATTTATGTAGCTGCCAATCTTAAATATGATAAGTCAAGTAATATAAATTTCACAGGTATGTCAATGCTATTATTTTCACCGAACAAAAGAAACCAAACATACTAGGGATGTAACCTTACACGGATCAAGTCTGCTTAACATTCAGATTTTCATCATTTTAGGTATTGTGGAATGTCAATACGTCGAAATTACTTGCTTCACTGTTAGCTTTATTGGGTTTCTGCCACCGTTTTCAACTTTGTTTCAGTTATATCAAGGCGAGAAGTTCATTAATGTATGATACCTGGGTAAACATGCTAGTAGTAGGCTGGGACATGTGCCATGTCCAAGGGCACTCTACACTGATACCTCTTTTAAATCAAACACACACTATAGTATATTACAATCTATTATTGAAATAAACATAAACAGAAGGTAAATGTAGAACATAAAGTAAATACATGCCCATGTACATGTACATGTACCTAACTATATATTTAGTCGAAGGTTTAAAGGCGTTTCTATGAATAGAATTATCGATTGATTTGAGTGTAACAGTTGAACTTTCAGATCAGGATATATAGAAGTAAAAATCAAATTGTACATACATGTACACGTTATTTCAGCTATAGTTCAACACATATTTAGATTCTATGATAGATTAGACACTGCACGAAAATTGGGATTTAATTTAGAAGTAAATTTCCTTAAATGTCCTTAAATTCCGAAATTTACTTGATGTGCAAGTAAATTTCGGAATTTAAGGAAATTTAAGGAAATTTACTTCTAAATTAAATCCCAATTTTCGTGCAGTGAGAGTTTTGTCTATTACTGATATTTGCATTTTCATAAAAATCTATAAAAATAAACATTACCATTTGTCTGACAACAGGGCTATCGGTGTAATCGATATTATAACAGCTACATTCAACGAAAGATAAGCTTTATGTCTATAATAACTGATATTTGCCTGTTAATTTGCATTTTTAGAAAATCTATATATAAACATTTCCCATTTTCTGACATCTGGGTAAAGCTCTATGTACGTGCTTAATCGATAATTCAAAAGCTACATAAGTTTGTGATTTCAAAAGGCAATCGATTATGGATTTTATACACTTATATCTTATTGTTTTGTCAAAATAAGTGATTGACGAAGTGAAGATTCCAGATCTAATTCATATACAGTATAAAAGTCAAAATGGAATTGTATACTGAAAGATATAGGGTATAGGCCTACGCTTATGGATTATAAACAATGAAGTTTGGAAACCAATAAATATTGTTTTGTGTAGATAAGTGTCTAATCGTGCTGTAAGTTTCAGATCAAATCCATATACAAATTAACATCAAAATGGCATATCTTACAGAAACATACGAAATATAACATGGTACAAACTGTCTCGCTTATTTACATTTGAAATGGCAAATTGATGATATATTGTTTTCTATTTTTTCGGTCGCATACAAATCAATGCTTAGGGACAATATGCAAATGATCTCAAGAAAATTACAAACCACAAAACAGAAATTTCTATGAAAATTAAAGCTATAGGCAAGGAATAGAAGGTTTTATTTTACTAACATATTTTACTAGACGAGAACGTATGACAATGTTATGTTATGTTTTATACTGAAAATAGTATTTTAAATTTGGAATGAAATCCCGAGTGTATTTAAACATTGGCATTACTTATAAATAAAAGAGCGTTTATTTTGTGTCTGTCCGAAAGGAGAAAAAATTAATCTTAATCTGAAATAGTATAAGCAGATGGGTATCGAACAGGGGACGCTTGATTTCAAATAGCACACGTTGCTCAAATCATTCCGATCTCCCCCCAAAAGGAACTCCACCATGACCGATGAGATCGGGTATCGAACCGGGAACGCTCGATTTCAAAAAGCACACGCTACTCAAAGTATTCCAATACCATAACAAAGGGGACTCCGACATGACCGATGAGATCGGGTATCGAACCGGGGACGCTCAATTGGAAAAAGCACATGCTACTAGGGCTGTAACTATCGATATATTGCAATGGTGACAAGGGCAATAGTAATGCATCGATTGTAAAACTGAAGATCAATAACTATCGCAATAGTGGTTGGAACTATCGATAGTATTGGTTCATGTAGTACATTGAATCTAAATATGAAGATATGCTTTTATTTCTTAGAGAAAAGACCATGTTACTTGTCTGTGAACAAATTTTGTTGCCTGAAAAGTGATAAATGTTCTTAGTTATGTGTAAGCTGGAAATTTAAGTTCTTTTTGAGAGCAAAGGGTTTCTTTTTAAGTTTTTAAATAAAAGATAAACAATAAAATACTCTTTTTGATACTTTTATTCCTTGTAATTAGACTTCAGAATAGTTATTTTTTTAAAGTTAAATAAAAGCAATAGTATTGCAATGCATCACAATATTAGTTGTGCAATAGTTTAACTATTGCAATGGTACTTTCTGAAAATCAATACTATCGCAATAGTGATTTTTTGGCTCAATAGTCACCCCTACACGCTACTCAAAGCATTCTAATACCCCCACAAAGGGGACTCCGACATGACCGATGAAATCGGGTATCGAACCGGGAACGCTTGATTTCAAATAGCACACGCTACCAAAATCATTCCGATCTCCATCAGAAATCAGAATTTTATGTTCAAACAATGTGTTTTTTATTTGTGAAATTATGTATGTAGTTCTTATGTATTTCCGATAGTATGTGTTTATTATAAAATGTATCAAATGAATTGTTCAGATGTTTCTGTCTCTTCTTTATGTTGTGCTTTTCACAACTTACAGTTGATTTTAACAAGACATCTCTGTTAAATCAAACATACAATAAAGTATAGTTCACTCTCCTATTAATATACACATAAACAGAAGTTAAATGTTGAACGTATACAGTAGTACTTACATTTTCAGAAAATCTATTTATAACCATTACCCGTTTTCTGAAATCGGGGTGTATTTTGTTATCAGTAACATATCCTCGGGATATCTAAGCGTATGTAAACGCTGAAGGATTATATATATATATACATATATATATATATTTGAAATGTTTTATTATTGTTTTGAGCAGATTAGTGACAGACGTTTTGAACATTCCTGAATCAAATCCATATACATATTAAAAGCAAAAGGGTTTTTCTACAGAAACATAAGAAACATAAAATAAAAGTGTGCAGGTACATTTGATCCGATTATTTACACTTGAATTTAAGAATGAATATTAGATAATGTTATATTTTCTCTGTCGCGCGACCGAAGAAGCTTGCGTGAAAATGCCAAATTCTAAAAAATATATTCACCGCACATCAGACATTGCTGCACAAAATAGAATTTTTGCGATAAATAGAAATTGATGTCTCAATAAATAAAACTGATCTTATTGCTCGAGAAAATGGGACACCGTCTTATATCCATTTGCCATTTCAAGTGTAATTAATCGAAACGCATTGAACTATGTTATGTTATATTTCGTTCTGATAATTGTTATGAAAAATATATACAGATTGGATATTTCAAATTATGAATAAAATCTTGCGTGAAATAAAACTTCAACAAAAGGAAGAACACTACAACATATTCTTTAGAACAACACATTGACATTACTTATAAATAATATAGCATTTGTTTCTGTCTGTAAGAGTAAAAAAATGAATCTTAATCTGAAACCATCAGATATAAGGTATTCACAAGATAGTATATGCAAGTATTTCATAGACAAAACTACGCTGATTGGAAAAACCTTGGACGACATTTGTGAAGGAAGGTAAGACTAGCAACATTATATATTTTGATTGATTGATATTTTTCTCCCCAACTTTCGGCCAACCAGTTGATCCGCGATAGACAACATCTAGTCGTTACGAATTCGGATGTTGTAAGTTTAAACCCCAACTCAACAATTCATTCTTTCGGACGATTGGTAAAGGTTTTTCATCTTTAGCCAATAGGGGTAACCCAGTACATGTAGTAAGGTAGCCATTTGACTCAAAATAATGTTGTGTAAATACTGGTGCGAGAAAGCCAGGGGAAAAACCTATGCTATGTTAACTGGCAGCCGTGATATAAATAGAAATAAAACATTATGAAAACGGCTTTAAACTCTGATCAATCAATCCATTAAAAGAGGTCCAATTTAATAATAAAGTAATACCTAAATTCCTAAAAGCATATTTCAATATTTTTGGTTCCCTTATACTTTGTAAAACATGAATGTTGGATTGTACTTATGTAAATGACTAAGTTGACATAAATTTA
The DNA here is from genome assembly GCA_031761405.1 of Serripes groenlandicus. Classification (NCBI taxonomy): domain Eukaryota; kingdom Metazoa; phylum Mollusca; class Bivalvia; order Cardiida; family Cardiidae; genus Serripes; species Serripes groenlandicus. The sequence goes on from JASEVX010000006.1 coordinate 17,470,795, forward strand.
TAGTTACCATGCTGACTAACAATACTTGTAAAAGATATAAACAGTTTGGCATTTCTATTAGGGAAACTAGAACGATGATATATGCCGTTAAGTATTTAATTACTACTTAGCGGTAAGTATGGTTGGTGGACGTGACCCTGTACACATACATGTATATGAACTTTATTTGACCTTTCTCATCAATCTGGAGGAAGAAAATAAACTCTTTCATGTAAAAGTTAAATTTTACATTGCGTTAAGGAAAATACACTAACCTTTGACATACCATAATCAATAGTAGGTCTATAAAACCTCTACGCATGTAGATACGACATTTAGCATTACTACGAAAACATACATAAGGGCATTTGCGAAAAGTGTATATCAAAATTAGCCTGCCCATTCGAGTGTTCAAATATAGTCTCTCCCTGCAATATCCAACGTTACAATCGAAGCGATCAGATACGTTATTTAGATGTTAAACACACAGTTTTACATCTTCGTACAATGTACGAATGAGACTTAATACTTTCCCAGTAACAACTTGTTTAATCAATTTAAACCACAAACCGTTTCGATAAATAGAATCGAAACATTTTAAAAAAATAAATCAAACAACATAACAATTGTTTCTTATCACGGAATTGTTTCTGAATAAAGGAATTAAGTTAGAATATAGCGTCTTCTTTACTGAAACTAGCTTAAAAGCCAAATTGTGCATCACTGATCACATCATATTTTACCGACCACATTTGTAAACGCTCACTTATTAAAGATGTAAATAGTTTTGCAAAACAGCTCGTAAGAGTTATTCCTCTTTAATTATTTGGATCCGATTTATCCCATTTCTTATGAATAGGTACGATTAATCCCTCGTACCAAGACTTTGGATAGGTTTTCTTGTCAAGAATGTAATTAAAGAGGATTTGCAAGGCTTTATCTAGCCAATCTATACATTCCTTGAAATATTCATACATTATATAATCGGTAGAGCATGCTTTATTAGAACCAAACGTTTTAATACTTTTTCTTATTTCGATAAGTGTAAATGGCTCATCTAACTCATCATAGATGCATTCATTTGACTTCATGTCATAGTCAATTCTAGAATTCAATATCTTCTTCAATAGAAATAGTTGATGATAATGTTTTAAAATGCTCAAACAAATCACAAAGCTCAACATCAGAGTTGTTTCTTATCCATACGTCTTATGGTTAATCAGTTTCCAAAACTATTTCGTTTTATTATTTTTTAAGTTTTCAAGTTCCTTAGCCAAATTTCTGTTATATTTACGTTTGGTGGTTCTACAATAATACTTATAGTCTTTCCTTTTTGAAAGAAATTCTTTCTATTTTCATCATTTTTATTCAAATTATAATATCTTAGCGCTCCTTCATATAACATCTTTTTCTGTTTGCACCTTTCATCAAACCATTTCTTTCATAGAATAACTAGAGTTGTCGTTTGAAAATACATTTTCTGATATCTGATGCGTTTTTCAAAATAGACATTACCCTTACTGCTTAAGAAATCAGTGAAATTGTTAACTAATCAATCAGAATCACAGTCAAGTGACTTATTATCCTCTTAAGTAGAGCAAAGTTTATTGATGAATGTTCCGACATCATAGAGAATAATTATCTTTAAATTCAGGGTCACATTCATGTATGACACGCTCTTCCCACACTGATCTTTCACATTGAAAGGGTTTACCCGTAGGTTAAACGAAATAGGAGTGTGATTAGAAAACATATTGGAATTATGTACACAACAACTTAACAAAATGTCAAAATTACATTGATTGTTTATCACATAATCTACTGTATCCTCTCCGTTATGGGTGAAACACGTGTAATTACCTACATTACAGTCGTTACCAACCCTTTCGTTTATTAATCGCATATCAAGCCAACTGCACAACTACAAAAGGCAATCGCCAAATCGATTTGACACCTTATCGCGTGACGCGCGTGGTAAGTACATGTGCCCATCGATTTCGTGATAGCTATCAAGATCTTGGTCACCCAGCGGTTTAGCATTCAATATAAAATCGTGTTTACATCCTACCCGTGCATTAAGGTCACCCGATAAAAAAAACCTTTATCCCCTAGGCTCTGAAAATGTCTAATTTTTTATTCTAAATCAAAGTCATAACTACATGTACCGTATATTGGTGAACTTCAGGGGCAATTGATGTTGAACACATATAGTTTTCAGAAATATTAAAATACGATTTTTTCAAGTTTAAACCCTTGTATACAGTTAATTTCACGCCACTACTTTAAGTGTTTTAATCTAGAGTAAAATACCACCGCTATTCATATTTGTGTTTAATCTTCGATTAGTCCATGTCTCACTACTTGAACATATCAAATCGTAGTCGCTTATGATTGAGTAAAATTCAGGGTTAAGTCTATCTTGGATCAGACGTTCAACGTTCAACACAATACACTGTTCCTGCTGTTGTCCCAACGCTCGTTATTTACTTCCGGTTTAGGTGGTTGCCGGTATAACTGTCCTTTTATTTAGGCCAGCGTGTGGGGACGTTTTTATTAGCTATTGTTACACACTTGTATTGATTACATGAAAGATATTGTCTATTACAGATATTTTCTTGTTATCGTGCATTTTCAGAAAATCTATACATCAACATTTCCCATTTTCTGACATCGGGGTATACATGTTGGCTTATATCTTGCATTTTCAGAAAATCTATATATAAACATTTCCCATTTTCTGACATAGGAGTATAGGGTTATACGTTTGCAATATATATTGTGACGTAAAGGGTATTCGCTTATTGATTAACTTATGACATTGATATCATTGTTTTGTCAAAATTAGAGACTAACGAAGTGAAAATTCCAGATCGAATCCATATACAGGTTTACAATAAAAATGGGAATGTACACTGAAACATACTAAATATAACATAAGCCTCGGATTGTATAAAGCATAGGCCTATGCAAATTGATTATAAACATTAATGTTTAGATAATATTTAATTATTATTGTGTACAGATTAGCAACGACATTTCCTACTGAAACATACGAAATATTACATGTTACAAAGAGTTTCAATTGTTTACACTTGAAAGAGCAAATTGATGTTAGAGTGTGTTCTCATTGCTATGTTGCGTTACCTTAAATGGGTTGGGAGAATATGTAAACATTCGAGAAAATTTGCCATCGCAAAACAGGAATTCCTATGCAAAATAGAACACTAATGCGACGAACAGAATGTTTTACTTTACTTAACAAGGGAAGCCATTTTATTAGTCGAGAATATATGACACCATCTTATCAATATCCATTTGCGTTTTCAAGTAAATATTCGAATTGCTATGGACAATGTTATGTTATCGTTTGTAATGTAAATTGTAAGGATAGTTTAGATGCGGATTTTAGTCCAGCATAAAATAAAACATCAACAGAAGGGAAACACCCACTTTCTTAAGTACAACACATTGACAATACTTATAAACAATAGAGCGTTTATTTTGTGTCTGTCTGAAAGGAGATAAGAATGAATCTTAATCTGAAACAATCAGATATAAGGTTTCACAAGATAGCATAAGCAAGTATTTCATAGACAGAACTACGCTGATTTGAAAAACCCTGGACGATATTTGTGAAGGAAGGTAAAACTAGCAACATAATATCTGATGATTAGTTGATAGTTCATCTCCCCAATTTTCGACCAACCAGGTAAGCCGCGATAGCTTACATCTAGTTGGAAACGCCGAGGGATAGGAAGTCAACTTTTGTGAGTTTAAACCTCGCTCAACCAATCATTCTCTCCGACGATTGAAAAAGGTTATTTATCTTTAACCAATGGGGTAAACCCGTGCATGTAGTAAGGGAGCCATTTGACTCGAACTAATGTTGTGTAGATACTGGTGCTAGAAAGCCAGAGGAAAAAAACATTGTTATCTGAACTGGCCGCCGTGATATAAATAGAAATAAAACATGTTGAAAACGGCATTAAACACCAATCAATCAATTAATAGAGGTTCAATTTAATGATGATGTAAAACCTAAATAACTAAAATCATACTTCTCAATTTCTGTTTCCCTTATAGTTTGTAAAATATGAATGTTGGAATGTATTTAAGTAAATGACTAACTTGACATAAATGGTTACCTTGCTGACTAACAATACTTGTAAAGATTTTAAATAGTTTGGCATTTCTATTAGGGGAACTAGATTGATGACATATGCCGATAAGTATTTAAGTACTACTTAGCGGTAAGTATGGTTGGTGGACGTGAACCCTGTATTTGATTTTCCTTTGACTTCTCTCATCAATATAGAGGAGAAAAAGTAAACTCTATTATACCAAAGTTAAATTTTACATTGAGATCAAGAATATACACATTACCTTGCTATAACAGATCGACATTATACATATAAAACCGCCTCTGCGATGGGAGATACGACATTCAGCATTATTATGTAAACCGAAATAAAGGCCGTTTCAACAAGTGTATACCAAATCAGCCTGCGCATTATGGAGTTTAATTTCACATATTTATTATAACGAAAGAAAAAAGAGTTTTGTCAATTTTTGTTTACAGATGCATGATTTCTGATATACCCAGAATTTCTGTAAAGTGGATAAACGACAATTGGGTCACAGCTGACAATCGTCGTCTTTGGGTTTTTAAACACGTTGAAAGACTAGGAAAATGTACAAAGATACCAGTTTTAAAAGCAACGGTAATTCCTCACAGGAAAATGACCTCTAGAAATCATGGAGCTTCGATAATCATCCGAGGAAGAGAAGGAGGAGGCAATCCTGGTGGAATTTGGCATTTAAAAGAACCAACACCACAGCCACCTAATCCTTCAACAAGTAATATCGAATCTGACAAGACGCACATTGATTTGAATGAAGAACGACAGTCGGTAGCAAATCTGTCTGGACAGAATAAAGGCCAGTCTACCAACTTAAGATATGTTGGTCTGACATCTGTCAGAACTTCTCTTCAAAGTCCTCCCTTTCTTACTAGATTATCACAAACAAACGGCATGAATTTAAATATTAAATCATCAGGATATCATCGCTATGGAACGCAAACCAATGAGGCTGATCAGGTACAACTTGTAAGACCTGTAACTGTTAAGCAAACGGTAACAACGCTCAAGCAACATTTAGATCAGAGGGATAAGGATGAAACCAATGGTCTTAACACGAGCCATACCCAACAAGTTGTTTCCCGCGTATTGGAGAAGACTCGAAATAAAGCGATGGTACCGATGAGTGGGAACGTCACTTCTAGTACTGTGCTTCGACAAAAGTCGAAAGAAAGTAATCATTTTGGAATGCAGTCCATGAATGTTCGTAATATTCAACAACAGGCAGAACTTGAACGAGGGCTTTTGGCAGAGAAGCATTCAGAAGCGTCGTCTAACTTCCATGTAAAGTCCTCGTCGGAAAATTCCGAAATCAGAGAAATTGGACTATTCGAGTATGACTACAGTGGAAATAAATCGAAAAATGTTCTTCCATGCGCCCACAGGATTCCTACTAACGACACAATAGTAAGGGTAAACTTAATTAATAAGCAAACGGAAACAAATGACGGACACAAACTAAACCTGAAAGGAGCATCCAAGAAAATACCACGACACTCTACAGCGATACAAACATCGACGACCAAGAGCGTGGCTAGTAGAGAGAACACAAAGCTTGTTGATACTCCATTACGAGATTTAAGTCTGGAATTTAAACAAAGAAATGATGAATGGCAGTACGATCTGAATGAAAAACCACAGCCGGTAGGAAATATGTTTGAATACGCCGTAAGGCAGCGTACACAAGTAAAGAAAAGGAGAAGCATGGAATTTCCTGAAAGTACATCAATTTCTCAAAAGTCGAAAGAAATTGCTCGTCATGGAATTCTTAAGGACAACGTTATCAGTCAGCAAACACATGATGGACACACATTACAACCAAGAGCAATACAAAGAAAAGCCCCACCACATTCTACAGCAATACAGAAATGTATGCTGCCTGATAAAGTTCGTATACTTGGACAAGAAGCAGAGAATGAACGGGGGCTTTTAGTTCAGGAGAGTTCAGAAACTTCGCCTAACTTTCATTCTAAAGACTCGTCGATAAATCCAGTAAACAGAAATATTGGATCATCCGGATATGAATTTCGTGACATTCAACTTAGTAATGTTCTTCCGGGTCCTCAAATGATACCTAAAATTTACAAAACAGAAAGGTTAATCTTAAGCAGCCAGCAAACAATAACAAATGATAGAGAGAAATTAAAAAGAAAATCAATACAAACAAAAGCATTACTACACACTACAGCAATACAAACATCGACTTCCGACAGCATGGATACTGAAAAAAGCACAAAGCGTGCTGAAAATCCATTACGAGATTTAAGTCTAAGGGATATACACATGGATGTCGACAGAAACGATAGAGAACGTCAACAAGTTGTCAAAACGCTAGGAAATAGACGTCCATCAGAACAAGATGGTCCGGCCGCTAAAAGACAAAGAAAGGTAAGTCAGTTGTCCGTCTTGCAGACAAGCCAAATCAAAAGGGCTCGTCCTTTTGTTAGTTTTTGTCCACCTTTCTTTCTACAGGAGCGCATTTATCTTTTAAATGCTAAATCGTTAAAATAATCTTGTTCAACTTTGGATTCGTAAGAGTCCATAACAACTTCTATAAATATCAAGATGACATCTTGAATTGAGCAACAAGGCCGTTGTTGATCTTTACTTGATGTACAAGCTTCCTGCAATCGGTTGTAGCAGGATGTCCCTAAAATTCGAACACATTGACAATGTCTATGTGACTGTGTTATGGTATATAAATGAAATTAATAACGGTTTTATTAACAAGAAGTTTCAATTCGTCAGCTGTTATTGATATTGCATTAACCTTATCAATGCCAGACTTCAAGCGTAATTTAACCAACTATTGCCTATAATGAAGAAAGATTTCACACTTAAACAAATCTAAACACAAGTATAAGCATTAACCTATGTACTGACATCGGGGCATATACATGTACGTGTGTAATATATATATAGAAATACTATAGGTTTTAATTAATATTCTGCTGAAAAATACGAGACAAAACATAACATTTTATATAGCGTTTCGATTATTTATACTTTAAATGGCAAACGGGTGGTTAGTTGGTGTTCTACTTTCTCTTACGCGTGAACATCAATGCGTGGATATGTCATGTCTCGAGAACCCCCACCCCAAACAGATATGCCTACACAAAATAGAAAAAATCTGCAGAAAATATCAATTTCTATTTCAATATAAAACTGATCTTATTGGTCGAGAAAATGGAACACAAGAAAATATCCATTTGCCATTTTAAGTTTAATTAATCGAAACGCTATGTTCTATGTTATGTTTTGTTTTATACTTAAAATTGTTTGCAAAAATACATACAGATGGGATATTTTAAATACAGAAATAAATTCTGCGTGTAATAAAACAGCAATAAAAAGAAACAACACTACATCAATTTCGTTTGAATAGCAATCTGCCATTACTTATAAATAATAGAATAATTATTTTGTTTCCGTCTTAAAGGAGACGAAACTGCATCTTACCCTGAAACCATCAGAGATAAGATATTCCCGAGCCACTATATGCAACAATTTCAAAGACAAATCAAGATTGATTGGAGATACCTTGGACGAAATTTGCGAAGGAAGGTAATTTATACTAGTTATGTATATTATTCATGTCGTTTCGATAATATTTCTTAGGACAACCAAGTTGGTCCGCCATAGTTTAGCCGGTAATGTCGATGGCTATCAATCAATAGGTTTTGTGTCGAATCCCGTCTCATTCATAATTCCTCCCGATGATTGACAAAAGCCAGTTTTATGAGCGTCGTCCGTCCTCCACACATTCAATAAATAGTCTTTAAGCATTCGTAACCAGTTGCTTGAATATAGTGTTGTGCGGAGAACTGGTGCCAGAAAGCCAGAAAAAAGGTGATTTTGCCACTGTTATGTAACCGAATATTTATTATAGTAAATGTAAAAGCAATCAATCGGCTTGACAGGTACTCATACGTGCATTTGTATTTTTCCTGATTTTTTTTCTATCTTTCGGAAATAGATATGTAACCATCTCATGTTGAAATGAATTTTACATTGAATTGAATGATATAATATGACCTTTGACATATAAATGTCACACATGTAGATATAATAATCCCTCTACGCAGTGAGTTACTTACTATTTGCACGTTTTGAAAAAGAAAAAAAATGTGTATGACGTAAGATAAACCAGTGTATGAAGTATGGAGGAAATCTGTCCCCAAATGAAAGTGCTAGAGCAATGAAGTCGTTTCATACAGACGTACTTTAGTTACGATGACCTTTACATTTGACCGACATGTAACTCGGTAAAACGCAAATCCCTCCAGGTACTCTTGACATTGAACTTGTAAATGGAGTATGAAAGAATTCTGTCCACAAATGAATGTGCCAGAGAGATGACAGTTTTCTAGACACGCATTATATTCACTGTCGCCCTTTGATCTAGGTCGGAGGAACGCGAACTTGTGCAAAGCCAATGCTTGTGAACATATGATTTAAGTTTCATATTAATCAGGATAGAAAAGAAGTCGCTTCAGTGTCGTTTCGTCCTTGACATTGGACATAGGTCTTGGAAACGCGAACTTGTACAAGAAGCGTTGTCGATGAACATGTGTATCAAGTTTTACAACTATCGAATAAGAAATAAAGTCGCTTGAACGCTGACGCTGTTCGTACATACGTATACTAAGCACTGTGAACTTGTCCCTTGATCTAGGTCGGTGAAACATGTCTGTAATTTTTTTTTCATGAACATAGGCTAAGAAAGGAAGTCCATAGATCGATGACGGCGTTGGGACTTGTACGTATGTACGTACGGGCAGATCGCTATATATTATAGACGACTTCGTCGGAAGAGGATAACAATACTAATTGAATTGAAAAAAGGAGGAAATACAAGGGCTAATTCCATTTGGAGATTTAACACTTTACACCGTTAAACAATCTTTGCTTATAACATTATTGAGATCCAGATGGCACTCTCGTATCAAAGGTCCAGGATTAAGAATTTCGAGAAAAACAGATTCTTCATTTTTGTTTTATTCTTTTCACTGTTTAGCACGATTGATATAGCGTGATGTTATCTGAAATCTTGGTTTGAGATCAATGTAACCTAAATACGTTAAAACATCTACTAAACTTGAAACCATTGTTAACCGTAAACATTGGCTACATGATCGATCAGAAAAGTTTTGGAACCTAACCTCGCACGAGCCATTTCTGTGTTATTTTCATCGAAACGCCTTTCAAAATTTCAAAATTAATTTTAAGATGAAAAATTAAAACTAATTTAAATTTATTAATTTTACATCGATTGCGAAACAAGCTAAAAGCTTATAAAAAATCACGCTCAATGTCTGCTTTTTAGAGATTTAACCACTACTCGCGACGTTTGTGTGAACAAAATCCCAGAGGTAGAACCCGCTCATCACGGGATTTGAACTCGGGACTTTTGGTACGAGAGGCCGACGCTCTACCGCTGCACCACTGTCTCTCGACCACTTTTACCCGGGTTTGATCCCCTCTCGCGGCGGTCATTTCGACGTGCTCTTGGCGAATACAAATTTCTTGATCTAGTAATGCATAATTATCTAAGGACCATGCAAAAGTCATCTGTCGTCGTGATATAGTTAAAATACTGTTGAAAATGTCCAAAATCGCAAACAGTACCAAACTATAGTATTTCTTTCGTAAAAACAAAAGGGATGTTCAAAAAATGTAATGTTCAAACAATGTGGGGTATTTTCTTGTCGAATTCAATGTAAACTATGTATATTTTCCGATGGTATGTGTTTATTATGAAGTGTTTTAAATACAGCGTTAAGATTTTTCTGTCTGTTCCCTTTTTAGTGCTTTTCATCGCTTTCAGTTGGTATTTCCAACACTTGAACACATATCCCTTATACCAAACATACACTCTCGTAATCTCCTGTTGAAATATACATGACTAGAAAGTGAAAGTAGAACGAATTGTAAAATAAACATACATTTATATTAAACTGATTTTTTGGTGGCGTTTCGATAAATACAAGTATCGGTTGATTAATTTCAGTTAAAAGTAATTTTTTCCAGAAAATTCATGATATTTGATTGCTGGTCCAATTTCAGAAAATCTATATATAAGCATTATATCGTTACCCGATGGTCTGATATAGGGGTATATACGCTTGTAAATGATATTATATCAGTTACATAAACTTGGGACTACAACACGCATGTGAACGCTAATGGATTAAATATATACTTATAAAATGTTTTATTATTGTTTTGTGTAGTTAGTGACCGACGTACTAACATTTCCAGATCAAATCCGTGTACATGTTAAAAGCAAAATGGATTTTTCTACCGAAACATAAGAAACATAACATAAAATTGTACATGTACATATTGATTTGATTATTTTACACATCAATTGGCATATGATTATTAGATGGTTTTATATTGTCACTGTCGCATGGCGATCAATGCGTGTGAATATGCCAACATCTCTATAAATAACACTGATCTTATTGGTCGATGAAATAGGACACCGTCTAATAAACGTTTCCCAATTCAAATGTAAATAATCGAAATGATATGTACCATGGTATGTTGTGTTTCGTACTGATAATTGTTATGAACAATATATACAGATTGGATATTTTCAAGACGGAAAAAGATCGTGCTTGAAATAAAACATCAACAAGAGCAACTACAGTATAACTTTTTCTTTAGAATAACATATTAGAATTGGAATTACTTATAGATAATAGAAAAGTCATTTTGTTTCCGTCTAAAAGGAGAAAAAAATGTATCTGAAACCATCAGAGATAAGGTATTCGCAAGGGACTGTTAAGAATATTTTCCAAGACGGGAGAAAGATAGGAGACACCTTGGACGAGATTTGTGATGAAAGGTATTACTAGGAATGTATGCTATCTATGAGGATTCGATAATATTTATCTCAATTTGCTAAATAATCTATTTGGGAAAATAGCCAGTTGTCTGTGAAGAATGCTCTGTGGGGTATTGGGGCGAGAAAGCCAGAAACAGCATTAGTGAACTGACCACCAGGATATAACTGAAAAACCTGTTAATCAACATAAACCTCCAATCAATTAATCGATCACTCAATCAATATATTAATCAACCAATCGATCAATCTATCCGCCATAATTGTACGTGCATTTGATTTTTATTGACCTTTCTCAACAGTCTGGAAGTATAGTTTTTACCCTGTTATGTCAAAGGGTAACTTTACATTGACATTCGACTTGTCAGGGTCAGAAATGTATATGTACCCACTACGCAGCTAGTTACTTATTATTTGCAAGTCCAACGACATTCAGTATTTTCAATATTTGAGCCGTGTTCTACGAATACCAATGTTATTTCATATGCTTACAGTGTAGATCCAAATTGCTACGCGCATTCGTGCATTCATATCTGGACAAACGAATACACTGCTTGCTATCAATTCAACTGAGCACTTAAGAAGCCTCTTCCAAACAGAGTCCATATAGATCAGTTTGTGTAAATGTAAAAATGATTTTTCTACCCGGAACGATGAAAACAAATGTTTGTAAATTCTATTTACAGATGCACGATTTCAAGGATACCCACAATTTCTGTAAAGCAGATGAACGGCCGATGGGTCACCGCTGACAATCGTCGTCTTTGGGTCTTTAAACAAGTAGAAAGACTAGGAAAATGTACGAAGATACTAGTTCAGGAAACTGAATATATTGACCCACGTAAATTGAACTCTCTGAACGGTGGAACTTCGATTAAAATCCGAGGAGGAGGCAATCCTGGTGGTTCCTGGTACCTAAAACCAACACCACAGCCACCTCCTCCTTCAACCAGTAATATCTACGTTGGTCAAACGCAGTATGGTCTGCAGGAAGAACGACAGCCGGTAGCAAATATATTTGGAAAGAATGTAGAGCAGCCTACCAACTTCAGATCTCTTGGGCTTACATCTGCCAGAACTTCTACACTTACTCCCCCTTTTCGTACTAGATTATCACAACAATTTGACAGGAATTTGGATGAGACAGAACAGGAAGAGCGACAAAGTCAGGGTGAAGCCACTGGTCTGAACATAGGACATGCCAAAGAAGTTGCTGCATTCGCCTTTAAGAAGCCACCGACGCAAGTGATGGGATTTGAATCATCCGGGTATGGCTATAGTAGAAATCAAACCAGTAATGACTTTCTAGGCCCTCAAAGGATTCCTGAAAACGGCAAAACATCAAAGGTAAACTTAATAAGGCAGCAAACAGAAACATATGAAGGACCTAAATTAAACTTAAATGGAATTCCAAAACCAGCTTTTTTTGACAAACAATATAGATTCAGATGAGACAGCTCAACACGCTGTCCCACCTGAATTCAGCATAGTTTGCCTTTTAATTATAACGCCTTGTTAAACTTCGTGGACGCGCTGGTTGATCTGGGGAAATACTCGCGTATCAGGCGTCTCAATGTCGGTTCCAGCAGTCAAAGGGTTAACGCTAGAGTAGCAGATGACTTTCAACCGTTTGACCCTTCTCGACATTCATCAAATGAGCCGTCCCGCAAAAAAAATAACATTATGGTATCTGCGTAATGTATCGACCAAGATCAGCCTGCGCATTCCGTGCAGGCTAATCCAGGCTGACACATTCCGTCTCAGGGGGAGAGAGGTATAGAGTAATGATACCTGAAACAGAAAATCCACAGAAGGCGAAAAGTGTCTATCCAGGTAAGCCTGCGCAGCATGCTTGTGCTGATCCGGATCGATACTTTACGCAGAGACCACAATGCTGGTCTTATTGCGGGACGGCTCAAATCGGCATCAGCCAACTTGCCAAATAGAAAGGCTTTAACATTGAGAAAAAACCCTCTATAAATGAAAGAATAATTATTGAATATTTTGGAAAAACATTTAGGCAAAAGACTAAATAAATTCTCAGTCTGATTAAAATGCCGATCCCCGATTGCACAAACGGTAGCGACGCTTGGTGTCAATAAATAAAGGAGTTGTGAGTTCGAGCCCAAGTTCGGCCAACATTTGTTCCGAGCTTTGACAAAAGTCAATGAGATACGAGTCATCTGTCTCCCATCAATGTCCTAACAGTATATGTGGAAAAGCAGCCACTTGCTTGGAAACACGGTTGTGTGGTATACACGTGTGAGAAAAACCAGGAAACACAATGAGAAAAATAAACTGGTCGCCGAGATATGAATTAAACATTGTTGAAAACAACTTAAACCCAAATCAATCAATCAACTTGTTTGCCGGGTTAAAGAGTCAGACAACTGCTGTAGATGGTCACCTATTGACCCTTTCCCACATACAAGCGCTTCTGCAGCAGACGACTTTTGAAAAATATTTTGGTTAAAGGAGAAATTACTCATAACGGGCAATTAACCCTTTTGCCACAATGTTTTCAATTCTATCTTATAATCATACTAATATGTATGGAAATATTTCAGATTTTTGTCAAGATGTTTCTAAAGTCATCCGCTGCAGATTTGTTGTATGTTGTAATGGGTTAACATCTTTAGTTATATGAAGGTACATCATTGTATTGTAACATAGACATAACCGTTACATCCATGGAAGGTGTTAAATTCATAGGACGAACCGAAGAATTCGGTAACGTTTTCCTAGAAGGATCATTAAGTTTAATTTTCATTATCGAATGTTATGTTTACAATAATTGTTACATGTATATTCCTAAGATATACGGTAAATACATGTTCTACTTTTAACGGGTCACTTGATAACAAAAGAATATATTGATCGGTGTTTTTGAAAAATATGAGTCGATAGAACAAAAGAGGAAATAAATAAGTTTACAGGTATACGTAAACATATGTAAATACACAAATTCAAAAGTAATTAATTAAAGAAATAGATAAACTAACAAATGAATAGCAGGATAATTAATTTAATTAGTGAGAAAGTACATGTAAGCACATAAATTAACACATGAATGAGTAGATATAATAATATTTACTTCATAACTGGACTGAATAGAATAAAATGAAGTAAACAATTGTAGGACGAATGTTCGAAAAAATAAAGTAAATAGATCAAATGACAAATACATTAATCGACTAATAGATTAATTGATTAAACAAAATAATTGATCTTTAACTAGTTTCGATATATTAAGCTTTTTCTTTGAAAAGGAAGGAGGAAGATAATTAATATGGGTAGGAAGTTAGGAACTATGAGGTGAAGAATAAAAACAATACTGAAAAAACATCGTTCATGTGCGTAACAGGTTAAAATAAGAGCCGTCCCACGAGAAATCTAACATTATGGTATCTGCGTACTGTATCGCCCCAGATCAACTTGCGCAATCCGCGCAGGCTAATCCGGGCCGACACATTCCGAATCAGGGGGAAAAGAGGTATAGAGTAATGATTCCTGAAAAGGAAAAACTACAAGAAGCGAAAAGTTTCTGTCCGGATAAGCCTGCGAAGGCATGTTTGGCTGATCCGGGTCGTTACTTTACGCAGAATCCACAATGTTGTTTTTCTTGTGGGACGGCTCATATTTTAACCTGTTACGCACATCACCGAAATACTGTTTTTTTTTTCAGTATTGTTTTTATAGTTCATCTTGTCAAAGGGTAAGTATACAACATATTCTTTCGAATTCGCTTTTAATACAGTATCCGATTTTCATTGAGGATAATTTACCCCTTCACACATACAACACATTTGTGGCAGACGAATTTGAAAATATTTAGTCATAAATCGGAAATATCTATATCAATAATTGGTTTTAATAGAGTCGAACAGAATCATGGCAAAAAGGAAAATTACTCAGAATTAGCACATTTCCTTGTTCGACAGTGTTTTCAAGAGTCGTTTGCTACAGAGGTGTCAAAATGCGTTTACAAATAGAAAAGGGTTTATTAAAAATAGTTCATATTCATGGAAGCCAAAACGAAACTACGACAATTATTTATCGTAAGCCGACATATTGAATAACAAACATCATAACCCTATTCTTCTTTCAGACGCATTTGGATATATCCGTAGCGCATACAATTGATTGATTGATTGGGGTTTAACGCTGTTTTTAACAATTTCTCAGTTATATCACGGCGGCCAGTTCATCTACTCATGTATTTCCTGGTTTTCTCACACCAGTACTCCAGACAACATTCTTCCCAAGCAACAGGCTGCTTTTCCACATAGACTTAGCCCATTGGTGGAAGACGAATGATGCATGTCGCATTGACATTTGTCAATCGTCGGAATATAAAGTTGGTCGAGCCGAGATTCGAACTCACAGCCCCTGGATTGACAGCCCGCGTCGCTACCGACTGATTTACCGGGGCTCGGCGTAGCGTAGCGCAGACAAGTACTGGGAATTAATATTGACAATGTATGAAATATCTTACTTCAATACTTCTAACTTCCATACTTCTAACTTTATTACTTCTAACATACAAACTTCTAACTTCATTACTTCTAACTTCATCACTTCTAACTTCTAACTTCATTACTTCTAACTACATTAACTTCTAACTTCTTACTTCATTACTTCTTACTTCCAACTTCCTTACTTCTAACTTCATCACTTCTAACTTCTAACTTCATTACTTCTAACTACATTCACTTCTTACTTCTAACTTCATTACTTCTAACTTCCAAACTTCTAACTTCATCACTTCTAACTTCATCACTTCTAACTTCTAACTTCATTACTTCTCACTACATTCACTTCTAACTTCATTACAAGTTAGAAGTAAGGACGTTGGAAGTTAGAAGTAATGAAGTTAGAAGTAAGAAGTAATGAAGTTACAAGTTTGGAAGTTAGAAGTTATGAAGTTAGAAGTAATGAAGTTAGAGGTATGGAAGTTAAAAGTATTGAAGTAAGAAGTCCCTCTAGAGCTTCCATAACAATGTCTCCTTTTGCTATTTTTCTACTCTAATCAGTACGTATGAATTGCCTAATTCGTCGTCTTCTGCAGATTTATTATATGAGCCGTCACGCGAGAAAAATCAACTATGTGTACCCGGATCAGCCTAAGCATGCCGCGCAGTCTAATCCGGACAGACAATTTTCGCCTTCTGTGGAGTTTCTATTTCAGGAATCATTAATCTAGACGGAATGTGCCGGCCAAGATCAGTCTGCGTCGATACATGACGCAGAGGCCATAATGTTGGTTTCTCGAGGGACGGCTCATATGTTAGAAAGGGTTCAATAAAAAGGTCACACTTTCGTAGAATACAAATAACAAATAACAAAACAAAATAACATCGCAATACTTCTTCTGTGATATGAAAACGAAAGTAAAACGTTCTCTCTTCATCATCAGATACATTTCAATTCTAATCTTACTATATACGGCATTAAACAACATTCACCTGTTATGTGATGCGCTTTAATGATTTTAAACGACAAATACGTGCGATGTTGAACATGATCAAACTGCTCTTGCTCCTAGATCCCCGTTCATCTATGACATATTTAGCCGAGCTGCGTCAGGCGATTCTTCATCGTATTGTGTATAAGCCGCCGAGTCTATAGAATTAAGGTCTTAACGACATTCTGCTTTGACATCGTTGTAAGCTATATTTGTATAATACTACTAGGGCTACAATTCCGTTTTTTCCTCAAAAAGTTCATTAAAGTATGTTTATAGATGGACCTCAAAAACGTTGGTGAGACCGTGCCTGAATCTTCTCTATACACAGATGCGTTACCGATCTCAAATCACTAGCCGTGTCTCATTTCTGTTGTACTGGCATCATGCAAGGTCAGATACGTATACAATTATGGGGTTTAACTCCTAGTTCTTCGTTAGAAATTACCTCTCAGGTATCAGATCACTACGGCTTACAGAGAGGTTCAAACAAGACTGAATTATGAGCAATTAGTATGTGCCATATGGTATTTGATTATGTACGTATTATGTTATGTTTCTGTAAAGGAAACTGAGGGAAATGTGAAGACTTTAAGCTTAACTTATGATTTACAGATCCAAGTATCACATTGTAGAAAGTTTTATATTAAACAATATCTGCACTAAAGGTGATGAACTTCAGATGGAAATCAAAATTGTGAAATGTTGAAATGTCTGCAAATATTGCTAATAGTGACACATAAGTAAGAAATAAAGAGTTCGAAACTATTTTGGCAATAATGTTGAAAACCAGTCAATTGAAAGTCATTAAATTGTACAAAATATGTCTGCCCAGTAACAATGAAGCAAACCCGATCAATATTTAGATGTTTATTGTACTGGAAAGTGAACACTTATTACTCTAATTTTATACCAGAATTATGACAGTTTTAAAACGTTGACTTAACTATCTAAAATATGGAGTTCAGCACCTTTAGGACACTTCCTTGTCTAAGACGAATTTCCCACACCTTCTCTATCACAGAAACCTACGATGGCGCATCATATCATCACAGGAGCCATAAAGGAGAGACTTCAAGTCACCGCCATTGATTTTGGAACTACCTTTTCCGGTTATGCGTTCTCCTTCCGCAATGACTTTAAAGAAGATCCATTAAAGATAGTAACAAACCGGTGGAGTACAGGATCGAACCAGAGCATCTCGCTTAAAACGTCGTCATGTATCTTGTTCAACCCCGAGCGGAAGTTTCACAGTTTCGGGTTCGATGCCGAGGATATGTATGCAGAACTGGCTACCGAAGAGAGGCACATCGACTGGTACTATTTTAAACGATTCAAAATGCTGCTATATGAAAACAAGGTAACATGGTTTTAACCCTTTTTAACATACAACAATTCTTCAGCAAACGACTTTGAAAATATCTATACAAATCATATGGAAACTATCTTTAAATAATTGCATTCTTAGTGTATAGAGTTGGAAATGTTGTTGCAATGCCAGAAACTTCTCATAATGAGCAATTTAAATTGGAAAATGGTTAAACGCTCCAGGAAAAGCAAGCATTATTTATACATAGTAGAGAAAGAATTGCCTGCGCATTCATGCTATTGTTCCAAATTGATATTGCTTTACAGTATTTCTTGAAAACTTATATAATTAATTTGCGATCAGTGAAGAAACATATTAGAATATCGGGTGCTCTGGTTAATCTGGATATACACTGGTAGAAAATGCCTAGTACTAGGCGTTACGCACGATATTGGTACCTATTTCGGTAACGTCATAAATGGCGTTAAAACGCCGCTATTTGACGTTATTAGCATTCAAACGCCGCTATTTGACGTTATTACAGAGAAGGCGTCATATAAGGTCATTTTATCAGTCTTTATGTCACATTTGTCTTAAATTAATGAAATCGTTACCCAAGGCTAATATCAAGATCATGTCAATAAACCATAAACCTTAAATTAGCTGTAAATAAACACCAAAAACTCACCAAATAGTATACGTTATATGTTCAATTAGAGAAAGCTATATAAACTCTGATACAATTTATCTAAAATACGTTGACTCGGACACACATTTGAGAATGGCTTGATGAGTATCCTCACTTAAGCTCACGATATCGTCTGTAATTTCAAAACTGGTACACATATATAACACGGACTGAGATGGCACCAAAGCGGGTTTTCTCTTGACGAGACGAAAACACAGAGGATTGTCCTGTTGTTGGAAATAACTTCCTCTAATGACGCTGGTACCACTGGTGTATCGAGCTCCCCACTTGTCCGTCTCGTCCTTGTCTAACACTGCACTGCTCGTTTTTGCCTTAACCAAGAAGTAATCATTTTCGGGGTCATCACACAAAACTGCGAAAATCGTATTTTTTGTTATATAATCTGAAGTAACCATTACATCATTGTCATCAACAGATTCTCTGCAATCTCCCCCCCCCCCCCCCTTTCAGTAGTCAACCCACTAAACTTGCCAAGAGCGGTACTGTTGCTGCACAATAATTGATTACCGTCTAGACAGTCTTCACATTCGTAGCATGACAATGAGCGCACGTGCCCAGATCCAGTGTCATCTGCGATTAGTTGATGGATAGACCTTATCCCGGGTATTGGGGTAAACAACCTTTCAATATCTCTTGGAATGGTTTCTGCGTATCTAAATATTCTTCGTTTACAGCCGTGAGATGTTGGACTCCTCAAGGTTTTATCGGCGAAACTGAAAAGATCTGCCGCATTTTGGATCAAACATCTCCCACGAAGAACGGCAAGATCTGCTTGTTTTTTTAGAAAACCACCCGTGGCATCTTGGTGTCCTTTCGCATGACTCGTTTCAAATGGAATTCACTACATCACCAAAACAATGCCGACTTTTGTACTGGCACGCACATCCGTCGCAAAACTCGTCCATACTATCTACACGACAGGAAATGGAATGGAGATATTCAGATATTATTTTCTGACAGTGATGAGTAAAATGTTGATCATGCTTTTCATCGGGCGAAATGACGTAAAAGTGTTCGGTAATAATATAAGGCTCTTCCTGTGTGCTGTCGACACCATCTACTTCAAGGACAGCATGTCTGTAAATAAGGGAAACATGAATGGATACCTCAACTTTCTGAAAATAGTTCGATTGCAGCTCAACCTTCTCTCCACATTTATAATTTTCCGAAAAATCATGTACTGTCACGCAGTGGTTTATTGGTAAGTTATCTACTAATGATTTAATTTGTTTATTCTGCCATTTCGCCAATTATGACCAGGAAACGTTTCTAGTAGTTTGCGGAGGTACTCGAACATATGACCTGGTTTTGTTGATTGTTTCAACAACTGGAGTTTTTTTACCATTCCACGTTTTGTTTGTATGGTCTGGTATTTAAAACACTCCCATGTAACAAACGGTGCATCGTCGTCAGTCCTCAATTCTTCGTCGGAAACTTCAAACATTTTTACTCCGCACGCACTACATTCGCGATCGTGACATTCTTTGTTATGGAATCCGTCCGAGGAAGGGGAGCATAATGTTTCATTACAAATGTCAAAAATACTTTCAAACACGGGTAGGCGTGATATGGATGAATTGTGATTTTTCCTGTATTCCATACAGGGCTTGAAAACATATTTCATTTCAAGATGATAACGACAACAGCATGTAACACGATCTTTTGGTCTAGCAGATCTTACAAAATATGGTTTGCATTTCTCAAATGTCCGCTGTGACATTTTAGTATCCGGGTTTTTAATTTTGAACTCATTATATACTTCTGTTTGAGTTTTTTCAAGAATATATATAGCGTGTGACGAGTATTTCTTGACCCCAATTCTCACCCGTTTTAAATCTTTTTTGTTTCCCGTTGGATGAGCATTTTCTGGTAAACACCAGAAGTTATACGCCAAATTTCTAGTATCATCACTGAGCGCATCGGAACGAGTTTTACGTTTCGTGTATTCAAAACATGATTGTTGTGTATGTAGAACATTTGTTCGAATCGCGAAGCCTTTCGATAATCGTTTGACAGGCAATCCCAGTTTCTTTGCTAAAGTGTTTTTTGACCTAGATTTTTTGACCGATTCGCCACAAACGGATACACTTAAAAAATTAAGAGCAGCACGCGCGTCATCTGATCTCCTAAGCTTTGTGTCCGAGAGGCTTGAATTGATATCTTTAAGAACAGCATTTTGTAACGCTTGTACAGCAGGCGACTTTGAATTTTGCAAATACGCTTTAATTGTTGATGCTCTGCGTGAAGGTGACATTGGTAAACTGTCCTTCAACTTCTTTAAGGCTCTACATTTTTGCATTTTATTTTGAAAAGCTGCATCGGTCACAACACAGGTTTCAGGAGAATCTCTAATATTGCGCATACTTTCACGTTTTTTTACTCTCCATCGCTATTGCTTTTCGTTGTTCTTTATCATTCTCTTGCGTTGCTCCTCTAAAAATTGCTTCTTTCCAAAACGTTCCCGTCTCTTTCTCTCTGTTGCAATTTGTCTTAAAGCTTCGTCTGATGTATGTGATTCTGAAACATAAATGCATATATATAATTGCAATGTAGCTATAATGTCGGGGCTCAATTTGAATTAGTTAAAATTAAATTACAAAATCGAAATAACGAGATAAAAATCATGTATATAGTATATGTATATATATTGTTATTATTGCGTTATCTGTAATAATCATTGAATTATGAATGTTTTATTTGTTTGTTTATTGGGATTTTGCGTCCCTTTTACTCATGTATAGGTCATCGAAACGGTGTCTGCGTGTGACAGTGCGCACTTCTGGCGACTTTAAAGTACTGTTTCACTGACAGTTCACACCACAGACACATTGACATGATACCTCATTCGGTTTCATTTCCCTGACATCGAGCAAACCAGTCCTCTTCCTGCCCAGTGATGCTTAGCGCTTAGCAGGAAGCGAGAAGATTGCCTAATTTTAACGTCTTAGGTTTTGACGCGACTGAGATTCGAACCCACACCTTGGATTCTAGCACCAGTCTACCAACATGAAGCGAACACCCTAACCACTTGGCCATCGCGCCGGTCTGAATATTGTTTATGATCCACTCGGAAATGCTATACCCGTAAATGTCCTTTCTATCTATTCTTCAACTATCTCATAAGAACGACTTTTTTTTATAGATCTCGTTATTACAACTTTTTATCTCTAATTACGACTTTTTTTATCTCGTTATAACAACTTTTTATCCGTTTTATTACGACTTTTTTATCTCGTTATTGCGACTTTTTTTTATTTTACACAAATTTCGTAATAATGCATTTATGCACGTATCATCACGTTAAACCCCAATAAAACTATACCTCTGTACAAAATGTTTGATCAAAAGAAACACTTTCAAAGAGAAACAATAAGTTATTTCCTTGCAGCGCATGACAATCAGATGAACAAACCAACCGCGGCACAGATTCAAGATATTATCATGTCTACTATTAATAAGACAGTTACAACTTTTCCGAAAGGTGACTGTTCTTACCTGTTTGGCCGAGCCCCGGTAGCTTAGTCGGTAGCGACGCGGGCTGTCAATCTAGGGGTTGTGAGTTCGAATTCCGACTCGGCCAACTTTCTTTCCGACGATTGACAAAAAGTCAATGCGACATGCGTCATTCGTCTTCCACCAATGGGCTAAGTCTATGTGGAAAAGCAGCCAGTTGCTTGGGAAGACTGATGTGTGGAGTACTGGTGTGAGAAAACCAGGAAATGCATGAGTAGGTGAACTGGCCGCCGTGAAATAACTGAGAAATTGTTAGAAACGGCGTTAAACCCCAATCAATCAATCTTACCTGTTTGAATTTCTTGTTTTTTCTTCTTTCACGCCATTCTCGCTTTTGTTGCTTTCTTTTTTCTTTTCTTTTTTCTTTGTTAATCCGTATTCTTTCCGCAGCAGATAGCACAGCTGTTTATTTAAAACAAACATCAATCACTTAGAATTTCAAAAATAACAAGCACAGATGAAGATTTTATTTAGTGAAGGTCAATGTGGGGCTTACTGTTCGACGATTTTCGATAAAATATTTCAACAACAAAATAGACAAAACAAAGTAATTTTCACTAAGTTGGTTTATTAAAAGGTAACAAAATGAAATTTTGGATATTTGCGAAATCACCGTATCTTAATTTAGAGGGCACGTGTGCCGGGTGCGATACACTTAGTCTGCGTCTATAAAAGTAAAATGTGCCAGGATTCGTAATTTAAGTATAATTATATAAACTCGGTCAAAAAGCGGCATTTGACAAATTTAATCGAAACAAATAAATATATATAGGTTCTAATAATATATGATTTCTGACATGTGTATAACAACAGCATAGGGGGGAAACGATTGTATAATAACGTTGAACATGATAGTTGCAGTTGTTTGACCATCCATTTCTTGTGAATTCTTGCATGCAAAGATTTTGGGAAATATTTTCTTCATAAGCGTTTTGCTGTTGTTAAACTATTGTGTAAATTATAAACGCCCGCGTTTGAATATATTTTACGTAACGTTACAAACAATGGGCAATTAATGTTGTTAACGTCATGTGCGCGTTTATAAATGCGACGTTAACATTTAGCGGAATTCGATATAGATTGTAGACATTCGGAAAAGTGTACTGATCATTTATGTTTTACCGTACACATATGGAACAGGTGTCATTTTCAACTTTAAAACATGCACATTTGTTTTATGCATACTTTTTACCCACCATAATATTGTTTTCAAAATGATATACGAATAGACTATAGGCAAAAGTCGTATTTTTCGATAAATTTCAAGTAAAAGGGGAAAAACTAGAAAATAGTAGACATTCAAAAAGTAAGATAATTTGACCAACCAGTCTCCAATCAGAAAAATACTTCCTGTTCCGAAATTAGCATTAGATGCACTTTTCAATTTTTTTTGTTATTTTTCTTCATATATAAAAATAAAAGGAAATTACTCAGATGCAATTGACAGCAATTTGCTTAAAATTAAGCGCAATTCTGTTGTTACGCTCGCTTGTGACACCACACTTAAAGCATTCAAGTATATCAATTCTCGAGACCATTGCGTATTACAAACTTGCATGGAGCTAAAAAACTTTTTCAACATTCAAATATATTGATTTTGATTTCTTAAAATATTTTCTGTCTTAAAAAATAAAAATTAATACATTTAATCCGAATCAACACAATATTAACCAAACAAACACACTGATTTGTGACATGCCATATTTAAAGCATGTTTGTCTCTTTTCGGACTGAATTTTTATTAAATTTTATAACAAATAAGTGTTATTTGCTTGAAATATTTACTAAAACAAAAATGTTATTTTAATACTAACGAATATTATCTTTGTTTTTATGAATAACAGTTCTTACCTCCGGATCCACTTTGCAATTTCCCCATTTTCCTTTCGGTCTACATGTAAATCGAATCTGGTATCAACGCCTTTACGTGAAAGCGGAGTTGTTTACATCACTGTATCTATGACGTCATCAATATTTAACGTCAGCACATCAATTGGTGAACTTATTCATATTCTTGACCGTTAATTAAAGCGCCTTTATGATTTTTAGCTGCGCGCATCCTTTTTGTCATGTTACCGGTCTACATGCAAAATATGACGTTAGCATCAAGTTCGAAGACGTTTTATCATTTAAATAACATAGTGCAACATTGATTGAGTTTATATTATGAAAATACAGATCATTCTCTTTCCATTGATATATAACACACCATAAAGCATGAACAATTAAGATTTCTATTACGCGCTTAAATACTTTGCTATGGACACAACGTAAATAGGTACCAATATCGTGCGTAACGTTGATGTTGATGTTCGCTGAGCGTCACTCAAGTACTGTGGTCATTTTAGTGTTAAATTCCTTGATAGTCTGTCACATTTGGATCAATTCTCGCTCGTCTGTCCATCTGCCCATTGACCTCCCAATTGTTTTCTGTGTTTTCTGTTGTATGTCTTTATGTCTGTCACGACTTCACTTACTTATCTATAGGCATCGAAATTGAAAGATGTTGCTTTGAAATCGACTAGATAATGGTTTGCTATATCAATACAAGGAGTAATGTCATATAAATGTATCCAAAGTATTTCAAATTTAAGTTAAGCAAATCATATAGGGTCTTTTTTTTATGAATTTAGTTTTAGAAATATAATGCTTTTGAAAATTGTTAGTGAATAAGGACGGAGCCTGGGTTAACTTTTCATAAATAAGCATGTGTACGAGAAGATGTAGAAGTTGTTTTTTCTGAATAGTGTAGATTCAGATCATCATGTCCACCTACTTAGTGCTGATCCCGATATATCCTGTTCACAAAAAGCAAACTTGTACATTTTCTCATGCACGGCCTCTAATAATTTATATACGTGGTGTAATCGTTTGTTTTATCCAGCATCTAAGCCGACGTACCATGCTGAAGGACGAGACAGGTAAGGAAATGCCGGCTTTGACCGTGTTTGCAGAGTCTATAACATTTCTGAAGCATCATTTCTTAGATTCCTGCACGGACAGACAACACGGTCTGAACGAGGACGAAACTCACTGGGTTCTAACGGTCCCCGCAATATGGGATGATTGCGCCAAACAATTCATGAGGGAGGCAGCAATAGAGGTGAGTAAGGGTTCTGTATTCTCCTAACCTGTTAAAGAACTTGACTTATTATCTCCCGTGTCGGCCTTTTTGATCGGCAACATTTCTATACATGAGTAGATAGTCTGGACTTACATGTGCCTATCATACTATTAGATTATCGGGTATACAGCAATTATGGTGGCGCCATTTGGACAATGTGTATCAAGCGAACGGCTACAGAGACAACATTGTTGTGGACCGACCGGCTTTACCTTTCAGACTGTAAAAGTATATTGCTTCATTATTGATGTACCGATTCCAAACATCAAGTTGTATTAGTCCGTTGTAGTGTTTACGAAATTAAATCAGTTGTATATTTATAATTAACTGTATATGCGACATCGATATGTAAGGGAAGCTTGACTTTTCAACTCGCCATTGTTTTTTCATGGCAAACGTACTAATTTACTTTAGTAAGCCGGATACCAGAATAAGTTTCGAGAACTTCAATTAGTATCTCCCTTGTTGGTCAATTTGATTGCAAAGTTGTGACCATCTTTCGTTGATTTGTATTCTAGCGTGACGTTAACGTTCATCCCCCAAAGCATGTGTTAAATTCGTTTCAGCTCCACTAGGGGGTAGCGTAACAAAGCGTTTATAACAAAACCTTTGTGAAGAATCCGCACGAATTCCTCACAACATATGAACAATTCGCACGTATTCCTCACAACATGTGACGAAAAATAGGGCTCAACAGAACTGACTATTCAACTTTCCATTGTTTTTTCATGGCAGACGTTCCTATTTACTGTAGTATGCCGGATATCAGAAAAAGTATCGAGAACTACAATCATTATATCTCTTGTCTGTCATTTTGATTGGCAAGTTGTTACGCATGATGAGTATACTTAACAAATTATGTAACAGTTATGAAACACTAAGGAATTTGAGTTTGGCACCCATATTCAGTTGTAGGTTTGTTTTATCTGGATACACCAGCTGCTTGATTCCATTGCTCGTGTAATGATGTAGTTTATTGATATTTTATATAATCTTACTCCTTTACATAAAAGAAATTGGCTAATAAAAGTTGCCGCCAGGGTAGGTAAAATGTGTAGTTCTTGGAACTATGTAATAATTTATCGTACATTCTAGACATGGATTTTTTTTTTAATATGACGTTGCATCAGTTTAACTCCCACCACATGAAATAGTGTGCTTTTGAAGGCTCACTTATTAAGATAAAATGAAAGATTACAAGTACAAGATAAAGACAGGGCGTCATTTACGAATTTTATGGTTTATTTTTTATTTAGTCATTGACAAATTGTTTTTCTTTAATTAGTCCTTGGCAAATTGTTTTTCTTTGATTAGGCTGGCATTGACTCACATCATTTATCGCTGGCGCTC
Source organism: Serripes groenlandicus (assembly GCA_031761405.1). Lineage (NCBI taxonomy): Eukaryota > Metazoa > Mollusca > Bivalvia > Cardiida > Cardiidae > Serripes > Serripes groenlandicus. The sequence continues at coordinate 17,497,235 of JASEVX010000006.1, forward strand.
GAACCCGAAGCAGCATCGATGTTCTGTAAATATCTGCCGGTTAACAAGATACAAGGGGCGAAAGGAGGCGGACTTTCCTGTTTCCGTCCTGGAACCAGATACATGGTGCTGGACGCCGGAGGTATAAATAAAATGAAATTGATTTCAAAAGGGCTCAAAGAAAAACATATTTTAGCCTTATACGATCAATGTTGATGTAGAACACATTGCAGTAGTAATCAACAATTCTAAATGCATTTTTCTTTTAAATTTAGAAAAAAAAAGTATAAATTACCAAGTAAAATATTTTCTGAATCTTCTCTATTTACCGAATGAGCCTAGGTAAAATATAGCGAATTATTTAATTAATACAGCTATTCTATTATTAACATATCTGTATCATATTTCTTCTGGCTGAATCGAAATCGCTATTTTAATACTTTAAAACAGTGCAACTATACGAATCCGGATGAGTCATACCACATACAAAGTTCTTTAAAAATTGTAGCAATGGTTGTTTTCCTTGGCGCTCTGAATATTGTGATTAGCACTGCAACCGACTTAATGGTGTTAAGATACATTGACCAGTAGTATTGGTACCTTACATAGGAAACGCATTGATATAACTGAACAATTATTGAAATCGACGTAAAGCACCATATAAACAAACAAACAAACAAATTAGCTTTCTTATTGTTTTCATAGGTGGTACAGTAGACATAACTGTACACGAGACCCAAAGAGACCACACGGTAAGAGAACTGTTCAAGGCCAATGGTGGACCATGGGGAGGAACAAAGGTGGACGAAGCGTTCTACAAATTCTTGGCAGAAATATCATCGGATGAAACATTGAAGTATTTCAAACTGTATGTATTCTGAACACACACCTTCTATTTAAGATAATATGATTGAGCTAGCTTGGTTCATGTTTCCATATCAATATGATAGTTTTGTGGAATAGAAGTGTGTATAATTTCATTCTTAGAGGGCGAAGTATGTCAAACGTTACATAATCAGGTCATGTTGATTTCTGAAGACGTCTGCTACCTAAAGGCGACTACGTATTTCTATCTAACACTGTTAAATGGTACCTGCAATTTGGGATTCGTATAGTACATACCTCTGTAATTCCTGCAGATTAACTTGCAGCGATGCCAATTAAAAAACAAGCTATTACGTACATCTCTGCTCTTTTGACAACGTAAATGCATTCGTTTTTTGGTTGTTTGCTTGAATGGTGTTTCACCCCTTTAAACAATATTTCAGTTGTATTGAGGCGATTCTTGTGTAAATTACAAGTAGTACTGGTATAATTTATCCTGACAACGATGTTTCTGTCGTAATACTATCCCCACATCTCTGAGCTGCAATGTATTGGAAGACATTTCCACCATTTGCTTAGTCTTGAAATTTGCTTATGCGAGACGAAAGCATTTAACATACATTGATACACAAGTACATACACCACATGTACCTTTGAAGAGGCTAAAATAAATTACATAGGTAAAATAGGCATAAACATACAGCTAAACACTAATTTGCAAAACCATTGTTTGATTGCAGTACGCATATGGAGGATTACCTAGACATCATGAGAGAGTTCGAGATTAAAAAGTCGATGACGTCACCGGAACTGGATCAAAAGGTTACCTTCAAAATCCCTGTGTCCTTCCACGAAACGTACGCCAGTCTCCATCATGAAGAACTTAGGTAGGTTGTCGTTAATATGCATTACACTTCATGGAATGGTTTGTTCTTAAAGTTTCGATCCGAAAACATTGTATGAGCCATGCTACATTTTTATGGCTGTTCTATATGAAACAGACAAGAATAATATAAGCTTATTTTACTTATAACCTGAATTTTCGTTGTTAAGTTACAAGTACGTCTGGTCCATTTATTTTGTCACGAGCAAGTCGCACTCGAGGCGGTCAATCCTATTTCGAATACCGTGTACGTCATCATTGCAACTAAACCTTCTTTAGATTAAAGCAGTTTGGAAGCCATGAATATTGTTTTAGGTGAAAATATAAAACTTGTTAATGTAACGAGAATAGTTATAGTTATAAGAAGTCATACCTACGCAGGACGATTTCCATGTGACAGGTTTCGTTTTGATTCCAAAACTCAATATAACTTTATTCAGTAACATTTACTAGTTACTAACTTAATGTGTCTTCCATCATCATTTGATAACCGTTAGTTGATTGACACTATATCCATATAATCAGCAGGATAGTAAAGGAGCCTTTGAAACAGAAAATCACCTTCACTGGTGACAAGCTCCGCGTACAACCGGAAGTCATCCAGGGGTTCTTCACTGAAGCATGTGATGCGATTGTCAGCCACCTTAAGGGTATCTTCAGTCAGTGTGAGGTCATTGACACGGACACCGTCCTTATGGTTGGAGGCTTTTCAGAATCCCGTATGCTGCAGGATGCCATCAGACGAAACTTCCCTGATAAAAAAGTGATAATTCCGGCGGAAGCTGGTCTGGCAGTCCTCAAAGGTGCCGTGATCTTTGGTCACAATCCGACGGTCATAACTAGTAGAATATCTAGATTCACATACGGGGTAGGTACTAGCACCCGATTTAGGGCAGGACAGCACCCCATTGAAAAATACTTTGAGGCAGAGGGCAAAGCCTATTGTTCTAAAGTATTTGATATACACGTCAATATCGGTGACGAAGTCGAAGATGGATACTCATTTCAAACAAAGAGTTACCATCCTATTAAATCTACGGCGACGCACTTGTCCATTAAACTATATACAACGGATATAATGAATCCTTCCTATACGGACGAAACTGGCTGCCGGATGCTTGGAAGCATCAATGTAGATCTAAGCAATCTTATGCAGAAGTCGGACAAGGAAGTCGAGGTCACTATGAAATACGGAGGCACAGAGCTACTCGTGGAAACCAATGTGGTTGAAACTGGACAGAAAGCAAATGCAAGTTTTGAGTTCCTGTGATAATGTTTCTTACTACAAGAATTAACACTTAGCAGTATCATTCTAAAACTATTTCAAATAATTAATTTAAGACGGCATGTATAAATTAGTATTTTTTATTATGTTTTAAATATATATAAACACGTTTTCTTTGTAAAAATGTATATATGTAAACACTAACCATTGAAGTAATTATGTATATTTATAACTTAGTGAGCGGGTATCGGCGTATATATGGACCACGTTGCACGAAAATCGACCTTTGACACTTTGAAATTAGACTTGGCCTCACCGCAATCTAAGCAAGTTTCCATGTCGCCATTTAGCCGATTTCACACGTACGCGTTTTGATCATAATTATCATTAATTGTTCAACCTTCGAAGGTCGGGTTTGTTGTGACGCGGTTTATTAGCTAATAATTTATTTAAGTGTCTTTTTTATCAATGCTTATTTATTGAGTGTTGTTAAATGTTTATTTCAATCTACAAATATGTATGTACATGTATTTTGCCCGTGCTCCTCCATACACATACACGTGCATGGACGTATATACCCTAGAAAATCAAAGCGCCGAAGGCACTGTAGTGGCGATCGTATAGAAAATCCTTCAAAGTGACACGCATTATCTCGGTGTAGGCTTGCGATTTTCAATAAAAATGCACTCTGGTGTGGGTAAATTTGAGAAAAGCTGCATCTTTTGACAGTAGAATAATGTAAGTTTGCAAGAAAGTTTTCTTGATGATTTTAAGTTACGTTCTAAAATGGGTCATCATGTGTTCAAAATAAGGCTATAACAACTTTAAGAAAAATCTAGTTGGCACTTGATATACCACTGTTTTAGCTCAAGAACGATGATATTGTGTACACGTTAGAGACCATATTCTCTTATTAAGCATGTTGAAACCCTATATCAGATTATTTGTCTTGATGACATCTGGGCTATGTTCAAAATAGGTTATTTCACTTCCAAAACAGGAATCCGTCGTGGCAGAGAGGTTATTGTCAGGGATTTCAAACTGCGTGTCTACGGTTTGATCCTCAGTCACCATGATATAACTGAAATAATGTTAAAATGGTGTAAAACCGCAAAATCAAACCTATCAAGAACTAAGTCACTATGCAAGATTGAAGACAAATCTTGTTGACTTTTAAGGAGCTGCATGTGGACGGTATTGATGCGGTTATAGAAGTGAACGTTACAGGTCCAACTTCGCCATCTTCAATACACCTTTGGTAATGGATGCACTTTCCCTGTGAGTTTGATTCCTCTGCAGCATACATATTTTAGAAAACGATCAAACAGAAGTTGCTCCATTCTCCATGTTTGCAACTCTATGGAAATTATTATACCAACTTCTCAGATGAATCCCCTTTTTTCTCTGAATTTTAATCTTTTTTCAGAGAAAATGACTTAATTATCATAGAAAAGAAAGTATCTATTGGTTTGGTAGTTGTTTTCAATGATATCTGATATCTGCTATTGTACAGGTCTGTTCAATTCCATGTAGTTCCTTCGTATTGAGGGTTTTCACCATAAAAAAGTTAAACTGCTTTGAACATATTGTGAGCAAAAACAAACACAAATTGCTCATAATGAACAATTTCTCTATTTGCCAAAATGTCCAATTGATACAAATATAGGTATTTAATGATAATGCTCGATCTCCAACCCATTTGCGCTGCACTTTCATCATTGATTGCTAATTCACGCTAGAACGTACAGTGATGATTTCACTGAGGTGACTTAGTGATGCACATACATATATACATCACTAATTCATCTCATTGAAAAAATATTTCAAAGTACAGGTGTATAAGTTAAACAATGTGACATATACATTGCAATTCTCAGGTGACGTCAAATTGTAAACTCACAATTGAACACAATATTAAATATTAATAGAGAGACGTGCACTAAATTGTTATCATGGTTTAATCATTTAAATACAAAATGTGTCAGAATAAAAGTACATGTATCAAGTACATGTATCCACATGCAAATATTAAAATCAACAGGACCAAGATCATCCTAATTCTATCTCCTAAGTGATGGCATAGTAGTTAATGGGTCTAGAAAAGTAAAAGCTGTTGATTCTTACAAGCAAAGTGTGTCAACAAACCTCTTATTTTCTTGTCAATGTTAAAGTGGTTTCATATTTACATCAATGCAACAGCTGGCAATAACTTTAAGACGCTTTCCAAGAACTCGATATATTGGCAGTCATAATTGACTCGTATACTTATTTTTAGAAATGTTTCCCACTTTCAAATATATAATGTAACATACATTTATTTGAGGAAATTACGTCCAATTATAGCCTAATAAAATGATTACTATCAGAAGTAGATTTTACTCTAGAATAAAATTAAAATTAAATTGCATGAAAACATCAACCTTTCAGCCCTTTTTCTGATAAATAACACTTTTGACACTATTGATGAATTCATTGTTGCAGTTTTCTATATATTACATAGTTTCGCCCAAACTAAATGCCCACATGCAACATGTATAACCTATTCCAAATGAGTTGTCATAGACATAGTGCTCTTCAATGCAATTGCAACACAGACTGACACAGAGTCGACCTGATAGCAGTTCATTAAGGGCCTACTTAGTTATGCTTCAAAATACACCTACAAGTTGGAAGGGATAAAAATAGAACAGTCTCCTTTTTTGGCAAACAATATTTTACGATACATGGTTTATTATTTTGACCTTTGACCTCTTAGTGTAACCTTGACCTTTAACGACACTTAACCTCGTCCTAGTAAACGTGTGTGCCCAGTAACTTTGCAATCTTATGATGCATGGCTTAGATGTGGGCCGGACAAGGTACAGTCCTATCAAGCAATACTCATTTCGACCTTTGATCTCTAAGTGAGACATTGACACTTAATGTATAGGCTTGGATCTTGTGCACGACACGCCACCTCATCATGGTGATCATGTGTGCCCAGTAACTTGGAAATCCTATGATGCATGGTTGAGATGCGGGCCATAGAAATCAGTCCTATCAAACAGTACTCATGTTGACCTTTGACCTCTACGTGTGACCTTGACATTTGAGGTACAGGCCTGGATTTTGCGCACGACACGCCACCTCATCATAGTGCACTTTTGTGTCAACTTTCTTGGAATTCCTAAGATGCATGGTTAAGATGCGGGCAGGACAAGGTTCGGACAGACAAACTTATGGACGCACACACACCGAACTGCCATTGTGACAGCTATGTCGAGCTCACTGAAAGCGGGCTCGACACAAAATCTCAGACAGACAGCTTTATAATATGATTTAAGACAGTAAAATAGGTTATCAACAGTCAATAAACCACAGGCTACTGAATAACCCTTTACCACATACAACACATTTGCAGGAGACAACTTTGAAAACATCTTGGGAACAATTTGTAAACATTTATATCTTGAACATGCATCAGAATGGCAGGTGGAAAAGGGTTAGAATTTATGTTTTAATAATAAGACATATACATAACAATTGATTTAATTAATTTTACAAGTCACTAAGTTAAATTTTAATACAATAGAAATTACACCTTGATCAAATATTGCACATCAATTTCTGTTGTATTTATTTAATCTTGATAAGACCAAGTGGTCGAAAATTCGATAATTAAAGAGTTTTAATCATATAAAGTGTTTTACTGACGTTCTTCCCTTAGTAAGACATAGTATACAAAGTAAGTATGTTGATTAAAGATAGATGGGGCACACGTGACAGTGTTTATAACAATTTGACCGATAGGCTTGCATTGCCTACCGCGAGATTCAGAGAATACTTATAATTGTCAATCTAAACAATGATACATCAGCGCTTTACACGTTACGATCATCTAGACGCTTTTTTATATTGCAACAATTACAAAAAAATGCGTTTATAATAGTGAGAATAAGAAATAATCGATTACGAGTCTGGCGAGCTATTTATAGTACATTTTGGAATTTCCGTATGCAGTATTTCGACATAGATCGACCAAACAAAAACAATCCAATATGTTTGTAAGTTTGTAATTGATTCATGCCTGCGTCACACTTATCCTTTCCAAATATATTTGAGCGCCAAATTCATTAAGAATCCGTCAACAATGCAAAGCTGAAGCAGACAACTTAAACAACGAAATAAGGACTGACATGATTGTAAACCTCGTAGGTCTTTTTTAGAAATTACGAAAGTAGTTTATGGGCCTTCTTTTGTTTGGCGAGGTGTTTTTAGTATCACGAGAGTACTTTGCATGGCAGATAAACCGCACAAGTGTATGTATTATCTGTCCAAACATGAAAAATGCTAGTATTTACATATTTTAACTCAATGTAGATCGTAAGCTCGATACATTTCAAATCTTAGTATCAATCCGGTACCAAAATAGCAATGACGGGATTATTGTTAACTGTGTCTATGCATCACTGAGGGGATTAATTGGCGGTTTATATTTGAAGGTTATTTGGTTTGCAGTATTGCCTAATAATCCAACAGGCTGTTCAAAAAACTTTCCGTATGTAACATTTGTAGTTGTTGTTGTTTTTCGTGGTTGTTTCTGGTAGCAATGTGGCGATTGCCAAACCAAACTTTTAAAATCTTTTCTGAAACCAAAAGGCATACATCTTATAAACTTGGTATGTAGCATTGTCTAGTGGGCCTCTTCCAAGGTTGTTCAAATTATGCCCTGGTTAAAATTGGCCACGCCTCAGGGTTCACCTTTTTTCACATAGAGAGATATAGGAAAAACTTTGAACTCTTCTTATCTGAAGCAGACATTTCAGTTTCCTTATGTCCTATCAATTTAACAATAGACGCACAACATTGGTTATTTTGCCTGGTGTCAAATGGAGCTATACTTGACATTGGACCTCTTGTATTTGCTTACCTGACCACATTGCAAATCATATTGCATAAGTGAGCGATCCAGGGCCAAGATGGCCCTCTTTTGTGCCTTATATGGCTATATTGAAAACTTAAAAAATCTTCTCCTACGAAAGTGTAATGAAGATTTTCAAATAATTAATTAGAAATGTTCCTTGGGTGACCTTCTATCAAGATTCTTTCAAGCCATGTTGATTTGTAATAAACATGGCCGCCAGGGGGCGGAGCTATTTCGCCTTATATGGTTATAGTGGAAACTTTAAAAATCTTCTCCTCCAAAAGTGTCTGGCCTCTTTTCAAATAATTTTGTAGAAATGTACCTTGGCTGACCATCTATCAGATTCCTTCAAGCCATGTTGATTGGTCAAAAACATGGCCTGGGCTGTTTTGCCTTAAACTTGAAACAAATCTTCATGTGAGCATTCCAGGGCCACCATGACCCTCTTGTTTGTTTGTTTTGCTTTCTTGAAATACATATACATTTACATGCAATTAACCAGAAAACGCATGTATCTGAAAATAATAATGTTTATATGTTAAATCATGTCTGTTTGTTTGATTATATGTACACGATAGACACGTTGTCTTCAATGAATAAAAAACCCATTGAAACAGATTATAGTTATAAAACCCTATTATAATGATCAATGGCTCTACGAAAAGGGGACACCAGTAACGCTCAATTAATGATCAAGGCTTAAGATCAGATATGTATTAGAAAAGCACTTGTTGAAATATATAGGAACAATATTATTCCTATTACGAATGTATTACATGACTGTGTCCTTGATGTAGAATACCGCCTCGGTAGTAAAGTGGTAGAGCGTCCGCCCCTGTGGTAAATAGGTAAAGCGTGTGCCTTGGATGCGGTGATCGCGGGTTCGATCCCCGACAGGGTCAGGACAAAACTTTAGAAATGGTAGTAATGGCTGCCCTCAGGGTTGCTGGGTTATCATTACGACTGACTTGCTGGTGTCGGGATAAATGCAGCAGTAGTACTGATAACTAACCAAGGAAACGCCGTGATCAAACTGAAACATTGTTGAAAGTTGCATTAAACACAAACAGACGAAAACAGACATTCGGCATTTGCGACCTATGAAGTTCCGGATAAGCCTGCGCCACCGCGCACTCAGTTCTGGGTCTTCTCTGATCGCCAAAACATATTTTATTCATAATGCTAGCATATTCGTATTTAATGCAAAATACCGAACATTATTATACACCAGTTTAAATGGGCACGGCGAACACGTTATTTACATGTACTGAACTGCATCTGCTTCCTTTAACTTCAAAATCATGCACGGCGTCTTTGATGCCTTGCATCAAAATTCTCCTTGTTGACGCCGCATGGAAGCGCGGCGTCAGTATGGAATAGGTTTTAATTTTGTACCATGGGGTGACGTAATCAAAAAGGGAGAAACCCACAGATATTATTGTAAAGAAAAACTCTGTAATATGTTTGAAAAAACAGCCTATATGGTTGAATAAATTGTATAAACTGATTTAAGAAACAACAAGATACAAAATATGTACATCTTTCACAGTTGTTACAAAACTTTAGATACATTTAAATTGTGTTTAATAACTGTTCCCCAACTAATTAGGCTAAGCTTTTTTTATGAGTTGATTTACGGAGTTCACTAGGCTACGCTGTTTTAATTGTTTGGTTTACAAATTTATTGAAAATCTTGTTAACACTCTGGAAGCCGCATTTTTGACTTGAGCATGTTGAAACTTTGTCAGAATGTTTGTCTTATGATATCTAGCCCAAGTTTGAATATAGGTCATGTCGGGTAAAAAACTAGGTCACTAGGCTAAATTGAAGGAAAATCTTGTTAACACTCTGGAAGGCATATTTTAAACTTGAGCATGTTGACACTTTGTCAGAAAGTTTGTCTCGATTATATCTAGGCCAAGTTTGAAACTGGGTCATGTCGGGTCAAAAACTAGGTCACTAGGCCAAATTTAATGAACATCTTGTTAACACTCTGGAAGCCGTATTTTTGGCTTGAACATGTTGAACATTTGTCAGAATGTTTGTCTTAGTGATATCTTGGCCGAGTTTGAATATAGATCATGTCGGGTCAAAAACTAGGTCAATAGGCCAAATTTAAAGAAAAGCTTGTTAACACTCTGGAAGCCGCATTGTTTACTTGAGCATGTTGAAACTTTCTCAGAAAGTTTGTCTTGATAATATCTAGGCCAAGTTTGATTATTGGTCATGTCCGGTAAAAAACTAGGTCACTAGGCCAAATGTAAGGAACATCTTGTTAACACTTTGGAAGCCACTTTTTTGGCTTGAGCATGATGAAACTATGTTGGAATGTTTGTCTTAGTAATATCTAGGCTAAGTTTAAATGTAGGTCATGACCGGTCAAAAACTAGGTCACTAGACCAAATTTAAGGAAAGTCTTATTAACACTTTGGAAGCCACATTTTTGGGTTGAGCATGTTGAAACTTTCTCAGAATGTTTGTCTTAGTGATATCTAGGTAAAGTTCGAATATGGGTCACGTCAGGACAACTAGGTCACTAGGCTAAATTGCAGAACAATCTAGTTAACACTATAGAGATTGCATTTTTGACTTGAGCAGCTTGAAATTTTGTCAGAAAATTTGTCTAGATGATATTGCCATTGGCGCTGAAAGAGTAAAGTCTTATATAACCCATTCTCAGGTGAGCGATTCCAGGGCATCATGGCCCTCTTGTTTCCAATTTATTTCTGTTGTATTACTAAACTTAAAACGTTCCTCCCCATGCAGTTGTTAATTCAGACCATTGTATTCTTGCTATATGTTGACTATACATGAAAACTTTTTCTTTTAATTTCATAAATGCTTAATTTCGATATTAAATATCTTTAAACTTGTTAGAATTATTTGTATATTTTGTTTATATACTCTCGTTTTTTTTTTATCATACTTCTGCTCAACTGGAAGGAGAATCGACTCCCCTCTCTCCTTCCAAAGCTTGTGTCACACTTAACTTATAACTAGAGGCATTAACACTTAAGTTAATATCTGTTAATATTTCAGTATCTATGTTTTTTGTTTGTCTAATTGATCTAGTTAGAGCAGATTTAAAATTAAGAAACTTCAGCTTGTTTTGTTGCAGTCAATGTTAAGCAAACGGTAAAACAAATAGTTTGAAGACTTAACTCGTCAATTCACGACTAAATTTTACATGCTGAATATCATATAGATCGTAGCATATAAAGTATATACTCCACTCCCTACGTCAAAATGGACCCTTTTTGCTATTGATAACATTTTATTATAGACTATGGTATCCAGGTGAGCAATAAGGAACATCTCGGCCTTCTTGTTTAAGATAAAGGTACATTTGGCCTTCTTTACATCCTGTCCGTTTGCACAGGTTATTTATGTTTTGAACTGCATCTGCTTTCCTTTAAGTCATGCCTTAAAAGCATGCGCGGCGTCTTTGATGCTTAGCATCAAAATTCGTCTTGTTATTGTCTGTAGTGAGTTCAGAGAGAAATAGAAGCAATTATTTTGGTAAGCTGACCGCTGTGATATAATTGAACAAACTTTCGAAAGTGGTGTTTGACGCCAATCACTCAATGAATAAGACCCTTCGCTTGACGTGGAAAATTCAGCAATTCTTCAGTTATAGTACAACGTTTCCTGGGTAAGTTAACAGTACTACTGGACCATTTATCCTGACACAAGCCAGTCAGTGGTAATGCTACTGCTATATAAGCCATATATATAATTTTAGAATACTATAGTTACATGTACATGAGTATCGAATTTTAAAATGCATACGATGTGCACATCCATATATAGGTTTTAATTAAATGTATTTTCTGCTGAAACATACGAGACAAAACATAATATTATATATAGCGTTTCGATTATTTATACTTAAAATGGCAAACGGATGTTAGATGGTGTTCTACTTTCTCTTACGCATGACCATCAGTTGCGTGGATATGTCATGTCCCGAGTAAAACACCAAGCCCCAAACAGATATGCCTACACAAAATAGAAAACATCCGCAGGAAATTATCAATTTCTATTTCAATAGATAAAACTGATCTTATTGGTCGAGAAAATGGAACACGATATAATATCCATTTGCCATTTTAAGTTTAATTAATCGAAACGCTATGTACTATGTTATGTTTTGTTTTATACTGAAAATTGTTTGGAAAAATACATACAGATGTGATATTTTAAATACAGAAATAAATCTTGCGTGAAATAAAACGTCAATAAAACGAAACAACACTACAACAATTGTGTTTGAATAGCAATCTGCCGTTACTTATAAATAATAGAATATTTATTTTGTCTCCGTCTTAAAGGAGACGAAACAGTATCTTACCCCGAAACCATCAGAGATAAGATATTCCCGAGCCAATATACGCAACAATTTCAAAGACAAAACAAGATTGATAGGAGATACATGTACCTTGGACGACATTTGCGAAGGAAGGTAATTAATACTAGTTATGTATATTATGTATGTCGTTTCGATAATATTTCTTTAATTAGGACAACAAAGTTGGTCCGCCATAGTTTAGCCGGTAATGTCGATGGCTATCAATCCAACGGTTTTGATTTCGAATCCCGTCTCATCCATGATTCCTCCCGATGATTGACAAAATCAAGTTTTATGAGCGTCTTCCGTCTTCAACACATTCAATAAATAGTCTTTAAGCATTAGTAGACAGTTGATTGAATATAATGTTGTGCGGAGAAATGGTGCCAGAAAACTAGAACAAAGGTGAATTGGCCACCGTTATGTAACTGAATATGTGTTATAGAAAATGTAAAAGCAATTAATCGGCCAAACAGGTACTCATACGTGCATTTGTTTTTGTCCTGGATTTTTTTCTATCATTTGGAAGTAGATATGTTACCATCTTATGTTTGACATATAAAGGTCACATATGTAGCTATAGTAATCCCTCTACGCAGTGATTTTCTTACTTTTTGCACGTTGTGACAAAACTTGTGTATGACGTAAGATAAACCAGTGTATCAAGTATGGAGGAATTCTGTCCCCAAATGAAAGTGCTGGAGCAATGAAGTCGTTTCATACAGACGTATTTTAGTCACGGTGACCTTGACATTTGACCGACACGTAACTCGGTAAAACGCGAATCCCTCCAAGTACTCTTGACATTCCAATCTTTTTCAATAAATCATTCGTAGGGGCTTCTGATATACTGTTATATCAATACATTATTTGTCTGCAATTTCTATTAGTTCGTCTCTAGCTTATATAAAAAGCATAATTATTTCATCGTGGAATCATGGACCTAAAATCCCATATTACCTTTTCCTTATCACACTCGTTGGATTAAATCAATATATATTAGTACATATACTAACATTACTATTTAACTATTACATCAATGATATAAAACCATTTGCGCTTACATCATTTTATGGTTATTCGAAATTATTATATATCAGTTTCTCGAGCTTACGTTATGTTTAGACATTGAAGTGAAACCTAAGTTATGATTTCGTTTGTTGTCTCAATATAATTTCTTCCATACTTGTACAATTGAATAAGAGGTTAGTTTGATCTTACCGATATATATATATATATATATTTATCTCTCTCTCTCTCTCTCTCTCTCTCTCTCTCTCTCTCTCTCTCTCTCTCTCTCTCTCTCTCTCTCTCTCTCTCTCTCTCTCTCTCTCTCTCTCTCTCTCTCTCCTCTACCTCTCTCTCTCCTCTACCTCTCTCTCTCCTCTACCTCTCTCTCTCTCTCTCTCTCTCTCTCTCTCTCTCTCCTCTCTCTCTCTCTCTCTCTCTCTCTCTCTCTCTCTCTCTCTCTCTCTCTCTCTCAGGCTGACAAACAGTCCAACCTGAGTTTAAAGACCACCCGTCGGGAGTGCACAATTTTTCTTTGTTCACAGGTGGTCTTTAATTACAGGGTCATTTAGGCAGATAATGCTTCATTGGTAAATTAAAAGTGTTGTTGTTATAGACAGGGAATTGCTATATACAAAGGTGGTCTTCAGTAAAGGTTTGACTGTATATTATTATCAATCATTCTCATTGGATCATCAAAGTCTGATTTACACGGATCATATATTACTTACAAAATGTTGATTCCGTAAAAATAGGGGAGATATACAGACTGATCTAAATATTTTCTGTTTAGAAATGCCGATTTACTTTATATGTATTTTAACACTGATCAGGGATGGCTCTAAATTCAGAACATTACATTGACGGTTCGAACAAATGCGTCCATTTCTTTTTGTGGCGATTGGTTTGACAATCGCCACAATGCTAACAGAAACAACAACAACGAAAAATATTTACATAGTCGGTTTTGAACAATCGGTTGATATTTATTTACTCACATCCGTTATAGTTCCATCATTGATGCAGAGACGTGATTAATAATAATTATGTCAGTGCTACTTTGGTACCGGATTGTTACTAATATTTGAGTTTTATCGAGACATTATCTATATAGAGTTAAAATATGTAAATATTATCTTCGTCATGATTTGGCAGATAATAAATATCATTGCGCATTCTGCCTTGCAAATAACGGCAACTCTGATGATACTCAAATCTGGAAATTCCAAAAGGTTCTATAAATAGCTCGCGAGACCAAAAACCAGAAGAGCTTGTAAATCTCAATATTATAAACGCTTTATTTTGTAGTTGTTTAAATATATGAAAGCGTCTAGATGATAAGACTGGTTTACAAAGGTTTAAAGGACACACGATGTCAGTGTGTACACACGTTATGTATACACGTCTGCACGTTCTAGAGTCAATGACAGTGTAGCCTAATTTAGTTTGGAGATCGAGCATTATAATATATGCCTATATTTTTATAAATTGAACAGTTAGGCAAATAGTGAAATTGTGCTTTTGGAGCATGTTTTGTGTTTGTTTTTGTACTCACATTATTCGAAGCAGTTTAACAACCTCAGAGACGTATACATACACTGTGTTTATATGTCTCTGACAACCCTCAATCATGCAATGTGAAGGGACTAAATTGAACAGACCTGTTTAATATCGGACATCATTGAAACAAACACCAAACTAATGGATACTGTTTTCTCTCCTTTATTTATAATTTAGTCATTTCTAAAGTGTAAAATATATTTTATCTTAATATGGCCTAGCGACCTGGTGATAAACATGTGATTACCCGAACAATTTAGATTACAAATAGCCATTCTAATGAGCGAAAACGGTAGTCTATCGAATACCAACTAGATTTTTCATAACTTTGGAATGGCCTAATTTTGAACACATCATGACCAATTTCAGAACGTAACTAAATAATCACCAAGACAACATTCTGGCAAACTAACATTATTATACTGTCAAAAGATGCAGGGTTGATACATTCTCAAATATACCCGCACCAGAGTCATCGCAAGCCCTACACCGATATACTGCTTGTTACTTTGCAGGATTTTCCATACGATCGCCACTACAGTGCCATTGGCGCTTTTATTATATAAAGGAGAAGCATTTAACAGTGTTCTCTACACATTTTTCAGTTCAGTGATAGACACGTTGTCCAATTGCCACAATGTTTTAAAATATTCTCTCTGTCAACATCCCGAATCATGTGGAAAAAGATTTAGCTGATGAACATCATGTACATTTGATTACAGGTGAGTCTCACCAGATGAATATGCCTGTTGTTGTGTTTGTATTACAGGTTAGTCTCACTAGACGAATATGGCTGTTGTTGTGTTTGTATTACATGTGAGTCTCACCAGACGAATATGCCTGTTGTTGTGTTTTTATTGCAGATGAGTCTCACCAGACGAATATGCCTGTTGTTGTGTTTGTATTACAGGTGAGTCTCACCGGTTTGAGTTGTTAGCCTTGAGTGGAAAGTTTTCAAATTTTTCCCTCCCGAACTATTTGCATATTTTTTAATTATTGTTGTAGAAATGTTCCTTGGTTAACCCTCTACAAGATTTCTTTATGCCATGTTGATTGGTGAAAAAAAATGGCAACCAGGAGGGAAAGCCGTT
The DNA here is from genome assembly GCA_031761405.1 of Serripes groenlandicus. NCBI lineage: Eukaryota > Metazoa > Mollusca > Bivalvia > Cardiida > Cardiidae > Serripes > Serripes groenlandicus. Next base: position 17,513,057 of record JASEVX010000006.1, read on the forward strand.
TTGCCTGATGTTGTGTTTGTATTACAGGTGAGTCTCACCAGATGAATATGGCTGTTGTTGTGTTTGTATTACAGGTGAGTCTCACCAGACGAATATGGCTGTTGTTGTGTTTGTATTACATATGAGTCTCACCAGATGAATATGCCTGTTGTTGTGTTTGTATTACAGGTGAGTCTCACCGGTTTGAGTTGTTAGCCTTGAGTGGAAAGTTTTCAAATTTTTCCCTCCCGAACTATTTGCATATTTTTTAATTATTGTTGTAGAAATGTTCCTTGGTTAACACTCTACAAGATTTCTTTATGCCATGTTGATTGGTGAAAAAAAATGGCAACCAGGAGAGTGAGCCGTTTTGCCTTATATGGTAAAAGTGATGTAATGTTTGCTTAATGCAGTGGAGCGATACCGGCCCTCTTGTTTACGGAATTGTTAGGGCCATCGCCTATGAATGAAATAATCTGAAACGCGAAAACACGAAACCGCGAAAGTACGATGACGAAAAAAAATTCCGTACATGAGCGCTTAGAGGGGCATTATAGAACTTTAAATTGTACATAAAACATACCGTTCATGCTATACAAAACGTACACAATATGTAACTGTGGTGAATTGTATGGCTGGTCCAAGAGAGGTAACTCTTATCAGATCATAATGATAAATAGCAAGAGTTGTCTGACAGGAAGTGAGTATAACAATCGCAACGTTTCGGTGCTTGAATAGTGAAATAAACTAAGAAGATGTTTATTAAAAGGTTAATAACACTAATGACTTGATTTATTCTATATACGATGATCAAAGATACCACAGTTACCTTTAATTTACCATTTATTCAACGAAATGCCAGTAATTTGATAATATGATACTAATATTATCGCTTTTTCTTTTCAAAAACGTGAAAAGTCCAATTAAAAAAGATTCAATTTTGTACAGTTTTAAAAAGAACTATGACAACATTAGCAAAACACACAATTGTATACGTTGATCTTTGAAAATACCGGTCACGAGTTGCTGCAAATTCAATAGGAATGTGTTGCACAGAAAGGTTTGCAAAACATGGGACACACTTTGGAGTCTCCTCTCCTTTAAGTAAATAAGAATGTTTAATGCAAGTATGCACAATGCGTAGGTGGGAAAGAAGAAGTTCTTCTCGCCGGGATGATCTAAACCCTGGTAATCATTCTCCAATAATTGGTTTGTTGAAATCCAACTTATTGTTGGTTTTCAGGGGATCATCACATGAAGACTGCCAAACATCGTGAATGAAGGTTTTAATTAAAGGTTTAAATCTGCATAGGGAATTTTAAATGGTAAAACTTCCTGAGACAATGCAGTCTTATCAGCTTTGTCTGCAGGGGCGTAGCTTGGCAATACTAAATGTGTAGGCCGTCTCGCGAGAAAATCAACATTGTAGACTCTGCGTAAAGTATCGACCCGGATCAACCTAAACATGCCACACAGTCGTACCCGGATTGACACTTTTCGCCTCCTGTGGATTTTCTGTTTCAGGAATCACTACTCTATACATATATCCCCTAAGACGGAATGTGTCGACCGGATCAGTCTGCGCGGACAACGCAGGCTGATCTGGTCGATACATTGCACAGATGTGTATCGCCGCAGCTGCATTTTGGGTCATTTTGAGAATAAATGTGTAGGCACGTGCCTACAGTGCCTAAAGGGAGCTACGCCCCTGATTACCTATACTAATCTTTTGACTGGAGATCCAGCAACAGACAACACGTGATGTAGCACAAATACATGGTCGTTTAGACAGGAGGCGAACAACAAGAGGTTTTTTTATTTTCTCATTCTGAAGTGGTGAATGGTACCAAGTTATGCAATGTATGAATTTCGTGACGATACATGCATAGTCTAGTAAAATATTTAAAGCTGTTAGGCATTTCTTTTAAAGATAATTAATATGAGGAGTTAAAGTTACTTTCGGGTCAAAAAATATACAAAGGAACTTAAAGTCATGCACAACCTCAATACGATGCCATCTAGTCATAAATCAGGATCTACGTGGTGTTTTCGAAGTTGACAAAAGGGCATACATTTCGTCTTCCTTAAAAAAAAAAGCCATATTTGTTTGACCATTTTTGAAAATTATTCAAAACTTGTTGCAATTGTCTTTCAATTGTAAGAATATGTTTTGATCTGTAACAAATACAGAAATCATCAACATGTAGAAAACATTCAACTCCAGGGTTAACAGTTTGATAATTTTATTAATCTTAACAGTAAAGAGTGTAACAGATATAATGCATCCCTGGTGAACACCCATTATCTATTCTTGTGGATCAGAAAAATTATCACCAATACAAACTTTGAACTGACGGTCAATTAAAAAAGCAGAAAATGCAATATTTTTAATCCTTTCCCTCATACGACAATTCTGCAGCAGACGACTTTGAACATATTTTGTCAAAATAAAGAAAATCTCTATAATTGAATGGATAACATACGAGAGATGTCTCAAAAGTTCGTGGACTTTTCTCATAAGTTTTGTTTTAACAGATAAAGTTATTAACGTTGAACAATCTTTGGTCTTCATGGAATGAAATAAATGTAAAATTAGTGCATTTACATTCATATTATACCTATAATACGTTTCTATGGAAACCTAGTAACGTTCACCCGGCGCACACCAATTTTACGTTACTCATTACAAGTATTGTCTTCTCCTAAATACGCAAAAATAGAAATTCTCGCCGTGTGTTTTACTCGCAATTTCGTCTGCCGTTAAGGCTACGTCACATTCTGTTATTTTAGTGTGTGTAACAATTGCATGTACAGAAATATCGTAAAAACAACAACTTCGAATCTAAAAGAGACTTAAACAAATCATGACGTCGAGTGGCGACGTGAAACTACGGGCAGTGATACACAACGTTCATCGTCTGCGATAGACTGACGACAATCCTTAAATCGTCCATGCCACTTTAACACCAGAGATCTGCTGCAATTCTTGTCGGACTATTTCATCATATTAAACGTCTGCGTAGGCGTTTTTCCGAATGCTTTACGAAACTGTATCACTGCCCGTAGTGTCACGTCGCCACTTGACATCATGATATTTTTAAGTCTCTTTTATATACGACGTTGTTGTTTTTACGATATTTCTGTACATGCAATTGTTACACACATTAAAATGACAGGATATGACGTTGTGACGTAACCTTAAAGGCAGACGAAATTGCGCGTAAATCACACGGCGAGATGTTACTATATTGCGTATTAAGGAGAAGACATTGCTTGTAATTAGTAACGTAAAATTGGTGTGCGCCGGGTGGACGTTACTAGGTTGCCATAGAAACGTATTATAGGTATAATATGAATGCAAATGCACCAATTTTACATTTATTTCATTCCATGAAGACCAAAGATTGTTTAACGTTAATAACAAGTAATTCTATCTGTTAAAACAAAACTTATGAGAAAAGTCTACGATTTAGTGGGACAGCCCTCGTAGGACTAAACGTGGAAAACATTGTGGCAAAAGGAGAAATTGCATGTTTTATGAAATTTCTACTTTTGTCACTATGTTTTCAAAAATCCGTCTGCTGCAGAGGCGTCAGAAAGCGTCTATATGAGGGAAAGAATTGATTGTTAATGAAAAAACCCGCTACATATGTTCACTTGTGACAGAATGGTAGTGTCGTATACAACTATGTTTAAACCTTTAGCTCTTATCACAAATCAGAAGCAGACGGCTTTAAAAAAAAAGAGTCAAAAATAGGGGAAATCTCTATAAATCAAAGAACGCTTATTTAATCAAATTAAAAACTTTGTCGCAAAAGGAGGAGTTGCTCATTATGAGCCAATTTATCTTTTTTTGTCACTCGCAATGTTCTGCAAATATCGTCTTCTGCAGAGGCGTCAGAAACACTCTGGTAAAGGGTTAAATCATTGAAGTTTATTTCGAAACAAATTATATCTCAACAGTATCCAATTAGCCAGTGTATAATAGCACTTACACACATTTGAACCAGTGCATGAGATAAAGTACTAGCTGGCTTTTGAGTACAGTATCGATCCAGATCAGCCCGTGAATCTTCAAAGTCTGATCAAGATCAACATTGTTCACATGTTACTTACACAAGCTATTTGGAAGAACCTATCATCGTGTATACATTCTGATAAGACTGGTCATGTGGACATGTATTAATGTGTGTGAACTCATCGAACACTAAACACTGTATTTATTTGTGTGAACTCATCGAACACTGAACACTGTATTCATTTGTGTGAACTCATCGAACACTGAACACTTTATTCATTTGTGTGAACTCATCGAACACTGAACACTGTATTCATTTGTGTGAACTCATCGAATACTAAACACTGTATTAATGTGCGTGAACTCATCGAACACTAAACACTATATTTATTTGTGTGAACTCATCGAACACTGAACACTGTATTCATTTGTGTGAACTCATTGAACATTGAACACTGTATTCATTTGTGTGAACTCATCGAACACTGAATACTGTATTCATGTGTGTGAACTCATCGAACACTAAACACTGTATTAATGTGCATGAACTCATCGAACACTAAACACTGTATTCATTTATGTGAACTCATCGAACACTGAACACTATATTTATTTGTGTGAACTCATCGAACACTGAACACTGTATTTATTTCCGTGAACTCATCGAACATTAAACACTGTATTTATTTCCGTGAATTCATCGAACACTGAACACTGTATTTATTTGTGTGAACTCATCGAACACTAAACACTGTATTAATTTGCTAAAATTCATCGAACACTGAACACTTTATTAATTTGCTCAAATTCATCGAACACTGTATTAATTTGCTCGAATTCATCGAGAACTGAACACTGTATTAATTTGCTCGAATTCATCGAACACTGTATAAATTTGCTCGAACTCATCGAACACTAAACGCTGAATTAATGTGCTTGAATTCATCGAACACTAAACGCTGAATTAATTTGCTTGAATTCATCGAACACTGAACACTGTATTAATTTGCTCGAACTCATCGAACATTGAACACTGCATTTATTTGCTGAATTAATCGAACACTAAACACTGTATTCATTTGCGTGAACTCATTGAACACTTAACACTAAATTAATTTGCTCGAATTCATCGAACACTAAACGCTGAATTAATTTGCTCGAATTCATCGACACTGAATAATGTGTTCATTTGCGTGAACTCATCAAACACTGAACAATGTATTCATTTGCGTAAACTCATCGAACACTGAACACTGTATTTATTTCCGTGAACTCATCGAACACTGAACACTGTATTTATTTATGTAAACTCATCGAACACTAAATATTGTATTCATTTGCGTAAACTCATCGATCACTTAACACTGTATTCTTTTCCGTGAACTCATCGAACACTGAACACTGTATTCATGTGCGTGCACTCGTTGCAACTGAACACTGTATTCATTTGCAAGAACTCATCGAACACTGAACACTGTATCATTTCCGTGAACTCATCGAACACTGAATTCTGTATTTATTTCCGTGAACTCATCGAACATTAACACTGTATTTATTTCCGTGAACTCATCGAACACTGAACACTGTATTTATTTGTGTGAACTCATCGAACACTGAAAACTGTATTAATTTGCTCAAATTATTCGAACACTGAACACGGTATTAATTTGCTCAAATTCATCGAACACTGTATTAATTTGCTCGAATTCATCGAACACTGAACACTGTATTTATTTCCGTGAACTCATCGAACATTAACACTGTATTTATTTCCGTGAACTCATCGAACACTGAACACTGTATTTATTTGTGTGAACTCATCGAACACTGAACACTGTATTAATTTGCTCAAATTCATCGAACACTGAACACGGTATTAATTTGCTCAAATTCATCGAACACTGTATTAATTTGCTCGAATTCATCGAACACTGAACACTGTATTAATTTGCTCGAATTCATCGAACACTGTATTATTTGCTTGAACTCATCGAACACTAAACGCTGAATTAATTTGCTCGAATTCATCGAACACTAAACGCTGAATTAATTTGCTCGAATTCATCGAACTCTGAACACTGTATTAATTTGCTCGAACTCATCGAACATTGAACACTGTATTCATTTGCTGAATTCATCGAACACTAAACACTGTATTCATTTGCGTGAACTCATTGAACACTGAACACTGTATTCATTTGCTCGAATTCATCGAACACTAAACGCTGAATTAATTTGCTCGAATTCATCGACACTGAATAATGTGTTCATTTGCGTGAACTCATCGAACACTGAACAATGTATTCATTTGCGTAAACTCATCGAACACTGAACACTGTATTTATTTCCGTGAATTCATCGAACACTGAACACTGTATTTATTTATGTAAACTCATCGAACACTAAATATTGTATTCATTTGCGTAAACTCATCGATCACTTAACACTGTATTCTTTTCCGTGAACTCATCGAACACTGAACACTGTATTCATGTGCGTGCACTCGTTGCAACTGAACACTGTATTCATTTGCGAGAACTCATCGAACACTGAACACTGTATCATTTCCGTGAACTCATCGAACACTGAACACTGTATTTATTTCCGTGAACTCATCGAACATTAACACTGTATTTATTTCCGTGAACTCATCGAACACTGAACACTGTATTTATTTGTGTGAACTCATCGAACACTGAAAACTGTATTAATTTGCTCAAATTCATCGAACACTGAACACGGTATTAATTTGCTCAAATTCATCGAACACTGTATTAATTTGCTCGAATTCATCGAACACTGAACACTGTATTTATTTCCGTGAACTCATCGAACATTAACACTGTATTTATTTCCGTGAAGTCATCGAACACTGAACACTGTATTTATTTGTGTGAACTCATCGAACACTGAACACTGTATTAATTTGCTCAAATTCATCGAACACTGAACACGGTATTAATTTGCTCAAATTCATCGAACACTGTATTAATTTGCTCGAATTCATCGAACACTGAACACTGTATTAATTTGCTCGAATTCATCGAACACTGAACACTGTATTATTTGCTTGAACTCATCGAACACTAAACGCTGAATTAATTTGCTCGAATTCATCGAACACTAAACGCTGAATTAATTTGCTCGAATTCATCGAACTCTGAACAATGTATTAATTTGCTCGAACTCATCGAACATTGAACACTGTATTCATTTGCTGAATTCATCGAACACTAAACACTGTATTCATTTGCGTGAACTCATTGAACACTGAACACTGTATTCATTTGCTCGAATTCATCGAACACTTAACACTCTATTAATTTGCTCGAATTCATCGAACACTAAACGCTGAATTAATTTGCTCGAATTCATTGACACTGAATAATGTGTTCATTTGCGTGAACTCATCGAACACTGAACAATGTATTCATTTGCGTAAACTCATCGAACACTGAACACTGTATTTATTTGCGTGAACTCATCGAACACTGAACACTGTATTTATTTGTGTAAACTCATCGAACACTGAATATTGTATTCATTTGCGTGAACTCATCAATCACTTAACTGTATTCTTTTCCGTGAACTCATCGAACACTGAACACTGTATTCATGTGCATGAACTCGTTGAAACTGAACACTGTATTCATTTGCGAGAACTCATCGAACACTGAACACTATATCATTTCCGTGAACTCATCGAACACTGCATTCTGTATTCATTTGCGTAAACTCATCGAACACTGAATACTGTATTCATTTCATTGAACTCATCGAACACTGAATACTGTAGTCATTTGCGTGAACTCATCAAACACTGAATACTGTACGTATTTGCGTAAACTCATCGAACACTGAATACTATATTTATTTCCGTGAATTCATCGAACACTACATACTGTTTTCATATGCGTGAATTTATCGAACACTGAACACTGTACTCATTTGCGTGAACTCATCGAACACTGCATACTGTTTTCATGTGCGTGAATTTATCGAACACTGAATACTGTACTCATTTGCGTGAACTCATCGAAAACTGCATAATGTATTCATTTGCATGAAGTCATCGAACACTGAATACTGTATCCATTTGCGTGAACGCATAAAACACTGCATACTGTTTTAATTTGCATGAACTCATGGAACACTGAATACTGTATTCATTTCCTTGAACTCATCGAACACTGAATACTGTATTCATTTGCGTTAACTCATTGAACACTGAACACTGTATTCATTCCCGTGGACTCATCGAATATTGACGACTGTATTTATTTCCTTGAACTCATCGAACACTGAATACTGTACTCATGTGTGTGAGCTCATCGAACCCTGTATACTGTTTTCATTAGCGTTAACTCATCGAACACTGAATACTGTATTTATTTGCGTGAACTCATCGAAAACTGAATACTGTATTCTTTTGCGTGAATTCCTCGAACACTGAATACTGTACTCATTTGCGTGAACTCATCGAACAATGCATACTGTTTTAATTTGCGTGAAATAATCGAACACTGAACACTGTATTAATTTCCGTGAACTCATCGAACACTGCATACTGTTTTCATTTCCGTAAACTCATCGAACACTGAATACTGTATTCATTTCCTTGAACTCATCGGACACTAAATACTGTACTCATGTGCGTGAACTCATCGAACACTGCATACTGTTTTCATTAGCTTGAACTCATCGAACACTGAATACCGTATTCATTTGCGTGAACTGATCGAACACTGAATGCTGTATTTATTTGCTTGAACTCATCGAACACTGAATACTGTATTCATTTGCGTGAATTCCTCGAACACTGAATACTGTACTCATTTGCGTGAACTCATCGAACAATGCATACTGTTTTAATTTGCGTGAACTCATCGAACACTGAATATTGTATTCATTTGCGTGAACCCATCGAACACTGAATACTGTATTCATTTGCGTGAACTCACAGAACACTGAGCACTATACTTATTTGCGTAAACTCATCGAACACAGAATATATGATTAAACAAACAAACATATTCATGTCTTCTAACCTTGGATAGGGTTGTTTTTTTTATACGTATATGAGCGTTTGCTCCAGGAAAACGAAGCTACTTTAGGGCATTTACACCAGTGTAGCTTTAATATAAATCTGCACAGCTCGCAGTTATTCACAGACAGTTTCACAAAACGTTTTGCAAAGATAGGACATTTGTGTTTTTGCATGAATGAATTGGTGGATTTTCTTTTATACACGTAGTAGTAATAACGCCGATATTGGTGTTCGTAGATCCCGGGGCTCATGACTACGCAAACGTGTTGTCCCTTGTACTGCGAATCAACTATACTATTACGGGTATACATTTACCACTTCCATGATTCATCCCATCTACCCCTGGTATACATCATGCAGGAGCGGTGACCACATGAGCCTCTGCAACAATAAACACGTGGTGATAAAACAATGGATCCCCGAATTCGACAAAGTTGATGTCTACACGAAATGTAACAAGATTCCTGACGTTAACCCTTTACCACCTTAATACGCATTTTGACGCATTGACAATTGAATTGAAAACATTCTGAAAAAAGGAGAAATTGCTAAGGACTGCAAGTTATTGCAATCCGCGCTTATATGAAAGATAAATATGCAGTCGAACCTGTGTTAAAGACCACATTTGAATAGCAATTCACTGTCTGAGGGACTATACTTTTAGCTTCCCAACCACTCATTTTCTGTATAAATGACCCTGCATTTAAACACTACCGGTGAACAAAGATCGGATTTCTCACTTCCCATTGGAGTTATTAAACTCATGTTTGACTATATATAAATACGAACTTAATTAACTGAACAGATAGAAAAGGACTACGCATAAAGGATCGGTCCCCTGTTTAAACTATCCTTACGCAATTTCCGACCCGTGTTGATCAAGATTAAACTCGACATCCTTTCAGTTTGATTTGGCTTGACACTGTTCGCCAATTAGTCACAGAGGGTTACAGACAAAGCACTTCAGATATCCTTATTATTCGCATTTACTTCAAGTGTTTTCAAAATGTCAACATTTAGTTAAGTATCAACTTGAGTCGAAATGGCATAAACACTTATTGCAAATTTAAAAAAAATCCCCTTTCTTAGTTCGTTTGGGTCATGTTCAAGCAAACAAAGATCTTTAGCATATTTATGACAAGTCTATAATACAAAAATACCGGTGCGTGACGTTACAGGAATGAAGTAAATGTAATTATTAAATATGATTTATATATGATTGGTTTTGTTATAATATGAGAATATATGCAATATAGAATAAATGTCCCAGTTTTTTTTTGTTTTCATTTCTTAAATAAGTGCAACACTTCTTAAATATAAATACACGCTTATGTCTAGTTTTGTCGATCTTAGAAAGTGTTTTGATATTATTTACTCGAAAGTCAAATCATGTGTTAATTCCTTTTACACGTCTTTTCTGACTTCCTCGACGATGCGATCGGTCAACGACAAGGCGAAATAACATCTCCCATTTTGGAACCTTCGTTCCTAGATGATGTAAAACTTAACCTTAAACGTTTTGTCAATTATTTTGTTTCTTTTATCGGGTCCATGTTATGTTCTAAAGAAGTAAAACGTAGGTGCGAAATGTTTAACAACTGGTCTTCATAACACTTCAATATTCGAACCTGATTATACTTGAGGTTACTTTCGGTGTTCCATTTTGCTGATCCCACGTGCGCTTTATTTTATTTTATATGTGTCAGTGCATCAATATCATCAATATCAATCAATATCAACACATTTCACACATAAACATTATTTAGAGTGTAGATTCTGATAACACGGAGTACATAGTACAACATGTAGGTAGATATGATCAATGTAGACCCAGATCAAACTACGCATCCGCACGTGTTGATCTGGTCCTGCGCTGCTCGGTAATTTGTCACCAAAGGTTTCAGTCAGATAAGAATACATGGATGCATATGCACATCATTATCTGTACTGTACTTAGTACTTACCATGTCTGAATGTGGGAAAGGGCTAACGACAATATTCTCTAAAACGCAACAAACAACTTTTGAACTTTAATCAATATTTAAACTTTTATTTGTAGATAGTGTAAATATCTTTTCAATACAGTATATGTTTTCAAAAGTCGTGAATATATTTCATCGTGAGCAATTTCACCTTTGCCACAATGTTTTCAAAAGTCGTCCACTACAGTGGCGTCTGAAATCGTCTATTGATATGGGAAAGGGTAAACGTCTATACGTGGGAAAGGACTAACGACCATATTCTACAAAATGTAACATACACGCTGGTAAACCACTTCTTACATATAAGCCTCTACTTTGTTAAACTAATATAACTAACTGCGCTTTACGACAAGTTGTTTCATAATAAAGTGCAATACATAACTACATGTTACATGACGGGGATCGAACGCGCGACCTCCCGCACCAGAGGCGGACGCTCTACTACTACACCACCGAGGCGGTGTGTATGGATGGAAATGAATATTCAATTTAATTTTCGAATACGAATATTATTTTTTTACGACTTTTTTTTTAAAAAAACAAACTTTAATTTAACAAACAAAAATGATTAATGTCTTACAGAAATTGCGAGTTGGAGCCTAACAGCGAACAAAGCTTTAAGCTTATATTACATATAAGCAAACTCTGCTTCCTAGAGACTAAAGCCATGGTCACATTTACGGTCATGCACGTAGTTGACCGTAGTTCATTTCAAACGTAGTTTGCCGTAGTGTTACTACGGTCAACTAGGTCGAAGTACGTTCGAAGTAGGTTCAAAATTGGCAAAAAGAGGAAATATAGAAAGTCTAAGTAGGTTGAACTACGTGTAAGTACGATCAACTACATTCAACTACGAGCAAAAAGTGGCTAGGGTTAACTAGGGTATCACTTCGTCTAACTACCAGTAACTACGTTTAAACTACGTCCTAAGTACGCGCAACTACGGTAAATTATGGTCAACTGCGTTAAGCTACGGTAACACGTTGTGGCTGCGCCTGAGCAGTACGGGTTAGCTACAGTCATTGTGCTTTTGGAAGTTGACGAGCCAACAGTGCTGACCAGGAACTCATAAACAACATTTTTTATTAGTTGACCATAGTTATCCGTACTATGAACATACTTCAAACGTAGTTCAACCCTAATAGATCCCTAGTTGACCTTAGTGTTAACCGTAGTTTTGATGTGTTTTGACAGGTACTACGGTCAACTACGGCACACACTATGGTTAAGAAGGGTCAATTACGGTTAACTAAGGTCAACTACGTTCAAACTACGGTCACAGTAGGGTCACAACATCGTACGTAACCGTAACCAATTTTTGAAAATGTTAAAAAAATGATGTGCTTACTACGGGCAAATTATAAGTTCAAACTACGTTCATTACTACGTTGAACTACGGTTATCTACGTGTAACTACGTTCAACTACGTTTAATACGTTCAACTACGACCAACTACGGTCATTCCCCACTACGGTCAACTACGTAAGATGTGACCACGGCTTTAACCAGTACTCGCGCCATTCAAGTATGTGGAAAAGTCCTCGAGTTTCAGTTCAATCATATGAGGTTAACGTTTAACACATACAGACGTATTTTACGCATCTGTAGCAGACGAGTATTGCAAACATTGTTTTAACAGAAGAAATTGCTCATTATGAGAAATTCCTCCTTTTGTCATAATCTTATTAACTCTAAACAATAATTACAATTTCATTCATATGATTGTCGATATTTTTTTAAATCGTTTGTTGAATATTTATTGTATGTGGGAAAAGGGTATGGGGAAATCAACAATACATATTGAGGTGGGAACATCGTATTATATGAATACAGTTATCTTAAAATCGTCTGCTGCAGACGCGTCATAAGTCACCTGTATCAGGGATAGAGTAGGTTTCCGTTTTATGACATGCGCAATACATATAAATCATGTCTGAAGACAAATGACCATGTTTCATAGTATCAGCATATTATTTACTGTACATACATACACACTCGTATTATATGTGTCGGGTTATGGGTGTGGGCACAGGTTCCCTGCGGGTTTCCCCCCCCCCCCCCCCCCCGCACTATCGAATACTATACCCTATCGTACAATATACATTGTGAAACAAGTGAAGAAGAAAATTGGCGAAATGGAAAATGCGCAATGCGAAATGCTTTTTCTACCTTTTTCAAAAATATTTGATTCTTTCCAATAGCTGCTGCTATATCTTTACTATTGTAGCCTTTTTGGAAGTAATATATTATCAAGTCTTCAAAGCTTTCCATATCGTCCAACTTAGATATTTCATTGAATGATTCCTTTTTTGTTTACAAGCATTCGCTAATCGCTATGTGGCCCTGAACTGGAAATAGGCAATTCCCATGAAGCATTCCTCATACAACATATAGCAAAAGGCATAAAGCATTTCGCATAACGCAAAAGGCATTCAGCAAACAGCATAGTGCATTTCGCAATTCACACAAAAGCATGGTGCCCCGGCTTTCCCTTGAAATGTCCTACGGTTGATGTTCCCAGAGTTACGCGCATTTGATAAGATTACCCATATCAAAAATGTAGACGGGTTAGATTCGAATCGTGAATATGTCCAAACTGAAACACATTTTTACATAGAACCAATCTGCAGTAACATGTCGTCAAAATATGGAAACTCTCTTTAAATGAAAGAATAATTTTTGAATAAAGTTGACAACACTTTGGCCAAAGGAGACAACATGCTCATTAAGTCATTTGCTGCAGCGGCGTTAGAAAGCAACTGTATATTGGAAAGATTTAAAGACTTCACTAGCTGTTCATGTTGATTGTTCGTGCATGTGACGGCATATATGTCATTCTAATTCAGTCTAAGTCGAATATTCGTTAATGTGACGGCAATTCGAATACGTTACTAGTAATCCGACTTGGTTCCAGTTTATTATGCCCTTCTCCTGTTTACGACTGATTGGCGCCTCTGCTTTAATCCTTTTATGCTGATTTTTTTAGTAATGTTTGTTTGTGAAGTCAACCGGATAGAGCGTTGTCAGGCGGAGCGGATGCGCGGGCCTCACAGAATGGTAGTAAATGCTTCACGGACTGGTAGCAAATGCTTCACGGACTGGTAGCACGGGTCTCACAGAATGGTAGCAAATGCTTCACGGACTGGTAGAACGGGTCTCACAGATTGGTAGCACATGCTTCACGGACTGGTAGCACGGGTCTCACAGATTGGTAGCACAGGCTTCACACAATGATATTACGGGCCTCACAGAATGGAAGCACGGGTCTCACATAATGATAGCACAGGCCTCACAGAATGGTAGCACGGGTCTCACAGAATGGTAGCACGGGTCTCACAGAATGGAAGCACGGGTCTCACATAATGGTAGCACAGGCCTCACAGAATGGTAGCACGGGTCTCACAGAATGGTAGCACGGGTCTCACAGAATGGTAGCACGGGCCTCACAGAATGGTAGCATGGGTATAACAGAATGGTAGCACAGGCCTCACAGAATGGTAGCACTGGCCTCATAACATGGTAGTCCAGGCCTCACAGAATGGTAGCACAGGCCTCACATAATGGTAGCACAGGCCTCACATAATGGTAGCACAGGCCTCACAGAATGGTAGCACGGGCCTCACAGAATGGTAGCACGGGCCTCACAGAATGGTAGCACGGGTCTAACAGAATGGTAGCACGGGCCTCACATAATGGTAGCACGGGCCTCATAAAATGGTAGCATAGGCCTCACATAATGGTAGCACAGGCCTCACACAATGGTAACACATGTCTCACAGAATGGAAGCACGAGCCTCACAGAATGGTAGCACGAGCCTAACAAAATGGTAGCACAGGCCTCACAAAATGGTAGCACAGGCCTCACAAAATGCTAGCACCGGCCTCATAAAATGGTAGCACAGGCCTCACATAATGGTAGCACAGGCTTCACAGAATGGAAGCACAGGCCTCACAGAATGGTAGCACGAGCCTCACAAAATGGTAGTCTAGGTTTCTGTACTAGGAATGAGATTTTTTATTTTGACTGTTCGAATGCAATATGTAACGGCGATATAGTGAGACATAATGGTAGCATAGGCCTCACATAATGGTAGCACAGGCCTCACATAATGGTAGCACAGGCCTCACAGAATGGTAGCACGGGCCTCACAGAATGGTAGAACGGGCCTCACAGAATGGTAGCACGGGTCTAATATAATGGTGGCACGGGCCTCACAGAATGGTAGCACGGGCCTCATAAAATGGTAGCATAGGCCTCACATAATGGTAGCACAGGCCTCACATAATGGTAACACAGGCCTCACAGAATGGAAGCACGAGCCTCACATAATGGTAGCACGAGCCTAACAAAATGGTAGCACAGGCCTCACAAAATGGTAGCACAGGCCTCATAGAATGGTAGCACCGGCCTCATAAAATGGTAGCACAGGCCTCACATAATGGTAGCACAGGCCTCACAGAATGGTAGCACAGGCCTCACAGAATGGTAGCACCAGCCTCACAAAATGGTAGTCTAGGTTTCTGTACTAGGAATGCGATTTTTTATTTTGACTGTTCGAATGCAATATGTAACGGCGATATATTGAGACTACACAAAATGGTAGCACATGCCTCACAATATGATAGCACAGACCTCACAGAATGGTAACACAAGCCTCACAAAATGGTAGCACAGGCCTCATAAAATGGTAGCACAGGCCTCACAGAATGGTAGCACAGGCCTCACAAAATGGTAGCACAGGCCTCACTGAATGGTAGAACGAGCCTCACAAAATGATAGCACAGGCCTCGCAGAATGGTAGCACGGGCCTCACAAAATGATAGCACGGGCCTCACAAAATGATAGCACGGGCCTCACAGAATGGTAGCACGGGTCTCACAAAATGATAGCACAGGCCTCACAGAATGGTAGCACGGGCCTCAAAAAATGGTAGCACGGGCCCCATAAAATGGTAGCACAGGCCTCACAAAATAGTAGCAAGGGCCTCATAAAATCGCTTTGAGCAGTCAAACGTTTAAAACAACGTTGGGAAAAAGGAGATTTGCTATAAACAAATAATTCTATATTTATTCACAATAGTGTTATAAACTATTTATATCAAAAGACAAATCACGGTTTTAAGATATTACTCTTTGTTACAAGGATGTTTCTAAAAAAGAATCTTGAACTTTGATTTCGTCATAACGGTTTGATGTTTTAATTGGATAAACAACACATTTGAACCACTTTACACGAACACTTACATTATGACGTTTCAAAATAATTGGTAATTACATGAACTTCCAAAGTGCATGTTTGATTTATCGTTTTGGTGGGACAACGGTCAGGGGGGTCGCGTCTAGCGAGTTGGGTCTTATCGACATTCAGCTTTGTACAACTACTGGGGCTACAGTTAGTTAATTGTTACGCATTTAAGTATATACAAGAGAAAGTTGATGCAACGCATCAATGTCGCCGGATATCCATAGTGCAGTTATGCATAACACTAACATTATAGTAGTTGAATAAACAGTTATCAACTGAGGGGCATATTGGAACATCAGGGTTGGGGTCAAGTGAAAATGTATCATAACTTGCATTGTTTTGTCAACGAAGTGAATGATAATTGAAGCCTTTCATTGTTTATGATCAATCTCCATTCCAACGTAGGTTGACCATACACACAACCAACTAATTATTGATCATAAACAGTAATGGAAATGAGTAATCTTGCCAATCATTAATCTTAGTCTTAGTATGTATACAGTGCTTTCATTAAGGAATAATTTTATTATTTTTCAATAAAACCACAAAACAGACAATTTAGGATTTGCATGCAATAGCACGTCATTTTACCTTTCCTCTTTTAAAGTAAACAGTGGACACCTTTGCAGCAATCTACTTTTAAAACAATGAGATAAGGGTTAAATCGCTGAAGACATGAGCTTTCTCTTGTTCTCAAAATGATATTAGCTTGGCACCCTAATGATATCATACTTTAACAAATATTGAAATGTAGTTCAATATCTATAAATTAGACCACATTCGAAATATAATATCAACTAAACAGTTAAATCTCATTGAAATTGTTGTATAATTTAAACTTAATTTCGAACATAAACTTAGCCCTACAACATGTTAATTTATTTTAATTCTTTCCTTCCTTTTTTATAATGAAAATAACAAACTACTCATGTTTTAAAATTATATTATGATGAGCGCCCTTGTGTCAATGATGCATAACAATATACAGATCGGAAGCAATATGCCTTTAGGGAATTAAATGACACATTTAAAATTGGCAAGGACGAAATAATTTTGTACGAAAGACCCGATTTTTTCTTATTCGCAGAGGTGTCGTTCTTGAAACTCTCTTTATAGGCAGAGAGTGTTCGTTCAAAGACATTTCAAAGGAGATTGGTCTACGCAGTTGGTATTCGCGAGTCACGCAGGTGCGCGTAAGTAAACAAATTAGACTGCGACGTAAAGGTTTGTAGTTATCGCCTTTTGAGTACATGTAGTATATAGTGTAACACAAAGTATACCAGTCTAGCTAATAGGGACTGTTTTGTCTTCGTAACTAAAACAAAAAAACATAAATGCGAGTCAAAATAAAGAAACTGAAAATACCTAAAACATAGGAATATTTATTTCGTTTTAGATGTGTCATTACTTAGTGTTTTTAAACAAACACAATTGTAATATGTTCAAGACATCTAAATATGTTTCTTTCTAATAATAATCCCCTCCCATGTGATTTCAGAAAACCTATTAAAAATAGAAGTCGCGGGCTTCTGCCCGGCGACTAATGAGCCGTTCCGCGAGAAAACCAACAATGTGGACTCTGCGTAAAGTATCGACCCGGATCAGCCTAAGCATGCCCCCCCCCCCAGGTTAATCCGGACAGACACCTTTCGCTTCCTGTGGATTTTCTGTTTCAGGAATCATAACTCTATACCTCTATCCCGGGGTCATATGGGTTGATACATAACGCAGATTCTACAATGTCGGTTTTCTCGTGGAACGGTACACTTCACGTTACTATAAAGTGTACGTACGCGGACGATACAGAGCGTCTGTTATTCTCTCTAGAAGTTGCATTGCCATATTGAATAGCTTTCGAAAGGCGAAAGGACGTGTCTGCCAGGAGAATTATATTTACCGTACTTGTCATAAATCAGGTAAGAACATGCGGTTGTTTTTATTACATTTTACATTGTATTTATTAATATTATGCCGAGGAAATATAAAGAATATCTAATGTTCTTCTGAGAGATATCTAGTAACATGGTCACAATTATATCAATGGTTATTCACATTTTGACGGGCACAATTAATGAGCGACACTATGTGAATTTCAACGTTTTGCGTTGACGATTAAACAACTAAATTGTTCAAAAAAGTTTCGATTTTAGAAAAATATTTTTATTTTTACAAGAAGGAGTACAATTTTAGCGATCTGAAAATTTAGTAATCCATACAGTGATAATCGGAAGGGACGTCACAGGGAGTTGATTATAAGCAAAGATGGCGACGCCCATAGGCGATTGATACCGACGTGAAAACACAAACTTTAAAAGCATATATCTTGGTAGTGCAAGCATGTAAAAGAAAGTTAATAACATCAAAATGATACATTACTGTAGTGCTATTTAGTCATGTAGTTTAATCTGAGCAAAGCGTATTCCTTTAATAAAAGATAAATGACGATCGTCACAGTGTCAATCATTAAAACGATTCAACGGCAGAGCCACTGTTTGGACCCGTTGATTGATAAGATTGAATGACCAAGCTGGGGCTTGAACTCGAGACCACTTCATTTATCTACCCCCAAATGATCTATGGCGGCATGTTTAATTGAGCCCGCAAGTTTGATTATTTGTGGGTTTTAATCACCGCTTTCAACAATTTTACAGTAATATCACGGCGTTTTCTGTGTAAGTTGCCAGTACCACTAGTCCATTTTTCCTGACATTCAGTCCCGCAACTCTGAGCGCCAAGGAGGGCAGTTATTACTATACATCCTGTATATTGACCTGTTGTTGTTAAAGGTAATAGGTTTAATGCCTATATACACGTATAGTGACACTTTACAACATAAAAACATGCTAGAGTATAACAACTGTTTTCTTCTCTTTATTTCTGAAAAGGAATCACAGGGAAAAACCATGAAGTTGTTTGCCATCTTGCTGAGCGTGATCCTGATAATCTCGATGTATTTGATTGGTGACGTTTACGCCTCGACCATTATTGGTGCCGGTTTTGGTAACCTTTATAATAACCCTCCGCCGAGAGCTACGACCGAATCGCTAGGGCGAATTAGAATCGGGCAGTAAAAATGTGTTCAGCACCAAGGTGTCCCGGACTTCTGAAATGACTGGCCTTTTCAATAGGGTTTGGGTGGACACTATAATAAACAAAACACTTTACTTACTTTTACAGTGTCATCAAATGCAAATTTAAACCATAAACCATTTCTTTTCTTCCTTCAGATAATGAAATATGTATGACAAGATTTTTGGTAACTTGAATCTGTGAAACTTGTGAATATTGATATTTGTTAAAATCTTTTAAAAGAAAAATGAAATTTAGGGCGTGAAACTTTGTATCACACTGTGTAGATAATACCTTTCGATGCCTCTCTTGTAGATGACTAAAAACATTCCAGAAGAAAAAAAATGTTTAACTGATAATTTCCATGTTAATATTCTGTATTTTACTTATTTCACCCTTTTCACACATGCAAACACATTTTGACACAGCATATCGAGGGCTTGGCGTGAAACGGTTGTAACTAAAAACCTATTTTGAAAACCCTGGTTTTGGGGCAATTTTGACCCCTTTGTAAACAATGCAAATTTAGGTGCCATTGCTCAGAACGAGCAATGGCACCTAAATTTCCATTGTTTACCAAGAAAAATGATTTAAAGCGTATAAAGACTTAATGGCAAGATGATTAACCTTGGTAAAAAAATACCAATTTTAGTTACAACCGTTTCACACCAAGCCCTCGATATCTGTCTTTTGAAAACCTTGTGGCTAAAGGAAAAAAATGATCATATTTAATGGGTTATTCTCCATTTACAGCAATGTTTTCATTGATTGATTGATTTTAACGCCGTTTTCAACAATTTTTCAGTCATATCACGGCGACCAGTTCACCTACTCATGCGTTTCCTGGTTTTCCCACAACAGTACAACACATAACATTATTTCCAAGCAACTGGCTGCTTTTCCACATAGACTGTTAAACAACCCATTGGTGAAAGAAGGAAACAATGTTTTCAACTCTATTCTATAATAATATTTTCATTAATTATAGAGATTTTCCATATGTTTGCCATTTTTTTTTTTAAATTTGTCTGCTGCATATTCATTGCAAGCGAGATAGTGTTTATAGTTGTTCCGCATTTTCTTCCATTCAGTATTATACATAATTAATTCAGAGGTAAATCATGAATTTCTTATACCAGTGGCGTAATTCACAACGAACCCGAGTTCCGACTAGAGTTATCCGGGTTCCTTAACGGAAAGAGTTTTAACCCTAGTGACGTCATATGAACTTCTGATCCCGACTATTTGCAACCTGCTTCGAGCGAGACTTAAACGGGGGAGCGTGGCAATTATTGATGCTGGTGTGTAAATAATCCTAAAATACGAACCTATGAGTTCAGTAATCAGTGATGTTTTTATATGTAAGGCAGATAAATAAGGATTTGTTTAATTGGGCCTTGCAAATAATTGCCATCCTTAATTTAGACAACAAGAAAACGAGCTTTCTGGTGTCGATAATGAAATAAGTTGATACAACACGGAGGCTTACATTTTGAATTTTGACTCCAGACTGGAGATGTGCGTTCACGAGAACCAAGTGTCTGCGCATGCGCCATCGATGCACGTGCCCCCTGATCATACCCTCCTTGAGTTCGTCATGAACTTAGCCAGTATTTCTACGGTCGTGTATCTATTAATATGAAACGGATAACCACTGTGACACAAACTTCCACTCGTCAAGAAGTTCCGATGTCTTCCGCGATGTCTTCCGCGAACCCTTTGCACAATACTATTTCAACAGACCAGATATACACATTCAATTGTATATGGTATTATTTTTTTAGAGCAAATAAGCAGCAGCTAAAACTAATATGAACAGGTTGTAATATGTATGTCGTGAATTTTAATGCTGCTCGGTTATAAACGGTTGCCAAAAAGGATATATTCAGCTACCGCGAGCGTAAGAATAAGGACGAGTTCGATTATCAACAATAGTGTAGTACCCGAAGTCGCGAGCACTTCGCATGTACCTGATCAAGCGTACACAATTCGAACCGTTATTTGCAGGGGTATTCAATACCGATATTTCTATATATGATTTGCTAGACAACAGGAAGAAATTGTAAGCATGATGTTTGATAGTAGACACTGAAATCTGGTCAAACTATAGCAGCTTTAGTTTGTAGTCGAACTTGCCCTGTATGCATAATCAAAACACGACCAACCCTTTAACTTAATGACAGGATCATCTACATATCTCTGGACATCTATCACTGTTTTTACTCCAAACAGTAAGTATATACCTGTTTACCCTGTATGTGTGAACAAAAACCAAATTATAATTGTAACTATTTGCTCACTGTAAATAATTAAATCCGTAAATTTGTACCTATGAATTGAAATTTCAAGCGTGTTAAAAATTGCAATATTAGGTAGCAGTGACAAGGTTATTTTAATCACCCCTGTTGAATATCAAACTGGTGCACGTGTTCTGTGTCAACCCTTTCCAACATACTGACAGCTCTACAGCAGACAACTTTTTTTTTAAAAACCGGCGTTGGAAAAGGAGAAATTTCCCCTTTAGTCAAAGTGTTATTTTTTTATTTATTCATCATGATTTCATTTGAAGAGAGTTTCCATATGTTTACCAAACTGATTTCAAAGTAGTCTGCTGTAGATTACTTGTAACAGTACACTAGGAAGAGTTAATTCCTATTTTCTGTCTGACAGTCAGAGAGACGAAATATCTGTCATCCTTTCATCTGACATTACTTGATTTTGAATCAATCTTTTACTTTGAAATGTTTAATGTTAATACAAAATTAAAGGTAAAATGATAGATCACTGCTGTGCTGCAGGATCCACAAAAATCTAGCAACTTTGTTCATGAGTGCCAACCTCGAATTTATCAATGAAGAGGCGACCAAAATGTCTTATAATTTGATCTGGTTTAAACTTTAAGAAGACACATTACACTTTTTAGCTTGTTCTAAACATTATAATTATTTTTATTTATTGATTTCAGGAGGATGAGCCTAGTCATCCTGGCCTAAGGTTGTAATACAGTCTATTTGATGGAAGACAGTGTTACAGTGGTAGAGCGTCGGCCTCTCGTTCTCGGGTTCGAATCGTGTGATGAGCGGGTTCTGTCTTTCCGATTTTTAGACGCAACAGGCCGTTGCGTGGACAAAATGGCTAAAGCGGAGAGTACTGGTTATGTCTCCAGGAAGCAGTCATTGAGCGTGATTAATATAAGCTCAAAGCTTGTTTCGCAATCGATGTAACATAAATAAATGTGATTATGGTTTATCCATAGTCGAAGGTTATCGGAGGGGAATGGGATGGTTGGCATTATGCAATAAAAAACTCTCTAGGCGAAACATTTTACCGTTATTTTGGACCAAATTTGGCCCGGACAAAACCGGTGTTTAGCATTCTCTATTTTCATTTTCAAACAATCATTTCCAGTTCATCATATACACATTTACAATGATTTTAAACTCAATGTCATATATTCAATGCATTCTGGTGATGATATACACTCATTTCTACGCAAGCAAAGTATTTTTAGGGACAATTTGGGTCAGCATGACAGAGGATGTGTAGATCAGCATGACAGCGGATGTATTTGGCTTAGTTTGACCTTTAAATTCTACCCTAGGATGAGAAGAACGAGTGAAAAAGTTAAAGGTAAAATCAATAATCATCTATCTTACTAAAGAGAAGTATGTTTATTTTAGGCTGTTTATACAGTAACTAGTTTTAATTGTTTGAATGATAGTGATGATGTTGAATGATTTGTCCTATTTAGCCATATTTCGTTGGTTCATTTGCCAGTGTATGGCAGTGGGAACATTGCAATTCTTGGTATGCTCACTCGTTCTAATATGTAGGTACCCACATGCCGAATTGAATTAAATTCAGCAAAATTTGCATGGATAAGTGTGATCAGGATGCTTGGAGGATTAAGCGGTATCTTTTCGAGCCGTCTCGCGAGAAAACCAACATTATAGTCTTTGCGTAATGAATCGACCCAGATCACCAGGGCCGCTTTCGGTCTAAGGGGTATAGATGTATAGATTAATGATTCCAGAAAAAGAAACTCTAAAGGTGGCGTTTACGCAGAGTCCACAATGTTGATTTCCCCAATGGATAGTTGTGCTTTCTTTCTATTTTTGAACACATAAGAATAATGCCCACGAGAAACAACAACAAAAGAGATCTTGCCTCAGCATTGGCCAGCCGGGTGGAAAAGAAAAGGTCGAGAAAAGATAAGGATGATGTGGAGACAATTACAGCTGGGGAGGCAGAGGCGGCGCCTGTGAATATTGAATTTACTGTAGCAGAGACGTCGGCAGAGTCAGAGGGTACATGTATATGGCAAACGGTAGATGTATATTTAAATTTAGCTCCTAAGTTTGACAATGTACCACCGATGAAACATAGTGCCCAAAATCAAATCAGCTGCAAAGTGTCCATGCAAGTTCGGGAAAAACTAATAGCGGGTCGCTTAATTTATCTCTGTACCCTCCTTAACTCCAGTGAATCCAAACAGGATCATCATAGAATAGGCTTAGATCCAAATGGCGATCTTATTTTGAAGGGTCAACATTCTAGCCCCAACATTACAGATATTGGTGCATGGACTGATGCAATGGCGGTCTTTTTCCAGTTTATATATGTGTCTGTCTTGTATGCTAAGCAATATGGTGGATTAGGATGAAGGTCATAATGACATGACCAGCAATTTCATCTGCGACTTTCTGCTGACCCTGTCAATAGATCAATTGAATAAATTGATGACAAACTTTGGCTGCTTTATATGTCTGCCCATTTCCAAAGTCAGTCCGTTCCGCAGGCTAGCAAATTAGCACAGACGAGATGCTTTGAATACAACTTCAGGCAATGTAACAACTGTCGATGTATTTATCGTCATGTTTATTTGAATTGTAATGGGAATCATCCTTCCTTCTAGGTATTGTTGGTTTCGGAAGAAGGGGCCAACAATTTACAGAGACCATGTCGCAACAAAAACCAAGAGGTTAAAACCAGTCCTGGCAGCGTGGACCACAGTGAAATAGCTGACACACCAGTAAATGTAAACCAACAATGTAAATGATTTGAATTTATATCCTTATAAAATACAGGCAACCATTGTACTTGATGGTTTCACCTTTGGTTGTAAGATATGTTGTTTTGGCCCAAGAACGGGTTCGGAAAGTCGGAATTTAAAGTCGGCTCACCTGCAACCTGATTAGCTTGGGAACCAAATCAACAAAGAAATAGCTATGGGAAGGATGGCAGGTCCTTATAACGAAGCACCGTTGATTATCTTAAGGTTTCACTAGTGGGCTAAGCAAGAGAGGGCTTCCAGCTAAATCAGCTTTAAAGGGCAAGCCCCAATATTATTATTCTAAAGATTTAGATACCTAAATTAATAGCTTAAGCCCCATATTTTCTATAAGCAATAGTCATAGTCAAATTCTATAACCCAAAGAATGAAACCAGTCAACCCTGGTATTCAGAGGTAGGCAGCTTCAAATAGAAGGTTAACATATTGAGTAAATGCAACACAAATTTACATATTTAAATATCACATAATAAACACCAGACCGAAAGGTTCGCTGACAACCACAACAGGCAGAAAAAGGGAAGTTTAAACTAATAATGAAGGTGAACCCAAGAGAACAAGTCAGAAAACGTCAATTCGACCCTGTGGAGAACCACAGACATAACTGTCGAAATCCGCAAACAATTGATATATTTTCTGAGATTCACTGCTCTTTAATCTTTCCCACATAGTCTGCAGCAGACAAATCTTGAAAACATTGTGACAAAAGGACAAATTGTACTGAACAAGCAATTTCTCCTTTTACCACAATGATTTCAATTTTTCCAGTAATTATACTTTCATTTATACATATTTTCCATCTTTTTGCTTAGATGTCTTATTGTTTTCAAAAGTGTCTGCTGCAGATTTGTTGTAAGTGTATTTTGTACATAACTCAAAATACTTGTTCAGACAGTGATAACTGTAGAACAGCCTGTGAATGCACATGACACCCTGGATCTATTGTTCACAAATGTTACCAGGTACCTTTGCCCAAGAACAAACTCATTAAATGTCTTGATTTTATGAATGTTTTCCTACTAGTGTGTATATAAGAATATGCAATGTTTATTGCAGGGATGACTATGTAATGCTTCTTTGTAATTTCCAACTATGGGAAACACTTATTTAATTTTATTTACAGAAGTATGCGGCCCCTTTAGCGATGAAGCTGTACGGTTGGTGGAGCTATATTAAGGATCCATTTCTCACTTCACCGGCTGAACTCTTCAGTAGGCTCTTTCCACAGATGGCGAAGTCTTAGATGTAGATATGGCTAAAGCATTGGGACCATACAGGTTAATGTGTAACCCTCTTCCTGCTCATTACACAGAATAGAATGACAATTTATTTTAATGTTTGTTAATTCTTTCCCATATATAAGTATGCAGATGATTTTGAAAAAATATTTAAAGGAAAGTATAATTATATAATAGAATTTTAAACATTGTGGCAAATGGAGCAATTTCTCATTTCAAAGGTTCAAGGTGAGATATTCTGATAACCGTATGTCTGTTGTCTGTCGTAAAGTTTTTGCTTTAAGCAACAACTCCTCCTTAGCAACTGGACCATTTTCAACCTTACTTCCCATGAATGATTCTTTGGTGGTCAACTTTCAAAACCGTTCAAAGATTTTAATTAGATGAAAAAAAGAATTTGGTTACTACTTCATCAGAAAGGGGGAACATGACAAATCTTTAAAATTCTTCTCTGCTGAATCCGCTTGTAGGCTTCCAACATAATTTAATAGAAATGTTTCTTGGTTAACCCTTTACAACAATTGTTCAAGCCATATTGATTGGTTGAAAAACAGAGAAAGTGCTTGTCTGATTCCATGATGATTTAGTCAAATGTTTCTAGGATAACCATCTACGAACAATTGCTCTAGTACTATTGACATCATATCCAGATGGTATTTGAAAGGGGGCAAATTGACAAAACTTCATAATTCATTTATATGAAAGTGCTTGTCTGATTTAAAACACGATTTGGCTAAAATGTTCATATAGTGACCTTCTACGTAAGTATTTTGAAGCTGTTTAGATTAGTTGCAAAACATTTCCACCGGGTGTCATACACGAGGGTGTCATACACGACCGCAAATAATTCAACTTTTCCCCTTTAAACTACATCTCCTAAATAAGTAGACAGATATATAAACAATCCTTCACAGGAAAGACTTTTGGTGGTTTTTTTAAAAATGTTTTCAAATATTTCAATTTTATTAAATATGTATCAGACGTTGGGTGGCTGATTCAAATTTAAAAATTCTTCTCTTCTGAATCCACTTATCTGATTCCAAGATAATTTGGTATAAATATTCCCTTGGATGACCATATGCAAATGTCATTCAAGCCATATTGATTGGTTAAATGGACTTTTCCCTTTTAATAAGATTCCCTCTTAAACCACTTGACCAATATAAACCAACGTTTACAGGAATGTTCTTGTGGCGGTCCTCTTTCAAAGTCGTTCAAAGATATAAAAAACCTTATTTTAAAATGTCCTTTGTAATATGCTATTCCAATTAAAGTTTCTATACCATCTCTCAGGTGAATGATATATGGCCAAGTTCCGCCTCTTGTAGTACATCACCTGAACCGAAGGCTCACCTAACCTGCATATAATTGGATCACTCTTCGAGACATTTGAAAGCATTGTAGAAAGTGTTCATATTGCTTAATTTAATGAATGTTAATAGAATACTAAATACTTACTGATAATTAATGTTTTGAATATAAAAGAGTACAAGGAAATACTTGCGAGCAATTAGTTAACAAAATGTTTCACATGTTAATATCATTTTAGCCTAATTGGTTAGAGTTACCTGTATTTGTTTTTATGTATTATCATGGCCAAAACCCGATTTGTTTATTTGTTAAACGTGATGTTAAAATAAATGATCACTATTTGTAACTTTTTTATTAAATTAAAACAAACATTTAATTCAATGCTATTTTTTATAACTAGAACCCCTATATTTCAATTGGAGCCATATGCAGCTGGCAATAATTCTCTCAAAGACAGACAGCACATCTATTTTAATCCTTGCTAAACACTTTTTATAAATAAAACAAATTTTCGATCACATGATCTTTAACAAGATTTAAAAATAAAGGAAATTTTAGTGCAGTCCATTCTTTTGTTGAAGAGATAAAATTGTGATAAAATTGTGATTGACTGCACTTGGATTTTCCGTGTGTTTTTTCTTTTTTAAATCTTGATTAAGACCAAGTGGTCAAAAGTTGATAATTATTTTATTGATATAAAGTCTTTACTGATATTCTTCCCTTAACATACCTAATATACAAATATTCCCCTTATCATCTATACTTGGTAGCGACGCGGGTTGTCAATCCAGGGGTTGTGAGGTCCGTCAACATTCTTTCCGACGTTTGACAAAGTCAATGTCTTCCAACAATTGCTAATGTGGAAAAGCTGTTAATGTGGAAAAGCAGTCATATAACGGCGGCCTGTACACCTACGCATGAGTTTCCTGGCTTTCTAACACCAGTAATCCACAGAACCATCTTTCCAAGCATCGCCCATTGTAGTCCAGTCAGTAAGTGGGGGAAAATGGGCTTAACATCAAACTAATTGCAACAGAAATGATATTATTGTTTTTTGATAGTTTAATACCTATACTTTCACTGGTAAAAAATCTACAAAAATCTATAGAGGGGAAATTGTTATGTTTCCCTTGTTTATAGGATTACCCAAAAGGTAGAAAACACCAACTGTTTTCAACATAATGTTTCTAAGTATCTATGCAAGGAACACATTTAAGTGGATATTGTACCTTAGTTTTTACATATATCTAACACACATGTAATCTGAATATAACATGAACTTATAAAAAATGATTTTGCTAACTTTATATCAATTTATAAAGATGTGTGAGCATACTTCGAGGTATATCTTACCCCACCCACTTGTGCAAGCAGGCATACACATAACACTAAACATGGCCATAACGTAACTTAGATATAGAAGCAATCAATCAATTTGAGCAAAGGCTTGCGCAAAAGACAGGCAACAAACAGGTTGACTAATGCACACCTGAAGAGAAATATTAAAAACATTGTAGAAAAAGAGGACTTTGCTCTTACAAAGCATACCTTTTCAACCCTGTTTCACATTTTGTCCCAGATTTTAATAATTTTGCATACTCAATAGCTATTCAAGGATGGTTTAAATTTCTCCGAAATATCTATGTTTTGACTCCCGTATTAAAAAACAAAACAAAGAAAACATTGCTGACAAAAGGAGCCATTTCCACTTTACCTACAAAGTTTTCAACACTGTTTATAAACAGTTCTTCAAAATTTCAAAATATTACATTTTGCTTCACAATATTACCAAAGATAATGCATTTAAATCTGCACATCGGGGAAAAACAGTATAGTGCAAGACTAAGGATACAGGGAGATATACTTATTACTTTAACCCTTTTCCTCATACGACAGTTCTGCAGCAGACGACTTTGAACATATTTTGTCAAAAAATAGAAAATCTCCATAATTGAATGGATAACCTATGACAAAAAGTGGAAAACATTGTGGCAAAAGGAGAAATTGCACGTTTTGTGCAATTTCTTCTTTTGTCACTATGTTTTCAAAAAAACATCTGCTGCAGAGGCGTCAGAAAACGTCTAAATGAGGGAAAGGGTTAAGAACTTACAGACTAGTCTCTAATATAACTACAATGATAGATTCAACAATGTAGGAATGACTGGAAATATATGGACAGCATTGACTGTTTACCTGCTAGGATATTTCTGCTTTGGAAACAATGAGGAAAATAGTCAACATACAGAACATATGTTTGGCTAAAATAGACAGTTGAAAAACATATTGAAAAAGACAAATTGCTCTCTGAAAAATTTCTTATATTCCTATTGTTTTGTCAAAAGCCGTTTGCAGCTGCGGTTTCAAAAGTCATCTATTCAGTAAAAGGTTAAAGACATGAACACTTTCTAAAAAAAATACACTTATCCACAGTTTGCTTATTCATTCATTACATATGTTCATCCACCAGTATGTCTCCAGGTACATCTATAATTGAAACGTGTGTACATTGAATACCACGACATTCACCGCAGGCAACTGAACACTCAAGTCCGAGTCTTTTTTTAGTCACAGTTTTCTTTACAGTGGCATTTGATAACTTTCAATAAGCTTTCTGGTGCTGGTGCTAAATCAGTTTTAAATGGAAAGAGTTGATTGTTTTTTTCATACCAACCCCATTCAGTAGGCCATAAGTCAGTGTTGTCATTTCTCCAGCATTGGACTTGGTAATACACTCTCATAGAATGGTATTTTGCTGCTGCTGATGTTGGAGGAATAGAAAGAACTTGAACACATGTTTCTTATATTGTTACTTTCCTTGCAAACTTCCTAAACCTCAGTAAATCTAATCCTTCTGATTCATAACCACCTAAAAGAGCAACCATTGCATTTTCACCAGCTCTTAGTATTTCAGTGTTATCACTACTTTTATAAAATACCTCTGCATATAACTGAAACTGTTTGTCAGTAATTAACCGTTTTAACGCCATCCCTTTACCAATTCCATGGATTTTAGAAGAGGAGTTACATCCTGTGAAATCATGAATAAAAGGCAGAAGTTTACACACTGTTTGTCCTAGAACTAGTTTTGTTTTCTTTATGTCCCAAATTCTTGAACAACTACTGATCTGCTGCTTTGATCCGGATTTAAATAGTATGTCAAAGTGTTCTAAATTTGCATAAAAGCAGAGTAATATCAAAAGATCAGTGTCTTCACCTACCAGTACAGTTTTGCTTTTCTTTGCATTGTCAATGGTTGTTTTGACAATCAATACATCTGCATCATCTCTGGCATGAAACACACAACAATTGACACTTAATCTGGTTCCAAGCATGTTAATACATTGTTGTTTATTTTCTGGGTTTTATAGGAATTTTGACTTTCTTTCCTTTAAACAGAGTACTTTCTTTGAAATGAACATTTGTGCAAAATATACCATGTGAACGTTTAATATATGCTATATCTTTTATTGACGGCCCGGACATACCAATCTAAAACAATCACAGGATTTTTGTATTGCTTCGACACATGATCTGTATAAACATCACATATTTCGGCAAATGTAGAGCCATGTGCCCAATCATCCGAACGTTTGATGTACAATTGTTCTATACTTTTTTGAAAATCTAATGTTCGCACTGCATAAACATCATGACTCCTCTTATTTCCGTGTATCTTTGCTGTTTGTCCACAAAACAAACATTTGTCTTTAAAGCTAAAGGAATCACTACCAGGTCTGAGAACTCTAATTTCATTTTATTTTTTATTTTTTAGAACTTTTGTCAGCTTTAATACATTCAATATTGCAGTACCGTTTCTGACACTCTACATGCACAAATTGTCCAGGAAACGAAATCAAACTGTTTCCTCTCCCAGTACTGGCTTCATTTACACCAATGCATCCTTTTTTGCTAAGTTTTGCTTTTTGGGAATCATTTTCTTCCATTTTCTTCCATACAAATAATACAGGTATCGTTTTCCATCTGAAAAAAATTGAAACTTCAATGAAACATTTTTTTAAATACTTGAATTTACTAAATGATCATATTTGAATAGAATATTAGTTCACATTTCTCTTAACATTAACCCTTTCCCTCATATAGACGCTTTTTCAAATCTAATCAATCATCTAACTTTGATTGATAGACTTTCCATATTTTAGCTTAGATGTATTCAAAGTTATCTGCTGCAGGTTTATTGTATGTGGGACAGGGTTAAATAATCTTTCTTTGTTTATGCCTCCTTGTGCAGTATTTCAGTCTTGTCATGGTGTTTCATTGAAATGAAATAGTATGTTAATATATGAATATATCTACAAATCATGACTTAACTCAGAATCGAACCCGATTCCTTCGCTCCAGAGGTAAAAGCTCTATCCACTACACAGACAGATGGACACACAGATAGATACACAACATATTAATTATTCTCAAGTTTCTTCCTGGCAAGGCAGATTACGCAACAATATGTTACATATGTGGTGTAATGGTAGAGGGTATGCCCCACATACGGGTGGTCGCCGGGCTCAATCTCCGGCCGGGTCATACCAAATACTTTATAAATGGTAGTGATGGCTTTCCCTCCTTGGGTTGAGGGCTTAGTATTTGGAATAATTGTTGAAAGTGGAGTAAAACACCTACACAAACAAACAAATATATATTGAGATTAGTAATTTTCCAATTAATGTTCTTCGCACATGAGCATACATATGTATGTGTTTTGTGTGTTTTCGAGACATTCTTATAACTGTTAACTAGTATATAACTAAACAGATAAACATTAAGTTTTATTAATGTTTCATTAAACAGTTAAAAATGTAACAGTATTCATGTAAACCCATTGAATACTCATATAATATACATTTTCTAAGAGCCCTCGAAAATCCGTGACAATTTGCATTAAGCTACATACCATACTTTTACAAGTATCCAATGTACCATTGACAAGAATATTAATATTTACTCCAGCAATTAATGTGAAAAAAATATAAACACTTACCTCATATCATTGATTGTTTTGTGTTTATCTGTTGAAATTCGTTTTGCAGACTAATCCATCTTGGGTCATCTAGAGGCTTGGATCAAAGTGTTGAAAGTCATACTTACCCCTCTGATTTTTATCATTTCTAAAGGCATAATGCTATCTTTGAAGTATTAAAACGCTTTAATGTTATTAAAACAAAAGTTATTGATTTGGAGATCCTTTAAAACAAAAATCTATGTTAATGATTTATTTTGCAATTTAATTGCATGTGATCTATTAAAAATCAGTTAAGAGCTTGGTATATAGGTCAAAGTACGGTGAGTATCCAAAATAAGCACATATTTTGTTTTCTTCAAAGTCATTTATTTCAGTTATTGCTGCGTAGATTTTTGTAGATTTTAGATATGTTGTTATATATTCTATAAACTTCATTTTATTTAATAAAACATTTCTGTTGCAATTAGTTTGATGTTCAAGTATTTTCTGACTGGACTATTGGTGAAAAACGAATGACGATTGTCAGAATGACTTTTGTCAAACGTCGGAAAGAATGTTGACCGAGCTGGGGCTCGAACTAACAACCCCTGGATTGGCAGCCCGCGTCGCTATCGTTCTCAAGGAAAACCAACGTGAAAGTATTTATTACACGTGTTGATAAATACCTGCTTTCAAATTCACGCGAAACGATTCAAATGGATACTGCTGTACAGAGTTTTCTTAAAACCTTCTTTGATTCATTGGCGAACAGTGTAGAACACGACAAGACTGCGCGAGTGCGATGGCTGAGCCAGATAAACATTTGAGCCGTTTCACCAGAAAACCAACATTATGGCATCTGCATAATGTATCGACCCAGATCATTTTAATAGAAACAATTAAAACCCCCAGTAAAACTACAGTGAAAGCCAAAAGTTAACTTTAAATTGAAATGACAGATTACCAACTTAAAGACGCATTTGGACGCATCTGCAGCAGACGACTTTTGAAAACGTTTTGAGCAATTTATGCTTTTGCAATAATCTTTTCAATTTTATTCAATAATTGTTGTTTTATTTATAGAGAGTTCCCATATTTTGGCCTAGATGTTTTCATAGTTTACTATATGTTGAAAAGGAATAACCTGATTGGATGTGTAAGATACAACTCGTGAATAGTTCCTAAACTACAATACTAGTAAACCTCCTCTGTCGGCCATTTTGATAGGCAAATTTATTGTATGTTGGATAAAAAAAAAAAATCAAATACAATATGAGCCGTTCCACGAGAAAATTAATATATTGTACGATACAGATCATTCCTTATCAGGGGGATAGAGGTAAAGAGTAATGATTCCTGAAACAAAAAAAGATCCACAGGAGGCGAAAAGTGTATGTCTTTAGTTATCCTACGCGGCTTGCTTAGGATGATCCTGGTCGATACTTTACGCAGAGTCCACAACCCTTGTTTTCTCGCGGGACAGCTGATGTGTTGGATACAGAAAAAATAAAATAAAATATCATTTAACAACTACATATATACACATAATTAAATCAAGCACCCGATATAATCAAACAAAACCTTCAGCGAATTATGGGTATTAAACTCAATTTATGGGTAATGATAAAAACATATGTATTATGATTTGCAAAATAACAATTATAACAAGTACTGATTGTGATTGTAAGCAAGTCACATATATATCCCCAAAACCGGCAAACATTCAATTTTCCTGCCTTTTTAGCGGCCATATTGTAAGTGGCGTGGGACGATAAAATATCCAAATTTCATCGAAATCGGAACATTTTTAGGTTTCGGCGGCCATTTTGAATCTAAAATGGCCACCGCGGGATAAAATTTCAATACCGAAAATGAACTCTCCCCACCTATATCTATCTGAAAACCATATTTCATCGAAATCGGACCTTTTTTAGGTTACGGCGGCCATTTTGAATCTAAAATGGCCGCCGTGGGATAACACTTCTATACCGGAAATGAACTCGCCACACTTATATCTACTTAAAAACCAAATTTCAACGAAATCGGAGCATTTTTATCATTACCCCAATAGCCTAAAGCAGCTGATCTGCCGGTGGTAAAACTTCGGTTGAGCCGTCGGTAGCCACTTCACTAATTCGATACTCATTCTTTTGTTGCCCTCAATTTTATGTGTGATTGTAAGCTGTGTACTATTATTATATTTTTAACATAAATATTAAGCTAAATACAAAAAAAACACGAAGTTACATCTTCTATTTGTCCAACGTTTGTGAAATCTCGTGACTTTAATGGCATATTAATTATGACAGCACTTAGAAAGTTCTCAAGTCTGGTTACAGTTTAACGATTGAATATGCACATTGTCCAACTTTCCATGACAGTTTGACATCCTGTATATAATATGACCCACTCATTCATGACCGCTTCCTTGAAATAATAGTATTGGCCAAATTTTCTGTTAAACTCACCAAAGCATATCGAAGCAGTCTTGGTTTAAAAGTATGTTTAAAACTTGTTTGTTAGAAGCAAATTTAGATTTGATATGTTTGTTTTTTGGATACTTAAAGGACAAGGTTATCAGTCTATCTCGCATACAATAGATGATATTTGTATTGTGACAAAGTGACAACTCTAGTTGGATTACAGTTCTACTTTTGTATATAAATAATCTTCTAGCGTTGGTTGACATGTAAACGGACTGTTCTGGCTCTGGTGACCCGATCTCGCCTCATTTATTGTGCAATAAAAATTGTTCAACATGCTTCATTAACCCAATCGTAAAGCGTTAAAATTTGGTCAGATTTCTATTAGACAGACATCAACCTTGAAGTTGTATAGCGAATTATTGGTCAAAGGGAGATAATGCTAGTTTCGAAAATATACATTTCAAATCATTCTATTTGGATAATCCACGACGAACATTTATATATAGCTACGTTTCGTTTGGTGTCTAAACTAAAAAACTGTTCCTTACCAAAACTCATCAATTAATACTTTCCTCTGTTGCTTTATGAGGCAGGTTTCTTACTACATGTATATACAAGGTCAGTTTTCGTGTGGCAGGTTTCATAAACAAAAAAAACACAGTTAAAGGAATTCGTTTATGTAGCTGCTGCCAGTCTACAATATGATACGTCGAGGAATAGACCTTGCCAAGGTGTGTCAATAGTATTATTTTTATCGGACAAAAAAAAAACCACACGGACTCGGGATGTAACATTGCTAGGAACCTGTTTCAATCAAGTCAGCTTAACATTCAGATTTCCATCATTTTAGATACTGTCGAATTTCAATATGTCGAAATTTATCTGTTTTTCTATTTGTTTTATTGGGTTTCTATCGCCGTTAGCAACATTGTTTCAGTTATATCCAGGCGGCATAACATTTATAAATGATCCCCGGGTAAACAAGCCAGTACTATATATGGTATGAAATGTGCCTTGTCCAAGGGAACAACTACAATGACCGCCGGGAGCAGGAATCGAAAACGGTTTCAAATCACATACGCTATCAAGCGTATACCAAACCCGTAACATATAAAATCAGAATGTAATGTACAAACAATGTGTGATGTTTTTATCAAATAATATGCAGGTCTTACATATTCCGATAGTATGTGTTAATTATTAATTGTATCAAATGCATTGTTAGGATGTTTGTGTCTCTTCATTATTTAGTGCTTTTCACACCTTACACTTGATTTAAACGACACATCTTTATTTAGTCAAACATAAACTATGGTATAGTACACTCTACTATTAAAATAAACATAAACAGAAAGTAAATGTATTACGTGAAGTAAATACATGTACATGTACCTAACTATATACTTAGTCGAGGGATTAAATGCGTTTCTATAATTACAAGTATCGATTGTTTGATTGATTTGAGTGTAACGCCTAATTTAACAGATCTTCAGTTCCCCAGATCAGGATATATATAATTAAAAAGCTAACCATATCTACATGTACATGTTTTATTAGCTATAGTTAAACACATATTTAGATTATACGATAGATTAGAGTTTTGTTTATTACTCTTAATTTACACATTCTTAAAATCTATAATTATACCGCTTTTTTCTGACAACGGGGTATAGGCCTATCCTTGTAATCGATAGTGAAACAGCTACATTCAACGATAGATAACATTTATGTCTATAGTTTCTGATATTTGCCTGTTAATTTGCATGTTTAAACTATATATAAACATTTTTCATTTGCTGACAAAAGCTACATAAGTCTGTGACTTCAAAAAGCAAACGAATATGGATTATATACACTGATATCTTATTGTTTTGTCAAAATAAGTGACTGACGAAGCGAACATTCCAGATATAATCCATTACAGGATAAAAGTCAAAATGGAATTTTATACTGAAAGATACGAAATATAGCATAAGCCTCGGACTTTATAGGGTATAGGCCTACGCTTATGGCTTATAAATATTGAAGTTTTGAAAACAAATTGTTATTGTTCTGTGTAGATAAGTGTCTAATCACTTGTTGGCAGAGGAGCATTCAGAAGTGTCGTCTAACTTTCATTGTAAGTACTCGTCGGAAGATGCAGAAATCATAGAAATTGGATCATTCGAGTATGACTATAGTGGAAATGAATCGAGAAATGTTCTTCCAGGTCCTCACAGGATTCCTACTAACGTCAAAATATCAAAGGTTAACTTAACTTATCAGTAAACGGAAACAAATGATTGACATAAAGTAAACCCGAAAGAAGCATCCACGAAAGTACCACGACACACTACAGCCATACAAAAACCGACCACCAAGAGCCTGGCCAGTAAAGAAAACACGAAGCGTGTTGATACTCCATTATGAGATGTTAGTCTAACGGATTAACATAAAGATGCCGAAAAGAACGAAACAGATCGTCAACAGGGTTTTGAAATGCTTGGTAGTAGACGTCCAACCGATAAGGATGGTCCTTCCACTAATAAACGAAAACAGGTGAGTTAGTTGTCCTTCTTGTTTACAGACCAAATTAAAAGGGCTGTTGTTAGTTTTTCGCCCTGGCATTGTTCGATTACACTACTACTCAAACGTCACAACATTGAAAATAAAACGGTGACTAGAACTTTAACATTTGGCATGCCATGACGGTGATATGATAATAACACTGACATTTTGGTTGGTATTTTCTAAATAAAGCCAGCCCGTAATGATGTCTAATTGTAACAAGTTTGTTTTGTTTTATTTGATTTTTTTTACTTGTGTACAGTATTCCAGTTATATCTTTATTACAGTACAAATCCATGACACTAGGTAATAACGACAAGAAAAGGGCACTCTGACATGGCTGTCATGAGGTGGAATTGAACCTAACACCATGCCTCAATTATTTGATCACTTTTGTTGAATAATAGTGTATCACAGATTCATTTATTAAGGATGATAATTATGCTATGTGCCTGCCTAATATTTTACACACAAATGTCTCATTATTTGTCATAGATCATGTGATTCTGTAATCTCTTAACTGTAATTGTCAGTGATCTGACTTTGAATCAAATAAATACAGAAGGTAAAAGCTGCATCTGGTGATTTGCTTCAGGTAAGATATATATTGGAGGATCCCCAAAATATAAATGAGGCAAGTGTGACAAATTATCTTTATTATAAAGACTCAAGTAATGCAATATAGTCCTAATATCATATAGCTTAAGCTAAAAATACATTAACCCCTTTCCACAAGCCGAAGCATTTTGATGCATTTGCAGCATACAACTGTAAACAAATGTGACAAAAAGAGGTATATTTCACATTTCTCAACTCTATTTGATTATTTTAATTTAATTTATAAACATTTTCTCTTTTGTCTAGATATTTTTAATGTTGTCTGCTTAAAAAAGGTCTCATGTGGGAAAGGTTTCACAAAGCTTTTGCAGTATCAATTTTTATTTTCAACAATGCTTTTTCAGTTGTAGATAGCTTAAAGTATTTACAATTGTGACTTGTTTTCCTTTCCCATTTTCATTTATTTGGATAGTTATTCATTTCGCTTTTAATAATTTATTACATGTACCTCTTTAGGTGTTTATTGTCATTAACTAGGCTATTTATTTCAGTTATCGAAGTAATCGACATGTTTAAAAATATACAAGCTAGTTAATATGTGCTTCTATATGGAATATGGGTTCACTTTTCTTGTTAATTTAAGCCCTTGTCTGAATTTTACTATACATGTAAATCTATTTACCTTGCTTGTTTGTATGGTGTTTTAACCTGCTATCAACATTTTTTTCAGGGAAAGCCATTACTACCATTTTGAAGTCTTTGACGTAAATACAGTTTCTATTGTTACATATGATGACTCTAGTTTAGATTCAGACAAGCGTTAAACTATCAGATAATTTCACTCAAAACTTGAACAGTATTTCAGTTATATCATCAGCTGATGTATTTACACTTTGAATTCAATACATTCACACTTTACCAGCTGCATCCTAATAACATCCGTTCCAAGTAAGAAGGCTCCATATCAAGGGAATGAAACTCCTTCCTTTGTATTGAATGTAACATACATGTCCTAACCCTAATGTATTGTCAGGAGTGGAAACATAAAATTAATGATCTGTTTCATAGTAATTTTTCTAATTTTCCAGATATATAAATTCATCAAGAGGCTAAACATCATATCAGGTAAACCGTTATTCTATTATATGTTTTAACCATTTTCCAACATTTGCTGACAACTCTGCAGCAGACGACTTTTGAAAACATTATGATTTTTTTTTTTTCTATACGAGCAATTTCTACTTTTGCCGAAACAAATTAAAGACATTCTAGGAATTAAACCTTTTTCTGCAGATTTGTTGTACATTGGAAAGGGATAAGAGCTAATTTATAGTTATTTTGTTTAACACAATTTCATTTAAGAC
The DNA here is from genome assembly GCA_031761405.1 of Serripes groenlandicus. Taxonomy (NCBI): domain Eukaryota; kingdom Metazoa; phylum Mollusca; class Bivalvia; order Cardiida; family Cardiidae; genus Serripes; species Serripes groenlandicus. The sequence continues at coordinate 17,551,869 of JASEVX010000006.1, forward strand.
TTTAAAATCGTAAAATGTACATGAAGGTGATATATTTCAATTTATTATAATGAGGTATTTTATTTAGCTCAACTGAGCACTTAGTGCCCCCAGGTGATCAGTTGTGATCACAGTGTGTCTTTCCGTCTACATCGACACCAATTGCCTTGTGAACGCTCTACAGGCTACATTTGGCATTCAATTGTTATGAATGTTTATCAGATCATACATCTCTATCAAATCTTTCTCAAGTTTAAAACTAGATCATTTGAGGTCAAAAACTAGGTCACAATGTGAAATTGAAGCGAAATATTGTGAACACTCTGGAGGCTGCATTTTAATTTGAGCATATTGAAACTTTATTAGAATAATTGTCTTGATTATACCTAGGCTTAGTTCGAATATAGGTCATGTTTGGTCAAGAACTAGGTATCTATGCCAAATTAAAGAAAACTCTTTTAAACTCTCTAGAGACAGTATGAGTTGCTTCAACAGCTTTAAACTTTGTCAGAATCTTTTTCTTGATGATATCTAGGCCAAGTTTAAATATGGGTCATGCCGGGTCTAAAGCTAGGTCACTTCGCCGAATTAATTAAAAATCGTGTGAATACTGTCCTCATGATAACTAATCTAAGTTCCTTTGAAGGTCATGTCATGTCAAAAACTATGTCAATAGGCTAAATTTGAGAAAAAATCTTAACAATCTAGACATTGCATTATTTGTATATGCAGCTTAACACTATGTAAGACTGTTTGTCTTGACAATATAAAGACCAATTTCGAAAGATGGGTCATGTCGGTTTAGGTGACTAGGTCAAATTGAAGGAGAATCAGGTCAAGACTCTGGAAACCATAATTTTAACTTGAGTACTTTGAAATTTTGTTATAAGTATTGTCTTCAGGATATATTAGACAAATTCAAATATGAGTGATGTTGGGTAAAATACACGCTCACTAGGCCTGATTTAAAGGAAATCTTGACTGCAAAATAAGTTATTGTCATTAATATGTGCTTTACTTAACTCAGGGCAGCGTTCCAATTAATGTAAAATTACAGATTTGGTTATTTTGCAATTAATTATTTTTTTTGAAATTGTATTTTCTTGAAATTACACTATGTTTCGGTCAACATTTTGGACCATTTTGGCCTGTTTTCAAAATTCAAAATGTGGCTCTTTCAAAGGTGGCCTCTGCGTGGCAAGGGCTGGGCATCATTATTCTATTTAGATATTGATGGCTAACAACCTCATTTTTTTTCAAAATTACACTTCATGTGTCGTTCTTTATTGTATGCACAGGAATCTGCCGTGGCCCTGTGGTCTAGCGTCCATATTGTGGATCTAGGCGTCCCTGGGTTCGATTCGCAGTTGGTTTTTGGTCATGGCAAGGTACATTTACTAGCCAATTACTGGTTCATTTATCGAGGGATCATGAATAAATGAACAGCTTCCGTAATATAAACTTAAGTAATGTTGAAAATGATATAAAATCCCTATAAAAAGCAAATAATTATTGTATGCATTAAACTGATTTATTGATATGTGACTAACTGCAAATATTTCTCAGGATTAAGCACGGATAATACAAAAGGCCCTGGTCATGACGATTACAGAGCTCTTTGATAACATGAAACTGAAGACATGGGAGAACTCTCCTGAACTGTAAGAGTAATTGGAGCTAAGGATTTAAATATGTTTCTTCTGTTGAATATTATTATGTAATATCTTGTTCTGTTCTGTTTTATGCTCGTTTTGAGGCTGTGCATTTTCCATATTAATATTTCACATCAATTGTCAAAATGCGTCTCTATGAGGGGAACGGGAAAAAAACCGTTTTATAATATTTCACATAAATTGTGAAGCAATTCATTACAACTGTCAATAACCGTTTACATGTAGGTGTTAAGATACAGGTATTGTAAAGACTGTGCTTCTAGTATCAATGTAGGACCCGACGAACCGGCACACCCGCGCCATCTGATCAGCCTCTACACTTCTGTCTTCATTGGTTAAGTACATTTTTTTTTTTCATTTTCACATTGATTTTGAAGCAAGATTTTCCGTTTTCCTCACACAGCCGCTTCTAACGCTTCTGTAGCAAATTTGTCATAATGTTTTTTTGAACTGTTTTCAATCATTAATATTTCATATATATAGCTATTTCATATTTTTGCATCGATGTTTTCACAATGGTTTGCTGCAGATTTGATGTATGTGGAAAAAGATTATCTACTGAAACAGATAATTGTGAAGCCTAAAGTACATGCATAGAAACATGTGAGCCGGTACGTCTGAGAAGCCTGCATTTTGCTGTCGGCTCAATTACGCATTTTACCTTCATATTCCCAGAACTGGCCATGTTCTCCTCAAAATACAAACCTGGACGAATCCATTTTACAAAATCAATATTGAAAGGGTTTATCACTCTAGATGTCTGCTTCTTGGATGGATACTAAAACCGTTCTCGCACCCAATCTTGTACTGGGGTTCCAAATATGGGAATCGCGCTCACTATTATCGAACTCGTAACCATCGGAGCATGACATCGGCGTTCAGCTTTAAGTTGGCTGGCTCCAGAACATAGGATATTTTTAAAATTCATATTTGAGCCGCGTCTATCGATTTGAAGGTCTTATTGACTCTCCGGAATGGAAGCCGAGCCCCGGTAGTTCCGTCGGTAAAGACGCAGGATATCAATCCAAGGATTGTGAGTTCGAACCCCAGCTCGGCCAACATTCCTTCCGTCGTCTGTCATTGTGACAAGCATCATTCGTCTCCCACCAATGAGCTAACAGTCTATGTGGTAAAGCCACCAGTTGCTTGGAAATATTGTTGTGTGGATTACTGGTTTGAGAAAGCCAGGAAACACAGGAAAGGGTGAACTGGCCGCCGTGATATGTCTGAACAATTGTTAAAACGGCGTAAAATTCCCAATCAATCTATCAGTCAATCCGTAATGGGATCATATAAAGTTATATTGGCTTTAAATTTGTTGGGCTACAGTTTTAGTTTCTTTTGTCAAAGGATATATATATAATTTATATATCTAAATGACATTTAAAACGGAATGTGAAGACTTTGGTGAGGCTGTGAGTCTTCACTGTACGTAGCTGCAAAAAACAAGACTTTAAACATGGTAATAATGGCTACCCTCCTGGGCACTCAATGTTGCGGGGTTTGCATTACGACTGACTGGCTGGTGTCAGGACGAATAGACCAGTAGTTCTAGCAATTTACCCAGGAAACGCTGTAATATAACTGATAAATTGTTGAAAGCGGCGTAAAACACAACTATAATTATATATATATAAATACAAAATCGCAATCTTATAGCGGTACTAGGCTAAGAACTGTACCTTTTACAAGGAAACTCCACCATGACCGCCGAGATCGGGTATCGAACCGGGGACGTTCGATTTCAAATAGCACACGCTACCCAAATTATTTCGATCTCCTAAAAAAATCAGAAAGTATTGAACAAAAAATGTGTTATTTATTTGCGAATTTATGTATGTAGTTCTTATATATTTTCCGATAATATGGTTGTATCATGAAGTGTTCATATGTTTATGTCTCTTCTTTATTTAGCGCTTTTAACCACTTACCGTTCATTTTAACAACACTTCGCTGTTAAATTAAACAGAACAGAACAGAACAGAAGTTTATTCATATGACTTGAACACATATGGTTCATCGTCAAAATATTAACAATATACATGTGCATACGAAAATAGACATACAGTTTAACAAAATACTATTGTGAATTAATAATGCACTTCCCAAGAAGGCGGAACAAATGTTTGAAATGAGAGGAATATATATAAGATATTCGGATAAAGAGTTTAGTGCTATGTTTTCCTGACATGTTAAGCAATAAGCTTAACATGAAAAGGAGCCATATTACTCAACGTCTAATCATTTATTACATTAAGTATACATTTTGTTTTGTCGTTAGCTTTTGTATAGTTTATTCCAATGGCATTAAAAACTTTTAGATTTTATGAGTTTAACATAGAAATGAATTTGTACGTATTACAATTTCTGTAATACATTTTCTTTATATATATATATCTGTCTTAGTTCTTGATAAAAGGACAAACTGGCCTAAAATGAAACTCGTCTTCAATGTCATTTAAATTGAAACGAGTACATTTCCTATCTTTTATATTGATTGTTCTATGTCTGCCAGTTTCAATAAGTAATTGATGTGATGATAAACGTAATCTCGCAACGGCATTTCTGAAAGTTGGAACATTTATGCTTTTAAGGTAACAAGACCTATCAAAAGTTGTTTTAAGATTTTTGTATAAAATTTGTGAAGGTTTATTATTTACGTAAATATAACTTTCAGCTATGACGTAAAACTGGAATGAACTTCTTTATGTTAACAGATACTCGGAATAACCATACATCATGACATCTAATAGTCTGTAGTAAATGTTTAACTTTTCTGACCCAATTGGCAGTGGAATCATTACTTTTTGTATTAATCGTAGTTTATTACTTTTGAAAGGATAGAATTATTTCCCTTTTCTGTAAAAAGTTTCATAAAATATTTAATAATTCTAATTTAAATAATGACATAGAGTGGACATCTTCCAAACTATCCATATATAGCAGAATTGCTAGTTGAGGGTTTTAATTTTAATAACGTCTTAAGAAATTTTCTGTGCAATCTTTTTTCCAGTTCACTAGTTAAGAAGCCCCACACTTCACCCGGGTATTAAATAAAAGACGCGACATAGGAATCAAATAAATGAAGCATAATCTTTAACGGATTTTTATTACTTTTAGTGATAGTGAATAAATCGCTCAGAGCTCGATTAGCTTTACCAACCATTGTGTTAATAGCATTATGGAATATCCCGTTATTTGTAAAACAATTCCTATGTAATTGAAATTGGGCAATCTTTCTATACTTTTTCCACGATATTTAAAATATGATTAATTTTGAGCCTTTCTGCCTTTTTGAAAAACAACTATTTTGTTTTTTTTCAGCATTAACTGTTAGTTTCAACTTTTTACAATATTATTCAGAAGCATACAATACATTGTGTAGACCGTCCTCAGTATCTGAAATTAAAACTGAGTCGTCAATAAATAAATTGATAATTGATCAAGCGTAAAGTCGTGATCTGTATTCTATTGAAAAAATACCACAATGTCGTTTACAAACAATGAACATAATATTGACATGGTCTCTCCCTGCAATAACCCAACTTTACAATCGAAGCGATCAGATACATTTTTAGATGTTTAACACACAGTTTTACATCTTTGTACAATGTACGAATGACACTTAATAATTTGCCAGTAACACCTTGTTTAATCAATTTAAACCACAAGCCGTTTCGATAAATAGAATCGAAACATTTTTGTAAATCAATGAAACAACAGAACAATTGTTTCTTATCACGGAATTGTTTCTGAACATAGCGTCTACTTTACTGAAATTAGCTTTAAAGCCAAATTGTGCATCAATGATCACATCATATTTTACCACCATATTTGTAAACGCTCATTCATTAAAGATGTAAATAGTTTGTATTGATTAACTTATGACATTGATATCATTGTTTTGTCAAAATTAGTGACTAACGAAGTGAAAATTCCAGATCGAATCCATATACAGAATTACAATAAAAATGAAAATTTACACTGAAACATACTAAATATAACATAACCACTGGACTGTATAAGGCATAGGCCTATGCTTATGGATTATAAACATTAATGTTTGTAAAAAATTTAATTATTGTTTTGTGCAGATTAGTGACTGACCATACTGAACTTTTCAAATCAAATCCATATAAAAGTTAAAATCAAAATGAAATTCCCTACTGAAACATACGAAACATTACGAGTTTCATTTGTTTACACTGAAATGGCAAATAGATGTTAGAGTGCGTTCTCATTGATATGTTGCGTTACAATGGTTTGTGAGAATATGTTAAAATTCGAGAAAAAGTCACCGCAAAACAGAAATTCCTATGCAAAATAGAACACTTGTGCGACGAAGAGAAAGTTCTACTTTACTTAACGAGGGATGCCATTTTATTAGACGAGAATATATGACATCATCCTATCAATATCCATTTGCGATTTCAAATAAATATTCAAAATTGCCATGGACAATGTTATGTTTTCGTTTGTAATGTAAAATGTAAACAAAAATACATACAGATGGGATATTTTAGATGCGGAATTTAGTCCAGCATGAAATAAAACATCAACAAAAGGAAAACATTTTTTTTTATTAAGTACAATACATTGCCAATACTTATAAATAATAGAGCGTTTAATTTGTGTCTATCTGAAAGGAGATAAGAATGAATCTTTATCTTAAACCATCAGATATAAGGTATTCACAAGATAGTATAAGCAAGTATTTCATAGACAGAACTACACTGATTGGAAAAATCTTGGTCGACATTTGTGAAGGAAGGTAAAACTAGCAACATATTGATTGGTTGATATTTCTTCGCCCCAATTTTCTACCAACTAGTTGAGCCGCGATAGCTTACATCTAGTCGGTAATAGGGGTAGGTATTCAAATGTTGTGAATTTAAACCTCCCTCAACCAATCATTATTTTAGACGATTGATAAACGTTATTGATCTTTAACCAATAGGGTAAACCCATGCATGTAATGTTGTTAAGATACTGTTGCGAGAAAGCCAGAAAAAAGCTCCATTGTTAACTGATCTGGCAGCCGTGATATAAATAGAAATAAAACATTTTAAAAACGGCTTTAAACTCCGACCAATCAATCAATTAATAGAGGTTCAATTTAATGATAAAGTAATACCTCAATATATAAAAGCATACTTCTCAATTTGTGTTTCCCTTATAGTTTGTAAAACATAAATGTTGGAATATATTTAAGTAAATCAATAAGTTGACATAAATAGTTACCTTGATGACTAACAATACTTGTAAAGAATAGAAATAGTTTCTATTAGGGAAACTAGAATGGTGACATATACCGTTAAGTATTTAAGTACTACTTATCACTAAGTTAAGTTGGTGGACGTGAACCCAGTACACATAACAGCATTGGAGTTTCCTTTGACTTCACTTATAAATCTAGAGGAAAAAATTCAACCCTATTATACCAAAGTTAATTTTTACATTGTGATCAAGAATATAAACTTACATTGCCATACCAGATCGACAATATACATATACAACCGCCTATGCGATGGGAGATACGACATTCAGCATTACTATGTAAACCGACATAAAGGCCATTGCGACAAGTGTATACCAAATCAGCCTGCGCATTTTGCAGTTTAAATTCACATATTTATTATAACGAAAGAATAAAGAGTTTTGTCAATTTTTGTTTACAGATGCAGGATTTCAGATATACCCAGATTTTTTGCAAAGATGATAAACGACAATTGGGTCACAGTTGACAATCGTCGTCTTTGGGTTTTTTTAACACATTGAAAGACTAGGGAAATGAACGGAGATACCAGTCTGTAAAGCAACGTCTATTCCCAAACGTAAATGTACCTCTGATACCAATGGAGCTTCGATTATCATCCGAGGTAATCCTGGTGGGAGGTGGCATTTAAAACCAACACCACAGCCACCTCGTCCTACAACAAGTAATATCGAAGCTGACAAAACGCAGTATAGTATGTATGGAGAATAACAGTCGGTGGCAAATAGGTATGGACGAAATGTAGGACCTTTTACCAACTTCACATCTGTTCGTCTTACATCTGCCATAATTTCCCTGCTAAATTCCCCGTTTCCTACTAGATCATCACCAACAAACAACAGGATATGATCGCCATGGAACGCATACCAATGAGACTCATTAGGTACAACTTGTAAGCCCTGTATTTGTTCAGGAAAAGGTAAATAAGTTTAAGCAACAATTAAATGAGAGGAATAAAGATGAAACAAATGGTCTTAACACGAGACATACCCAGCAAGTTGTTTCTCGCGTCGGACAAAGCTTGTTTGGTTTCCTGCCTCGAATAGAAGCGATGGAACCGAGGAATGGGGACTTTTCTGCTACTTCATTACTTCGACAAATGTCGATGGAAAGTAATACTTTTAGAATGCAGTCAGTTAATGTTTGTATGCTTTAACAACAGGCAGAAAATGAACGAAGGCTTTTGGCAGTGGAGCAATCATCAACATCGTCTAATTTACATTGGTGGTAAACGTCCAACAGATAAAGATGGTCCTTTTGCTAAAAAAAAAAGAAAAGTGAATCAGTTGTCCTTCTTGAAGACAGACCAAATAAAAAGAGCTCGTACCTTTGCATGATTGTATCCACTTTCCAATGCTTCAATATTTTTAATTGGACTGTTTCAGCCTTGAATTAGAAGAGTCGGTTGTAGCAAAGCTGTCCTGAATACTTTAACACTATTGCAATGCCTATATGGCTCTCTTGTTTAAATAACGGTTTCATTATCAAAGGATTTCAATTCGTCAGCAGTTATTAACATTGCATTAACCATTTTGATGCCAGACTGCAAGCTGAATTTAAACAACCATGCACACTAATGGGATACCCCATATTTGATTCACAATGCTAGTAACAGTGCTATTTGTATGTCGCTTTTCTTGGCTGGATGAAAACTGCGACTCACAGCTTCTGTTTGTCGATATGTCCCTCACTCTTAGACTTTCTTTTTTATTTGTTATTGCTATGCGTCAAGTGTTTTCCGTAGATCAGGGGCTATTGGATGACACGGCAAATTGTTTCAACATTTCAAGGTGTTATATTTTAGAAAATATTAATATAAGCATTTTCTGTTATACTGACATCGGGGCATATACAGATATCAATAGTAACATAAGTCTTGGATTTCATAATGCAAAGATTGTTTGAACATTCAAGAACAACTCCATGAAATGAAAATTTGAATTTACTACCAACGCATACGAAAAATAACAAAAGATTGGACATAGCGTTTCGGTTATTTACCTTTCAACCTTTTTTAACTTATAGACGCATTTCGAGGTATCCGCAGCAGACACTTTCTGAAAACATTGTGACAAAAGATGGAATTGCACATAATGTTCAACTCTATTTAATGATTTTACTTTCGTTTCGACAGAATTTCCATATATGTTTATTCAAACACGTCACATGACCATCAATACTTCAGGGAGTATGCCGAATCTCGAGGAAAAAGCCTTACGACAAATAGAATACCTACACAAAAAAAGAAAACAATCTGCGATAAGTAGAGATTTCTTTTTCAATAAATAAAAATTGTAAATAATCGAAATGCTTTAAACTATGTTATGGTATGGTTCGCAATTTTAATTGTTATAAGAAATACATACATATGGGATATTTATAATATGGAAATAAATCCTGCATGAAATAAAACATCCAGAAGTCTTTAAGGAGAAAACAATGTATTTTCATCAGAAACCTTCAGAGATTATGTATTCCCAGGCTACTATAAGCAAACATTTCAAAGACGGAATGTGCTAGATTGGAGATACCTTGGACGACATTTGTGAAAATAGGTAATACTAGAAATGTATTTTATCATGTTTCATATGTTATCTATGTTGATTTAACATTATTGTACTCAACGAATTTTGGAAAAACCAGGTCGACCAGCGATAGCGTAGTCGGTAACGTCAATCCTAGCGTAGTAGTGGTTTGTTTTCCCAGGGATTATAAACAAGTGAACCGTCGCCGTGATATAACTGACATAATGTTGAAAACGGCATTAAACACGAACTCCACAGGTTATTAATCGGACCCCGGCTAAACCATTTGTTCGTTCCGACGGTAATGTGTATTCAACCAATGTGCTCAAATAGTATATGTGAGATTAAGTGTTTGGTGTGATACACCGCATTCTACAGTTGTTCAGTTATGTCACGACATTTTCTGGGTAAGATAAACGTATAACAGGTATATTTATGCTGACACCAGCCAGTCAGTCGTAATACCATCCCCCTCACATTGAGCGCCAAGGAGGGCAACCATCATTTCCATTTTTAATGTCTTGGTATGAATCGGCCTGGGATCTTTGTGAGAAGGACTTCAATCCCCTGAAAGGAAATATTCGTGCAGAAACTGGTGCGAGAAGACGAGATTCAACAGTGTCATGTAGACTGATCACGGTGGTATATACTCTAAAATCAATCAATCAATCGGCCAAACCGATAGTCATTCGAGCATTTGTTGTTTCCTGTTTCTTTTCTCAATCATTTGGAATTAAATTTTCAAGCATGTCACGTCGAAGTTTTTGCATCGAATACATAGATTTAAGATGTCCTTTGACATATCAATGGTATGTTTACCATCATCCTTTATTTGCAAGTTCAACTGCATTCAGCCGTCGTCTACGAAGTCCGACATTAAGTCATTAACCAGTGTAGGTCCAATTTATCCTAAGCATTCGTGCAGTCAGCACTGGCTTTACATTGTTCGTAAGTCATATGAAATCTCTTACAAACATTGCCCATATATATCAGCTAGTATAAATGTACAAATGGAATTTTCTACCAGGTTCGATGAAAAAAAAGTGTTGTCGTTTCTTTTTTTCAGATGCACACTTTTAGGATATACCCACAATTTCTGTAAGGAAGATAGTGGACGGACACTGGGTCCCCCAAACAATCATCGTCTTTTGGATTTTAAACTTTTTGAACGAATAGACAAACATACGGTGATGCGACTTAAGGAAACTAGAAATACTAACTCGAGTAAATTGAACTCGCCAAAACATGGAATCTCGGTTAAAATCTGAGGAGGCTATCCTTGTTGTTCCTGGGTCTTGAAATAATCACCACAGTCACATCCTAATCCAATCAGTGATATCTACGCTTAAAGAAGCAGTATATATTGTCTGTATGATAAAGCAGTATGCGTGCTCGCATATATTATATATTTCTTATCCATACAGTAGGTATTGTATATGTCTTATGTGATCGTTATGGAACAACAGCGTTGTAACTTATAAGGAACATCAGCAACACCCTATATTAGCATATATTTGTTCATAAAAACGGTGAAAAAATGAGTTTGGTCAAGAAATAGATCAAATGGATAAAGGTAGAGACACTGGTCTGAACATAGGACATTCCCAACAAGTTAATAGCTTTGCCTTTAAGATGCCATTGACACGAACAGATATAAATTTGATCATCCGGGTATGGCTCAAGTCTAAATCAAACCATTAATGTTCTACCGGGCCCTCACAGCAGGATTCCTGAAACCGACGGCGTGCACACTGAAGAAAACATAAAGCGTATTGATACTCCTTTCACGAGATTTAATTATGAGGGAAAGACAACGTAAAACTGGATGTTGAAGCTTTTGGTCGTAGACGTCGATTAGATATAGATGGTCAGGCCACCAAAATGTACATTTGAACGCGTCCCATCGACTCTCCGTGATTGGGTCATATAATAGTAAATTGGCGTTGAGCTAGTGGAACTACAGTTCTAGTTTTGTATTAAAATATTCATTTAGAGCTGGTTGACACGTAAACGGACTGTTAGGGCTCTGGTGAGATTGTGCACATGCACAGGCTCGTCCGAGTCTTCACTATACGCTGATACAGTAAGACCCGAACTCGCCTCATTTATTATGCAAACACAATTTCAGACAAATTGTTCAACATGCCGCATTAACTCGTAAAAAGTTGGTCTCAACAGACAGAATAGCGAATGTATTGGTCAAAGGGAGATAATACTTGTTTGGAAAATATACATTTCAAATCATTTTATTTGGATAATCCACGACGAACAGTTATATATAGCTACGTTTCTTTTGGTGGCTTAACTGAACGAATGTTCCTTACCAATACTCATCAATTAATTCTTTCCTCTGGTGCTTTAGGAGGCAAATTTCTTACTATATGTGTATACAAGGTCGGTTTTCGTTTGGCGGGTCTCATCAATAAAACATAGTTATAGGATTGCATTTATATAGCTGCCAGTCTAAAATAGTATATACATTCAAATTTCCATAATTTTAGATACTGTTGAGTTTCAATATGTCGAAATTATCTGTTTCTTTGACGCCGCGTGGAAGCGCGGCGTCAGTATGGGATTGGTTTTAATTATTTTGTACCATGGGTTGACGTAATCGAAAAAAAAAGCAACCAACAAATATTATTGTAAAGAAAAACTCTGTAATATGTTTAAAAAAACAGACTTTATGATTGAATAAATTGTATTAACTTATTTAACAAACAACAGGATACAAAATATGTACATCGTTTACCGTTGTTACAAAACTTTAGACACATTTTAATTGTTTTTAATAAGTGTTCTCCAACTGACTAGGCTGAACTTTTTTTATGAGTTGGTTTACGGAGTTCACTTGGCTACGCTTTTTTAATTGTTTGGTTTACTGCTCTTACGACTAGATTCATTAAAGCTCAGAAAAAAGACCATTGTTTTATTGCTATATGATGACTATACATGAGAACTTTTTCTATTAATTTCATAAATGCTTAATGTTGATATTAAATATCTTTAAACTTGTTAGAATTATTTGTATTTTTTGTTTATATACTCTCGTTTTTTGTTATCATACTTCTGCTCAACTGGAAGGAGAATAGACTCTCTCCTTCCAAAGCTTGTGTCACACTTAACTTACAACTAGAGAAATTAACACTTAAGTTAATATCTGTTAATATTTCAGTACCTATGTTTTTTGTTTATCTAATTGATCTAGTTAGAGCAGATTTAAAATAAGAAACTTCAGCTTGTATGACACTTTATTGTTGCAGTCAATGTTAAGCAAACGGTAAACTAAGTGGTTTGAAGACTACACTTTACATGCTGAATATCACATAGATCGTAGCATCCCTACATCAAAATGGACCTTTTTGCTCTTGATAACATTTTATTATAGACTATGGTATCCATTTGAGCAATAAAGGAACATCTAGGCCTTCTTGTTTAAGATAAAGGTACATTTAGCCTTCTTGTTCAAAATATTTACATCCTGTCCGTTTGCACAGGTTATTTAAATGTATTGAACTGGATCTGCTTCCCTTTAACACAATTCGACTTGTTCTTAGTTTTATTGGGTTTCTCTTGCCGTTTGCAACATTTTGTCAGTTATATCCAGGCGACATAACATGTATTAATGATCCCTGGGTAAACAAACCAGTACTATATAGGCTATGAAATGTGCCTTGTCCAAGGGTACAACTACATCAGTATAACATCACTTCAACGTAACTATATCCACTTGCACGAAGTTTAGATAGAAATAACGTTATAAGGCCGTTTACTAGATCCTCGTGTTTATAATTCCGTTAGAAGTCTACAAAGGGAAGTGGAAGACAGTGGTGCAGAGGTAGAGCGTCGGCCTCTCGTATCAAAGGTCCCTGGTTCGAGTTCCGTGATGAGCGGGTCCTGACTTTGGGATTTTTCCACACAAACGGCGCGAGTACTGGTTAAGTCTCCAGGAAGCAGACATCGAGAGTGATTAATCTAAGCCAAAGGCTTGTTTCGCAATCGATGTAAAATAAATAAGTTTAAAATAAACAAAGGGAAGTAATTCTGCCAATCCAAAATTTCGTTAGAGTATACAAAGGGAGGTAAAATGGGGACTTACATGCTACCCGAGAATGAATTTAAACAGTAGCATGAATCATGAAACCGTAATAGAATCCGGTTAATTATATGTTGGGCTTTTTTAACCATCCTAAGCTATATCGCAAAATTTAAAATTAAAAAAATAAAAATCGTAAAATATTATGTTGATCAATATCTGTGTATTCATAGATCTAAATATTTATTATTTTGTTTGTAAACAATATTACAAAGAGGGTTGTTCTATATTCTGTCATGTATATACGTCATTTTTTTTCGCCGTTTGTAATGCTAAATTGTATTTTCCTCATGTTTTTGTCCATGCACAAACTGGGAGTATTAAAGAAATTGAAATTGACAATGATCGCCGGGAGCAGGAATTGAACCCGTTTTAAAATCACACAAGCTTCCCATACCAAACCCATACACAATCAGAATGAAATGTACATACAATGTGTTATGTTTTTCTCAAATATTATGCAAATCTTACATATTTCCGATAATAGGTGTTTATTATTAATTATATCCAATGAATTGTTCAGATGTTTGTGTCTCTTCTATATTTTGTACTTTTCACAATTTACAGTTGATTTTAACCAGATATCCCTGTTTAATCAAACAAACACTATTGTATAGTACAATCTACTATTGAAATAAACATAAACAGAAGGTAAATGGTAGAACATAAGATAAATACATGTCCATGTACATGTACCTAAATATATATTTAGTCGAGGGTTTAAAGGCGTTTCTATAAATACAATTATCGGTTGATTGATTTATTTGGGTCTAAAGTCCAATTTTATCTACGTGTGCACGTTTGATAGCCATTGTTACACAAATAGTATCAATAACATGATACCGCTGCACCGTCGCCTGACCACTTTTACCCGGGATGGATCCTCGCTCGCTCGCGGCGGTCATTGTGGCGTGATCTTGCCGAAGACAAAATTCCTGACATAGAACTGCACTATGCAAAAGTGATCAGTCGTCATGATAAAATTAAAAAGGTGTTGAAAATGTCCCGAAACACAAATAATACCAAACTAAGATATGTTTTCGTAAAAACTAAATGAAATGTTAAAAAACGTAATTTTCAAACAATGTGGGGTCCTTTTCTTTTCAAATTAAATGTAAAACATATATATATTCGATGGTATGTGTTTATTATGAAGTGTTTTTAATAAACTGTTAAGTGTTTTTCTGCTCCTGGTTTATTTTTTTTCAGCACTTTCTGTTATTATTTACAACACATATCTCTTAAACCAAACATACACTCGCGTAACCTTATGTTGAAATATACATGAATAGAAAATGAAAGAAGAACGAATTGTTAATATACGTAAATATAAATTAAATTGGTGGCGTTTTAATAAATACGATTTATTGATTTGATTTAACGCAGTTTTCCACAGTATTTCTCTTAAATAACTTATATGTCCTGGTCAATTTTCATTTTCCGAAAATCTATTTATAACCATTACACGTTTTCTGAAATCGGGGATTATTTTGTTATCAGTAACATAAACTCCGGACTTCTAAACGCATGTAAACGCTGAAGGATATTTGAAATGTTTTATTATTGTTTAAAGTAGATTAGTGACAGAAGTTGTGAACATTCCTGAATCCAAATTGTTTATCAGTAACATAAACTCGGGACTTCTAAACGCATGTAAACGCTGAAGGATATTTGAAACGTTTTATTATTGTTTTGAGTAGATTAGTGACAGAAGTTGTGAACATTCCTGAATCAAAATTCATATTCATGTTGAAAACAAAATGGATTTTTCTACAGAAACATAAGAAACATAACATAAAATTGTGCATGTACATTTGATCTGATTATGTACACTTGATTTGATAATGAATGCTAGATAGCGTTATAATTTTTCTGTCGAGCGACCATCAATGATTGCGTGAATATGCCAAAATCTAACAAATATCCATCGCAAAACAGACATTTCTACACAAAATAGATTTTTAGCGAAAAATAGAAATTTATGTATCAATAAATAAAACTGATCTTATTGCTCGAAAAAAATGGGACACCGTCTAATAACCATTTGCCATTTTAAGTGTAAATAATCCAAACGCTTTGAACTATGATATGTTATAATTCGTTCTGATAATTGTTATGAATAATATACATAGATTCGATATTTCAAATTCGGAATTAAATCATGCGTGAAATAAAACATCAACAAAAAGAACAACAATACAATATTTTATTTAGAACAATACATTGACATTACTTATAAATAATAGAGCATTTACTTTGTGTCTGTCTGTAAGAAGCAAAAATGAATCTTAATCTGAAACCATCAGATATAAGGTATTCACAAGATAGTATAAGCAAGTATTTCATAGACAGAACTACGCTAATTGGAAAAACCTTGGACGACATTTGTGAAGGAAGGTAAGACTAGCGACATCATATCTTTTGATTGGTAACATTTTTCTATCCAACTTTCGGTCAACCAATTGAGACGTGATGTATTACATCTAGTCGGTTTCGACCAGGGCTATGAATTGAGATGATGTGCGTTTAATCCCCTCATCAACAATTCATTATATCTGACGACTGATACAAGTTATTGATACTTTACATAAACAGTGCTTATAGTAAGGTAGTCATTTGACCCAAATTAATATTGTGTCGATATTGATGCGAAAAAGCCAGGAAATAACAAAATGTAATAGAAATGGCCGCCGTGATATAAATAGAAAGAACATATGTTGAAAACGGCTTTTAACTCCGACCAATCAATCAATTAAATGATGAGGTTCAATTTAATAATAAAGTAATACCTAAATACTTAAAAGCATAATTCATTATTTTTATTTCCCTTATAGTTTGTAAAACATTAATGTTGGAATGTATTTAAGTAAAAACTAAGTTACATAAATAGTCATCTTGCTCCAACAAATTCTTGTAAAGATTAGAAATAGTTCGGCATTTTATTACGGAAAAAAGAGTGATAAAATATGCTTTTAAGTATTTAAGTTCTATTTAGTGCTAAGTAAGTTTGGTGGAATTGGACCCAGTATACATAAACGAATTTGATTTTCCTTGAACTTTTCTCATCAATCTGGAGAAAAAAAATCAACTCTTTCATGCTAGAAGTAAATTTTATATTGAGGTCACTGAGGACACTGACCCCTTGACATACCATGATCAATGATATACCTATAAACCACTGCCCAGGTAAATACGACATTCAGCATTACTACGAAAAACGACATAAAGGCTTTTGCGACAAGTGTATAACCAAATCAGCATGCCCTTTCGGCTGTTAAAATATTCCTTTTATTAGTTACATATTGATTGTAACGAAGGAAAAACAGTTTTGTAATTCATTTTTTACAGATGCAAGATTTCAGATGTACCCAGAATTTCTGTAAAGATGAAAAACGACCATTGGGTCACTTCGGACAATCGTCGTCTTTGGGTTTTTAAACACGTTGAAAGACTAGGAAAGTGTACAGAGATACCAGTTTTAAAAGCAAGGAATATTCCTCGCAAAAAAAGGACCTCTGATAATCATGGAGCTTCGATTATAATCCGTGGCCATCCTGGTGGAATTTGGCATTCAAAACCTACACCACAGCCACCTGCTTCTTCAACAAGTAATATCTACTCGGACGAAACGCAGTACGATCTGCATGAAGTTCCACAGTCGGTAGCAATTTTTTTTAGACAAAATGTAGGCTATTCTACCAACCTCAGATATGTTGGTCTTACATCTGCCAGAATGTCTCCGCGTACTTCCTCTCTTCCTACTAGAGTATCACCAACACACGACAGGCATTTTGATATCAAATCAAAAGATTATGATCGCTATAGAACGCAAACCAAAGATACTGTCCAGGTACAGCGAGAAATCCCTGTAATTGTTCATGATACGATAAATACGTTTGGTCAACTAATAGATGCAGACAGAAACGATAGAGAAAGTCAACAATGTGTTGAAACGCTTGGTAGTGGACGTCCATCAGAAACATATGATGCGGCCGCTAAAAAACCAAAAAGGGTAAGTCAGTTGTCCTACTTGCAGACAGACCATATTAAAAGGCCTCTTCCTTTTGTAAGTTTGTGTCCCCATATCTGTCAACAGGAACGCATTTATCTTTTAAATGCTCAATCGTTTAAATAATCTTGTTCAGCTTTGGATGTGTAAGCGTCCATAACAACTTCTATAAATATCAAGATTACATGTTAAATTGAAAAGCAACGCCGGTGTGAATATATACTGAGTGTAAAAGCTTCACATAATTGGTTGTAGCAAGGTGTCCTTAAAACTCGAACACATTGACAATGCCAATGTGAATGTGTTGTTTAATATAAATGATATTAATAACTGTTTTAGTATCAAGATGTTTATATTCGTCAGCTATTATTAATATTGCACAAACCTTTTTGATGCAAGACTGCAAGCGCAATTTAACGAACTATTACCAATAATGAAAAAAGAGTTCATACTTCAATTTCAATGCTATTTTGTATGTCGCTCGTCCTTTCCGGGTGAAAACTGCGTCTTACTGTCGTGCCTGGCTGTCCATCCGTTTATCACTGTTAGACATTTGTTTGTGATTGGTAGGCACCAAGTGTTTTCATCAGATCAGAGGATGTACAAATAAAAAGGGTCCATACTATCTAGGTACATGTCATTTGTTATAAACTGAAGTAACAATTTACACTATCCACTTGAAGACGCATGTTTAAACTATCTACTTGAAGACGCATAATTAAACTATCCATTTGCAGACGAATTTTTAAACTATCCACTTGCAGACGCATATTTGAACTATCAACTAGAAGATGCATTTTTAAACTATCCACTTGCAGCCGCATCTTTAAACTAGCCACTTGCAGACGCAGTTTTAAACTATCAACTTGCAGGCGCATTTTTAAACTATCCACTTGAAGACGCATATTTAAACTATCCACTTGAAAACGCATATTTTAACTATCCACTTGGTGACTTATATTTAAAATATCCTCATGAAGACGCATTTTTAAACTATCTACTTGCAGACGCTTATTTAAACTATCCACTTGAAAACGCATATTTAAACTATCCACTTGCAGCCGCATAATTAAACTATCCAATTGAAGACGCATATTTAAACTACCCACTTGTAGACGCATATTTAAACTATCCACTTGAAGACGCATATTTAACTATCCACTTGCAGACGCATATTTAAACTATCCACTTGAAGACGCATATTTAAATTACCTACTTGAAGACGCATATTTAAACTATCCACTTGCAGAAGCAATTTTTGAACTTTCAAATTACAGACGCATATTTAAACTTTCCACTTGCAGATGCATATTTAAACTTTCCACTTCTATCCACTTACAGACGCATATTTAAACTTTCCACTTCTATCCACTTGCAGATGCATATTTAAACTTACCACTTCTATCCACTTGCAGATGCATTTTTAAACTTTCCACTTCTATCCACTTGCAGATGCATATTTAAACTTTCCACTTCTATCCACTTACAGACGCATATTTAAACTTTCCACTTGCAGATGCATATTTAAACTCTCCACTTACAGACGCATATTTAAACTTTCCACTTGAAGACGCATATTTAAACTTTCCACTTCTATCCACTTACAGACGCATATTTAAACTTTCCACTTGCAGATGCATATTTAAACTTTCCACTTACAGACGCATATTTAAACTTTCCACTTGAAGACGCATATTTAAACGTTCCACTTCTATCCACTTGCAGACGCATATTTAAACTTTCCACTTGCAGATGCATATTTAAACTTTCCACTTACAGACGCATATTTAAACTTTCCACTTGAAGACGCATATTTAAACTTTCCACTTGCAGATGCATATTTAAACTTTCCACTTGCAGATGCATAATTAAACTTTCCACTTGAAGACGCATATTTAAACTTTCCACTTCTATCCACTTACAGACGCATATTTAAACTTTCCACTTGCAGATGCATATTTAAACTTTCCACTTACAGACGCATATTTAAACTTTCCACTTGCAGATGCATATTTAAACTTTCCACTTACAGACGCATATTTAAACTTTCCACTTGCAGATGCATATTTAAACTTTCCACTTCTATCCACTTACAGACGCATATTTAAACTTTCCACTTCTATCCACTTACAGACGCATATTTAAACTTTCCACTTCTATCCACTTACAGATGCATATTTAAACTTTCCACTTCTATCCACTTACAGATGCATATTTAAACTTTCCACTTTTATCCACTTACAGACGCATATTTAAACTTTCCACTTGCAGATGCATATTTAAACTTTCCACTTGCAGATGCATATTTAAATGTTCCACTTCTATCCACTTACAGATGCATATTTAAACTTTCCACTTGCAGATGCATATTTAAACTTTCCACTTCTATCCACTTACAGATGCATATTTAAACTTTCCACTTGCAGATGCATATTTAAACTTTCCACTTACAGACGCATATTTAAACTTTCCACTTGAAGACGCATTTTGACGAATCTGCAGCAGCCGACGTTCGACAACATTAGAAATTGTTCCTAATGTTCAATTTTCCTTTTGTCACGATAGTGTACTTTTTTCTAAATGTCTCCGGTTTCAGATTTCTCAGAAATCTAAATACAAGTATAAGTAGTAACCTATGTACTGACACTGAGGCATATACGTGTGTAATATATATATGAGTATCGGATTTAAATTAGATGTATTTTATGTTAAAATATTCAAGACAAAACATAATACACAGATTTTCGATGATTTATACTGGAAAGGGCAAACGGATATTAGTTTGTGTTCTACTTTCTTTTACGAGTGACCATAATGCATGAGAAGATATGTCATGTCGCGAGAAAAAAAATCAAAACCCCAAACAGATATGTCTACACAAACGAGAAAACTTCTGTAGGAAATATCAATTTCTATTTCAATAAATAAAACTGATATTAATGGTCGAGAAAATGGAACACAATCTAATATCCATTTTTCATTCCAAGTTTAATTAATCGAAATGCTACAATATCTACTATGTTATGTTATGTTTCGTACTGAAAATTGTTTGGAAAAATACATATAGGTGGGATATTTTTAATACAGAAATAAATCCTGCTTGAAATAAAACATCAAGAAACAGGAACTACAATACAACATTTTCGTTTGAATAGCAACTTGCCATTACTTATAAATAATAGAATATTTATTTTGTTTCCGTCTTAAAGGAGATGCAAATGTATATTTCCCTGAAACCATCAGAGATAAGGTATTCTATGGCGACTATACGCAACAATTTCCATGACAGAATAAGATCGATTGGAGATACCTTGGACGAAATTTGCGAAGGAAGGTAATACTAGTAATATGTGTTTTTTATGTTGCTTCGATAATATTTTTTAATTTGGACAGCCAAGTTGTTCCGCCGGTAATGTTGATGGCTATCAATCCAAAGGTTTTGATTTCGAATCCCGTCTCATCCATGTTTCCTCCCGATGATTGACAAAAGTCAGTTGTTTCAATCGAATGTTGTGCGGAGAGCCAGAAAAACATTGAAAGGTGAATTGGCCACCATTATGTAACTTAATATTTGTTATAGAAAATGTCTTCAAACTAAAAGCAATCAATCGGGTACTCATACGTGCATTTGTTTTCTTCTTTGATGTTTTCTATCATTTGGAAGTAGATATGTAACCATTTCATATTGAAGATAATTTTACATTGAACTAAATTATATAATATGACCGTTGACATGTAGCTATAATAATCCCGCACTGAGTTAATTATTATTTGCACGTTCTGACAAAACTTGTGTATAACGTAAGATAAACCAGTGCATGAAGTATGAAGGAATTCTGTCCTCAAATGAAAGTGCTAGAGCAATGAAATCGTTTTAAACAGACGTATTTCTGTCACGATGATCTTTACATTTGACCGACATGTTGCTCGGTAAAACGTGAATCCCTCTAACACTCTTGACATTGAACATTGAATTCTGTGCACAATGAATGATTGATTGATTGGGGTTTAACGCCGTTTTTTTAACAATTTCTCAGTCATATCACGGCGGCCAGTTCACCTACTCATATGTTTCCTGGTTTTCGCACACCAGTACTCCACACAACAATCTTCCCAAGCAACTGGCTGCTTTTCCACATAGACTTAGCCCATTGGTGGAAGAGGAATGACGCATGTCGCAATGATTTTGTCAAACGTCGGTAAGAAAGTTGGCCGAGCCGGGATTCGAACTCACAACCCCTAGATTGACAGCCCGCGTCGTTACCTCCGGAGCTACCGGGACTCGACTGTGCACAATGAATGTTCCAGAGAGATGACATAGTTTTGTAGAAACGCATTATATTCACTCTGACTGAGGTCGACCTTTGATCTAGGTCTACGGAACGCGAACTTGTGCAAAAGACAAAGCATGTGAACACAATTTTCATCAGGTAGGAAAAAAAGTCGCTTCAGGGATGAAGTCTTTTCGTCCTTGACATTGGACCTAGGTCTGGGAAACGCGATCTCCTACAAGAGACATTGTTGGTGAACATGTGTATTAAGTCTCATAACAATTGAATAAGAAATAGAGTCGCTTAATCGATGACGCTGTTCGTACATACGTATAATAGTTACTGTGACCTTGCCCTTTGATCTAGGTCAGTGAAACACTAACTCGTACAATAAGCACTGCTAGTTAACATGTCTGTACTGTTTCATAAACATCGGCTTTGAAATGAATGTCCTAGAGCAATGACGTCGTTGGGACTTGTACGAAGATCGCTATATATTCTCGACGACTTCCTCGCAAGAGGATAACAATACTAATTGAATTGAAAACATAATGAGAAAAGGAGGAAATACAGGGGTTAATTTCATTTTCAGATAGAGCACTTAACACCGTTAAGCAATCCTTGCTTATAACATTATTGACCTCCAGATGGCACTCTCGTATCAAAGGTTCCGTGTTAGAATTCCGAGATAAGCAGATTCTGCATTTTGATTTTTTTCAACCTACACGGCGCGAGTACTTGTAATTATTCCTGGAAGCATGATTGATAGCGTGATTTATATAACCTGAAATCTTGGTTTGAGATCAATGTGAAATAAACAGGATAACACTACGTAACAACCACGTAACATCCACTACACTTGTAACCATTGTTACCCAAAAACATTAGCTACATGATCGATCAGAGAAGTTCTAGAATTTACACTCGCACGATTCCATTTCTGTGTTATGCACATCTAAACACCTTTAAAGTTTTAAAGATCAGTTTTCAGAACCTTAGAAATTAACCCGGGTTTAGTTTAAAAGTTATTAATTTTACATCGATTGCGAAACAAGCTTTAAGCTTATAAACAAGAGGGCCATGATGCCTGGAATCGCTCACCTGAGAATGGGCTATTTAAGACAACTCTTTCAGCGCCAATGGCAATATCATCAAGACAAAATTTCAAGCTGCTCAAGTCAAAAATGCGATCTCTATAGTGTTAACGAGATTGTTCTACAATTTGGCCTAGTGACTTAGTTGTTGACCTGACTTGACCCATATTCGAACTTACCTTAGATATCATCAAGATAAATATTCTGATAAAGTTTCAACATGCTCAAGCAAAACATGTGGCTTCCAGATTGTTAACAAGATTTCCCTTAAATTTGGCCTAGTGACCTAGTTTTTGACATGACATGACCCATATTCGAACTTGGCCTAGATATCACCAGGACACACTTTCTGATAAAGTTTCAACATGCTCAATTCGGCTTCAAGAGTGTTAACAAGAATTTCCTTAAATTTGGCCTAGTGACCTAGTTTTTAACCTGACATAACTCATATTCGAATTTGGCCTAGATATCACTTAGACAAATATTCTGACAAATTATTAACATGCTCAAGCAAAAATGTGGCTTCCAGAGTGTTAACAATATTTTCCTTAAATTTGGCCTTGTGACCTAGTTTTTGAACCGACATAACCCATATTCGAATTTGACCTAGATATCACTAAGACAAATTGTTCGACATAGTTTCAACATGCTCAAGCCAAAAATGTGGCTTCCAGAGTGTTAACAAGATTTTTCTTAAATTTGGCCTACCGGACATGACCCATATTCGAACTTGGCTATCATTAAGACAAACTTTCTGACAAAGTTTCAACATGCTCAACTTTAAAATGTGGCTTCCAGAGTGATAACAAGATTATCCTTCAACTTGGCCTAGTGACCTAGTTTTTTATCTAACATGACCCAGTTTCGAATTTGGCCTAGATTTGATAGAGATATCTGTTCTGATAAACTTTCATGAAGATTGGATGCAAAATGTTGCTACTACAGTGTTAACAAGCAAATGTTGACGACGGACGATGGACGACGTACGACGTACGGACGAACGACATACGACATACAAAAGGTAATCACAAAAACTCACCTTGAGTACTTTTGTGCTCCGGTGAGCTAAAAATCACGCTCAATGTCTGCTTCCTGGAGAGATAACCAGTACTCGCGACGTTTGAGTGAATTTAAACAATCCCAGAGGCAGAACCCGCTCATCACGAGATTCGTACCCTGGACCTTTGGTACGTGAGGCCGACGCTCTACCGCTACAGCACCGTCTCCGACCACTGTAACCTGGGTTTGATCCCCGCTCGCGGCGCACATTGTGGCGTGCTCTTGGCGAAGATAAATTTCCTGATCTAGTAATGCATATTAATTTAAGGACCATGCAAAAGTGATCTGTCGTCGTGATATAATTAAAACACTGTTGAAAATGTCCAGAAACGCAAATAATACCAAACTAAGATATTTATTCGTAAACAAAAAATGTAATGTTCAAACAATGTTTGATCTTTTTCTTGTCAAATTAAATGTAATATATATATTTTGTCGATGGTATGTGTTTTAAATACACTGTTAAGATTGTTCTGTCTGTTCCTTATTTAGTTCTTTTCATCGCTTTCTTTCAGTTGCCATTTACAACACTTTAACACATATCCTTTAAACCAAACATACACTCTCGTAATCTCCTATTGAAATATAGAAAGTGAAAGTAGATCGATTTGTACATACATTTAAATTAAACCGATTTTTCGGTGGCGTTTCTATAAATACAAGTATCGATCAGTTGATTCATTTAATGTTAAATGCCAGTTTATCGGAAAATGCATGACATTTGCAGGACCGATTTCAGGAAATCGGTGTGCATATACACTTGTAAAGGAAATTATATCAGTTACATACACCTGGGACTACAACACACGTGTAAACGCTAATGGATTATATACATATTTATAAAATGTTTCATTATTGTTTTGTGTAGTTAGTGACTGACGTAGTGAACGTTCCAAGTCCATATACATGTTAAATGCAAAATGGATTCTACCGAAACATTAGAAACATAATATTACATTGTACGTAAACATATTGATCCGATTATTTACACATGAATTGGCATATGATTATTAGAGGGTGTTATATTGTCACTGTCGAACGACGGTTAAGGCTTGCGTGAAGATGCCAAAATCTCTATAGATAACAGTGATCATATTGGTCGAGCAGAAAGGACTCCGTCCAATTTACATTTCCGAATTCAAATGTAAATAATCGAAATGATATGTACCATAGTATGTTGTGTTTTTACTGATAATTGTTATGACAATAAATACAGATTTGATATTTTCAATACGGAAAAAGATCGTGCGTGAAATAAAACATCAACAATAGCAACAACAGTATAACATTTTCTTTATAATAACAGATTGGAATTAGAATTACTTATAGATAATAGAAAAGTCATTTTGTTTCCGTCTAAATGGAGAAGACAATGTATCTGAAACCATCAGAGATAAGGTATTCGCAAAGGAATGTTAAATATTCTTTCAAAGACGGGAGACAGATAGGAGACACATTGGACGAAATTTGTGATGGGAGGTAATACTAGGGATGTTTATTCTTTACGAAGATTCCATCACAGAGACGTGTGCTCATCTAAAATAGATATGTCACAGGGACGTGCTCCTCTAAAAATAGATATGACCCTATGCATAAATATCAGCGTGATATTTATGCATAGGTAATACTAGGGATGTTTAGTAGTTATGAGGATTCGATTACAGAGACGTGCTCCTCTGAACATAGACATGTCACAGTGAAGTGCAAAGAGTCATATATATTTTTAGAGGAGCACCTCCCTGTGATTCGATAATATTTCTATCACACATTTTTGCACAAACTAGTCGTGAGTTCATAGCTAAGCCGGTAACGTCGACGGCTATCAATCCTGAGGTTGTGAGATCAAACCCCGGCTAGGTCATTGAATTCCTTTCGACGATGGACTCAAGTTAGTATTCCGAGCGTTTTCCGTCCTCCAGCAATTTGCTAAATAGTCTACAGTTGTCTGTAAACACTCCTGTGTGGGGTATTTGTGCAAGGAAGCCAGACAAAGCATTACTAGGTGAACTGACCAACATGACATAACTGAAACCTGTTAATCGTCTTAAATCTCCAATCAATCACTCAATAAATCAATCAATCAACCAATTGATCAATCAATTGGCCATAATGTTATGTTTTCTGGAAATTTCCCAACAGTCTGGAAGTAAAGGTTTGACACTGTTAGTCAAAGGTTAATTTTACATTGACCTTCGACATGTCAGGGTCAGAAATTAACATGTTCCCTCTACGCAGCTATTATTATTATTATTATTATTATTTGCAAGTCCTACGATATGCATCATTCAATATTTGAGCCGTGTTTTACGAATACCAATGTTATTTCATATGCTTCTAGTGTAGATCTGAAATTTTTCTCGCATTCGTGCATTCATATCTGGACATACGCGTACTCTGCTTGCTATTATTTTTAAAAGAGCAGCCAATAAGCCTCTTCCAAACAGTGACCATGAAGATCAGCTGGTGTAAACAGTTGTTGTTGTCAATTCTCTTTATAGATGCACGATTTCAAGGATACCCACAATTTATGTAATGCAGATGAACGGCCGATGGGTCACCGCTGACAATCGTCGTCTTTGGGTCTTCAAACACCTAGAAAGACTAGGCAAATGTACGGAGATACGAGTTCAGGAAACTAACTATATTGACCCACATAAATTGAACTCTCTGAACGGTGGAACTTCGGTTAAAATCCGAGGAGGATGCAATCCAGGTGGTTCCTGGTACCTAAAACCAACACCACAACCACCTCCTCCTTCAACCAGTAATATCTACCTTGGTCAAAAGCAGTATCGTCTGCAAGACGAACGACAGCTGGGAGCAAATCTGTTTGGACAGCATATAGAGCAGCCTACCAACCGATTTTCTCTTCAAAAAACCCTTTTTCCTACTAAATTATCACAAGCAATCGACAGGAATCTAGATATTGAATCAAGATATGGTCGCTATGGAACTGAAACCCATGAGACAGATGAGGAACAGCGGAAAAGTCCTATATCTGTACAACAGACTATAAATAATTTTGGTCAAAAAAAATATCAAAGGAATCAGAGTGAAGCCAATGGTCTGAATATAGGACATGCCAGAGAAGGTACTGCATTCGCCTTTAGGAAGCCACCGACACAAGTGATGGGATTTGAATCATCCGGGTATGGCTCGAGTAGAATTCAAACCAGTAATGATTTTTCGGGCCCTCAAAGGATTACTGACCACGGCAAAACAACAGAGGTAAACTTAATAAGACAGCAAACAGAAACATATGAGGGACCTAAATTAAACTCGAATGCAGTTCCAAAACTAGCATTGCGACACTCTAAAGCAATACAAAAATCGACTGTCGACGGCATGGACACTCCATTGCGATATTTAAGTCTAAGAGATGCACAAACAGATGATGAAAGGATTGGTAGAGAACGTCAAATAGATCGTGGAACGCTTGGCCGTAGACGTTCATCAGATAAAGATGTAAATTCAGCTAAAAAAGCAGTAAAGGTAAGTCTCTCTGTGTACTTAACCAAACGAATCATCTCGCTGACCAAACATGGCTTTGATTTCAAATAAGGACTTTAGTATTAGAAAAAATGCCCCTCATCTAGAGCTCTATAATAGTAATAATCATATACATGTAAACAAATAGGAATACTTGATAAAAGGTTTTGATAATTTAAAGGATGTGTAACTCTTGAGCAAATGCATCAATTTATAACTTAAATAACTCATCTTCCTCTTCTTCTTTTAAGTCATACTGTATTATGTACAACATCTAAATCCGATTCGGGTTTCGAGAGGTTGCGGGTTCGATCCCCGACCGGTTCTAATGGCTGCCATCCTTGGCGCTAAGGGCTGCGCGGTTAGCATTACTGTCTGGATAAATGAACAAGTATTAGTGCTAATTTACCCAGGAAATGCCGTGATATAAGTGAAACATTGTTGATTGCGGCTTAAAAAACAACAACTAATCAATCAATCTCAACAACATCCAAATTGATGTTAATGTATTTTGTATGTCAGTTGTGCTTCTCAAAAACAAATCAAAATAACTTTTTCAGCGCCAATGCCAGATTGAGGATTGAGAAAACAATAGAGATTCAGGTGAGACAGCTCGTAACGCGCTCTCTCACCTGAAATCAGCATCGTTTACCCTTAAATTATAATGCCTTTTTAAACTTTGCGGATGCGCCGGTTGATCAGGGGCTTTACTCAGGCTTCGCAATATCGGTTCAAGCAGTCACACGGTTAGCGTCGAGTAGCAGACGATTTACAACAGTTTGACTCTTCTCGACATTCATCAAGTCCGCATCAGTCAACTTGCCAAATAGAAAAGCTTTAACATAGAGAAAAACAATTCTATAAATGAAAGAATGATTAATGAATATATTGGAAAACATTTAGGCAAAACAAAACAAAACTTCCTGAGTATGATTACAATGCTGAGACCCGGTTGCTCAAACGGTAGCGAAGCTGGATGTCAATAACGAAGTTGTAAGTTTGAACCCAAGATCGGCCAACATATTTTCCGACCTTTGACAAAACCATATTCTAGTTTCTGAAATAGGGTACACGTTAATGTAAGTTTAATTTTCAATATCAAATGTTATGTTTACCCAAATTGTTACATGTATATTCCTAAGATATACGGTTAATACATGTTCTACTCTTAACTGGTCACTTGATAACAACAAAATGAATTGGTCGTTGTTTTTGAAAAATAAGAATCGATAGTACAATATTTTGAAAACGAAAGAGAAAGTAAATTAGTATAACCTTTACTGGCGTTACTTTACAGGTATACGTAAACAAATGTGAATACACACATTGATAAGTAATTAATTAAACATGTATATAAAATAACAAATGAATAGCTGGACGTATGGATACTTGTTTTCATTAGAGAGCAAGTACATGTAAGCGCATAAATTAACGAACGAAAAAGTAAAAACAATAATGTTTACTGAATTGAATAGAATAAACGAAGTAAACAATTGTAGGACGGATGTTCGAAAGAATGAAGTAAATAGATCAAATGACAAATACATTACTCAACAAAAAGATTAATTGATTAAACAAAATAATTGATCTTTATCTAGTTTCGATATATCAAGCTTTTTCTCTTAAAACGAAAGAAGAAGATAATTAATCTGGGTGGTAAATATGTTAAATAAAGGAAGGAAAACAATACATATTTTAACCGAAATACTGCTTTTTCAGTATTGTTTTAACTGTTCACCATGTGATAGGTCACGTATACTATATGAACATGCATGTATATTCTTTCGAGTTTGCTTTTAATACAGTATCCACTTTTCATTGAATATGTACCCTTACCCACATACAACACATCTGCAGCAGACGAATTTGAAAATAGTTAGTCAAAAATCGGAAATATCTTTATCAATATATTTTTTCAACAGAGTCGAACAGAATTCTGGGAGAAAGAAAAATTACTCATTAAAAGCGAATGTCCTTGTTCGACAGTGTTTTCAAGAACCGTCTCCTACACAGGTGTCAACATAAGTTTACACATGTTAAAAGGGTCTATTGATTTTTTTTATTCATGGAAACCGAAACGAAACTACGATAACTATTTATCGAACGCCGACATATTGATTAACAAATATCACAACCAATTTCTTCATGCAGACGCATTTGGATATATCCGTAGCGCAGACAACAACTGGGAATTAATATTGACAATGTCTCCTTTTGCCATTTTTTCTATTCTATTCATTCTTATACTTTGGCCAAAATGTTGCTTTTCTCGCAGGACGGCTCAATTATGTTAGAAGGGGTTCAATAAAAATGTCACAGTGGAAGACAGTGGTGCAGGGCTCTCGTATCAAATGTCCCTGGTTCGAGTCCCGTGATGAGCGTGTCCGGACTCTCGGATTTTTCCACACAAACGGCGCGAGTACTGGTTAAGTCTCCAGGAAGCAGACAGCTAGTCGTGATTAATATAAGCTGAAAGCTTGATTCGCAATCGATGTAAAATAAATAATGTTTAAATTTAAAATGTCACACTATCGAAGAATACTTGAAACCAAAACCAAAACCAAAACAGAAAAAACATCGCTATATTTCCTCTGTGTTATGAAACTGAAAGTAAAACTTAACCAATATTTTTCCCTATTCAACATCAGATAGATTTCAATTCTTATACCACTATACGCGGCATTAAACAATATTCACCTGTTATGTTGTGCGCGTAAATGTTTTAAACGATAAATACGTGCAAGGTTAACCATGATCAGTCTGCTCTTGCTCCTGGAGTACCGTTCATCTATGACAGATTTAGAACTTCGTCAGGCGAGTTTTCATCTTATTGTATCTAAGCCGCCGAGTCAAGCGAATTAAGGCCTTAACGACATTCCGTTTTGAAATCGTTGTAAGTTATATTCGTATGAAACTAATAGGGCTACATTTCAAGTTTTTCGTCAAAAAGTTCCAAAAGGTATGTTACATGGTACGGGAGGCCGACGCTCTACCTCTGCACCACTGTCTTCCACACACAATTACCTCTTGGGTTACAAATCACTACGGCGTACACGAAGAGGTTCAAACAATATTGCATTACGAGCAATAAGTATTTGACATGTGATTGTGGTTGTGTACTTATGTTGCTTTCTTTGCGTGTAAAGGAAACTTGGATAGATGTGAAGAATTTTAGTTTAACTTACGATTTAAAAAATCCAAGCATCTTCTTGTAGAACATTTTGTATAAAATATTATCTGCATTAAAGGTCAACATCTTCAGAAATCATTGTAAAAT
Source organism: Serripes groenlandicus (assembly GCA_031761405.1). Taxonomy (NCBI): domain Eukaryota; kingdom Metazoa; phylum Mollusca; class Bivalvia; order Cardiida; family Cardiidae; genus Serripes; species Serripes groenlandicus. Next base: position 17,582,613 of record JASEVX010000006.1, read on the forward strand.
GTTGAAACTTCTGCAAATATTGCTTATAGTGACAAATAAGTAAGAAATGAATAGATCAAATCTATTTTGGCAATAATGTAGATAATGTATGTCTACCCTGTAAAAATGAAGCATAAACTTTCAATATTTAAATGTTTAATGTACTGGAAAGTGAAATAATTACTCTAATTTATCCCAGAATCATGATTCTATTATCTCAAGACAACCTTTAAACAGTTTTAAAACTTTGACTTAACTATCTTAAATATGAAGTTCAGCACATTTAAATCGTAGACCCTCCTTGTCTAAGACAAATTTCTCACACCTTCTCTTTCACAGAAACCTACGATGGCGCATCGAATCATCGCAGGATTCATACAGGAGAGACTTCAAGTCACCGCCATTGATTTTGGAACTACTTTTTCCGGATATGCGTTCTCCTTCCGCAATGACTTCAAAGAAGATCCCCTTAAAATAGTAACAAACCAGTGGAGAACAGGATCAAACCAAAGCATCTCGCTTAAAACGTCGTCATGTATCCTGTTTGATCCCGAGCAGAAGTTTCACAGTTTTGGGTTCGATGCCGAGGATATGTATGCAAAACTGGCTTCTGAAGAGAGGCACATCGGCTGGTACTATTTTAAACAATTCAAGATGCTGCTATATGAAAACAAGGTAACATGGTTTTAACCCTTTTTAACATACAATACATCCACAACAGAGGACTTTTAAACTTCTCGGCAAAAATATAGAACTCTCTATAAATGATTGCATACTTAGTGGAAATAGTTACAAACGTTGTGGCAAAGCGAGAAACTGTTCGTAATTAGCAATTTATCCCTTTGCCGCGATGTTTTTTAAAAGGTCGTCTGCTGTAAATGCGTTAACATGCGTTGGAAATTGGTGAATAGTTAAATGACGAATGCTCCAGGAATAGCAAGCATTATTTAAACACAGTAGTTATATAATTGTCTACGCATTCATGCTATTGATCCAAATTGATAGCGCTTTACAGACGTTTCTTGAAAACTTATAGGATTAATTTGCGATCAGTGTAGACCATCGGGTGCGCTGGTTAATCTGGATTTGCACGGGTAGGAAATGTCCAACATGTAATTTTTGCTGAGCGTCACTCAACAGTACTGTTGTCATTTTAGTGTTAAATTCCTTGACAGTCTGTCAGAGTTGGATCAATATTCGCTTGTCTGTCACATTTGGATCAATTCTCGCTCGTCTGTCCATTTGCCCATTGACCTCCAAATTGTTCTGTTTGTTTAACTGTTGTATGTCCTTATGTCTGTTGTATGTATTTATGTATTTATGTATGTATTTATGTATGTATGTATTTATGTATGTTGTATGTCTTTATGTCTGCTTTATGTCTATTGTATGTCTTTATATTTGTTGTATGTCTGCTGTATGTTGTATGCCTTGATGTATGTTGTATGTCGTTATGTATATCTTTTTGTATGTTGTATGTCTTTATGTCTGTCACGACTTCACTTAATTATCTATAGGCATCGTAAATAAAAAATGTTGCTTTTAAATCGCCTAGTGTTATTCGAATTTCTGTTTGATGGTGGTTTGCTATATCATTACAAGGAGTAATATCATATTAATGTATCCAAAGTATTGCACATTTAAGTTTGGCAAATCATACAGTGTCTTTCTTCGTGAATTCAGAACAAGAAATATAATGATTATGAGAAGTGTTAGTGAATAAGGACGTACTCGGGTTTAACGTTTCATAAATTAGCCTGTGTAAGAGGAGATGTGGAAGTTGGTTTGTCTGAGTGTAGGTTCAGATTATCTTGTCCACTAACTCAGTCTTATCTGAGGCTACACACATTGACAGAATCTTCCAACAAGCTTGTGATAAAGGTCTTGGTGAACAGTGTGGTCTATAATAATTCAAACAACGCGGGTTTATTGTGATTTTTTTCAGGATCTTAGCCGACGTATCCCGATAAAGGACGATTTAGGTAATGCAATGCCGGCTTTGACCGTGTTTGCAGAGTCAATAAAATTTCTGAAGCATCATTTCTTAGATTCCTGCAAGGACAGACAGTACGGTCTTAACGAGGATGAAATCCACTGGGTTCTAACGGTCCCCGCAATATGGGATGATTCCGCCAAACAATTCATGAGGGAGGCAGCAATACAGGTGAGTAAGGGTGCTGTATTATCCTGGCCTGTATATGACGTTGCATCAGTTTAACACCAACCACATGAACTAGTCTGCTTTTGAAGGCTAACACATGTATGCCTTTTCAGAAACAATAACTCAATTTATCATTTTAAATTTCTTAAAGATTACAAGTACAAGACCAAGACAGGGCGTCCTTTGCCAATTTTATGGTTTCTTATTTAGTCCTTGACAAACTGTTTTTTTCTTTTTTTCTTTAATTAGGCTGGCATAGACTCACGCCATTTATCGCTGGCGCTCGAACCTGAAGCAGCATCAATGTTCTGTAAATATATGCCGGTTAACAAGATTCAAGGGGCGAAAGGAGGCGGACTTTCCTGTTTCCAACCCGGAACCAGATACATGGTGCTGGACGCCGGAGGTATACATGAAATGGAAATGATTTCAAAAGTTTTCTGAGAAAATTAACCTTAGCCTTATGCGAGCAAAGTTGATGTAGAACACCATGCGTATATCGCAGTAAATTACCAACAAAGAGGTAATTGACTGTGAATATCATGCTTTCTTCCATCGTCTAACATTTTCTCTTGTGTGAGAAATTGCTTTTAAGTTGGTATAACAAGGGAACAGCTTTAGAAGACTTTTATTTTCTTACGAGCTCTGATTCCGAGACGACCTTAAAGAATATGTGTATTTTTGTATATCATGTCCTTTATATAAATTTGAATATTCATATAACACAATCAGGGACACAACATGTATTATGAATGTATAACAAATATGTTGGGCCGGAGGCCTTAATTATCAATAAATATATTGACTTCACCGTACTTGAGTAGTAAATTACAATTTTAAATGCTGTCTTATTTTAAATTTGAAAAAAAAAAAATACGAAGTAAAATATCTTCTGAATCTTCACTATTTACCAATTGATCCGAGGTAAAATATAGCGATTATTTTTATTAATAAAGTTGTTCTATTATTAACATATATGTATCAAATTTCTCCTAGCTAAATCGAAACCGCTATTTTAATACTTATAAACATTGCAACTATACGAGTCCCGATGAGTCATACTACATACAAAGTACTTTAAAAGTTGTAGCAATGGTTGTTCTCCTTGGCGCTCTGAATTGTTTGATCGACTCAATGGTGTCAATATAAATTGACCAGTAGTACTGGTAACTTAGCTAGGAATAGCATTGATATAACAGAACAATTATTGAATGCGACGTAAAACACCATATAAACAAAAAAAAAACCATTTAGCTTTTTTATTCTTTGCATAGGTGGTACAGTGGACATAACTGTACATGAGACCCAAAGAGACCACACTGTTAGAGAACTCTTCAAGGCCAATGGAGGACCATGGGGTGGAACAAAGGTCGACGAAGCGTTCCACAAGTTCTTGGTAGAAATCTCCTCGGTTGAAACATTGAGGCAATTCAAACTGTATGTATTCTAAACAAACACCTTCTATTTAGGATAATATGATTGAGATTGGTTTTCGTTTCCAAAACAAGGTGATAGTTTTATTGATTGTTTGTGATTTCTTTCTTAGAGGGCAAAGTATCTTCAACGTTTCAGAATCACGTCGCGTTGATTTCAGAAGACATCGGCTACCAAAAGGAAACTACCTATTTCCTCCTTACACTGTTAAATGGAACCCGCAATTTGTATTCGTATAGTAATTCCTGCAGATTAACTAGCAGCGATGCCAGGTAAATAACAAGATTGCTCTAGTGACAACGTAAATGCATTCGTTATTCGGATGTCTGTTTGAATAGAGTTTCACGCTTTTTAACAGTATTTCAGTTATATCACGGCGCTCCCTAGTAGATCTGGTATAGTTTATCCTGACTCCAATGTTAGGCGTAATACTATCCCCACATTGCTGAGCTGCAATGTATGGGTATACATTTCCACCATTTGGTAGAATCGGATCGGAGTTTGAACATTGTTTATGAGAGAAGAAAGCATTTAACATACATTAATACAAAAGTACTTACACGACATGTATCTTGGAAACGCTGTAGATCAATTAAATGGGTACACTATACATAAACATACAATATAAAACTAATATGTAAATCCATTGTCTGGTTATAGAACACATATGGAGGATTACCTAGACATCATGAGAGAGTTCGAGATTAAAAAGTCGATGACGTCACCGAATCTGGATCAGAGGATTACCTTCAAAATCCCCGTGTCCTTCCACGAAACTTACGCCAGTCTCCATGGTAAAGAACTTAGGTAGGTTGTCATGAATATGCATAAAACTTCATTGGATGTTTTGTTCTTAAAGTTTAGATCCAAAACCATTGCTTGAGCCATGCTACATTTTAATGGCTGTTCTATATGAAATCTACAAGAAGTGCTATTGATTGATTGATTGTATGTTTTCAATTATATCACAAAGTTTCGATGTTAAATTACAAGAACTACTGGTCCATTTACCCTAACACCAGCTGTCAGTCGTTACGATATCCGGACATTCCAGGGCGCCAACTAGGGAAAACCACTGAGTTCATCTTTTAAGTCTTTGGAATGAATTGGACGGAGAACGAACCCTCAACCTCTCGCACCCGAGGCAGTCAACCCTATTTCGAATACCGTGTACGTCATGATTGCAACTCAATTTTAGCTGGAGATTTAAACAGTTTGTGAGCCACCATTAATTGCTTTAGATGAAAATATACAACTTGTTAATGTTACAACAATAATTATAGGTATAAGTAGTCATACCTACGCAGGACGAATTCCATGTGTCAGGTTTCGTTTCAATTCCAATAATCAATAGCACTTTATTCCGTAACGTTTCCTTGTTTATTAATTTATCATTTAATTAGTGAAAGGTTGCTGTCCTCCAACATCATTTGATAACCGTTAGTTTATTAATCATTCACAGAATCAGCAGGATAGTAAAGGAGCCTTTGAAACAGAATATTACCTTCACTGGTGACAAGCTCCGCGTACAACCGGAAGTAATCCAGGGTTTCTTCACTGAAGCATGTGAAACGATTGTCAGCCACCTTAAAGGTATCTTCAGTCATCGTAAGGTCAGTAACACGGACACCGTCCTGATGGTCGGAGGATTTTCCGAATCCCGTATGCTGCAGGATGCCATCAGACGAAACTTCCCTGATAAACATGTGATAATTCCGGCGGAGGCTGGTCTGGCAGTTCTCAAAGGTGCCGTGATCTTTGGTCACAATCCGACGGCCATAACTAGTAGGATATCTAGATTCACATATGGGGTTTGTACTAACACTCGATTTAGGGCACGAAAGCACCCCATTGAAAGATACTTTGAAGCAGAGGGCAAAGCCTATTGTTCTGACGTATTTGATATACACGTCAATATTGGTGACGAAGTCGAAGATGGAACTTCATTTCAAACAAAGACCTACACTCCTATTTTTTCTACGGCGTCGCACTTGTTCATTAATCTATATACAACGGACATAATGAATCCTTCCTATACGGACGAAACTGGCTGCCAGATGCTTGGAAGCATCAATGTAGATCTTAGCAATCTTATGCAGACAAAATCGGACAAGGAAGTCGAGGTCACTATGAAATATGGAGGCACAGAGCTACACGTGGAAGCCAAGGTGGTTAAAACCGGACAGAAAGTAAATGCGAGTTTTGAGTTCCTGTGATAACGTTTCGTACTACAAGACTTTTTAAAACACTTTGCAGTATCATTCTTAGAATAATTCAAATAATTATTTTCACACGGTGTGTAAAAAAGAGTATTCTTTATTATGTTTTAAAAATATATATATATGTTTTCTTTGTAAAAATATATATATATGTTTTCTTTGTAAAAATGTATATATGTAAACACAAAGCATTGAAGTAATTATGTATGCTTTAGAACATAGTGAGCGTGTATCGGCTTATATATGGACCACGTTACACGAACATTTACCTTCGACACTTTGCAATTAGACTTGACCTCACCGCAATCTAAGCGATTTCTATGTCACCATTTAGTCGTAAAGTTATAATTGGAATCTCTTGAGAATGTTAATGTTTTGAAGCCGATTGCCTACGTGCGCGTTTTGATCATTATTATCCTTAATTGTTCAACCTTCGTAGGTCGGGTTCGTTGTGTTGCGGTTTATAAGCTTATTATTCATTTAAGTGTATCTATGTATATATTTTGATTGTTGTTAAATGTTTGTTTCAATTCACAAAGATTAAAATATATAGCATAATTCAATGGTCTATCAAATTCTGTATGGCCTTTATTCCGGATGTCATTTCATGGGTGACTTTCAGTCCCGCAGCCAACGCTCTGCTTGGATATAATTCAAAGATGAAATATTTTTGTTGATCCATCGTTAAAGTTTTATGGTTATTTATCATCTCATATTTTTGAGACATTTCTGATAAATGATTGGCGTAGATAAAATAAACAAGAACATATATTGTTTATCTAAGTAGTCCGCAGCGACGAAGGCTTTGTTGTCAAGGAACTGTCTTCAGTCCAACTCGAAATGTTGTGAATGTCATTGTATAACAATATAAAGTCACAAAGGCTTAGAATTGTAGTCAAGTGTCTGATTAAAACGTAATTCCACTTGGAAAGACAACATTTTGATAACTGAATCAAGAGCATTTAAGTATGTTCCTTTGTTGCTAGGAGAGAAGTTCAATACAGGTGCGCGATAACTTAGCGCGGATAAGTTGTCATAAACTAATTTGTTCCTTGGTATGACTAATATTGATCTGAAATCATAGCTTATTTCCACTTTTAGTAGATACATTTCAAAATATATAGCAGAGTATACCCAGAATACAGAATCAAGTACGGTAAACAACTGGCTGGTTTTCTGCTTTCTCGATACATTCAAACCGAATCGGTAACTAGAACTTTGCCTTGACATTTCGCCCGCCAGATCTACAATCTTGCCAAGTAAGTGTCAGTTATTGCGTTTCTTCTTTACTGCCGAGTGCATTTTTGGAAAAAAAAAGATTGTTCAGTAACAAACATGCAATAATATATAAGAATTAAAGATGTTTTGAATTCAGTCTCGCAAGTTGCCGGCAACGCGCCCTGAGCCTCAGTCTAGCCCTGCTTAAACATTTGATTGCAACAGCGATGTTGAGAAGTGAGATTTTTCAAAACGTATATAATGATAAGAGCAACCAAAAAAAAAAGCCATGCTTACGCAAACCTGTCACGGTCCACATTTCACAAAACATTTGTATTAAAATGGCATGATTAAAGGCAACTGGTGGGCGGCTGCATGTGAAATTATTTAAATTTCCTTTATGAACAAGAGACAGGAACAATTAAGAATGTTCCTTTCTTACTAGGAGATAAGTTTGGCACAGGTCTTTTATAGTACTTTCGTATGTCTTCTTGTCACAAAACCATATTGAGGCGAAAAGAAAATGTGCAGACTAGGATTGTTTTGCTGAGCCATAATGTAAGTTTGAGCTGCATCCTCACAAGCATTTGATTATATAAATATTATTTAAGCGCCTTGCAACATTCCATGTCAGACATGTTCAATGCTTATTATTTTAAAAAATGAACTTGGGATTCCGTTTCGTGCCCAATGTTTATGGCACTGATAGTCATATGTGAAGTTATGGACATCTGTCGTCTTTCATTTATCTGCTTCTCTGATAAGTAAACCACTGATGATATTGTCTGTTCATAGATGTTGTAATATTTCGTCGTCTTGAAGCAGACATTCTAGTAATGGTTTCGATTGTGTTATTGATAGTTCATTATGGATAAAGATCAGATTTCTGTATATTTAGTTCATACCAATTTATATTCATTTAACCAATGGATCAGCTGATTAATAATTAGTGATTAATTGGTGGGATCATCGGTAGAAATGCATAGGATCTAATGTAACATGGCAGATTTTAGCAAAGTCAATTCACTATCCAAGTGACAGGTTTGGACCAATGACAAGTCAATACAACAAGTAGTAAATGTTATGGTTTTCTCTTTTTCAGCTTTTTACGATAATAATATGACATCCTGATGTTACTTTTTCGGCATCGTTTGGTTACACTCCTACTTAAACGTTACAACTGGCTGGTATATCTGCTTTTTCCCTACATTGAAAATAAAACGGTGATTAGAACTTTGACATTTGGCCTGCCAGATCTACAATCTTACCAAGTAAGTGTCAGCTTTTGCGTTTCTTCTTTAAAATCAAGATATGATGTTTGTTCAGTAACATTACACTGATAAGTTCCAAACATGCCTCACCATATCAGAATTCACTGCTTTTTTGTAACTTCAATGTTTTGACTTCGTATCCAGTCGAGGATGTTCCCATTCAGCATTGTGATGGAAATTCCTTCTTTCGTTGCCTGAGTTTAGCCCTGTATAAACAATTGACTGCAACGGCCAGAGGACTATATAAGGAAGAGTAAGGAGGTTTTAATTAAATCCTATGTTGTGGGTACTCTAAGAATGGTTTCACTCTGATGAATCTTTCGAGTACCTACAACATAGCTTTAATATGTCAAATAAGGCTTTTAGAACATGCAAAATATGCCATTTCTTGAGCTCTGAACATTGAAGTTGAGGAATTGTGTTTTTCAAAAATATGTATAATAACTGAAGCAACCAAAAAATGTTGTGCTAACCTGTCATTATCCACATTTCACAAAATAATTATATAGCATGGGCATGTAGGAAACTGGTGAGTGTCTGCATGTCAAATTGAAATGGTCTAATTAATTCTACTTTCTGAACTTTGTACTTCTAAAATATAATGGAACATTTACCAAAATTACACACAGTCCTGTTCAAACAAAATATTTAAATTTAATAACTGTTCCCAGAGTCATAAATAAGATGCTAGATTTAATTCAGGCTTTTGTTTTGTTAAAAAAGCTTTTGTTTCTTAGGATGGAATGTTCAACATAATACTCTACATTTCAACATTTGTGTGCCTTTATAATTTCATCATTGCCGGCTATAGTTTTATTCAATTGGACATGCCATGGCGGTGATATGATAATGACACTAACATTTTGGTTGATATTTTCTAAATAAAGCCGGCCCATAATGATGTCTAATTATAACAAGTTTGTTTTGTTTTATTTGATTTTTTTTGACATTTGTACAGTATTCCAGTTATATCTTAATTACAGTACAAATCGATGACACTAGGTAATAACGACAAGGAAAGGGCACTCTGACATGGCTGTCATGAGGTGGAACTGAACCTAACACCATGTCTCAATTTCTGTGAATTGTTTGATCACTTTTGTTGAATAATAGTGTATCACAGATTCATTTATTAAGGATGATAATTATGCTATGTGCCTGCCTGATATTTTACACAAAAATGTCTTATTATCTGTCATAGATCATGTCATTGTGTAATCTCTTAACTGTAATTGTCAGTGATCTGACTTTGAATCAAATAAATACAGAGGGTAAAAGCTGCCTCTGATGATTTGCTTCAGGTAAGATATGATTTGCTTCAGGTAAGATATATATTGGAGGATCCCCAAAATATAAATGAGGCAAGTGTGACAAATGATCTTTATTATAAAGACTCAAGTGATGCAATATAGTCCTAATATCATATAGCTTAAGCTAAAAATACATTAACCCCTTTCCACAAGCCGAAGCATTTTGATGCATTTGCAGCATACAACTGTAAACATGTGACCAAAAGAGGTATATTGCACCTTTTCTCTACTTTTGTCTTGATATTTTTAATCTTGTCTGCTTAAGAAAGGTCTCATGTGGGAAAGGTTTCACAAAGCTTTTGCAGTATCCATTTTTATTTTCAACAATGTTTTTCAGTTGTAAATAGCTTAAAGTAATTAAAATTTTGACTTGTTTTCCTTTCCCATTTTCATTTCGTTGGATAGTTATTCATTTCGGTTTTAATAATTTATTATATGTACCTTTTTACGTGTTTATTGCCATAAACTAGGCTATTTATTTCAGTTATTGAAGTAATCTGCATGTTTAAAAATATACAAGATAGTGAATATGTGCTTCTGTATGGAATATGGGTTCACTTTCTTTGTTAATTTAAGCCCCTGTCTGAATTTTACTGTACATGTTAATCAATATACCTTGCTTGTTTGTATGGTGTTTTAACCTGCTATCAACATCTTTTGATGGAAAGCCATTACTACCATTTTGAAGTATTTGACGTAAATACAGTTTCTACAGTTACATATGATGACACTAGTTTAGATTCAGACTAGCATCTATATGATCAGACCCAACACAACATTAAACTATCAGGCATTGATTAGATTAATTTACAGTCTCAACATCTGAGACATTTAAATAAATATGGATAATTTCACTAAAAACTTGAACAGTGTTTCAGCTATATCATCAGCTGATGTATTTACACTTTGAATTCAATTCATTCACACTTTAGTTTGAAGTAAGAAGGATCCATATGAAGGGAATGAAACTCCTTCCTTTGTATTGACTGTAACATACATGTCCTAACCCTAATGAATTGTCAGGAGGGAAACATAAAATTAATGATCTGTTTCAGAGTAATTCTTCAAATGTTCCAAATATATAAATTTATCAAGAGGCTAAACATCATATCAGGTAAACCGTTATTCTATTATGTGTTTTAACCCTTTTCCACATTTATACTTTTTCTGACAACTCTGCAGCAGACGAATTTTGAAAACATTGTGAAAAAAGCACAAATTGTTCTAAACGAGCAATTTATATTTTTGCCAAAACATTTTTTTTTCTAGGAATTAAACCTTCTGCTGCAGATTCATTGTACATTGGAAGGGGATTAGAGCTAATTTATAGTTATTTCGTTTAACAAAATTTCATCTGAGACTTTAAATTCTTAAAATGTACATGTAGGTAATATCTTTCAATTCATTATATTGAGGAATCTTATTTAGCTCACATGAGCACAAAGTGCCCCAGGTGATCTGTTGTGATCACATTTTGTCTGTCTGTCTACATATACACCAATTGCCGTGGCTCTTCAGGCCACATTTGGCATCCAATTTTCATGAATGTTTATCCAAACATACATCTCTATCAAATCTTTATCAAGTTCAAAACTGGATAATTTGAGGTCAAAAACTAGGACACCAGGTGAAATTGAAGGGAAATCTTGTGAAGACTCTGGAGGCTGCATTTTTAATTTGAGCATATTGAAACTTTTTTAGAATAATTGTCTTGATAAAAGCTAAGCTTAATTCGAATATAGTTCATGTCTGCTCAATAACTGGGTCTTTATGCCAAATTAAAGAAATATCTTGTTAACTCTCTAGAGACAGCATGATTTGCTTCAGCAGCTTTAATATTTGTCAGAATCTTTTTCTTGATGATATCTAGGCCAAGTTTGAATATGGGTCATGTCGGGTCTAAAACTAGGTCACTTCGCCGAATTAATGGAAAACCTTTTGAATACTGTGGAAGCCGCATTTTTAATTTCAGCATGTTAAAACGTTTTCAGAAAAGATGTCTTAATGATATATAATCTAAGTTCCATTTAAGGTCATGTACTGTCCAAAACTTGGTCACTAGGCTAAATTTGAGAAAAAAAACTTAAGACTCTAGAGATTACATTATTTGTATATGCAGCCTGACACTTTGTAAGACTGTTTGTCTTGACATTATTTAGACCAATTTCGAATGATGGGTCATTTCGGTTTGAAATCTAGGTCACTAGGTCAAATTGAATGACAATCAGGTCAAGACTCTGGAAGCCATATTTTTAACTTGAGTATTTTGAAATTTTGTAATAAGTATTGACTTCAGGATATATCAGCCAAATTCAAATATGGGAGATGTTGGGTAACAAACAATGTCACTAGGCCTGATTAAAGGGAAAGCTTGACTGCAAAATAAGTTATTATGATTGACTATGTGCTTTGCGTAACTCAGGGCAGCGATCCAATTAAGTATTTCTTTCGAAATTGTATTTTCTTGAAATTACAATATGTTTCGGTCAACATTTTGGACCCTTTTGGCCTGTTTGCAAAATTCAAAATTTGGCTCTTTCAGAGGTGGCCTCCACGTGGCAAGAGCTGAGCATCATTACTCTATTTAGATATTGATGGCTAACAACCTCATTTTTTTTTCAAGATTACACTTATGTGTTGTTCTTTACTGTATGCACAGGAATCCGCCATAGCCCTGTGGTTTTGCGTATTGTGGATCCAGGCGTCCCTGGGTTCGATCCGCAGTTGGTTTTTGGTCATGGCAAGGTACATATAATAGCCAAGTACTGGTCCATTTATCGAGGTATCATGAATAAGAGATCAGCTTCCGTGATATACCTGAGGTAATGCAAAACATTATTGTATGCATTAAACTGATTAATTGATATGTGACTAACTGCAAATATTCTTCAGGATCGAGCATGGATTTTACAAAATGCCCTGGTCATACAGATTAAAGAGCTCTTTCATAACATGCAACTGAAGACATGGGAGAACTCTCCTAATTTGTAAGAGTTGTTGAAGGTAAGGATTTAAATATGTTTATTTTGTTAAATAGTACTATGTAATATCTTGTTCTGTTCTGTTCGTTTTGAGGCTGTACCTTTTCCATATTAATATTTCACATCAATTGTCAAAATGCGTCTGTATGAGGGAAACGGTTAAAACGTTTATAAAAGTTCACATCAATTGTGAAGCAAGTCATTACAACTGTCAATAACCCTTTACATGTAGGTGTTGGGAAACAGGTATTATAAAGACTGTGCTTCTAGTATACAATGTAGGACCCGACGACCCGGAACTTCCGCGCCGTCTGATCAGCTCATACACTTCTGTCTTCATTGGTTAAGTTATGTTTTTCACATTGATTTTAAAGCATGATTTTACAAACGATATTTCCCTCACACATCCGCTTTCTGATGCCTCTGTAGCAAATTTGTCATAATGTTTTTGAACTCTTTTCAATGATTAACATTTCATATATAGAGCTATTTCATATTTTTGCCTCGATGTATTCACAGTGGTTTGCTGCAGATTTGATGTATGTGGAAAAAGATTATCTACTGAAACCTATAATTGTGAAGCCTAAAGTACATGCATAGAACCATGTGATCCGGTACGTCTGACAAGCCTGCATTTTGCTGTTGGCTCAAGTACGCATTTTACCTTCATATTCCCAGAACTGGCCATGTACTCCTCAAAATACAAAGCTGGACGAATCCATTTTACAAAAACAGCATTGAAAGGGTTTATCACTCTAGATGTCTGCTTCTTAGATGAATACTAAAACTGTTCTTGCACTTAATCTGTGCTGGGGTTCCAAATATGGGAATCGCGCTCACAATAATCGAACTCGTAACCATTGGAGCATGATATCGGCGCTGATCTTTTAAGTTGGCTGGCTCCAGGACAGTGGACATTTTTAAAATTCAGGCTTGAGCCGCGCCTAGCGATTTGAATCTCTTATTGACTCTCCGTAACGGGAGCCGAGCCCCGGTAGCTCAGTCGGTAGCAACGTGGGCTGTCAATACAGGGGTTGTGAGTTCGAACCCCAGCTCGGCCAACATTCCTTCCGACAAATGGCAATTGTCATTGTGACAAGCGTCACAAGTCTTCCAGCAATGGGCTAACAGTCTATGAGGAAAAGTATCCAGTTGCTTTGAAATATTGTTGTGTGGATTACTGGTTTGAGAAAGCCAATTAACGCATCAATAGGTGAATTGGCCGCCGTGATATGACTGAACAATTGTTAAAACGGCGTAAAAAAAACCCCAATTGGGATCATATAAAGTTATATTTTCGTTAAGATGCTTCTATAACTTCTATACCTGATTGATATTTAAAACGGACTATGAATACTCCGGTGAGTGTGCTTGAACACAGGTTCACATGCGTCTCCACTCTACGTAGCTGCAAAAAATCAAGACTTTAAACATGGTAATAATGTCTGCCCTACTGGGCACTCAATGTTGCGGGGTTTGCATTGCGACTGACTGGCTGGTGTCAGAATGAATGGACCAGTAGTACTAGTTATAACTTATCCAGGAAACGCCGTGATATAACTGACAAATTGTTGAAAGCGACGTTATACACACACACAAATAAATAAATATATAAATTCGCAAGACGCGGCTAATTTAGTCTGATCGATTTAAATCACGATATTTTGATAAATTTCCCAACATACTACATCCGCCAAATCTCATTCAAACCAGACCCTGTATTTGCTACAGCCGAGCCCCGATAGCTTAGTCCCTGACGCGGGCTGTCAATCCAGGGGCTGTGAGTTCGAACCCCAACTCGGCAAACATTCATTCAGACGTTTTACAATAGTCAATGTGTCCTCTTCCATCAAGGGCTAACAGTATAAGCAGCCAGTTGCTTGGAAAGTATGTTGTATGAAAAACTGGTGTGTGCAAGCCAAGAAACGTATTAGTAGGTGAATTGGCCACCGCGTTATAACTGATAAATTGTTGAAAATGGCGTTAAACCCCAATCAATCAATTATATTTGATGCCGTATCTATCGCTCGTGCAGCGTAGAATTGTGGTCTGAGTTCATGAAGATTGACACCTTGAAGTCCATTCGAGCATAAAGTAATCAAAGGGAGATAACACTTGTTTGAAAAATATATACTTCAAATCATTCTATTTGGGCTTTACACCGAAATCAATGGTATTTCGGATTACCCATGACGAACATTTATACATATCTACGTTTCATTTGGTGACTACACGTGACAACTGTTCCTTACCAAGATCATCAGTTAATACTTTCATCTAGTAGGGATCGATCTATAGCATGCCGGTTTATCATTATACATGTATGTGGCAAGGTCGGTTCTCATTAATAAAACACAGTTCAAGGCATTCATTTATATAGCTGCTGCCAGTCTAAAATAAGACTGGAAGAAGTAAATACATATCGGGCGAGCGTGGTGCCAATTGTTGTACTATCCAGACAATCTAGACACCGCTCAGAGTCCGGCCGGAAATCGGGCAGACATCAACCGATTAATGTGCAATAAGTTTGTGATAAGGTTTTAAGTCCGAGTTTGGACGACCACCCACTGTGGCTCGCAGGTTATAACAGCCGGCTCATGGCATCATGCACCGGATTATTCAGTCGCGATCTTCATAGAAGGTAACAAGTTAACATAGTTCATCACAAAAGTGTCAGAGCATCAGTACTGCAATTTCCTTAGAAAATAATGGAGGACCGAAGAAGAATGAGAGGGCATTACCCACCAGAGATGTAGATGCCTCTCCTCTTCAGCAACCAATGCACCAAGAACTAAGTTGTAGCGGTAGCGGGAAAACGCCCCCCCCCCCCAATGAACCGGGCAGTGTACAGATGCCCGAAAGCGCTGTGGAGGTATGAACGGCATTTTCGTAAGAATGTTTGTCTTAATGATATCTAAGTCAATATGGGTCATATTGGGTCAGAAACTAAATCACTAGGCCAAATTTAAGGGAAATATTGTTAACACTCTCGAGGCTGCATTTTTAGCTTGAGCATGTTAGCACTGTATGAGAATGTTTGTCTTGATGATATGTAGGTCAAATTCGAATATTGGTCATGCTTCAGTAGCTTGTACCTTTGTCAGAATGATTTTATTGATGATATATAATTCCATCATCGAATAAGAGTCATATCATGTAATATCATGTAAAGAAAAAAAGGTCACTAGACAAAATGAATGAAAATCTTGATAGCACTCTAGAGGTTGCATTTTGAATATTTGTCAGAATAATTGTCTTGATGAGTTTTGCATTGATCAAACACTCTCTCCCAGTCTAGTACATGGTTTAGAGAATTATGTCTATCTAATGGAAGTTGATTTAACATTGACATATTTTTCAGTATAATAAGGCAGACACTTCAAAATATTCTGCCTAAACCTGCTGTCAAAATGTTCTTTGATTCTTCATATCTTAAATGTGTATAATTGTGCGCTCTTGCACTCAGGGGAGCGTTATAGTGTCAATAAGGTCCTCCTGGTTTCATAATATTTACTATTTTTTATATGATCTATCAACTTCTTAACTTTAAATACATAAACAAAAGCTGCAATTGTTATTTCCTTTCAATTTTCCCCTGCTTCTCCAACCTTCCTGCAGCCCCCAGGCCGTCAGCACTTTCAGTGCTTTGATAATATACAGGAACTAACAGAATGTTCTCTTAATTTGTTCTATGTCTATATGATTGTTTTTTCTGAGTCCTATGATTAAACATAACTCCTTTGATGAAGAATCTAGTAGAAACTGGAGAAGCAATGAATGAAGAAAAAATATAGCGACAAAAGGAGAAATTACTAATAGTGACCATTTCTTCTTTTTCCACAAAAGTTTCAACTATTTTCAATAATTATACCTTCATTTACAGAGATGTTATCTGTGTCAGGTTAAGCAAAATGTATCTGAGAGGGGGAATGAGCAAAATAATGCCTGTAGTAAAACGTTTAAATATCTAAAGTGCCTTTAAGTCCTTATTGTGTTAGTCCAAAGTTAAGCATTTATGCTTCACCAAATCGAATGCGGCCTTAAAATCGAGAAACACGACATATAACCGGCTTCATCCCGGATATATCGTATACGGTTTCTTGTAATTAAAAAGCTGCTGTAATGCAGCTTAGATCTTTTTTGAAACCTTGCTGTTGAACGCTTTGGAAAAATAATTTTGGTAGACAATAAGAATGTTTGTATTCTACAGAGTAGTTTTTCAAAAATTACATGGGATCAACGATATAGGTTTATAACTAAAAGGGTTGTGTTTATCCTTTCCCTTGTCTTTGAACATTCGAACGATAAGGCTGTTTCTCCAGTATTCTGGAACAACCTCTTGGTCTAGAACACAAATCAACAATTCCGATACACTTATAACTTGTATGAAAGAGTTTACTAATTTTACAATGTAATATGTAGAAGACTTTTGAAGTATACGATTAATTCTCAATTGCCATCGATCATTGTGCAACGCTCTTGTACAAGGCACATTTTCTAGCCTAGTACTGGTTTGTTTACACATGGATCATGAATTAGTGAACTGGTGCCGTGATATAACTGAAATAATGTTGTAAACGGAGTAGAACAGAAATCAAACACAAAACCTCGATTGCCATCGAGTTTAAACACCTGCTAAGGTCGATGTTGTTTTGGTGTGGCTTCCTGAAAAATTACAAAAAATGTAATCCGCCTCTAGCAGGGGCTTCTTAAAGTATCTACGTACAGTGAAAACTCAGACGAGCCAGTCTCTCCAGAGTCTTCAATGTCCGTCTACGTGTTTTAAATTCCCTATATGTATATTTTATCTATAATCTGGAAGTGTTGCCCCTCTTGTTTTACGCTTATTTACCTTCATATGTTCCCGGTACAAAGAGTTAATAAGATCATATATGCATATTTTATCAATAATCTGGAAGTGTGGCCCCTCTTGTTTTACGCCTATTTACCTTCATATGTTCCTGGGACGGAGAGTTGATAAGAACATATATGCATATTTTGACAATAATCTGGAAGTGTGTCCTCTCTTGTTTTAACGCCCATTTACCATCATATGTTCCATCATATGTTCCCGGTAACGAGAGTTAACAAGATCATATATTCATATTTTTACAATAATCTGAAAGTGTGGCCCCACTTGTTTTACGCCTATTTACAGTTATATGTTCCCGGTACGGAGAGTTAATAAGACCATAATCGTTAGAAGCGGTTCAAACACACGAAACCTTCACAATAGGTTAAGAACGACACTAGCCAATGGCTTAAAAAAAACGTGTACTAAAGGATTAAGGTGTCAGAACTTCAAACCTTGGAAAGTGTTAAGCATCCGCATAGTCTAATAATCACCATCTTCTTTCGTATAATAATCACACACGTTCTTATAAGCTTCTATCAACTTACATAAAGATTATGATAATACTTTGTATGTAGACAGGCTAATCTGAACATACACGTGTTCTTATTACGGTTATATTTATTTATCTATATTCGCTTGAAATAAAATTTCCGATGATGTTTACAAAACCTGTCATATCAGGTAAATTACTGCATTTACACCATGTTGATTGATTGATTGATTGTTTTGTGTTTTGTGCTTTTTTTCAACAGTTGTTCAGTTATATCACGGTGTTTCCTGGGTAAGTTACCAGTACTACTAGCCAATTTATCCTGACACCAGTTAGTCACTCGTAATTACGGAATACCGTTAGGGCCATCACAGGCCATCGCCTGTGAATGTGTTGATCTGAAACGCGATACTCGATAGTACGATGATGAAAACGCGACAGTACGATGATGATAACGCGACAGTACGATAACGAAAACGCGATAATACGATAACGAAAACGCGATAATACGATAACGAAAACGCGATAATACGATAACGAAAACGCGATAAACGCGATAATACGATAACGAAAACGCGATAATACGATAACGAAAACGCGATAATATGGGTTTAATTCGATTAGTTTGGGTTGAACGCCGTTTTCAACAATTTTTCAGGCATATCACGGCGGCCAGTGCACCTGCTCTATGTGTTCCTGGCTTTCTCACACCAGTACTCCCAACAATCGACTGTCACCGCAACCGACTGCTTTTTCCACATATACTCTTGAAAAGTCTTCGGTATGACTGGCCGAAAATCGAACCCGCAACCTCCCGTGCCCGAGGCGGTACCAAGTTGAACATTATATACTTAAACCCTTTCCCAGATACTGCACCTGGCGACGTGGACAACATATAGGCTAAACTAAGGGTTTGATTTGATTCATTTGAGTTGAACGCCGTTTTCAACAATTGTTCAGGCATATCGCGGCGGCCAGTGCACCTGCTCTATGTGTTCCTGTCTTTATCACACCAGTACTCCCAACAATCGACTGTCCCAGCAACCGACTGCTTTTTCCACATAGACTCCTAGCCCATTGGTGGAAGAAGACTGACGCTTGTCTCAATGACTTTTGTCAAACGTCGAAAAGAATGTTTGCCGAGCATGGGTTCGAACTCACAACCTCCGGAGTGACAGTTCGCGTCGCTACCGACTAGGAAAAACTATGGGAGTTCTCTCAAACTGTTTGATTGATTATTCGGTGTGTAACGCCTCTTTAAACAATTTTTACCGTTTTATCACGACGTTTCCTGGGTAAGTTACCAGTACTACCTTTTAGCATGACACCAGCAAGTCAGTCGAATGCTAACCCCGCAACCCTTGGCGCCAAGGAGGGCAGCCATAACTACCATTTTTAACGTATTTGGTAAGACCCGGCCGGGCATTGAACCCGCGATATCCCGCACCCGAGGCAGGCGCTTTCCCATTACACCCCCGTAGCATTTCAAGTTATACTTTTCCTATATTGTTTTCGAAAGGCGTCTGCAACAGATGCACCGGAATGCCTCTGAAAGTGGGAAAGGGTTACTGATTATTGTTCGGATAACAACATATGAAGTTGACGAAAGGCCTCATCAAAAATACACTATCTCAAGTTTAATTAGTAATGTTTTGATGACATCAAAGGGCAGACTAGATCAATATAGGATTATTAAATCTTACCTAAGCATAATTGTTAATCGTTGTGCTTTATTGTAAATCACTTGACTTGCATACTGAATGAATGAATGAATGCATGAATGAACGTATCGTGTTTTATGGCGCATCGACATATAGCGCGCATATAAACTAAGAAATGAGAAGTAACATTATTCAAAATCAAGTATATTGGTTAAAAGAAAATGATGTGAAATGATTTTCAGAACTTTAATCTATGTAATGTGAATGAGAGTCAATATATGTGTATGAGATGGCATAAACTATGTGATTACGTTATATCTTTTGTTTCAATCACAGTTCCGTTTCTTTGAAGAAAATTAATATTCTTTGCTTTTAATAATTTCTTTAATCTCTTAAAGTTAACTAATAAAATAGATACGATCTTATATATTGGTGTTAACAAAGGGAATATCTGTTTCAGTTTGTTTTTCATTATAAGAATTGACGTCTTAACACGACTTTTATCTTTTTGATTTTTTTACAATCAGCTTCGATTTTGTTTTTGCACTGTAGACCTAGTTTTATTTATTCGATTGATACGCGTTTTCAATAGTATTTCAGTTATATCACTGAAACAGCACACATTTGAGCCGTTCCGTCAGAAAACCAAGATTTTGGACTTGGCGTTAAGTATCGACCAGGATTAGACTAAGCATGCCGCGCAGGCTAACCCGTACATAGACTTTTCGTCTCCTGTGGATTTTCTGTTTTAGGAATCATTACTCTATACCTCTATCCCCCTGAGAAAGAATATGTCGGACCGAATTAGACTACAAATAGTCATTCTATCTTGTCCATACGCTATAACAAGACGACTTTTGATACAAAGCATCAAAGACGCCGCGCATGATTTTGAAGCATGACTTCAGTATATTTAAATAACGTGTAAATAGACAGGATGTAAATATTTCGAACAAGAAGTCCAAATGTCCCTTTATTTTAAACAAGAAGACCAAGATGTGCCTACAATACCAACCTGGCTACCATAGCCTATTATAACAGGTTAGCAAGAGCAGAAAGGGTTAATGTTGATGTATGGATAATACCTTTTATATGCTGCGATCTATGAGATATTCAGCATGTGGAATTTAGCCGTGAAATGACAAGTTTAGTCCTGAAACCATTTGGTTTACAGTTTACTTAACAATGACTGCAACTATAATGTGTCATACAAGCTGAAGTTTCTTAATTTTTTACTAATAAACGGTTTTAAATCTGCTCTAACTAGATCAATTACATAAAACAAACAAAGGTGCTTAAATATTAACATATATTAAGGTTTAAGGATTAATGCCTCTAGTTATAAGTTAAGTATGACACAAGCTTTGGAAAGAAAGCGGGAAGTCTATTCTCCTTCAAGTTTGGCAGAAGTATGGTAACACAAGCGGAAGAATGTAAACAAAAAATACGAAGTTTAAAGATATTTATGATCAAAATTTAGCATTAATGAAATTAAGAGAAAACTTCACATGTATAGTCAACATATAGCAATAATACAATGGTCTGAATGAACAATCTGTATGGGGAGGAACGTTTTAAATTTAGAAATACAACAGATTTTTAAAAATAGGCAAAAACCTCCCTCGAGTTTTGATAACCAAACGCTTAAAAAAGCGTAGCCTAGGAAGTTGGGGAAAAGTGCTTTTTTTTGTATGAGCTTTGAAGAGCCGTGTCGTCAGGGCCGTTAATCAAACTATTTAGGCAGACAAACGGCCGGACGCCGGCTTATGCATCAAAGCTTAACAGACATAGACAAATATAAAGTATTTATTACAGAAAAATGGTTCGATGCGGCAAAACAAGTTTGTTTTTAGGAAAGGGTTAACATGTCATGGTATTTGTAATGTATTTGTTATCACACATACATGTAAGCCGCATCTAGCGATTTGCAGTATAATTGAATCTCCGAAAAGGGACCGTACAAGATTAATTGACAAAAACCTATTTAGACTACATTTCTAGTTTATTTGTCAACAGATACATCTATGACTATATTACATGTTGACGGCCGTTGAGTCTTCATTTTACGCAAAGGTAAATACATTATAATTTAAGTCCCAAAATCGCTAGAAGCTCCTCACTTATAAAGTAAATATTGACATTTTGGTTATAACTCGTGTGTATGTTGAAATTAACTAATCTCTAATTTGTACTTTGAATTTATATTTCCTAGTTGGGTCGACATACTGACTGACAGACAGACAAACGAACGGAATGATGGATAAATATCTTTTCCAGCGACATAGGAGAATATTCAACACAAAACGCGCCCTGTTTTAACAACAATTCCCCAGTAGTAGTACCAGGCCGCTCTCTCTTTGAACGAATGATGTAATAACACGTTTGTTTACAGTCTTCATAACCTTTGACCACATAGACTAAATCTACAGCAAACAACATTGAACTAAGGCTAAAATATTGAACTGAATTAATGAAAGTATAATTTTGAATAGAAATGAAAACATTGTGGAAAAATACAAACTTGCTTATTATCATTCATCTGTTAAGGTTAGTCAAAATGTGTCTAAACGGGGCAAAGGTTAAAATAATAACCTTAGGCAAATGTTTTTGTTATCTAGATTATAGAAAAAAAAATTGATTCATGTCTCAAAGCATTTTTCGAAAAGGAGGAATTGCTCATGGTCAGCAATTGCTCCGTTTGCAAAGATACTTCCAACATTCGTATGCAACAAAGTAGCTATAACGGAAACTTTCCAGCTTACAATCACTTTTTGACGCATGTGCAGCAGACGGCATTGGAATACATCGTGACAAGAGGAAAAATTGCTTATCGTGAACTATTTCCTCTTTTCCCAGAAAGGTTTCGACTATATATTGTCCCCTAGATGTAAGGTAAAATTGCTCGTTATCATTCATTTCTTGCATATTAGTCAAAATGTGTCCGGAAAGGAGAAAGAGTAAAATGATGTGCGTAGTAAAACGTTTAAATATGAAAATAATTAATCTGAAACGTGTTTGAAAGTATTGTGTGAAAAGGAGGAATTGCTTATTGTCAGCAATAGCTCCATTTTCAATACTCGACTGTTATAGTATCACAGAAAGGGTCCCGCTTTCATAGAAAGGATATAACTATTTTCCGCTTACAGACTCTTACTGACGCATGTGCAGCAGATGACATTCGAAAATACCGTGAAAAAAGAAAAAAATGCTTATCGTAGGTAATTTCGACTTAAGCCATAATAGTTTCAACTCCTTTCAATAATTAGAATTTTATTTACATTGATTTGCATATTTGTCTATATGTATTCTAAGTCAATTGTTTTATACTACTGGGGTCACAGCACGGTAGACGTAAGCTATCAACACTAACATTGAGGTCAATCATAGTTCAGAGTGTGTTTCACTTGTTGGAATTCTTTTTTACCATTAATGCAAGCGGATGGTATTTCGTTATTCGGTCAAACCAATGACATAATTGTATACCAGATGGTAAACCAATCAAAACTCGAATTTCGCGGATGAAGATAATTGCGTAGCTTCGTTGCAGCCATAAGTCGACTTTTCGAAAAGAATGATAGGAATGGGATAGGGGCAAAATTGCGGAAACGCTAACATTGTCCTTATAGTCCGGGTTGTCCCAGGAACTGTTCCGGGTGTCCACTTACATGTTCCGGGATGTTCATGCCTCCAATCATTTATTTTAGAAATGTCCATGAAAAGTTGTTGTCTGAATACTCAGGGGATATTTTCCCTGTAAAAATTACCGGAAATCCTGGAAGATCTACAGTCAGGTTTTGGCGTTGTTAAACTTGCTGACACGATGCCAAATCCAATGCTGTTGTGAACTTCCGTCGCACGTTTTCACCGTGAACAAAGGATTATCTTTATCTCCAACAGTCAAACATTTTTTGGTGGCCTCATGGTACAAACTGCTGTCGTTTCTATATTGCCAGACTGCTTCCTTGATATCCTTATTCGCAGCGGAAACTTCGACGTCTATGATGAATTGTTTGTTAGGTTTTGGCTTTGATTTGCTTCGAACTATCGTTCCCTTTCTTGCACGAATGTGATTACGCTCTGTGAATATAAAATATTGACTCCTGCTGTTTCTACAAGAATGGATTTTCAATCTGAAAGGTTTATCTTTCTCTCTCTCGACAGATAAACACTTATTCATGTGCTTGTTACGTATTTCCCCCTTCGCTTTTATGTCATCAAGTAAATACACATCGGAGAACGTCTTCACCATGTCGATAACGTACTGGAATGGTTTACAATTGTTTTCTTTCCGAATTCGATGTCGGTCCCTGAGGTCACCAATGTCGTATTGACTATGTTTACCTACGCTGTCACGAATGAGGCTTTTATAGGGTTCGTCCATCCACACTTCCGATGTACGTAAGACATTCGCAGTGAGAAAGTCTTCAGTTTTTTTCTGTTTTCCCCATGGAGTAGACCTGATTAAGAAGAAGAATAACATGAGACACTCATAGAATATTTGGTCATTAACAATATGCTTGCACAGAAAAACCACATTGTGACAAATCGTAAAAAATAGTAAAAAGCAGCAATTCTTTCATTTTCCAACATGAGACTATATCCAAATCGATAACAAAAATTACATTGAATTATAGAGGAAATTTTAGTTTTTTCTCTATAACAATTTTACTTTGCACAAATTTATAAAGATTCTTATCAATTTTTTAAAAAAATTTCTCCTGAATGTAATTTTTTGTTTTATGTGGGCTTTTTTTATAACATTTTGGTCCTTTTTAACTTATGATACAGTCACCCAAATTTCACCCTTGCTTACATATAAACTTTTAAGAAAACAGTATTCTTTCGTTAATTTTTACATGTTCTTCATTGAGTATCTTTTATTTAGAAATAAAACGATAAAAAGGCTTTTATGGTATAATGTAGACAATTCATTTAACTTTTATTTGACATATGTTTTATTAAAATAAAATAATACAATTTTGGTCCTTTTTAACATTTTCTACATGCACTACTAATTTTTCAGGGTAAAAATAGGTTTCCGTGATTGATGGCGAAAGCTCCCCATGATTACCGAGCATTATCGGAATATTTATACTTATACAATATATGCAGAATATGATAAAGTTAGATTATTAGTTCGTCTATTCGGAGAATTGAGCTATTCTACTCACACTGGTTCTAGTTAAAGTTTTGCGTGCAGCTACATTAAGAGACCATATCTCAGTAACTACTTGCCAACCATCAAACTTATATGAATAATTCAGTAAGATAACTACATCTTGCAAACAAAAGCAAATTATGGCCTTTTTCTTTAACTCAAAAATTCTGATTGAAGGTTTGCTTGCAACTACATTAAGAGCGCATATCTCAGTAACTACTAGATGTATTGTATTTAAACTTTGTACAGCCATTTCCAATCATCTTATCTAAGCTTAAAATCAAGTTGGATATCTCTTTTTTACATAGAAATTCTGGTTAGAGTTTTGCATGCAACTATTTTAAGAGACCTTATCTCAGTAACTACTTGACGCATTACATTGAAACTTTATACAATGCAAATAATTGGACTTTATTATTTGAATAATAAATTTTAAAAAAATGCTCTTGTTTCAATTTCAAACTAAAATATGTGATAAGTCAAAATAATATAAAGATGACTGGGAACACGAGGTAATAGCCTGCATTGAAGACTTGCGGGATTTACACACTGACTCACCCAACAGGCAGTACAACATTCAAAACTGAACAAGATAAATCATTAAATAATCCCAAATCACCCTACAAGAGACGTCTGTCTGTAAGAGGAAGACAGTAAGGTACAGTACAAGGGAAGCATTTATAAAAGTTGTAAATTATCTTAAAAGGAATGATAATGTGCAAATTATTTTGTCAGAGCAGAGAAAAGATGGTTAAATATGTGGATGGAGAAGGTGAAAGTTTTACATCTAGATGGATGAGAATACGACTCGAGGAGCATTTTGGTGTTTACTTAGTAATTTCCTCAGTTAAGACGAAAGGAAGTGTTGGTACGTTTAAAAGAAAGGCATCGAAGATATAATATGAATTTCATTAACTTCCATGAAACACTGACCCTGAACGCGAGAAAATGAAAGTAGTAAAAGAAATTGTAGAGATGAGTAAGAGGTATAAATCAGCAAAAGAAGAGTATCCATCCCCACCAGATATTGATGTTAAGAACTATTTTACCAGACTCATTAAGACATGAGACTGTGTTAGAAGTATGTAGGTAAGGACATAGATAAGAAATGTGCAGTAAGACCAAGGATGAATAAATAGCCTGAGCTGTTTAAAGGCCAACGGTCCGAAAACGATACGTTTTGGACAAATATCCAGATGAGTTGTTTATAGGATAGAGGTCCGCATGAAATTATTTTATGTTAAAAAGCCTGATTAGCTGTTAAAAGACAAAGGGTCCGCGAGCGGTACTTTTAAGACAATTCCACGATACTCAGTGTATAGTCAAAGGGTCCGCAAGCGATACTTTTAAGACAAAATTGCATGATCTTTCAGATGTCCGAGATGATAGAGCAACTATAGGTTTCTTATAGGAGACAACTTTGCTATTAGAGACTAATCTAACATCATGGAATGAAACCATGCGAGTGAGTATTGGGGAGGGCAAATCTTCGATAGTGTTTATGCCAATGACAGACCTTAACCCCACAGATGAATCATGTATATATTCTACATTATGTTGGGTAAATTAGCACGCAAAAATATATGAAGCTACTCCAGTTCTGTCATTTAATCAGCCCTTGTGGATTAAAGCTAATATGAGCATCAGTTCATATCCTACCAATACCAATCTTAGTAAAGTGGTTGTCCGTTTAGGGGCATTTCATACAGAGATGATTTTCGTGGGTGCAAACGGACATTTAATGAATGATTCAGGACTATATCAAGTACGAACAGTCTATGTAGAAAAAACTGTAGGTCATTTGCCTTCTGGTAAAGCTGTAGCTGAAGCTCTATTAAGAGGTCATGGATTAGTCCATATGGGTCGCAGTAACCAATCGTCTCTGATGTGTTCAATGTGGTAATCACTACTGAGCAACCACTTGATCAGCGAAGTGTTACAGAAATAGAACACATTGAAGAACAGGAACACCATGATGATGATTATGTGCAAGAAAACAGACAGTGTGGCATTGAACATGACAATACAGAAGAGCAAAATGCTACAGATGCACATATGGTTGACATACATGAAGGTTTAGACTATGCTTTTAAACTGTTTAACGGGTATTAACAGGTGAAACAAGTATTGATGCAACATGTTCAGACCAAGTAGTAATACAGATTAAGAGTAGCCTGAAATAATAATGTGATAGAAAATCAGACGAGAGTAGAACAGCAAGATTGTGGTTGCAGTGTATAGAAATGGTAGAACGACTGCTGCATCAGTTCATAAAGGCTGATATAACATACATTTGGCAGCTGCATTTAAACATTTTCAGGTCAGTTCCTTTTTATTTTGAGGCATAATCTATATTCAAATTATGCATATATATACTCTGACCTCAACAATTGATTCATTAAAAACAGCACATTCATGTTTCCATGACTATTTCATGTGAGTATTTCACGTAAAACGCAGAAGGTTGCCAACTTACCTTGTGATAGAGCAGAAGCTTATGAGAAGTTATCAAAGTGCAGGGGGTCAAACTTGAGATAGAGGGATTACAGATATTCAAAGGGCAGTTTTGGTACTGTCACGACAAGCAACATCAGCAATGAATGAAACAATGCAAACATTTTACATGGAAACAAAGAAGGAATTTGTTTTGGTGTATTGTAATCATTACTTCGTTAGCCAGTATGGAACGTTAAGCAAACTCTTCCAACAAAGGTGTAGAAAAAAATACCAAACGACATAATAAAACAAATACAACCAGGAACGTAGATAAGATAAGATAAAGTTAAATGGTATAACAATAATTGAATAAAGCTGAAAACAGTGTGGCAAAAGGACGGATTGCTCATAAAATAAAAATCTTTTATTGCATGTATACCAGCAACTTTTCGATCGCAATTTCATTGTAGAGTTACTTTTTACTGAAGGTATTCGTCCAGGTAATGTGTCTAGTTATACACTGTCTATATATTTTCAAATCTATTTGATTATTATACTTTCATTTAAAGAAATTGGATATATTCGCCTATGTGTTTCCAAAGTCGTCTGGTGCAGAATTGTTGTATATATTGGAAAGGATTAATTAATGAACAGCACTTTAATTATTGAAGTTGATGCTATAGTAAATAATTGCTAGGCATTTAACAAATACCCGGAGCCAAGTTAACATAATCATAAATTACATTTTATTGACTACGAGGTTGTGAATGTTCTTTAATTATGTTTACCACTTCTCCAGCCGTTCATCGTTATTGATTATAGACATTTGTACAAGTGAAGTCATTTAACCATTAGTAATTCACCCAAGATTCAGAAAGACAGACTAACAGACGTGATTGGAATATATCTTTTTGAGTCTTCACTTCAGTTGATCTAAACAAAATCAACCATCAACATATGTAAAGTTTATAACAATTGAATAAAGTTGAAAACATTGTGTAAAATAGAGGAATTGTTGATAATGTTTACGTTTGCTTCAATGTTTGCAAGCATGTTCTAAGTGGTTGGCATTGGGATTCGATAAATTGATTAAAAAATATAAAAATCATAAAACCCGAGTTGTATTACCCTATAACACCATGTTATCAGTAGACAATGAAATATTCTGTGTATCTCTATACTGCCCATCCTTCTGTTATTAGCAAAATGATAACAAGATTAGTTAATAATTAGTACGGCTTAAACAGTGGTATATTGTCTCCCCTGTTTGTCGCATGACGGGCATTGTGCCATATTGATTAGACTGTTAAAGATTGGTACTGCTGTCAACAGATAATTTCCGTATTTTTTCTTTTCAAAATCATTTGGCAAAAATGCGTTGTAAAAAATGTGGAATAACTTTCCCGTTGTTCAGCGAAAACCGACCTTTAAATATTTGCGACCAATGTAGACCAAAATCGGAAAGCGCAACCGCACACTCAGAATTTAGCTCTGTAATGTAGCTGTGTTATGGTGTTTTCAGTTTGTTTGTTTGTTTGCTATTGGTTTTACGTCGCGTTCAACAGTTAATATCATATCGCGGCCGAGATATATACATCGAGATCAAGAGTTACATTCAATCGCTCAGACCCATGCAGCTGGCTCTTACGGTGCAAGCATGACTCACACTATACTGTGGCTGCCATTCTCATTGAGTGTACTGGGGCAGATGATTATAGTAATATATATATAGCTAGCTGGATTGAATACATTTTAGAACTAAAAAGGATAAATTATAAAACGCAAAATCTTTCAAGATGCATCGCTACTTCAAAACAATTCATGTATGAATATTAACATTTCATGATCCTTTGTGAGGTTTACCTGTTTGACGAATATAATATAGAACAAAAGACTAATGTAGATAATAGGCCTATATTATGTTTTGATTATTTTGCAAGAACGGTTGTACAAGTTTAAATCAACTGAATTGCCCCCCAAAAAACACTTTGAAAGTACATGTATATAATAGTAAAGTAAAGTAAAGTTTAAACCGTCTATAACATTTCAGTATAACCTCTGAATTCATAATCATTGCACAGAAAGCTGTTATTCGACGCATGAGTATAACATGTCATTTTAACCGAGGACTTTAATACTG
This sequence comes from Serripes groenlandicus, assembly GCA_031761405.1. Classification (NCBI taxonomy): domain Eukaryota; kingdom Metazoa; phylum Mollusca; class Bivalvia; order Cardiida; family Cardiidae; genus Serripes; species Serripes groenlandicus. The sequence goes on from JASEVX010000006.1 coordinate 17,611,926, forward strand.
CATGGCCCTTTAAATCTGCGTTGTAAACAACATGAGATTTTCAAATTGGCGATCTCTGCATTTGACGGAAATAACAAGACTTAACCGCCAGAACTTCAATATTTACCCCCTCTGACAGCCATTTGTGTAGGTAAATTAATTATATGTTGAAAAGATATAGATCGAATTTAATATCATTAAACAACTACATGTACACAGATAACTACACCAAGAATCTGATATAATCAGATATTTCAAAACTTTAACGAAATAGGATTGTCAAACTCAAATTCCCGACAAGGAAAGGACATTTATTGCAAGCAATTCTGAGAACTATGTAAGAAAAGAACAAAATTCGTGTTATACGGTTGTTCATAATGGCGCTATTTGGATTTCGCGTAATCGACATGTTTCGTCAAAATGATCAAAATCATAACGCAAAACCCCATAAAAAACATCACCCAAACAGCACCAATAACAAGCAACAAAATCCCCCGATAATAACCAATACACCCCACAACAATACATTGTCGTACAAACCTGAATATATGTGCCACGTGAGAACACGGTATTTGCTCAACCATCCCTCCACACATCCATACTTTAAACGACAGCTCAAACTGCTCAGAGCCCCATTGTTTCATCCCAGGATCGAACCCCCCGAGTTTGAAGAAGAAGTCCTTTCTCATTGCAATGAACCCTCCCTGTACGGCCGCAATTGGATTTGGACTGACGCTGTGATTTCTCTTCAGCCTGTATTCGGGGCTGTAGTAGGCCCAAAGTTGATCCATATTTATAGGATCGAAAGTGATGAAGCTATCACTTGCAGTGTGTGCGAATCTTACTTTAAATGTATCTTTGTCAACACTGCCGATGTTGGCAGTTAAAAGATTACGAGGCTTGTGCACAAGACGATCTAAAAGCGGCTGCAGCCACCCTTTACTGAATTCCATATGCGAGTCCATCACGATAAAATAAACCGAGGTTGTGGTTTCAATTCCTCTTTGACGAGCCATCATAAGGCCAAGAGGTCTTAGATTTGTCACCAATTTGATCTTTTGTACGTTGGAAAAATGCTTTTTTAATTGCACTCTCAGTTTGAAATCCTCCGAACCGTCGTCAACAAGAACTATTTCGTGCAACAGATGTGGCGGAGTATTATTTAAAGCGCTGTAAACTGTCCGTATCAATACGCTCGGCCACTCATCCCGAAATATAACAACGAGGCTTACTTTCGGCAAATCCTTTGGATACACTTTTCTTTTACAGACATTATTTCGACCGTCCGGCAGAATTCTTTGCACATCAACTTGATCACTTAAAGCTGTATTTATGTTGTTAAACGACGGATCTCTCTCCTTCGGCTGTTCCGCTTTGTCTGGTAGAAATCTATGGACGCCACTTGTGTTTAATGTTTTATCCCTACTGTAAGACTTAACTCGGTTTTTCGACCTCTCTTGGTTTTCGACCTCTCTCTCAACATCGTCAACTTTAAATTTCGTTCGTGAAGCTTCATCACTTCGCCCTTCGTGTTCATTTTTCTCCCGCGGCGGCCATTTATTTCCAAAACTATCTTTTGGCCGCGGATGTTCAATTTTCTCTTTCGGCCATTGTTCTGCAGATGTCCCTCGCGATGAATTATCTTCCTGTGTCGAATTTGATTGGATGCATCCGGACGACAGTAGATCCTCTTGAATGACAGTTTTAATTACATAGAAATTAACTATGAATATTAAAACACAGACAAATGCACAAATAAATGTACACACTCGTGTGTTTAACCTTCTCATCGCCATTACAACGACATTAATGATATATGTGTTACCAACCGAATCGTTATTCGAGTTATGTCACACGAAAAACGACCTTTGTGCGTTTGTATGCGTTTCTATGTATATGGGTATACGCATATGAGGGCAATGGGTGTTTATATTTGAGCCTCGTCTAGCGATTTGAAGCTCTTATTGACGCTCCGTAAAAGGAACATATACTGTTAAATTGGCGTTAAACTAGAAGGGCTACAACTCTAGCTCTCCGTTGTTAAATCATATAAAGTTAAACTAGATGGGCTACAGTTCTAGCTCTCCGTATTGAGATCATATACCGTGAAATTGGCGTTAAGTGGGATGGGCTACATTTCTAGCTCTTCGTTATGAAATCATATACACTGAAATTGGCGTAAAACTAGTTGGGCTACATTTCTTGCTCTCTGTAATGAGATCATATCATACAAGATGGGTGTTTAACTAGTTGGGCTACAGTTCTAGCTCACTTTAATTAGCTCATATGAAGTTAAATTGGATTAAACTAGAAGGGCTACAGTTTTTGCTCTCCGTAATGAGATCATATAATAGTGAAATTGGCGTTAAACTAGTTTGGCTACATTTCTAGCTTTTCTAGCTCTCCGTTATGAAATCAGAAAGATTGAAGTTGGCGTTAACCTATTTGGGCTACAGTTCTAGCTCTCCGTAATGAGATCATATACAGTGAAATTGGCGTAAAATTGGTTGGGTTACAGTTCTAGCTATCCGTAATGAGATCATATACAGTGAAATTGGCGTTAACCTATTTGGGCTACAGTTATAGCTTTCCGTTATGGTATGATATACAGTGAAATTGACGTTAAACTAGTTGTGCTACAGTTCTAGCTCTCTGTAATGAGATCATATAAAGTTAAATTGGCTTTAAACTAGTTGGGTTACAGTTCTAGCTCTCCGTAATGAAATCAAATACAGTGAAATTGGCGTTAAACTAGTTTGGCTACAGTTCTAGCTATCCGTTATGAGATCATATACAGTGAAGTTGGCGTTAAAATTAGTTAGGCTACATTTCTAGCTCTCCGTTATGAGATCATATATAGTAAAATTGGCGTTAATATATTTGGGCTACAGTTTTAGCTCTCCGTTATGGTATCATATACAGTGAAATTGGCGTTAAACTAGTTTGGTTACAGATCTAGCTCTCCGTAATGTAATCAAATACAGTGAAATTGACGTTAAACTGGTTGGGTTACAGTTACTAGCTCTCCGTAATGGGAGCTTATTAAGTTAAATTGGCGTAATCTGGTTGGCTACAGTTCAAGCTCTCCGTAATGGGATCATATAAAGTTAAATTTGATTTAAACTAGTTGGGCTACAGTTCTAGCTCTCCGTAATGAGATCACTTGAAGTTAAATTGGCGTTAAAGCAGTTGGGCTAAAGTTTAAGCTCTCCTTGATGAAATGATATACAGTGAAATGGGCGTGAAACTAAATGGGCTACATTTGAAGCTCTCCTTTATGAGATCATAAGTAAAATTGGCTATTAACTTGTTGGGCTACAGTTCAAGCTCTCCGTAATGGGCTACAGTTCTAGCTCTCCGTAATGGGCTACAGTTCTAGCTCTCCGTAATGGGCTACAGTTCTAGCTCTCCGTAATGGGCTACAGTTCTAGATCTCCGTAATGGGCTACAGTTATAGCTCTCCGTAATTAGATCACTTGAAGTTAAATTGGCATTAAACTAGTTGGGTTTAGTTCTAGCTCTCCGTAATGAGATTATATCAATTTAAATTGGCGTTAAACTAGTTGGGTTACAGTTCAAGCTCTCCGTAATGAGATCATATCAATTTAAATTGGCGTTAAACTAGTTGGGTTACAGTTCTAGCTCTCCGTTATGAGATCATATACATTGGTTAAATTGGCGTTAAACTTGTTGGGGCTTCAGTTCTAGCTCTCCGAAACTAGATCTTATACAGTTCATACAGGTTCACCTTAGTTTTCACTCTACGTAGGTGCACAATTTAGACTTCAAGCATGGTAGTTATGGCTGCCCCTCTGGCGATCAGCGTTACGGGGTTGACATTACAACTGACTGGCTGGTGTCGGGAAAATGCTAAAGTAGTACTGGTAACTTACCCAGTAATCGCCGTGATATAAATGAAAAATTGTTGAAAGCGACGTAAAACATATAACAAAACACGAAATGATGCAATATCATAAGACGGGGCTTATTTAGCTTGAAAGGTTTTATTTAGGATATTTATATAAGTTTCCTGACATACCATATCCGCCAAATCTCATTCAAATAAAAATGTCTGCTTAAGAGAAGTAACATGTGGGAAAGGTTTCACAAAGCTTTTGCAGTATCAATTTTTATTTTCAATAATGATTTTCAGTTGTAAATAGCTTAAAGTAATTAAAATTATGACTTGTTTTCCTTTCCCATTTTCATTTCTTTGGAAAGTTATTAATTTCAGTTTTAATAATTTATTACATGTTCCTTTTTACGTCTTTATTGACATTAACTATTTATTTCAGTTATCGAAGTAATCCACATGTTTAAAAATATACAAGATAGTGAATTTGTGCTTCTGTATGGAATATGGGTTCACTTTTCTTGTTAATTTAAGCCCCTGTCTTAATTTTACTATACATGTAAATCCATTTACCTTGCTTGTTTCTATGGTGTTTTAACCTGCTATCAACATTTTTTCAGGGAAAGCCATTACTACCATTTTGAAGTCTTTGGAGTAAATACAGTTTCGATAGTTACATATGATGACACTAGTTTAGATTCAGACTAGCATCTGTATGATCAGATCCAACACAACATTAAAATGTCAGGCAGTGACTAGATTAATTTACAGTCTAAACATCTGAGAAATTTAAATAAATATGGATACTTTCACTCAAAACCTTAACAGTATTTCAGCTATATCATCGTCTGATGTATTTACACTTTGAATTCAATTCATTCACACTTTGCCAGCTGCTTCCTAATATCATCAGTCCCAAGTAAGAAGGCTCCATATGAAGGGCATGAAACTGCTTCCCTTTATTGACTGTAACATACATGTCCCATGATCACAGTTTGTCTGTCTGTCTATATCGACACCAATTGCCTTGTGCACGCTCTACAGGCCACATTTGGCATCCAATTTTCATGAATGTTTATCAGAACATACATCTCTATAAAATCTTTCTTAAGTTCAAAATTGGATCATTTGAGGTAAAAAACTAGGTCACAAGGTGAAATTGAAAGAAAATATTGTGAACACTCTGGAGGCTGCATTTTTAATTTGAGCATATTGAAACTTTATTAGAATAATTGTCTTGTTGATATCTAGGATATGTTTGAATATAGGTCACGTTTTGTCAAGAACTAGTTCTCTATGCCAAATCAAAGAAAAAACCTTGTTAACTCTCTAGAGACCAACTTTAAACTTTGTCAGAATCTTTTTCCTGATGATATCTAGGCAAAGTTTGAATATGGGTCATGTCGGGTCTAAAACTAGGTCACTTCGCCGAATTACTGGAAAATCTTGTGAATACAGTGGAAGCCGCATTTTATAATTTCAGCATGTTGAAACTCTTTCTGAATAGACATCTTCATGATATCTAATCTTAGTTCCATTGAAGGTCATATCCTGTCAAAAAATAGGTCACTAGGAAACATGAGAAAAAATCTTAAAACTCTAGAGACTGCATTATTTGTATATGCAGCTTGACACTTTGTAAGACTGTTTGTCTTGACAATATATAAACCAATTTCGAAAGATGGGTCATGTTGTTTTAAAATCTATGTCACTAGGTCAAATTGAAGGACAATCAGGTCAAGACTCTGGAAGCCATATTTTTATCTTGAATATTTTGGAATTTTATCATAAGTATTGTCTTCAGGATATATCAGCCAAATTCAAATATGAGTGATGTTGGGTAAAAAACAAGCTCACTAGGCCTGATTAAAGAGAAATCCTGACTGAAAAATAAGTTATTGTAATTAACTTTGTGCTTTGCGTAACTCAGGGCAGCGATTCAATTAATGTAAAATTGCAGATTTAGGTATTTTGTTTTGCAAATAAGTATTTTTTTTGAAATTGTATTTTCTTGAAATTAGAATATATTTCTGTCAAAATTTTGGACCGTTTTGGCCTTTTTTCAAAATTCAAAATGTTGCTCTCTCAGAGGTGGCCTGCACCTGTTAAAGGCTGGGTATCATTACTCTTTTAAGATATTGATGGCTAACAACCTCATTTTTGTTTCAAAATTACACTTATTTGTTGTTCTTCATTGTATGCACTGGAATCTGTCGTGGCCCTGTGATTTTGAGTCCATATTGTGGATCCAGGCGTCCCTGGGTTCAATTTACAGTTGGTGTTTGGTCATAGAAAGGTACATTTACTAGCCAAGTACTGGTTCAATTATCGAGGGATCATTAATAAGTGAACAGCTTCCGTGATATAACTGGAATAATGTTGAAAATGTTGTAAAATCCCTATAAAAAGCAAAACATTATTGTATGCATTAAACTGATTAATTGATATGTGACTAACCGCAAATATTCTTCAGGATCGAGCATGGATTTTACAAAAGGCCCTGGTCATAAAGATTAAAGGGCTCTATTAAGCCTGCATTGTTAAATTGTGCTTAGACAGATTGTATACGTTCGGGAAGATCAAAGAAAACACACTGAATCTATTTTCGTAATTGTCTCTTATTCTGTTGTAGTTCCCAAAATCATCATCAAATCAAGTTCAGTAGAAAACTGAAATAGAAAAATAAGCAATCCTGAGTCAACGCCCAAAAAGTCTTAGACAACCAGTTGCTGTTGAGTCATTCATCTAAACGGTGTCAAAGCAACTGGGTATAAACGCAGTTATGAGTAACAGATTCAAAGAAAATATACCTCAGCATAAATCATTAAATATTACGAAGATATTAAGCAAACACCGTATGTATCGAAACCCGATAGGACGAATCGTTCTCCTGAACGGTAGCGAAACTAACCGGGCGTGAACACATACAAGCTCAAACAATCTCTAAAACATTGATGTACGTCAAATAATGCATTTCATAGCGTAGAATGATCATAAACAACTTACTCTATGGGGGTCATTGACTCGAGAAAAGCTTTAAAATGTCTTTATCGCCAAGCGATGTAGAACAAAGGGCAAGCATGCCGTCTCAAAAAACGTAATCAAAACGAAGCGCGAAATTCAAGGGAAATAATCCCTTCAAAGTACCTAAGGTATTACTGAGATATGGAAAATATATTAATCGAGTATCAGCAACGTATATAGAAAATGTCCTATGTCTAACAGGCATGACACTCCCCGCCTGATGTAAATCACCCAAACTATAGACTAAATCATATGACAACCAGCTGCATATTCTCTATCGAACTGGCAGCCATAATCAGTCTGATTGAAATTCTTACTGATTCTAACACATATCAAATACATTTTACAAAGAAACTCTTATTGAGTTGTTAATGAAATATTATACTTATTGGAATTCAAAAACCACTGAAGTATTCTACTACAGATGTTTCAGAATAGCAACTTTCCAAGAAGGAATGTTTTCAAATAATGGATACTATCAATAAACAATAATAGCATGTTTCTGAACATATACATATATGTAACTAAAAATTCCCAAACAATACTGCAACAAAAACGTCGACAATGGATAACAGTTGAAATCTGATCACAACAATTCTTGGCAAGACCTTTGAATATATTGTATGATACAGGCAATATCTATTAATCTACCAGGAAATATTGTATGAAATTCTTGATTTTTTCATCCATTGCAAAACACTGTATGTGCAATATTTTCAATTTGAACATGTATGTTTATGGCTTTATGCTGCAATTTATCAATTTGTGATTCAGACATCAACTTAACAAATTAACATTTGTATTACAGATCACTAATTTCACAATATGTCGAAAGCATCTCCTTTGTTTAAAATCTTATGCTTCTAATAACGGAACCACTTCACAAACTGGCCTTTGATAGGTACATGATTTTCCGTTTTTCATGACGCGAATCTCTAGTTATCTAACTAAGCCATCTTCACTTGGATACACTTGAGTAATTAAGCCCGTGGGCCAGTCGTTTCGCGCACACTCTTTGTCGCGTAATAACACTATGTCGCCTGGCTTCAGATTATCATGCGATGTTGTCCACTTTTTACGCGGCTGGAGCGAAGAGAGAAACTCATTTTTCCACCTTTTCCAGAATGTATTCGCGAGTAACTGGACAGCCTTCCATTGACTGCGATATATGTCTTTTATGTCAATAGCCTCGAATTGCACAGTGGTATCTGCTGTTTTCTGTGTTAGTAAAGTTCCGGGAGTTAGTATGAATGGCATGTCAAGTTCTCGTGACAACATTTCTCCAATTTCCACAGCAAGTACCGAAGCACATAGTTCTAATCGCGGAATAGTATGGCCGCTCTTCGGTGCCACCTTACTTTTACCGAAAACAAATCCCACGTGAACAGTACTTTCATCTGTAACACCTCTCAAGTACGTGCATGACGAAATAGCCTTTTCCGATGCATCGCAGAATATGTGTAAAGTCTTGTCGGTACATGCGGAATATGACACAGGAATAAAGCATCTCGGGATGTGAATTTCACTAAGTCGTGTCAGTACGTCTACCCATGTTTTCCAGGAATTCAAGAATGCGGGGGTAATAGTTCATCCCAATCACTTCCATGATCTACAACATCTCTCAAAATAAGTTTGCCTTGTAATACTACAGGAGCAATAAGGCCCAACGGATCGAATAGACCATTCACAGTTGAAAGGATGCCCCGTTTAGTATATGGTTTCTGGTCATGGGATGCCTTGTAAGTAAAAGTGTCAGTCGAAAGTTCCCAACTGAGTCCAAGACTATGGTGTAACGGTAGGTCATCTCGGTTCAGTTTGAGAGGCTCGATTGTTTTTGCCAGTTCAGATGAAGGGAAATGCGACATAACGTCTTCACTGTTTGAAGCTATCTTGTGAAGTCTTAGCTTACCACTTTGAAATAATACTTTTTGAGTCTTTTGTAATACTTCGACTGCTTTTTTGACTGTGGGGAACGATGAGAGTCCGTCATCTACGTAGAAATTCCTAGATACGAATTCTTTGACTTCGCTGTCGACAGGAAATTCGTCGTCGTTTACACATCGATGCAAACCATACGTTGCCACTGAAGGCGATGGGGAATTTCCAAAAACGTGGACGCGCATCCTGTATTCCTCAAGTTCATATTTAGGGTTGTTTTCTCTATGCCACAGAAATCTCAGGTAGTTTCGGTGAGGTTCATTTACTAGAAATTGAAAGAACATTTGCTCGATATCAGCGATAATAGCATATGGTTCTTTACGAAATCGAAGCAACACTCCGTCTAATCTGTTAAGAAGGTCTGGTCCTTGTAAAAGGACGTCATTTAAAGATGTACCTTCATGCTTACACGAGGAATAAAAAACTACGCGGATCTTATCTGGTTTTTTCGAGTGGTACACTCCGAAAATGGGTAAATACCAGCACTCTGTGTTCTCTATTGGATAAGCTTTTTCTGCATAGCCACAGTCAAATATGGTTTTCATGAAAGTTATGAAGTGTTCACACTTTACAGGGTTCTTACGAAGACTGGCTTGCAATGCCATTGCTCTTTTCAAGGCAACAGATTTATTGTTCGGTAAATAGTGTCTCTGTGTCCTAAAAGGAAGTGGGGCCATCCAATGTCCTGACCGATCTTTAATACATTGCTCATTCATAAGTTGTACGAAAATTCTATCCTCGACAGAAGGTCCAAGTATGTTATCATTATCTACTATTGTGAATAGGTGACTATGCTGGTCTTCAATTTTCAAACTAGACTTGCAGTCCTCAAAAATCGATCTATGTCCATTCTTATTGATGGTAGTCTTTAGCACTGTAAGATCTTCAGGAGGATGCTTCTTGTTCAGGCAAACGTTGCCAACCAGTACCCAACCTAACGTCATCTTTTGGGCAAATGGAGTTCCTTTAGGCCCAGTACACTGCTTATGTACGTGGTGTGCCTCTGGTACGTCACGACCTATTAATAGTAGTATCTCGGCCTCATTATCCAATGGTGGAATTTCAACTTCACTCAAATGTCTGTGATGACTGGTGATATCCGGTGTTGCAATTTCAGATCTTTCATTCGGAATTTCATTACATTCAATGATCTTTGGTATTCTCAAATGATGGGAGCCTTCATAGGACTCTACAGTAAAGTTGGATGCATGACGCCCTGTCATTGAGCTTCTTCCCGCACATGACAACAATGAGTACGATGTGGCGGTCGACCATGGGACATTCATGCTGTCAAATAATTCCGCCTTGGCGAGTGTCGAGTTGCTCTGGTCATCAAGTAAAGCATATGTCTTGATTGCAAGATCTGGCCTATTTTCTGGGTAAACATTGACCAGAATTGTTTTGGAGCAAGACCGTCCACTATATTTACCACATATGGCGGTGCATTTTGAAACAACTGGACTCTCCCCGCCATGCTGTTTGTCAGATCTTGAACCTGTGTCAGTACTATGTAATGTCCCACTGTACGAATCAACATGTAATGCGGTAGCATGGTTTGTGCGACCACAAGTATGACACTTAAGGGCAGTTTTACAATCTTTAAAACTATGCACTGTTGTGCTACAACACCTAAAACAAAACTTGTAGTCCTTAAGAAGCTTTTTCCTTTCATTAATAGTAAGTTTCTGAAATGATTTGCACTCATTCAAGCTATGTTTAGAATTATGGAGCATACACTGATCACTATGCTCTGAAACAGGATCTATTGAAGTCTTTTTCACATGAACACCATCTTTTTTAAAGGTCGACTGCTGTTTCTGAGTGTTGCTGTTAGATTTAGGTGCAGCTTTATTATCTGTATAATAAACAAACCCTGGATCATTTCGCACTTTGCTCATTTCGTTGATAAAGTCGACTAAAACACAAAATGGGGGATATGACACATTCTTTTTCTGGTTGTAACTCGAGGCGCGTGATGTCCACTTTTCTTGCAGGTTGTATGGTAGCTTGGCTATTATAGGTCGCATGCCACTTGACGAGTCAAAATATCTTAAAGATCTTTGATGAACTGGGTCATTCATGCGCGCTTGTATTTCCGCCAATAAATCGGCTAAGTCATAGAGTCTTTTCATGTCTTTGTACCCAATATCTGGAAAACTAATTAAACGCAGATTCAAAGCCGTTTCCACAAGTACTGGACTACCGTATCTGTCTTCAAGTCTTGACCATAGTTTCTTAACTGCTTCCGTTGGAGAATGAGAATATGCACACTTAATGCTGATAGCCTGTTTTTTGGATTCAGGACCCAAATGCTTAAGTAAAAGGTCAAATTCTTCTCTTGCGGTTGGGTTGAGATCAGATATCATACTATGAAAACTGTTTTTCCATGATTGGTAACTCTCAGGATTATCACTAAATTCAACACAGCTATGTACCAATAAGTCTCGTTTTATCAAGTAATTGGACAGATCAGAAACTCCCAAATTTGTTGATCCACTGAACTGCTGTGGTGATTTAATCTGCGTTGTCATTGGTTCACGAATGAAAGTTGTATTATGAACTGTGGGGTGTTCAGTTTCCAAAGTTATAGGTGGATAGTTCTGTAAATGTTCAGAGATAACAGGTCTCGAACATGTAGGTGTGGATTCAAAGTAACCCTGATTACAATTATTTTCAGGTAATTCAAATTTAGGCGCACATGGATTAAGAGGAGTTGGTGTTTTAACATTTGGTGTTTTATTGTCAGCATTTTCAAATGTTGATGACAAAAATCTTTTCAACATTGGCATTTTACGTGAGCAAACAGATGTATCATCTTCTGAAATAATGTCACTATCATACATTTCATCTTTAATACTGTTATATTGTGCGACAGCAATGGCTGCTTCTTTTTCTGCCTGAACTACTTCCATATCTGCTTGTAAGCTCGCAACCTGACGTTTAATTTCAGCTTCTTTCTTGATAAAAGATATTTTTGCTTCTGCAGACTCTGCTTTTGCTCTAGTCTCTAATAGTATAGAAGTTGCAGAATGACTACTAGACCTATTGGATTTGACTGACCTCCTTGAACCTTTAGGCTTAGTGACATCACTAGTCTCTTTGTCCTGTTGCAGGGTAGCCATGATATATCACTTAATGTTAGTGTAATTTCTAAAATGTACCACTAAACGAATCAAAACATCCTATGTTAAACATTAATCTAAGTCGTTCTAGACCTACATCTTTCACCATGTTGTTGAACATCTGGAACATGTCTATGTTGTACAGATTTATTTTCAAATTATCGGCTACGTCGTAACGACAGCCAGATTTTCTACTATTAAGCCTGCATTGTTAAATTGTGCTTAGACAGATTGTATACGTTCGGGAAGATCAAAGAAAACACACTGAATCTATTTTCGTAATTGTCTCTTATTCTGTTGTAGTTCCCAAAATCATCATCAAATCAAGTTCAGTAGAAAACTGAAATAGAAAAATAAGCAATCCTGAGTCAACGCCCAAAAAGTCTTAGACAACCAGTTGCTGTTGAGTCATTCATCTAAACGGTGTCAAAGCAACTGGGTATAAACGCAGTTATGAGTAACAGATTCAAAGAAAATATACCTCAGCATAAATCATTAAATATTACGAAGATATTAAGCAAACACCGTATGTATCGAAACCCGATAGGACGAATCGTTCTCCTGAACGGTAGCGAAACTAACCGGGCGTGAACACATACAAGCTCAAACAATCTCTAAAACATTGATGTACGTCAAATAATGCATTTCATAGCGTAGAATGATCATAAACAACTTACTCTATGGGGGTCATTGACTCGAGAAAAGCTTTAAAATGTCTTTATCGCCAAGCGATGTAGAACAAAGGGCAAGCATGCCGTCTCAAAAAACGTAATCAAAACGAAGCGCGAAATTCAAGGGAAATAATCCCTTCAAAGTACCTAAGGTATTACTGAGATATGGAAAATATATTAATCGAGTATCAGCAACGTATATAGAAAATTTCCTATGTCTAACAGGCATGACAGGCTCTTTGATAAAATGCAACTGAAGACATGGGAGAACTCTCCTGATTTGTAAGAGTAATTGAAGGTAAGGATTTAAATATGTTTCTTCTGTTGAATAGTATTATGTAATGTCTTGTTCTGTTCTGTTTTGTGCTCGTATCGAGGCTGTGCCTTTTCCATATTAATATTTCACATCAATTGTCAAAATGCGTCTGTATGAGGGAAACGGTTAAAACGTTTATAATATTTCACATCAATTGTGAAGCAAGTCATTACAACTGTCAACAAGACGGATGTTTGATGCAAAGCATCGAAGAGAAGCCGCAATATTTCGTTTCACATGAATAAAATAAGAAAAAAGATCATTTAAATCCACAAACATTAGAACGATTTAATCTGTAGTCGGTAATGCTGATATCGCTTATTAAAGATATAAGTTTAATGTAGGATATTTAACATGGCAGGGTCTGTGTTTTAAGTGAATGAGATTATTTAGAGTTAAGCTGATCATAAAAAGTGACATATAATACTAAAGATAAATGGACAAGAGGTTATGATAAATTTAAATTAGTACCAAAAACAATCAACTATTTGTATTGAACACACGCCCTGTTATGATAATGTTTTATCAAATTATGCTGACACACAGAAAATCTCTTTTTCGTTTGTATCGGTAAGTCATGATAATGGATAAGGGTTTCCCACATAAAACAAATCTGTGTAGACGACTTTGAAATTATCAAGTAAAACAAATCTCTATAAATTATCGTATGATAATTGAAAAGTGTTGAATTATTGTGGCAAATGCAGATATTGCTCATTATGAGCAATTTCTCCTTTTGCCACAATGATTTCAATGATGTTTACTCTGACAGACTTTAAAATCAACAAATACAAAACATAGAAAATCTCTATAAATGATAGTAAGATAATTGAAAAGAGTTGAAATTATTGTGGCAAATTGAGCAATTGAAAATCAAAGCTGTGGGATTACAAACGCACAATCTCGAGTTGACGAAACTGATGTGAACTCGTGTCGTGATTAGCATTCAGAAAATCAAGTAAACGTATTTCTATGTACACGTAATCCGAAAGACTGACAATAGCTGCAGCGACTTTTGAAAACATTGTGACAAAAAGAGAAATTGATCACGAGGAATTTATCCTTTTGCTACAATGTTTTCTACTTTATGTCCATAAATTATACCTTCATTTAGCAAGATGTTCCAATTTTTACTTAATGTGCTACGTATAAGGGAAAGGCTTAACATAGGAACTAGTTTCTTTGTTTTGGAAAACGTTAAACCAGTGCTTGAAACTTTACTTGAATTTATTTCTCAAACTGTCAATTTACCAGTTGATATAAGAGTTGAAATGGTGTCTTCATTTACAGTGATAAGTTAAATACAGTTCAGTTAATCCGATCACACTTTGTTAGTAAGAACCAGAAGATTTTATTTCATTTAAGTATTCTGGATGTTCACATCGCATCCGTGATAAAACATGTTGTTGGCTAGGCAAAATACACCGATATTGTGTTTACCGCGATATTCATGAAATGTGGAACTGCAACAGTGAAAAAGAACGAAATTGATCTTAAAACAGATATTTCTGTGGTTTAAATCTTTTCATGTCTGCGTTTTGCGATGACAATTGTACTCAAAGTTAACTTTGAATCCAGTATGTACTGAACATGTAAGTCAGATTATTAAAAGCAAAGCAAATGAAAAATGTATGTGAAATTGCGATAAAAATGAAAATCTATAAATAGACTATAGATGAATGGTACTGTCTTTTATTTTAGCTCTTAACTTGATTCGTGAACCAGAGTCGTTGTGTGGCCGCTTACGACATTTACACACTAGACCAAATTGAGATCGGTTTAAAACGCGTTGGTGAATACGGATTAAATCTAAAACGTGGACTAAATATTAAGATTTAGATTTAGACAAATATCTAAATTGAAAAGTTTAGTGAATACGGGACGAGGCTTCTTCGTCTAATTACTTCGTAATATATCATAGCATGTAATTTTAAGGAACCAGACTTCATTTACAAATTCAATAGAAGGGTTCTCTATTTTACTGTCTAGTGTAGATACAGTATGAATTTCGCTTAAATAAAAATGTACATACATTCAATTAATATACTGGCCTTTGTCTTTTGTTTTTAATTTGTAAAACTCACACATGTATATAGAGTGTAAAAAAGTAATTACCTTAAATTAATGTACTTAGAAAGGACAAAGAGAAATCAAGATATGTGGTCACGCTGGCATGTCTAAATATTCTCCTTGACCGAAAATTAAAAGCATCCCTACAGGAAGCCGCCTCCTGGCGGCTTCCAATAACCCTTTACATGTAGGTGTTGAGATACATGTATTGTAAAGACTGTGCTTCTAGTATACGATGTAGGACCCGACGACCCGGCACATGTCTGATCAGCATCTACACTTCTGTCTGCATTGGTTAAGTTTTATTGATTATTTTTCATTTTCACATTGATTTTGAAGCAAGAATTTACAAGCGATATTTTCCGTTTTCCTCACACAGCCGCTTTCTGACGCCTCTGTAGCAAATTTGTAATAATGATTTTGATCTCTTTTCAATCGTTAACATTTCATATATAGAGCTTTTTCATTTTTGCCTAGATGTTTTTACAATGATTTGCTGCAGATTTGATGTATGTGGAAAAAGATTATCTACTGAAACCTATAATTGTAAAGCCTAAAGTACATGCATAGTTACATGTAAGCTCGTACGTATGACAAGCCTGTATTTTGCTGTCGGCTCAATTCAGCATGTAATCTTCATATTCACAGAACTGGCCATGTACTCCTCAAAATACAAAGCTGGACGAATCCATTTTACAAAAACAGCATTGAAAGGGTTTATCACTCTAGATGTCTGCTTCTTAGATGGATACTAAAACTGTTCTTGCACTTAATCTGTGCTGGGGTTCCAAATATGGGATTCGCGCTCACAATAATCGAACTCGTAACCATTGGAACATGATAACGGCGTTGATCTTTAAGTTGGCTGGCTCCAGGACAGTGGACATTTTTAAAATTCAGGCTTGAGCCGCTCCTAGCGATTTGAAGCTCTTATTGACTCTCCGTAATGGGAGCCGAGCCACGGTAGTTCAGTCGGTAGCAACGTGTGCTGTCAATACAGGGGTTATTAGTTCGAACCCAGCTCGGCCAACATTCCTTCCGACAAATGACATTGTGACAAGCGTCATTAGTCTTCCAGCAATGGGCTAACAGTCTATGAGGAAAAGGAAGCCAGTTGCTTGGAAATATTGTTGTGTGGATTACTGGTATGGGCAAGCCAATAAACGCATCAATAGGTGAATTGGCCGCCGTGATATGACTGAACAATTGTTAAAACGGCGTAAAAAAACACCAATCAATCAATCAATACGTAATGGGATCATATAAAGTTATATTGGCGTTAAACTAGTTGGGCTACGGTTACTTTAAACATGGTAATAATGTCTGCCCTACTGGGCACTCAATGTTGCGGGGTTTGCATTACGACTGACTGGCTGGTGTCAGAATGAATGGACCAGTAGTACTAGTAATAATTTATCCAGGAGACGCTGTGATATAACTGACAAATTGTTGAAAGCGGCGTTATACGCACATACAAATAAATAAATATATAAAATCGCAAGACGCGGCTAATTTAGTCTGATCGATTTAAATCACGATATTTTGATAAATTTCCCAACATACTACATCCGCCAAATCTCATTCAAACCAGACCCTGTATTTGCTACAGCCGAGTCCCGATAGCTTAGTCCCTTACGCGGGCTGTCAATCCAGGGGCTGTGAGTTCGAACCCCAACTCGGCAAACATTCATTCAGACGTTTTACAATGGTCAATGTGTCCTCTTCCACCAAGGAGTAACAGTATAAGCAGCCAGTTGCCTGGAAAGTATGTTGTATGGAAAACTGGTGTGTGAAAGCCAAGAAACGTATTAGTAGGTGAATTGGCCACCGCGATATAACTGATAAATTGCTGAAAATGGTGTTAAACCCCAATGAATCAATTATATTTGATGCCGTATCTATCGCTCGTAAAGCGTACATGTAGTATTGTGGTCTGAGTACATAAAGATTGACACCTTGAAGTCAATTAGAGCATAAAGTAATCAAAGGGATAACACTTGTTTGAAAAATATATACTTCAAATCATTCTATTTGGGCTTTACACCGAAATCAATGGTATTTCGGATTACCCATGACGAACATTTATACATATTTACGTTTCATTTGGTGACTACACGTGACAACTGTTCCTTACCAAGATCATCAGTTAATACTTTCATCTAGTAGGGATCGATCTATAGCATGCCGGTTTATCATTATACATGTATGTGGCAAGGTCGGTTCTCATTAATAAAACACAGTTCAAGGCATTCATTTATATAGCTGCTGCCAGTCTAAAATAAGACTGGAAGAAGTAAATACATATCGGGCGAGCGTGGGGCCAATTGTTGTACTATCCAGATAATCTAGACACCGCTCAGAGTCCGGCCGGAAATCGGGCAGACA
The DNA here is from genome assembly GCA_031761405.1 of Serripes groenlandicus. NCBI lineage: Eukaryota > Metazoa > Mollusca > Bivalvia > Cardiida > Cardiidae > Serripes > Serripes groenlandicus. The sequence continues at coordinate 17,629,284 of JASEVX010000006.1, forward strand.
TCAACCGATTAATGTGCAATAAGTTTGTGATAAGGTTTTAAGTCCGAGTTTGGACGACCACCCACTGTGGCTCGCAGGTTATAACAGCCGGCTCATGGCATCATGCACCGGATTATTCAGTCGCGATCTTCATAGAAGGTAACAAGTTAACATAGTTCATCACAAAAGTGTCAGAGCATCAGTACTGCAATTTCCCTAGAAAAGAATGGAGGACCGAAGAAGAATGAGAGGGCATTACCCACCAGAGATGTAGATGCCTCTCCTCTTCAGCAACCAATGCACCAAGAACTAAGTTGTAGCGGTAGCGGGAAAACGCCCCCCCCCCAAATGAACCGGGCAGTGTACAGATGCCCGAAAGCGCTGTGGAGGTATGAACGGCATTTTCGTAAAAATGTTTGTATTAATGATATCTAAGTCAATATGGGTCATATTGGGTCAGAAACTAATTCACTAGGCCAAATTTAAGGGAAATATTGTTAACACTCTCGAGGCTGCATTTTTAGCTTGAGCATGTTAGCACTGTATGAGAATGTTTGTCTTGATGATATGTAGGTCAAATTCGAATATTGGTCATGCTTCAGTAGCTTGTACCTTTGTCAGAATGATTTTATTGATGATATATAATTCCATGTTCGAATAAGAGTCATATCATGTAATATCATGTAAAGAAAAAAAGGTCACTAGACAAAATGAATGAAAATCTTGATAGCACTCTAGAGGTTGCATTTTGAATATTTGTCAGAATAATTGTCTTGATGAGTTTTGCATTGATCAAACACTCTCTCCCAGTCTAGTACATGGTTTAGAGAATTATGTCTATCTAATGGAAGTTGATTTAACATTGACATATTTTTCAGTATAATAAGGCAGAAACTTCAAAATATTCTGCCTAAACCTGCTGTCAAAATGTTCTTTGATTCTTCATATCTTAAATGTGTATAATTGTGCGCTCTTGCACTCAGGGGAGCGTTATAGTGTCAATAAGGTCCTCCTGGTTTCATAATATTTACTATTTTTTATAGGATCTATCAACTTCTTAACTTTAAATACATAAACAAAAGCTGCAATTGTTATTTCCTTTCAATTTTCCCCTGCTTCTCCAACCTTCCTGCAGCCCCCAGGCCGGCAGAACTTTCAGTGCTTTGATAATATACAGGAACTAACAGAATGTTCTCTTAATTTGTTCTATGTCTATATGATTGTTTTTTCTGAGTCCTATGATTAAACATAACTCCTGTGATGAAGAATCTAGTAGAAACTGGAGAAGCAATGAATGAAGAAAAAATATAGCGACAAAAGGAGAAATTACTAATAGTGACCATTTCTTCTTTTTCCACAAAAGTTTCAACTATTATTTAATAATTATACCTTCATTTACAGAGATGTTATCTGTGTTATCTGTGTCAGGTTAAGCAAAATGTATCTGAGAGGGGGAATGAGCAAAATAATGCCTGTAGTAAAACGTTTAAATATCTAAAGTGCCTTTAAGTCCTTATTGTGTTAGTCCAAAGTTAAGCATTTATGCTTCACCAAATCGAATGCGGCCTTAAAATCGAGAAACACGACATATAACCGGCTTCATCCCGGATACTTCGTATACGGTTTCTTGTAATTAAAAAGCTGCTGTAATGTAGCTTAGATCTGTTTTGAAACCTTGCTGTTGAACGCTTTGGAAAAATAATTTTGGTATACAATAAGAATGTTTGTATTCTACAGAGTAGTTTTTCAAAAATTACATGGGATCAACGATATAGGTTTATAACTAAAAGGGTTGTGTTTATCCTTTCCCTTGTCTTTGAACATTCGAACGATAAGGCTGTTTCTCCAGTCTTCTGGAACAACCTCTTGGTCTAGAACACAAATCAACAATTCCGATACACTTATAACTTGTATGAAAGAGTTTACTCATTTTACAATGTAATATGTAGAAGACTTTTGAAGTATACGATTAATTCTCAATTGCCATCGATCATTGTGCAACGCTCTTGTACAAGGCACATTTTCTAGCCTAGTACTGGTTTGTTTACACATGGATCATGAATTAGTGAACTGGTGCCGTGATATAACTGAAATAATGTTGTAAACGGAGTAGAACAGAAATCAAACACAAAAACTCGATTGCCATCGATTTTAAACACCTGCTAAGGTCGATGTTGTTTTGGTGTGGCTCCCTGAAAAATTACAAAAAATGTAATCCGCCTCTAGCAGGGGCTTCTTAAAGTATCTACGTACAGTGACAACTGAGACGAGCCAGTCTCTCCAGAGTCTTCAATGTCCGTCTACATGTTTTAAATTCCCTATATGTATATTTTATCAATAAACTGGAAGTGTGGCCCCTCTTGTTTTACGCTTATTTACCTTCATATGTTCCTGGGACGGAGAGTTGATAAGACCATATATGCATATTTTGACAATAATCTGGAAGTATAACCATTCTTGTTTTACGCCTATTTACAGTTATATGTTCCCGGTACGGAGAGTTAATAAGACCCTAATCGTTAGAAGCGGTTCAAACACACGAAACCTTCACAATAGGTTAAGAACGACACTAGCCAATGGCTTAAAAAAACCGTGTACTAAAGGATTAAGGTGTCAGAACTTCGAACCTTGGAAAGTGTTAAGCATCCGCATAGTCTAATAATCAACATCTTCTTTCGTATAATAATCACACACGTTCTTATGAGCTTCTATCAACTTACATAAAGATTATGATAATACTTTGTATGTAGACAGACTAATCTGAACATACACGTGTTCTTATTACGGTTATATTTATTTATCTATATTCGCTTGAAATAAAATTTCCGAGGATGTTTACAAAACCTGTCATATCAGGTAAATTACTGCATTTACACCATGTTGATTGATTGATTGATTGTTTTGTGTTTTGTGCCAATTTATCCTGACACCAGTTAGTCAGTCGTAATTACGGAATACCGTTAGGGCCATCACAGGCCATCGCCTGTGAATGTGTTGATCTGAAACGCGATACTCGATAGTACGATGATGAAAACGCGACAGTACGATGATGATAACGCGACAGTACGATAACGAAAACGCGATAATACGATAACGAAAACGCGATAATATGGGTTTAATTCGATCAGTTTGGGTTGAACGCCGTTTTCAACAATTTTTCAGGCATATCACGGCGGCCAGTGCACCTGCTCTATGTGTTCCTGGCTTTCTCACACCAGTACTCCCAACAATCGACTGTCATCGCAACCGACTGCTTTTTCCACATATACTCTTGCAAAAGTCTTCGGTATGACTGGCCGAAAATCGAACCCGCAACCTCCCGTGCCCGAGGCGGTACCAAGTTGAACATTATATACTTAAACCCTTTCCCAAATACTGCACCGGGCGACGTGGACAACATATAGGCTAAACTAAGGGTTTGATTTGATTAATTGGAGTTGAACGCCGTTTTCAACAATTTATCAGGCATATCACGTCGGCCAGTGCACCTGCTCTATGTGTTCCTGTCTTTATCACACCAGTACTCCCAACAATCGACTGTCCCAGCAACCGACTGCTTTTTCCACATAGACTCCTAGCCCATTGGTGAAAGAAGGACGTCGAAAAGAATGTTTGCCGAGCTTGGGTTCGAACTCACAACCTCCGGAGTGACAGTTCGCGTCGCTACCGACTAGGAAAAGCTATGGGAGTTCTCTCAAACTGTTTGATTGATTATTCGGTGTGTAACGCCTCTTTAAACAGTTTTTACAGTTTGATCACGACGTTTCCTGGGTAAGTTACCAGTACTACTGGTCCATTTATCATGACACCAGCAAGTCAGTCGAATGCTAACCCCGCTACCCTTGGCGCCAAGGAGGGCATCTATTACTACCATTATTTACGTATTCGGTTTGACCCGGCCGGGTATCGAACCCGCTATATCCCGCACCGAGGCGGAGGCTTTCCCATTACACGGGCATTTAGCTTATCATGAGCAAGTTATACTTTTCCTATATTGTTTTCGAAAGGCGTTTGCTACAGATTCGCCGGAATGCCTCTGAAAGTGGGAAAGGGTTACTGATTATTGTTCGGATAACAACTAACGAAGTTGACGAAAGGACCTAATCAAAAACACCCTATCTCAAGTTTAATTAGAAATGTTTTGATGACATCAAAGGGCAGACTAGATCAATATAGGATTATTAAATCTTACCTAAGTATAATTGTTAATCGTCGTGCTTTATTGTAAATCACTTGACTTGCATACTGAATGAATGAATGAACGTATAGTGTTTAATGGCGCATCGACAACTTAGGTCATATAGCGCGCATATAAACTAAGAAATGAGAACTAGAGTAAAACTATTCAAAATCAGGTATATTGGTTAAAAGTAGATGATATGAAATTATTTTCAGAACTAAAATTTATGTAATGTGAATGAGATGTAGTATGTAGTATAAATAATAAGAGTCAATATATGTGTATGAGATGGCATAAAATATGTGATTACGTTATATCTTTTGTTTCAATCACAATGCCGTTTCTTTGAAGAAAATTAATATTCTTTGTTTTTAATATTTTCTTCAATCTATTAAAGCCAACTAACAAGAGAAAGTTGATGCGAAGCATCAATGTCGCCGGATATCCATAGTGCAGTTATGCATAACACTAACATTATAGTAGTTGAATAAACAGTTATCAACTGAGGGGCATATTGGAACATCAGGGGTGGGGGTCAAGAGAAAACGTATCATAACTTGCATTATTTTGTCAACGAAGTGAATGATAATTGAAGCCTTTCATTGTTTATGATCAATCTCCATTCCAAAATAGGTTGACCATACACACAACCAACTCATTATTGATCATAAACAGTAATGGAAATGAGAAATCTTGCCAATCATTAGTCTTAGTATGTATACAGTGCTTTCATTAAGGAATAATTATAAGATTTGTGAATTCCACATACACTTTTCAAGATGTTTGTCAGAATATTTGAATTTTATTATTTTTCAATAAAACAACAAAACAGACAATTTAGGATTTGCATGCAATAGCCTCTATTAAAGTCAACAGTGGACACCTTTGCAGCAATCTACTTTTAAAACAATGAGATAAGGGTTAAATCGCTGAAGACATGAGTTTTCTCGTTTTCTCAAAATGATATTAGCTTGGCATCCTAATTATGTCATACTTTAACAAACAAATGTTGAAGTGTAGTCCAATATTTATAAATTAGACCACCTTCGAAATATAATATCAACTAAACAGTTAAATCTCATTGAAATTGTTGTATCATTTAAACTTAATTTCGAACAGAAACTGAGCCCTACAACATGTTAATTTATTTTAATTCTTTCCTTCTTTTTTTATAATGAAAATAACAAACTACTCATGTTTTAAAATTATATTGTGATGAGCGCCCTTGTGTCTATGATGCATAATACTATGCAGATCGGAAGCAATATGCATTTAGGGAATTAAAGGACACATTTAAAATTGTCAAGGACGAAATAATTTTGTACGAAAGACCCGATTCTTTCTTATTCGCAGAGGTGTCGTTCTTGACACTCTCTTTATTGATCTACGCAGTTGGTATTCGCGAGTCACGCGATCAACAGTTTTAGCTTAGAAACATTTCATATTTTAGATATACATAGATAAACATTATAAAATGCCTTCTTCACAAATCAAGACATCTCTTTGAACATGAAAATAACATTCAGGAAGTTAAAATTGCCAATAAAAGGAGAATATTCGAGGTCATTTTCATCTCGATATTTACACATAACAAACAGTCTGCTTCAAGCAGGTGTGGGTATGTAAATAAATTAGACTGTGCGACGTAAAGGTTTGTAGTTATCGCCTTTTGAGTACATGTAGTATATAATGTAAAATAAAGTATTTCAGTCTAGCTAATAGGGACTGTTTTGTCTTCGTAAATAAAACAAAAAAACATAAATGCGAGTCAAAATAAAGAAACTGAAAATACCTAAAACATCGGAATATTTATTTCATTTTAGATGTGTCATTACTTAGAGTTTTTAAACAAACACAATTGTAATATGTTCAAGACATCTAAATGTGTTTCTTTCTAATAATAATCCCCCCTCCCATGTGATTTCCGAAAACCTATTAAAAATAGAAGTCGCGGGCTTCTGCCCGGCGACTAATAAAATAGATACGATCTTATATACTGGTGTTAACAAAGGAAATATCTGTTTCACGTTGTTTTTCATTATAAAAATTGACATCTTAACACGACTTTTATCTTTTGATATTTTTACAATCGGCTTCGATTTTGTTATTGCGTTGTAGACCTAGTTTTATTTATTCGATTGATACGCCATTTCAATAGTATTTCAGTTATTTCAATGAAACAGCACACATTTGAGCCGTTCCGTCAGAAAACCAACATTTTGGACTCGGCGTGAAGTATCGACCTTGATTAGGCTAAGCATGCCGCGCAGGCTAACCCGTATAGACACTTTTCGTCTCCTGTGGATTTTCTGTTTCAGGAATCATTACTCTATACCTCTATCCCCCTGAGACGGAATGACCTTAGCATGACTTAAAGGAAGCAGATGCAGTTCGGTACATTTAAATAACGTGTAAACAAAATGTCCTTTTATTTTAAACAAGAAGACCAAGATGTGCCTACTTTGCCCACCTGGCTACCATAGCCTATAATAAAAGATTACCATGAGCAGTTTTAGTTGTAAAGTTTTTATCTTATTTTAGTGGTGTCCCCTGTTGAAAGTGCCAATCAATTCAGACTTATGAGACGCCATTGCCTCATTTTACTTCCATATCCTATCCTGTTGCCCGGCACCAGCCAGACATAGGATGAAAACTTACGTAGAAATGAATCCTTCGATTGTTTCTGGTGTCATTCAGGCCATGTGGATAGTAGACCAGGGGTTTTGTCAAACTATTGTTTCTGTTCTATAACTTTCTTTACCTTTGACAAATTCTAACCAAATTTTATAGGAAGAAATCCTTGGATTGTTTCTAAGGTTTTTTAAGTCAAGTTTACTTACTTCAATATAGATCACTTGTGTCAATGTTGACGTAGGGATTAGGAAATTAAAAGAAAAAGTTCACATGTAAAGCAAGAATACAATGGTCTGAATGAACAAACTGTATGAAGAGGAACGTTTTAAGTTTAGAAATACAACAGATTGTTATAAATAGGCATAAACATCCTCCGAATTTTGATAACCAAACGCTTAAAAAAGCGAAGCCTAGGAAGTTGGGGAAAAGTGATTTTTTTTCTGAGCTTTGATGAACCGTGTCGTCAGGGCCGTTACTCAAACTATTAAAAAAGCGTAGCCTACGAAGTTGGGGAAAAGTTATTAATTCAAATTAAATGTGTCTAAATACTTTTAATAACGGTAGAAGACATAGGTATTTTGCACCTTGTTGTTTCTTAAATCAGTTAATACAATTTATTGATTCATACAGTTTGTTTTGTCAAACATATTACAGAGTTTTTCTTAACAATAATAATGTTGGTTGCTCCCTTTTCGATAACCCCATGGTACAAAATTAAATCGTATTCAATACTGACACCGCGTAGACGTAATTAAACACATCTGTAGCTGAACATTTTCGAAAACTTTGTGGGAAAGAGATAAATTGTTCAAAACGATAATTTGTCCTTTTTCCATAATTTTTTAATAATCGACTGTTATAGTATCACAGAAAGGGTCCCGCTTTCTTAAAAAGGATGCATGTGCAGCAGACGACATTCGAAAACGTCTTAAAAAAAGGAGAAATTGCTTATCGTAGACAATTTCTGCTTTAGCCACAATGGTTTCCCACTGCTTTCAATAATTAGAATTTAATTTACAGTAATTTGCATATTTATATATGTATTCTAGTTTTGTAGACTAGTGGGGTCACATCACGGTAGACGTTAACTAACACCACTAACATTGAGGTCAATCATAGTTCAGAGTGTGTTTCACTTAATGGATTTTCGTTATTCAGTTGAAATAATTGTAAACCAGATGGCAAACCAATCAAAACTTGAATTTCGCGGATGAAGATAATTGCACGGCTTCGTTGCAGCCGTAATTCGACTTTTCGAAAAGCATGCTAGGAATGGGATAGGGGCGAAAATGCCCTATCCGAAAAACCAAGGTATTCAATGTTAATGTTAAATTGCGGAAACGCTAACAACATTGTACGAATAGTCCGGGTTGTCCCAGGAATTGTTCCGGGTGTCCACTTAAATGTTCCGGGATGTCCATGCAACCACTAATTTATTTTAGAAATGTCCATGAAAAGTTGTCTGAATACTCAGGGGTATATTTCCCCTGGAAAATCACCGGATATCCTGGAAGATCTACGGTCGGGGTTTGACGTTGTTAAACTTGCTGACACGATGCCAAATCCAATGCTGCTGTTAACTACCGTCGCACGTTTTCACCGTGAATAAAGTCTTATCTTTATCTCCAACAGTCAGACATTTTTTGGTGGCCTCATGGTACAAACTGCTGTCGTTTCTATATTGCCAGACTGCTTCTTTGATATCCTTATTCGTAGCGGAGATTTCGACGTCTATGATACATTTTTTGTCAGGTTTCGGCTTTGATTTGCTTCGAACTATTGTTCCCTTTCTTGCACGAATGTGATTACGCTCTGTAAATATCAAATATTGACTGCTGCTGTTTCTACAAGAATGGATTTCCAATCTGAATTTTGTTTTCTTTTTCACGATAGATAAACACTTATTCATGTGCTTGTTCCGTATTTCCCCCTTCGCTTTTATGTCATCAAGTAAATACACATCGGAGAACGTCTTCACCATGTCGATAACGTACTGGAATGGTTTACAATTGTTTTCTTTCCGGATTCGATGTCGGTCCCCCAGGTCACCAATGTCGTATTGACTTTGTTTGCCTACGCTTTCACGAACGAGGCTGCTATAGGGTTCGTCCATCCACACTTCCGATGTACGCAAGACATTCGCAGTGAGAAAGTCTTCAGTTTTTTTGTGTATTCCCCATGGAGAAGGCCTGATTAAAAAGAAGAATAAAATGAGACACTCATAGACAATTTGGTCATTAACAATAAGCTGGCACAGAAAAGCACATGATGACAAAACGAAAAAATACTAAAAAGCAGCAATTCTTCCATTTTCCACCATCTGACTATATCCAACTATGAGAATCAGCGACTGTAAATAATCGATAACAAACATTTCAGTGAATTATAGAGGAACATTTTAGTTTTTTTCTCTATAACAATTTTACTTTGCAAAAAAATAAAAAGACACTTATCAAGTTTTTAAGAGAAATATCTTCTGAATGTAATTTTTTGTTTTATGTGTTTTATCTTTATAACAGTTTGGTCCTTTTTAACTTTGAATACAGTCACCCAAATTTACCTCTTGCTTACATATAAACCGTTAAGAAAAAGGTATTCTTCCGTTACTTTTTACATGTTCTTCAGTGTATATCTTTTATTTAGAAATAAAAAAGGTAAACAGGCACTTATGGTATAGTGTAGAACAATTCATTTAACTTTTATCTGACATGTATTTTATTAAGATAAAATGTTACAATTTTGGTCCTTTTTAACATTTTCTTGATGCACTACTAACTTTTCAGCGTAAAAATAGGTTTCCGTGATTGATAGAGAAAGCGCCCGATGATTACCGAGCATTATCGGAATATTTATACTGGGACACTTGTTAATTAGTTTGTCGTCTGAGTAATGAGTCTATATTTTTCCAACACGCCACAGGTCACAGGCCACAGGTCAGCATTCTCGATTCCGATTTCGACGAAATCATTAAAACCTTTTAAAATCTTTTGCATTTAAAAAGTATCAAAATCTCTTTACGTAAAGGTGTAGATATTGATGAAGTTGAAATCATTGTTGCAAAAAGAAAAATACTCATTGTAAGCAATTTCTCATTTGTCACAGTGTTTTTAATAGATTTCCTAAGTTGTACATGTCTGCAAGTGGGACATTTAAAAAATATATAAATAAATAGTCAGAACACATTTTCTTTTCTGATTCTAATAAGGCGTCAAATCACTGACAAGTGTATCACAAGGGACTTAATTCCTCTTACATATTGATGGCATCTACATGTACATCTTTCTACAGAAGACTACCTTGACAGCTTTTAAGCGTGAGTATGGAAAATCTCTATAAATTGCTCTCACGTACTCCCTTTGCCAAAATATTGTCAAACGTCTAAATATGTTTATATGTAAATGTTAAAAATGCACACATATAATTGGGCCACTCCATGAGAAAATCGGTGATAGTGACAATATTTTCGATTTTTTACATTTTCATATTGTCCAAATTGTCTAATTTTGTTTGACGTATATTGACGCCGTAATGAACGTCAAAAGAAGACATGTGCTACTAATTGTTAAAAATGACGTCGACGTCATTTTCATAATTGATGCTCGACGCTCAAACAAATTTACAGTAACGTTATTTTTACTTTTATCAAAATGGCTTGAATACTTTTTAAGCCATTCAATGTATAGCTTCACCTGTAAAGCAGTACTACATTGAATGGTGGTGCATTTTAAAGCATAACGTTTTGAACAAGATGTTCAGGGTTTTGCTGAAATACGCACACATGTACATCATAGCATGTATGACATATTGTTGGAGTTTGATTTCCTGTGCTACACGAAAACCAGTTTTACAAATCTAGATGATTATGTGAATGCCGCCAGGTGAATCGATTGCTTACACACTTACGAAAAACATGGGAAACTAAAATCAATCTAGACCTACTATATCGAAGAAAATTAATTGCATTGATTTGACTTTTTTGATAGTAAGCGTTTAATCCGATTTACTAAAACCTTTGTGGTTTGTGATTATAGCGACCTCATAACGATATGAGAATATCCATGCATACGCACGAACGCCAATGCGTACACTTCGTCAGAAAAATTGAAAGAATGAAAGGTTCAAATATGCAATAAAAACTGAAGGCTGAGGGGGGTAAGGGCTATGAAGAATGAAGAATGGGTATCAGCCTGCCACTTCGTGGACTGCCTCGGTGGTGATATAGCTATGTTGCCCGCCTCGAGATCGGGCGACCAGTGTTTAATCCACGGTCCGGTCATACTAAAGTCCGGTCATACCAAAGACTTTAAAATGGCAGTAGTTATTCCTCTCCATGGTGCGAAGTGTTGCAGACGGGTGAACTTCAAATAAGGATAAGCTTCAAATCAGCTCTTATGATTTACACAGGAAACGCCGTAAATAGACTGAAATACTGGTTTGGGCAATGTATTGTATCTTTTCCCCCAAAACAGTTGTAAACGTCATCTGTTTGATGTGACAGATAGATATACATGTTGAAAATGTTATTCAACTGCAGCCGTTAGTGACAGGTTGATACAAAGATTTACGTCTGACAGTAAGCCAACATGCATGTACATCCTTGATATATATAGTTTAATTTATTTATTCAACGAACCATGTGGCAACAAGTTACAGGTTACAAAAAAACCAAACATTAAACATACAACAAAAAAACACTTGAAACACGTGGAACATGGCAGTATGCCATTTTTTTTAAAACAAACATATCAGATCTAGTAACACTTGCACGCTATCAGAGCACTAGATAAGGGGCATAATTCATGTTCTGAAATCAGGATCAGAAATCCGAACCATTTGGTGTGTTTTCTCAAATTCTCAAAAGATTAAGGTCTGAAAGAATATAAATAGTCTTCCTGCCATAAGCCTACTTAATATCAACAATCATTATCATCGGAATTAACCGTGCATCCGTGATCTAAGTGTATCCTTCAAGATATGAATTGTATTTTGTGATTGTTCCTTTCCTGTAATTGTTCCTTTCCTGGAATATTCGATTTAAAACCACATAAACCAACAGGGATGATAAAGATATGTATATTCTTAAACTTTTAGTCATTGTTTGCTCTGTTTCGACTGATATTTAAATGAGTAGTTCATTGGACGAGAGTCCAGCCCCGGTGGCTCAATCGGTAGCGACGCGCGCTGTCAATATAGGGGTTGCGAGTGAGAACTCCAGCTCATCTTAAAATCTTTCCGACGTTCGCGTCATTCGTTTTCCACCAATGGGTTTATAGTCTATGTGGAAAACCAGCCAGTTGCTTTGAAGGTATTGTGTGGGAAAGCCAGACAACGCATGAACATGTTAACTTGCCGCCCTTATAACTGCAAAATTGTTTAAAACGTTGTTAAACCATAATCAATCAATATATCATAGGGCGAGAACATATCTGATGGGGGTGGGGGTGGGGGGGGGGGGGGTGGGGGGGGGGGGGGTTAACTTAATGATAAAAAAAAGCGCACACCACTTAAAAAAGATGATATGTATTTCATGTAATCACAACAAAAGGTGGGATATATTCAGGTTATCCTATTAAACTATCCAAGAACTCGGATGTCTTCAAGTTACTACTTTTAACTAGCACCTGTCCGAGCATTCCGTGTGTCAGTTGTATAACTGAATGCATTGTTGAATGACCTTTTACAAATAACAACAACAAACTTGCATCAAATTCGAAGTATGACCTGTTATATAAGCATTTAAATAACGACTTATTTATATTTCAATACAGGGGTGTGCGGGGGGGGGGGGGGGGGGGGGCACACACAAGTATGTGTAACTCTTCAAAAGCTTATTACTACAAATATTTCAAATCATTTTTTGACACTGAAAAATACCTAATGATTGACATGCCGTATATATATATGTCAACGAACTCTATCACAGTTTAGATGCTCTAACCACAGTTTAGTATAGAAACAGGACGCGATGACAATATTGAGAATTTTTTTAGAATTTGTACTTATTGTTTAAATAGAAATACCTACATTATTGAAGACGATTTACATTTTATATTGATATGTCCGTTATATGATAACTTAGGAAAACGTTACTTTTCACTCATTGGAATAATATTTTAACAACAAATCATCTGTTTAATACGAAAATATAATGTCAAAACCAAACTATAATTCATATCCTGGCTAGATATCTGACATTTGCCTTTGACAGACTTATTTGGAAACATCTTCTAATAACTCATATATATGAATACTTCAAATGAACAAATTATTAAAGTAGAACATATTAAATTGCATTAATTAGGATGAAATAAGTGGATAAATATGACACTAATATAATTCATAAAGTATGCTATTTGGAAAATATCTATTTACATATCTACATTAATTAAGAACTGTTGTCAAAATTGTGTATATTGTGAGTTGCTCTCAAACATTGATTTGTGTGAAATTTATGTGTATTGTGGGCCTGATGATTTATATTACAATATAGGCATATTGTATTGTATTGTATTGTATAAGTAAATTGAATTAAACAAATGATGATATTTTTTATATTCAGATATGCTACATTCCGCTTTAATTTGTTAAAATCAAAACAAAACTTGGTTCGTCAGTGGGGGAAGTACGGTGGCACTGAGGTGACATCCGCAACAGTTTATTTATATTGTGGCCACAACTAAGTAACTTGTGGCCACAATTGACTAAGTTGTGGACACAATTTACTAAGTTGTGGCCACAATTTACTAAATTGTGGCCACAACTTAGTTTAGCCAATCTAAACAGCCGTTTCATCTTTGCTGCTTTATGGTAATAAACTGATGTAAGTCTATGTGTATATGTACACGTATACTAACTGGTTTGTGTACGAGTATAACAATTGGTGTATGTATATGTACGAGAATACTAAATGATGTGTGTATATGAACGAGTATACTAACTGGTGTGTGTACCTATACGAGTATACTTACTGGTATGTATATATGTACGAGTATACTAACTGGTATGTCTAACTGTAAAAGTATACTAACTGGTAAATTATTACCCTTTTTTACATAGAAATTCTGGTAAGAGATTTGCATGCTATTTTAAGAGACCATATCTCAGTAACTACTTTACGCATTACATTGAAACTTTATACAATGCAAACAATTGCCCTTTATTATTTGAATAATAAATTCTCAAAACTAAAATATGTGATAAGGCAAAATAATATAAAGATGACCGGGAACACGAGCTAATAGCCTGAATTGAATACTTGCATGATGTACACACTGACTCACCCAACGTGAGGTAAAACATTCAAAACTGAACAAGATAAGTCCTTAAATAACCCAAAATCAATCTACAAGAGACGTCTGTCTGTAAGAGGAAGACAGCAAGGTAAAGAACAAAGGAAGCATTTATAAAAGTTGTAAATCATCTTGAAAAAAAATGATGATGAGCAATTTATCTTGTCCGAGCAGAGAAAAGATGGTTAAATATGTGGATGGAGAAGGTGAAAGTGTTTTATCTAGGTGGATGATTATACGTCTCGAGGAGCATTTTGTAGTGGACCTAGTAATTACCTCAGTTAAGAAGAAATGAAGTGTTGGTACGTTTAAAAGAAAGGCATCGAAGATATAATATGAATTTCATCAACTTCCATGAAACATTGACCCTGAACGCGAGGAAATGAAGTGTATCCATCCCCACCAGATATTGATGTTGAGAACTCTATTTCATTTTTACCAGACTCATTAAGACATGAGATTGTAGGTAAGGACACAGATAAGAAAGGTGCAGTAAATAGCCAATCAGTGATGCAAGCAGTAAGACCAAGGATGAATAAATAGCGTGATCAGCTGTTTAAAGGCCAGCGGTCCGAAAGCGATACTTTTTGGCAAATATCCAGATGAGTTGTTTATAGGATAGATAGAGCAATTCTTTTATGATAAATAGTTGATTAGCTGTTAAAAGACCAAGGGTCCGCAAGCGATACTTTTAAGACAAAATTGCATGATCTTTCAGATTTCCGAGATGATACAGCAAATATAGGTTTCTTATAGGAGACAACTCTGCTATTAGAGAATAATCGAACATCATGGAATGAAACCATACAAATGACCATTGGGGAGAGCAAATCTTCAATAGTGTTTATGCCAATGACAAACCTTAACCCCACTGATGAAACATGTACATATTCTAAATGATGTTGGGTAAGTTAGCACGCAAAAACATATGACGCTACTCCAGTTCTGTCATTCAATCAGCCCTTGTGGTTTAAAGCTTATATGATCATCAGTGCATATCTTACCAACATCAATTCTAGTAAAATGGTTGTCCGTTTAGGGGCAGAGATAATTTTCTTGGCTGCAAACGGATATTTAATGAATGATTCAGGACTACATCAAGTACGAACAGTCTATGGAGAAACAACTGTAGGTCATGTGCCTTCTAGTAAAGCTGTAGCTGAAGCGTCATGGATTAGTCCATATGGGTCGCATTAACTAATCGTCTCTGATGTGTTCAATGTTGTAATCGCTACTAAGCCACCAATTGATCAGCCAAGTGTTACAGAAATAGAACTCGGTGAAGATCAAGAACATCATGATGATGATTATGTGCAAAAAACAGACAGTGTGGCATTGAACGTAACAATACAGAAGAGCAAAATGCTACAGATGCACATATGGTTGACATAGATGAAGGTTTAGACTATGCTTTTAAACTGTTTGTCGGGTTTTAACAGGTGAAACAAGTATTGATGCAACATGTTCAGACCAAGTAGTAAAACAGATTAAGAGTAGACTGAAATAATAATGTGAGAGAAAATCAGACGTAGAACAGCAAGATTGTGGTTGCAGTATATATAAATGGTGGAACGACTGCATCAGTTCATAAAGGCTGAGATAACGGATATTTGGCAGCTGCATTTAAAATATTTCAGGTCAGTTCTTTCTTATTTTTAGGCATAATCTATATTCAAAGTATGCATATATATACTCTGACAGCAACAATTGATTCAGACAGCTAAAGACAGCACATCCATGTTTACATGAATATTTCATGTTAGGGTTTCACATAAAACGCAGAAGTGATAGGTACTGGGCGGGCTTGCCAACTTACCTTGTAATATAGCAGAAGCTTATGAGAAGTTAACAAAGTGCAAAAGGTCTCACTAGAGATAGAGGGATTACAGCTATTCAAAGAGCAGTTTTGGTACTGTCAGGACCAGCAAAATCAGCAATGAATGAAACAATGCAGAACTTTTACATGGATAAAAAAAAGGAATTTATTTTGGTGTATTGTAACCAATACTTCGTTAGCCATTATGGAACGTTAGCAAACTTTTCCGACAAAGGTGTAGTAAAAAGCCCAAACGACATAATATAACAAATACAACCAGGATCGTAGATAAGATAAGATAAGATATATTTAAATGATATAACAATAATTGAATAAAGTTGAAAACAGTGTGGCAAAAGGAGAGATTGCTCATAAAATAATAATTTTCTATTGCATGTATACCAGCAACTCTTTGATCGCGATTTCATTGTAGAGTTACTTTTTACTGCAGGTATTCGTCTGGGTAAGGTGTCTAGCTATACACTGTCTATATGTTTTCAAATCTATTTGATTATTATACAATCATTTAAAGAAATTGGATATATTCGCCGATGTGTTTTTAAAGTCGTCTGGTGCAGAGTTGTTGTATATTGGAAAGGGTTAATTAATAAACAGCACTTTAATTATTGAAGTTGATGCTATAGTAAACAACTGCTAGGCATTTAAAAAATACCCGGAGCCAAGTTAACAAAATTATAAATTACATTTTATTGACTACGAGGTTGTGAATGTTCTTCAATTATATTCACCAATTCTCCAGCCGTTCATCGTTATTGATTATAGACAGTTGTGCAAGTGAAACCATTAGTAATACACCCAAGATTCAGAAAGACAGACTAACAGACGTGATTAGAATATATCTAATTGAGTCTTTAATTCAGTTGATCTAAACAAAAAATCAACCATCAACATATGTAAACTTTATATCAATTGAATACCGTTAAAAACATTGTGTAAAATAGAGGAATTGCTGATCATCTTACCGTTTGCCTCAATGTTTTCAAGCATGTTCTAAGTGGTTAGCATTGGGATTCGATACATCGATTAAAAAATATCGAAATCATAAAACCCGAGTTGTATTACCCTATAATACCATGTTATCAGTAGACAATGAAGTATCCTGTGTATCTCTATACTGCCCAATCTGTTTTTAGCAAAATGATAACAAGAGCAGATAGCGCTTAAATTAGTTAATAATAAGTACGGCTTAAACAGTGGTATATTGTTTCCCTTGTTAATCGAATGACGGGCATTGTGCCATATTGATAATACTATTACAGATTGGTACTGCTGTCAAAAGATAATTTCCATATTTTTCTTTTCAAAATCATTTGGGAAAACAACTAATATCGTATCGCGACCGAGATATATACATCGAGATACAAATATATAAGGTATGAAACAAATATCATCCCCTCTGATAGAGATCAAGAATTACATTGACTTCAATCGCTCAGACCTATTTAGCTGGCTCTTATGGTGCAATCATGGGTCACACTATATTGTGGCTGCCATTCTCATTGAGTGTTCCCGACTACTGGGGCAGATGATTTTAGTAATATATATATAGTTGGATTGAATACATTTAAGAACTAAAAAGGACCAATTATAAAACGCAAAATCTTTCAATATGCACTTTAACTTCAAAACAATTAATGTATGAATATTATCATTTCATTATCCTTTGTGAGGTTTACAAGTAAGGCGAATATAATATAGAACAAAATACTTATGTTGATAATAGGCCTATATTATGTTTTGATTACTTTGCAAGAACGGTTGTACAAGTTTTAATCAACTGAATTAACCAAAAAATAAATCCTTTTTGAAAGTACATGTATATAATAGTGAGGTAAAATCGAAACCGTCTATAAAATTTCAGTTTAACCTTCGAATTCATAATTATTGCTCATAAAGCTGTTATTCGACGCATGGGTATAAAATGTCATTTTAACCAAGGACTTTAATACTGCATGGCCCTTTAAATCTGCGGTGTAAACAACATGGGATTTTTAAATTGGCGATCTCTGTAATTGGCGGAAATTACAAGACTTAATCGCCAGAACTTCAATATTTACCCCCTCTGACAGCCATTTGTATAGGTAAATTAATTATATGTTGTAAAGATAAAGATCGAATTTAGTATCATTAAACAACTACATGTACATATTTACACCAATAATCTGATATAATCAGGTGTTACAAAACTTTAACGAAATGGGTTGTCAAACTGAAATTCTCGATAAGGGTGATACGTACATGTATTGCATGCACTTCTGGGAACTATATAAGAAAAGAACAACATTCGTGTTGTATACGGTTGTTAATAATGGCGCTGTTTGAATTTCGCGGAATCGACGAGTATCGTCAAAATGTTCAAAATCATAACGCAAAACCCCATACAAAACTTTACCTCAACAAAACCAGTAACAAGCAGTAAAATCCACCGATAATAACCAATACACCCTAGAAAAATATATTCTGGTCCATACCTGAATATATGTGCCACGTGAAGAAGAAGTCCCTTTTCATTGCAATGAACATGCCCTGTACGGCTGCCACTGGAATTGGACTGTCGCTGTGGTTTCTCTTCAGTCTGTATTCGAGGCTGTAGTAGGCCCAAAGTTGATTCATATCAATAGGATCGAAAGTGATAAAGTTATCATTTGCATGGTGTTTGAATCTTACTTCAAATGTATCTTCGTCAACACTGCCGATGTTGGCAGTTAAAAGATTACGAGGCTTTTTCACAAGACGAGTTAAAAGCGGCTGCAGCCACCCTTTACTGAATTCCATATGCGAGTCCATCACGATAAAATAGTCCGAGGTTGTGGTTTCAATTCCTCTTTGACGAGCCATCATAAGGCCAAGAGGTCTTGGATTGGTCACCAATTTGAACATTTTTACGTTGGAAAAATGTTTTTTTAATTGCACTCTCAGTTTGAAATCCTCTGAACCGTCGTCAACAAGAACTATTTCGTGCAACAGATCTGGCGGAGTGTTTCTTAAAGCGCTGTAAACTGTCCGTATCAATACGCTGACAGTGGTGCAGAGGTAGAGCGTCGGCCTCTCGTATCAAAGGTCCCTGGTTCGAGTCCCGTGATGAGCGGGTCCTGACTTTGGGATTTTTCCACACAAACGGCGCGAGTACTGGTTAAGTCTCCAGGAAGCAGACATCGAGAGTGATTAATCTAAGCCCAAGGCTTGTTTCGCAATCGATGTAAAATAAATAAGTTTAAACTAACTAAATCAATACGCTCGGCCACTCATCCCGAAATATAATAACGAGACTTACTTTCGGCAAATCCTTTGGGTACACTTTCCTTTTACAGACATCATTTCGAGCGTCCGGCAGAATTCTTTGCACATCAACTTGATCACTTAAAGCTGTATTTATGTTGTAAAACGACAGATCTCTATCCTTCGGCTGTTCCGCTTTGTCTGGTATAAATCCATGGACGCCACTTGTGTTTAATGTTATATCCCTACTGTAAGACTTAACTCGGTTCTTCGACCTCTCTTGGTTTTTGACCGGCTTTATCAAGTTCACTCTCTCAACATCGTCAACTTTAATGTTCTTTCGTGAAGCTTCATCACTTCGCCCTTCGTGTTCATCTTTCTCCTGCGGCGGCCATTTATTTCCAGAACTATCTTTTGGCCATTGTTCTGCAGATGTCCCTCGCGATGAGTTATCTTCCGGTTTCGAATTTGATTGCATGCATCCGGACGACAATAGATCCTCTTGAATGACAGTTTTAATTACATTCAAATTGTGGTATAATAACTGATCACTAAGACAATATGTGTTTCTATGTTTTATTCGTACAGTATCTAAAACAGGTCTAAATCATGGTTGTAACCGAGCAGCTCTAAATACAGGGACGTCCTGTATTTATACCGCATTCGGAGCCAGACATCGTGTATAAGAGTCCCCACCTTAATTAGGGTCAACTAGGGTTTAATTGCGAGTAGTCTACACCGTTGACACTAATTAATTGGGTACGTAATTCTACATGACAATTACTGTCGTTTAGAACATGGCAAGGTTCATGCGGGGAGGCGCGGTCTATAAATAGATTTAACCCTTACTTGAACTGGCATTAACCAGGTCACGAAAGGGTCCAATATATCACACCTCCATATGTTCATGGATTTGGGATGAAGACTCGGGGGCGAGAAATAAAAATACAAGTAGTTATGTAAACATTTGTTTTATAGGTAGACTTTTGTGAAGCCTGATAAATAGGTAATTCACCAAATAATTTTTAAAACACTTGCATACCGTTGCATACAACTATAGGGGTAATAACTGATCAATGTATATACCTCCATACCATTGCATACAACTATAGGGGTAATAACGGATCAATGTATATACCCCTAGTACGCGATCGTATACAAAAAATGTCGAAAAGTATATCACCTGAATATACATGTATACAATAATGGTGATATAACGCCACCAGATAAAACACCCGAATACCGTCGCATACAACTATAGGAACATAACGAAATACTATGTTCCCAGTATGCGGTAGTATACGGATTGGTGACGCAAAGAACTTAAATAAAAACTACAAAACGCCTAATGTGTAGGACATTTGTGTGATTTGCGTAACACAAATACGTGATTGAATTATCCTTAACAATATATATAACACCCTTAAGGGAATCCTTAAGTATGAGTTTCAACACACTGGTATGAAATTAATAACGCGAAATAGGAACTTTTAAACACACTGGTATTGAATTAATAATAAAAAATAAAAACTTTTAAAACACTGGTATTGAATTAATAATGAATAATAAAAAATGTCAAAACATCCGGATGGTCCTCTGTTGACTCTCCTGGCGCGAGTAAAGGTGAACTGTTGGTGTCCGCGTAGAGTGGCATCCAGGTTGATAAAAACAATCAAATTGATGGCAGCGTAGGGTAGCGTAGGGTGGTTCGTTGGTGAACGGTCGTCTTTGGTCCGGAGTCCTGGGGGCGGTTCACGGTGGAGGTTTATTCGTCCATCGCTAGCTCTACCCAATCTTTGGCCGAAGTCGGGGCCTTAACCGGGCAGGGCGTCAGGGTTGCCCCCTGCTGTATCAGTTCTCCAGCTATGGCTCCTACTAGACGTAGTAACCTCCTTCTACTCTCCGACGGGTGAGACCCGTCTCGTACGGTACGCTCCAAATTGCAAATCATGCTAATAAGTTTCTTGTTGGACTCCATGGTATATAGAGGCGAATGGGCAGATTGTTCGGACATTTCCGTATTTATCTCCGAATTTGGTTGTTTTGACATTTGACAGAGAAGGTCCATTAATTTATTTCCTTTGTTTGCTCCGTGGTTTTTTTGACGTGGCCGGACGGCGATTTATGTGACTCCGTTTACCCTTTTATGTTTGGTAGTGTCGGGTAAAGGAATTGGATTGGTTGGTTACCCTTCTCCTTCCTTAGCGCAAGCACCTCGACCGTATCTTTTTCATCAATAGGCTCGTTCATATCCACAGCGTTAGCTTGAGAATATTTGACCTTTATTCCTTTAATTCTAGTCAACCTTTTGGAATTTAAACATTTATTTCTAGCTTTATAGGCAATTGCGAACAAGGTTAAACATAGGATTACGGCCGCGGCAATGAAAAAAGCTTTAAACCAGATTTTTTCGTAAAAGGGTTCGTCTACTACGGATGATGAAAGCTCAATTTCGTGAATTTGCTGTATTAACTCGTTCATGGGCATGTTTCGCATGCGGTTTAGTTTAGTTGGTATCTTTACCCGTTCGAACGTCGAGAAATTTGTTTTAAAAGGTTTCCAAATGGATAAACCTGTTATATTAAAAACTTGTGTTGGGAAATCTAGGTAATTGTTTCTTAAATTCATCGATCTTTGGTGCTCGTAATATAATGGAAGGGTCAGGTCTTTGCTGAAAGCTTCGCATAGCGGCGCAATTTTTATAATCGCTACGGGGGGATGAACAGTCAGATACGTGACAGTCCCATTGATACATTTGACCGTGAAGTGCGTCTGTTCCGTGGCTATTATTAGCCATTTTTCTTGATTGATGGCTTGTGCTTGTGGCAGTGTCGACACTGAATTTACTATCTTTTCGCAATTTGGGGAATCTTTACCTGAATTGTCCAGATAAGATTTCAACACGCAGATATCGGTTCTATACGTTGAATTTAACCCTTTATTGAGCGGGCAAAAAGGCAAAACTTGGCGTAAACAGTCTTTTGCTTGAATATCAGATAACAGTGCAAAATGAGAGTTTTTTTTCGTTTACCATAAAACAGTTTGATTCGATTTTGATTGAGGCCGTCAGTGGTTTAGTACTTTCGTTTTTTTCCACCCGAAAGGTTCTATTTAATAGGGGAATTTCAATCGGATATGTGTGGATTAGCTTATATGTACTGCCTACTGGTTTCAATGGGATAGTCAAAATTACGGATAGGAAGTCGTTGCTCGTTATCGTTGTGACTTTCAAAGATTTGTACAGTAGCCATAAATCGTCGGTCGGTTTTTGGGTCATCATGAAATTTGGTGGTATCTGGTCTCTTATTTCATTTAAAAGGCTAAATAGTTGTGCAGGGTCTAAAATCGACGGGGTCAATCTTTCAAAAGACAGTAAGTCTAGTTTTAGTTTAAAATCTTGGACGTGCACGCGGGCACGATTTAAAAGGTCCTTAATTTCTATGAACATCATTGGATTGCAGATATAATTTCTTGGAAGGCTGAGATTTGTAGAAGTTGTTTTTCGATTTTGTTTACCTGCTTAGCAATTTCGTCTCGAATCGTACGTAGCGCTATCATGAGTTCGTTTATGGAATCTCTACTTTGGGATACGTCATGACGGGTTATATTTATAATTGAAAGGCTATGGTCTAGTATGTGTACTATTTTCTTTTGTGAACCGGCCAAAGTCGCGATATTGTGTTTTATTCCTATAATATCGTTATTATCTGCTACTCCAAAGAGGAATTTAAAAACGCCCCCTAGTGGTAATAGTGACCGTTTGTCTCTATTGCGAATGAGTTTAATCAAACTCTGGTAATCATTTGCTATGTTATTCTTTTCTGATTTAGAGCTTAAAGAATGGGATTGTATTTCCTGTAAGATGCGAATTAATGGTAGCGAGTTCGGTACTGTGTCAGTTTGTAAATGTTGTACCGTCCTATCTGCAAGCAAATACAACTTCTCACACTCTAATTCACACTCTAATTCTAGGTCTGACAGGAAAGTCGGAAAAGCGTGTAAGTCGATAAGTAGGGCGACTTTCCAGTGCGATTTGGAAGTCGAAATTTCTCTTAAATTTCGGAACATTATGTGGTTTTTAAAAGTGACCTCAGAACTATCTGTTCGGGGAAAAACCAACGTTGTACAGGCGACAAGGATAAAGGGAATACGTAGGTGCATCCTTCACCTGTAAAGATATAAATAAGATGTCCGTTAGGAGGTTGCCTCAGGTTGTTTCTGACGTAATCAAAAACCATGAATAGGCGGGTAGACCTAATAACCTAAATGACACGTGATAAATCCTGCAGACATCCGCGTAATTAAAACGTAAGGTCGTATACGTAATACGTCATGGGGGATAACAATGGATATTTATCTAGACACATTATTCAATCAGGACCATATATTGATTGGTCTTTATCTAAGCACATTATCCAATCAGGGATGGGGAATATTTACAAGCGTGATATGGGCGGTAGTAATCGCTCTTTATCTTTGGATAATTATCCAATCAGGGGTGGGTAATATTTACAGAGTTGCGCAACTTTTTTAATGTACATTTAATGTCCTAAGACCATCAGGGTCGACTTGGACCAACATGTGTTTTAACTTCCTTTTTAAAACATGTCATATTTGGATAACGTGTTTAACTTCTCTTAAAACCACGTCATAATTGGGTTAACACCCTTTGTTAGTGAATTTGTGCTAAACGCGTTTCTAACATGGACTTTGTTTTACCTGTTATCTAATCAGGCAGGTAACATCTTTGTACTCACAAATGTAAATGCTGTAATTAACAGGACATTCTATGTATTCTATCTTCTACTTAACACTTTCTTGTGTATCTATTAATACCACTGCTGTAAAGGTTTTACAGGACATTTAATATTCTATTTTCAATTCAACCTTCCTAGGGTTATAAACAACTCCTTAATTATATACTTAATAATTTTAATTTTCTACTTCCATTGAACTCTCGCAAGTTTCATATTGGGACTTATTCCCATTTTCAATTGTCTCTGACTGTAACGAATAATTGTCTGTTGTAGCACAGTGCTCTCTGTCGTATTTTTGTCTCCTAAGCTTTGATTGCAGTTGGAATAATGTTAAATTTTCTTCTGAATCTTCTTCGCGTGAAATTTCGCCATGGGATTCGCCGGGCGAAACCTCGCCATGGGAAAATTCGCTTCTTGACGATAACTTATCCCTTTGACTCCGTGACAGGAGTTTTCTTGCTCGGTTACAGGGCCTATTATGAATTTGAATTGCATCAGTTACTTCTGAATTACTCGTTAGCTGTGGGAGTACGTATCGACAATTTCTGATTGGACTAGGGTCCAACTCTTTTGAAACGGGGATATCCCATTCATTTAGATTTGCAAGTCTAACATCGTCTTTGCTAATTGTAATAAGTTGATTGTCTAGCTGGTTTTTAACTACTAGGGTTTTTGGGCCTTTAATTTGTATGACTCTGAAGTATGGTTTCCAATGTGGGGCCAGTTTACCTTTACGGACATGGTTTTTTATGTAAACTGCGTCGTTTATTTGTATATCGACCTCGTGTCTGCTTTTATTTGCGTATGTATTTCGGGTCGACCGTGACTTAATAATTGATTTATAAACGTCCCTGTAAATTTGATGGTTGCGTTCTAACATTTCCTTGTGGAAATCGGTGCCATAGTATTTTAGTCTACGACCCAATAGGTTATATATAGGTAGGATCGCGTCTCTTCCGTAAAGTAGGACAAACGGGCTTTGTTTCATGCTTTCTGATATGTTAAAACGTAACCCACCCAAAGCTGGCCCAACCATGACGTCCCATAAATCTCGATTTTTTGGTATTAGTTTAGTTAGGATGGAATTTAGAGTTGCATGCGATCTTTCATTGCGACCATTACTCGCAGGGCAATAAATTGTTGTTCTAGTGTGGTTTATGTGTAACTCTGCCATTGTCTCCTGGAACATGTTTGCAATAAAACACGGGCCATTATCGGTTTTTACCTTTAAAGGGCAACCGTATCGCCAAAAGATATTTTCAAAGAATGCGTTTACTATCGTCTCTGCAGTTATGTCCTTTGTCGGGATAACTTCGGGGAAAGCTGTAAGCTCGCAGAGAAAAACGACTAAGTACTTATTTCCAAGGGCTGATTCGTTAAAGGGGCCTTGACAATCTATGCTAACTTCCGCAAATGGGTATGGTGGAATACTGACGTCGCCCAAGGGCGTTTTAATTTGTTTCAGATTTACCGTTTGACACGGGACGCATGTTTCACGTGTTTGTGCGTTAATTGAGTTAAAGGGATTGCTACTTCTGCGTAATTTTTTATAAATCTTCTGTAATAACCGGTGAAACCTAAAAATGACCTTACGTCCTTTACGCATTTTAGAATTTTGATGTTTCTAAGGGCCTTTATTTTTTGGTGGTCAGGAGAAATGCCGTCTACGCTAATTTCATGACCTAGATATGGAATCTTTAAAAAAGGTGCATTTCTTTGCTTTTAACTTTAGACAGTTATCTCTTAACCTTCGGAAAATCTCCTCAATGTGATAGAGGTGGTCGACTTCGTTTGTACTATAGATCAGTATATCATCTAAATATGCGACTGCATAACTTTCGCATCCTTGTAGCACTTTGTTTAATATACTCTGGAAGCGGCCACCTGCTAAAAATATGCCAAAAGGTAACCTGTTGAACTCATATAAGCCAAAGGGTGTAGTGAAGGCGGTCTTTCCCTTGTCGGCCTCCATAAGTTCGATTTGGTGATATGAGTTTGATAGGTCTAAGGTCGTGAAAAATTTGGTTCCGTTTAAAGACGCTAATATGTCGTCCGTTCTTGGGAGTGAGTAGCTTGTGCACTTAACTATGGAATTTAAACGGCGGCAATCGATGACGAGTCTTTTAGAGCCGTCTTTTTTGTCTACTAGTATGCATGGCTGACTATATTCACTATGGGATGGGCGTATAATGTTTGCATCTAATAAATTGCCGATTTTTTTCTTTAAAATGTCCCGTTCTAGAAATGGAACACGATATGGTCTGGACCTTATGGGAGTGTCTTCATTTGTATGCAAGGCTATTTTTTCGTGGGGATATTTACCCAAATCAAACTCGTCTTTTGAAAAAATATCAGCATAAATATCTATTAATTCTCCTACTTCCCTACTTTTGTTTAAAGGGACGTTAACCTGTTCTCGGGGGGATTGTGTATTGGTTAAAGTTCCATCGGTGACGTTGCTATTAACTGAGCATATATGCAGAGCTGGACGCTCGGATTGGTCAGTTGTCAAGCTTTTTACCGATGTTTCTTTATTGAGGGGTTTAATCCGTCCGAGGACGCAACCTCGTTTTATCTTGATCGTTTTATTTGAGAAGTTTGTAAGAACTACTGGAATGCGACGTTTTTGAGTTACGGTAGATAGACTTGGTGTCAATTTTATAAAAGGTTCGTCTGTTAGAAATCCCTTGTCTATTGTGGTAACTTCGTATACAGAATTGTTCGAAATAGAGGGGTTTTGTTTTAGTTTAGAAGGGAGTCTATATGTAGTTTGAGGTTTAAGGGTTACCGTTTTACATAGACGTACCAAAGAGGCTATACAGGCATCATTTTGTAAGGGCACATATTGGTCCTTTATTCTAATACAATTTAGATCGAAATATATCCTACAACTGTTTTTGGCTAAGAAATCCTTGCCAAGAATGCAATTGCGTGATAAATTATCTGCGACGATGAAAGTATGGCTAATTTTTAATTTATTTATCTTCATGTCTAAATGTGCCGTGCCTAAAACTTTGATTTCGTCGCCTGATGCTGAGCTTAGTTTTATTCCAGTCTTGTTTAAATCTACCTGCGGTTTGAGAGTTTTAAAAATGCGTTTATATATTAGTGAAAAAGAAGCCCCAGTATCGATTAAAGATCTTAGGGTAATATTTTGTAAATTGATTAAGCAACTATTGGGAATATCGTTCTCCTCCAAATGAGTGTTGAATTGAATATAATCTAATTTCTTCGGACTGTTGTCCCGTTTACAGCCGAAGTTTGGGATTTTTTTTGGTTGTGATAACCGTTATCTGGGTTCGGTCTTAACCGTAAATATTGTCTACATTCGGGTTGGCGATGACCCAGTATCCCGCAAAATAAAACAGCGTATCGGGGGTCTGGAATCTCCCCTTTTCTCATAATATTGTCCTGAACCCCAATTTGGTCCACTGGACTGACGTTGCCTATTGTTTTGAAATTGATGGCTAGGGTCCCAACTAGGCCCCCTAGGCTGTCGCTGTCCATCATTATGTAATTGCTGGCCGTGTAACTCGGTTTTAATTGTATTGATGTGTCCTAAACGTTTACGACAATTATTGCTAACATGTCCCCTTCGATTACAAAAAGTACAAACACTACTTCGTCTAACTGCCTCTACCTCCATAGGTTGTTCAGAATTTAGAAAATCTTGCGTATCGCGGGATTGCGTAGGTTGGGGAGTTTGTCTTATCTCTTGAGATCGTAATTTAAATCTCATTCTTACATTGTATTCATTTATCGCGGATGATACTGCGTTTTGGAAAGAGGTCGGGTTTTCCCTAGTCAGTTTTTGGCGAATTCTCTCGTCTGCTAGTCCGTCAACAAAAAAACCTACTGTCTGATGGTTAACTAAATGTTCGGCTGTGTCGAAGCCGATGTATGCGTCTTGAGCCAAAACAAGGATGCGTTCAGCGAAATCTTGTATGCTTTCCGTACTGTTTTGTCGTATATTTCTAAGTCGTGAAAAATGAATGTGTGCGTCAGTAATAACGCTAAAACGGTCTGCTAAGGCAGTTTTTAGCTGTGCCCACTCTGCTTGTGGAGCCTCCTGAATGTTTCGGAGTATAAAATCGGAGACTGTCCCCGTACTAAACCTATACGTCAAAAATAGGAACGAAATCCGTCGCGCCGTGTAATCCTAAATTTACTAACTGTTCCGAAATGTTTTTAAAAAGTACTTTGAAATCATCTTCATTTCCGTCATTTTCCATGTTGGTTGACTAATATAAAAGAAAAATAGTCTAACATATTCACTTACTATTCGTTGCTGAGCCGTATTGTGGTTAGTACTTCTGTTGTTCGTCCTGATCACGTGCGCCAAAAAGTATCTGTGTGGTATAATAACTGATCACTAAGACAATATGTGTTTCTATGTTTTATTCGTACAGTATCTAAAGCAGGTCTAAATCATGGTTGTAACCGAGCAGCTCTAAATACAGGGACGTCCTGTATTTATACCGCATTCGGAGCCAGACATCGTGTTTACCTTAATTAGGGTCAACTAGGGTTTAATTGCGAGTAGTCTACACCGTTGACACTAATTAATTGGGTACGTAATTCTACATGACAATTACTGTCGTTTAGAACATGGCAAGGTTCATGCGGGGAGGCGCGGTCTATAGATATATTTAACCCTTACTTGAACTGGCATTAACCAGGTCACGAAAGGGTCCAATATATCACAAAATTAACTAATATGAAAACACAGACAAATGCACAAATAAATGTACACACTCGTTTTTTTAACCTTCTCATCGCCATTGCAATGACATCAATGAAATTATGTTACCAACCGAATCGTTATTCGAATCATGTCACACGAAAAACGACCTTCGTGCAATTGTATGCGTTTTTTTGTATATGTGTACACGTATATGAGGACAATGGATGTTTATATTTGAGCCCCGTCTAGCGATTTGAAGCTCTTATTGACTCTCCGTAATGGGAACATATACTGTAAAATTTGGCGTTAAACTAGTTGGGCTACAACTCTAGCTCTCCGTAATTAAATCATATAAAGTTAACTTGGCGTTGAGCTACAGGTCTAGCTCTCCTTGATGGGATCAAATACAGTTTAATTGGCATTAAACTAATTGGGCTACATGTATAGCTCTCCGTTATGAGACCATATAAAGTTTAATTGACATTAAACTAGTTGGGCTTCAGTTCTAGCTCTCCGTAATGGGATCATATCAAATTAAATTGGCGTTAAACTAGTTGGGCTACAGTTCTAGCTCTCCGTAATGAGATCATAAAAGGTTAAATCGGCGTTTAACTAGTTGGGCTACAGTTCTAGAACTCCAAAATGAGATCATATTGTGTGTGTAAAGTTGACATTAAACTAGTCGAGCTTCAGTTCTAGCTCTCCGTTATGAGACCATATGAAGTTTAATTGACATTAAACTAGTTGGGCTTCAGTTCTAGCTCTCCGTAATGAGATCATATAACGTTAAATTGATGTTAACGTAGTCGGGCTACAGTTCTAGCTATCCTTAATGAGATCATATACATTGGTTAAATTGGCGTTAAACCAGTTAGGCTACAGTTCTAGCTCTCCGTAATGAGATAATATAAGTTAAATTGGCGTTAAACTAGCTAGGCTTCAGTTCTAGCTCTCCGTAATGAGATCATATAAAGTTAAATTGGCGTTAAAGTAGTTGGGCTACAGTTCTAGCTCTCCTGAATGAGATCATATACATTGGTTAAATTGGCGTTAAACTAGTTGCGGCTACAGTTCTAGCTCTCCGTAATGGGATATTATGAAGTAGAATTGGCGTTAAACTAGTTGGGCTACAGTTCTAGTTCTCCGTAATTAGATCATACAAAGATTAATTTGTTTTAGACTAGTTGGGCTACAGTTCGAGCTCTCCGTTATGAGTTCATATAAAGTTAAATTGGCATTAAACTAGTTGGGCTACATTTGTTTTTCTCCGTAATGGGATCATATAAAGTTAAATTGGCGTCAAACTAGTTGGGCTACAGTTCTAGCTCTCCGTTATGAGTTCATATAAAGTTAAATTGGCATTAAACTAGTTGGGCTACAGTTTTTTTTCTCCGTAATGGGATCATATAAAGTTAAATTTGGCGTTAACCTAGTTTGAGCTTCAGCTTTAGCTCTCCGTATTGAAATCATATCATATTAAATTGGCGTAAACCTAGTTGGGCTACAGTTCTAGCCATCCGTATTGAGATTATATGAAGTTATATTGGCGTTAAACTAGTTGGGCTACAGTTATAGCGTTCCGTAATGAGATCATATCAAGTTAAATTGGCGTTAAATTAGTTGGAGCTACAGTTCAAGCACTCCGTAATGGGATCATTTAAGTTAAATTTGCGTTTGGTTAGTTTGGCTACATCTCTAGGTCTCTGACATGAGATCATATAAAGTTTAATTTCGCGTTAAACTAGTCTGGCTACAGATCTAGCTCTCCGTTATGAGATCATATACAGTTAAATTGGCGTTAAAGTATTTAATCTACAGTTCTAGCTCTCTGTTATAAGATGATATTAAGTCAAATTGGCGGTAAACTAGTTGGGTACAGTTCTAGCTCTCTATAATGAGATAATATAATGTTAAATTGGCATTAAACTAGTTGGGCTACATATCTAGCTTTCCGTTATGAGATCATATACAGTTAAATTGGCGTTAAAGTAGTTAATCTACAGTTTTAGTTCTCTGTTATAAGATGATATTAAGTCAAATTGGCGGTAAACTAGTTGGGTACACTTCTAGCTCTCTGTAATGAGATCATATAGCCTAATGTTAAATTGGCGTTAAACTAGTTGGGCTACAATTCTTGTTCTCCGTTATGAGATCATAAACAGTGAAATTGGCGTTAAATTAGTTGGGCTTCATTTCTAGCTCTCCGTAATGAGATCATATACAGTGAAATTGGCTTTAAACTAGTTGGGCTACAGTTCTGCCTCTCCGTAATGAGATCATATAAAGTTAAATTAGCGTTAAACTAGTTGGGTTACAGTTTTAGCTCTCCGTAATGGGATCATATGAAGTTAAATTGGTGTTGAACTAGTTGGGCTACAGTTCTACCTCTGCGTAATGAGATAGTACTAAGTTAAAATTGCGTTTAACTAGTTGGGTTACAGTTCTGCCTCTCCGTAATGAGATCATATAAAGTTAAATTAGCGTTAAACTAGTTGGGCTACAGTTTTAGCTCTCCGTAATGGGATCATATGAAGTTAAATTGGTGTTGAACTAGTTGGGCTACAGTTCTACTTCTCCGTATTGAGATAGTACAAAGTTAAATTTGCGTTAAACTAGTTGGGTTACAGTTCTGACTCTCCGTAATGAGATCATATAAAGTTAAATTAGCGTTAAACTAGTTGGGCTACAGTTTTAGCTCTCCGGATCATATGAAGTTAAATTGGCGTTGAACTAGTTGGGCTACAGTTCTAGCTCTCCGTAATGAGATAATATAAAGTTAAATTGGCGTTAAACTAGTTGGGCTACAGTTCTAGCTCTCCGTAGTGGGATCATATAAAGTTAAATTAGCGTTAAACTGGTTGGGCTACAGTTTTAGCTCTCCTTGACGAGATCATATAAAGTCCATAGAGGTTCACCTTAGTTTTCACTGTACGTAGGTGAACAATTTAGACTTCAAGCATGGTAATTATGGCTGCCCTTCTGGCACTCAGGGTTACGGAGTTAGCATTACGACTGACTGCCTGGTGTCGGGAAAATGCTAAAGTAGTACTGGTAACTTACCAAGGAATCGCCATGCTATAAATGAAATAGTGTTGAAAGCGGCGTAAAACATAAAACAAAACAAAGAAAGATGCAATATTATAAGACGGGGCTTATTTAGCTTGATATATTTTATTTAGGATATTTATATAAGTTTCTTGACATACCATATCCGCAAAATCTCTTTCAAACCATACCCTGTATTTGCAGCAGCCGAGCCCCCATAGCTCAGTCGATACCGATGCGGGCTGTCAATCCAGGGGGTATGTTTTCGAACACAACTTGGCTAACATTCATTCAGACGTTTTACAATAGTCTCTGTGGACAAACAGTATAAGCAGCCAGTTGCATGGAAACTCCGTTGTATGAGACTGGTGTGTGAAAGCCAGAAATTACATTAGTAGGCGAATTGGACACCGTGATATGACTGGTAAGTTGCTGAAAACGGCACTTAACCCAAATTAATCAATTGGTTTTGCTGCAGTATCAAACGCTCGTTTGGCGTTATAATGTGGTCTGAGTAATCCACATTGAAGTCAAACAGCGAATTAGTGGTCAAAGGGAGGTAACATCAGTTAAAAAATATATACTTAATTATCATTCTTTTTGGATTTTTCACCGTCATCAATGATATTTCAGGTAATCCACGGCGAAAATGTTTATATATATATATATATCTTCGTTTCATTTGGTGACTACACTAAATAACTGTTGCGTACCAAGATCAGCGTTTAATACTTTCCTCTAGCAGGGATCGGGGTTTAATATGATAAGTAGAGGTACATAAATTGCTAAGGGTATGTCATTGGTAGAATTTGCAGTGAACAAAGGATACCAAACGGACTAGGGATGCGGCTCTGCAATGATCTTCTGTCTCAATCAAGACCGTTAACATTCAATACTTAAAGGTACTGTCGAAATCCAATGCATTGAAATAATCTGTTTTTTATTCGTTTTATTGGGTTTCTTACGCCGTATTCAACATTATTTCAGTCATATCGAGGCCACATAATACGTATTCATGATATCTGGGTAAACACACCTGTACTAGGCTAGAAAATGTACCTTTATCAAGGGACTCCACCATGACCGTCGAGAGAGCGGGTATCGAAACGGGAACGCTCGATTTCAAATAGCACACGCTACTCAAAGCATTCCAATACCCCCCAAAAGGGGACTCCATCATGATCGATAAGATCGGGTATCGAACCGGGGACGCTTGATTTCAAATAGCACACGCTACCCAAATCATTCCGATCTCCCCCAAAAATCAGAATGTTATGTTCAAACAATGTGTTATTTATTTGTGAAATTATGTATGTAGTTTTTATATATTACCGATAGTATGTGTTTATTATAAAATGTATCAAAAGAATTGTTCAAATGTTTCTGTCTCGTCTTTATTTTGTACTTTTCACAACTTACAGTTGATTTTAACAAGACATCTGTGTTAAATCAAACGTACACTATAGTATAGTACACTCTACTATTGAAATACACCTAAACAGAAGTTAAATGTTGAGCGTATACAGTAATACATTCATTTTCAGAAAATCTATTTATAACCATTACCCTTTTTCTGAAATCGGGGTGTATTTTGTTATCAGTTACATAACCTCGGGATTTCTAAACGCATGTAAACGCTGAAGGATTATATATATTAGTGACAGAAGTTGTGAAAGCAAAATGGATTTTTCTACAGAAGCATAACATAAAATTGTGCAGGTTCATTTGATCCGATTATTTACACTTGAATTTAAAAAAGAATATTAGATAAATGTTATATTTTCTCTGTCGCGCGACCGTCAAAGTTTGCGTGATTATGCCAAAGTCTAACAAATATTCACGCACAACAGACATTCTTGCACGAAATAGAATATATGTCTCAATAAATAAAACTTATCTTATTGCTCAAGAAAATGGGACACCGTCTTTTATCCATTTGTCATTTCAAGTGTAAATAATCGAAACACATTGAACTAAGTTATGTTATGTTTCGTTCTGATAATTGTTATAACAAATATATACAGATTGGATATTTCAAATTCGGAATAAAATCTTGCGTGAAGAACACTACAACATATTCTTTAGAGCAACACATTGACATTACTTATACATAATAGAGCATTTACTTTGTGTCTGTCTGTAATGAGTAAGAAAAAGAATCCTAATCTGAAACCATCAGAAATAAGGTATTCACAAGATAGTATAAGCAATTATTTCAAAGACGAAACTACGCTGATTGGAAAAACCTTGGACGACATTTGTGAAGAAAGGTAAGACTAGCAACAGTATAATTGTTTATTGGTTGATATTTTTCTCCTCAACTTTCGGCCAACCAGTTGAGCCGCGATAGCTTACATCTAGTCGTTAAGGATGAGGTCTTTGGATTCGGATGTTGTTAGTTTAAACCCCTCATCAACCATTTGTTCTATCCGACAATTTATAAAAGTTATTGATATTTTACTAATGGGCCTTAAACAGTGCTTATAGTAAGGTAGCCATTTGACCCCTAAAAAATGTTGTCTATATACTGGTGCTGAAAAGTCTGAGAAAAATCCATTGTAATTGAAATGGTCGCCGAGATACAAATAGAAAGAAAACACGGCTTTAAACTCCGACCAATCAATCAATTAATTGATGAGGTCCAACTTCATAATAAAGTAATACCTAAATACTTAAAAGCATATTTCACCATTTTTGTTTCTATTATATATTGTAAATCATGAATTCCTTATATTTATTTTTAAACTAGAATGCTGGAATGAATTAAAGTAATGAATAGTAACCTATACAATAATACTTGTAAAGATCAGACATAATTTGGAATTTTTATTAGGGAAACAAAAGTGATAAAATATGCTTATAAGTATTTCAGTTCTACTTAACGCTAAGTAAGGTTAGTGGAATTGGACCCAGTATACATGAATGCATTTGATTTCCATTGGATTTCTCTCATTTAATATTTTCAAATATTCCTTTTATTAGTTATATATTGAGTGTAAAGAAGGAAAGTTTCGTCAACTTTCTTTTTACAGATGCAGGATTTCAGATATACCCAGAATTTCTGTAAAGAAGATAAGCGACAATTGGGTCACAGCTGACAATCGTCGTCTTTGGGTTTTTAAACACGTTGAAAGACTAGGAAAATGTACAGAGATACCAGTTTTAAAAGCAAAGAAATTTCCTCGCAGTAAAAAGACCTCTAATAATCATGGAACTTCGATTAAAATCCGAGGAGGAGGCAATCCTGGTGGAATGTGGTATTTAAAAGAACCAACACCACAGCCACCTTATCCTTCAACAAGTAATATCTACTCGGTCAAAGCGCAGTACGATCTGCATGAAGAAGCACAGTCGAAAGCAAATATGTTTGTTCAAAATGTAGGACATTCTACTAACTTCAGATCCGTTGGTCTTACAGATGCAAGAATTTCTCCACTTACTCCCTATTTTCCTACTAGATTATCACCAACACAGGACATGAATTTAGATACTAAATCATCAAGATATCATCGCTATGAATCGAAAACCAATGAGACTAATCAGGTACAACTTGAAAGACCTGTAATGGTTAAGGAAACGGTAAACAAGTTTGAGAAACAATTAGATCAGAGGGATAATGACCTAACCAACGGGCTTAATATGAGCCATTCCCAACAAATTGTTTCCCGCGTCTTGAAGAAGCCTCGAAATAAAGCGACGGAACCGATGAGTGTAGACGATACTGCTAGAACCTTACTTCGAGAAAAGTCGACAGAAAGTAATCATTTTGGAATGCAGCCATTAAAAGTTCGTAGTATTCGACAGCAGACAGAAAATGAACGAGGGCATTTAGCAGAGGAGCATGAAAAAGCGTCGTCTAACGTTCATGTTAAGGACTTGTCGGCAAATGAAGTAATCAGAAACAATCGATCATTCGAGTATGACTATAATAGAAATGAATCGAGAAATGGTATTGCAGGCCGTCACATGATTCATAGTAACGACAAAACAGCAAAAGTAAACTTAACTAATCAGCAAACGGAAACAAATGATGGACACACATTGACACCGAAAGATACACCCAAAAAAGTACAAAACTCGACAACCAAGAGCGTGGCCAGTAAAGAAAAAACAAGGCTTGTTGATGATACGTTACGAGATTTAAGTCTACATGTAAGGGATATACACACAGATGGCAAACGAAATGATAGTCAGCAATCGGAAATAAATGACGGACACAAATTAAACCCAAGAGAAGCATCCAAAAACGTACCACGACACACTACAGCGTTACAAAAATCGATCACCAAGAGCGTGGCCAGTAAAGAAAACACAAATCTTGTTGATACTCCATTACGAGATTTAAATCTGAAAATTAAACAAAGAGATGATGAAAGGCAGTATGATTTGAATGAAAAACCACAGCCGGTAGGAACTTTGTTTGAACAAACCGTAGGGCAGCGTATACAAGTGATGAAAAGGAGCAGCAAGGACAACTTAGTTAGTCATCAAATAATTAAAAATGATAGACATACATTAAAACCAAAAGCAATACAAACAAAAGCATCACTACACACTACAGTAATACAATCAATAACTTCTGATGGCGTGGATACTAAAGAAAACACAAAGCATGTTAATACTCCATCGCGAGATTTAAATCTAAGGGATATACACATAGATGTCAAAAGGACTGGTAGTCAGCAAACTGAAGCAAATGATAGACACAAATTAAACCCGAAAGAGGCATTCACAAAAGTACTACGCCACACTACAGCGATACAAAAATCGACCACCAAGAGCATGGCCAGTAAGTTACACACACATCTTGTTGATACTCCAACACGAGATTTAAGTCTAGGGGATATACACATATATGACGAAAGGAACGATAGATACCACCAACAGGGTGTTGAAACGCTTGGTCGTATGAGTCCATCAGATAGAGATAGTCCGGCCGCTTATAAACCAAAACGGGTAAGTCAGTTGTCCTTCTCGAAGTCTCCCTACATGTCGATAGGAACGTATTTAATTATTCCAATGCTTCAATAAATTGAATGGACTTGTTTAGCCCTGGATTTAGAAGAGTCCATAACCAAATATATGCATATCAAGATAAACATGTTGAATTGAGCAGCAAGGTCTGTGTAGATCTGTACTGGATACACAAGCTGTCCTGAATATATGAACAAAAAGACAATGCCTTTCTGACTGTGTTTTTTAATATAAATGGAATTAATAGCAGATTCATCATCAAGAAGTTTTCATTCGTCAACACTCAATAACAGTGCATGAACCTTTTTTGCCAGAAAGAAAGTTGAATTTAAACAACCTTAGGTACTAATGAGTGAGTCCACGTTGCTTTGACTAATAATGCTATTTTGTATGTCGCTTGTCTTAGCTGGATGACGTCTATGTCTCACAGTTGTGTCTGTCTGTACATCTCTCCGTCACTCTTAGACTTTTGTTTGTTATTTGTTTATGTTAGTCGACAAGTGTTTTCACTATGGTGGCACTGGTCAAGTTTCATTTTTAGAAAATCTAAATGTAAGCATTACCTGTTGTACTGACATCGTGGCATATATTGATATTTCAAAAGTAATATAAGTCTTGAATTTCATAATGTATACGCTATGAAATTTCAATATCAACTCCATCTACAGGTTTAAATGAAAAACAATAATGTTCCACCGACACATACGAAAAATAACATAACATTGTACATAGCGCTCGAATATTTACCTTTGTACCTTTTCCAACATTTTGACAATAATTGCCTCTGATTGTCACCTCTATTCAATAATTCAACTATCATTTAGAGAGTATTTCCACTTGTTTGTCTATGTGAATTCTAAATCGTTTCCTGGGAATGGGTTAAATTGCAAATTTATATTAGATTGTGTTCTTCTTTCTCTGTCGCACGACGAACTATGCTTGAGAGAATACGCCGAATCTCGAGAAAGAAGTATTCTCAAACCAAATAGCTATACCTACATGGAAAGGGAAACAAATCTGCGATAAGAGGATATTTCTTTTTCAATTAATTAAACTGATACTATTTGTCCAGAGAATGGAACACACTTTAATATCCATTTACCATTTCACGTGTAAATAATCGAAACGCTCTGTACTATTCCGAGGCAAAGGTCGCAATGAACATTATTATAGAAATTATAATACAGATGAAATATGTTTTTTATTTTACGGAAACAAATCCTGCGGAAAATAATATAAGATCTAGAAAGGGAACAACAATAAATTTTCTTTAGAACAACACCTTGTCATTACTTACAGCTAATATACAATTTATTTTATTTCGTTCTTAAAGGAGAAAACAATGTATCTTGATCTGAAACCATCAGAGATAATGTTTACCCAAGCGACTATAGGCAGCCATTACATAGACGGAATACGACGGATTGGAGACGTATTGGACGACGTATGTGAAAGAAGGTAATCATTGCAATGTATATGATATATGTTGATTCGACAATATTTCTCTGTACGAATTTTGGAAAACCAGATCGAACAACGATAGTGTAGTCGGTTACGTCAATGACTTAAGATCAACTGGATCTGAGTCGGACCCCGGCTAGTCGATTGGTCCATTCAGAAGGTTGACCATAGTTATTTATTTTCAACCAGTGGGCTCGAATATTCTATGTGGGATGAAAGTTAAAGCCATGAAAGGAATGTTGTGTGACGAACTGGTGAGAGAAAGCAAGAAACAACTTTGCATCAATCAATCAATCTGCTAAACCGGTATTCACACGTGCATGTGTATGTTTTCTGTTTTTCCTCAATCATTTGGAAGTAAATTTGTTTAAGCATGGAATGTAGATGATGTTTCCATCGAACAAAAGGATTTAAGATGACCATTGACAAGTCAATGGTATGTTTACCATTACCCATTATTTGCAAGTTCAATCGCATCCAGCCGTGCTCTACAAATACCGACATTAGGTCATTGACCAGTGTAGGTCCGACTTATCATAAGCATTCGTGCAGTCAACACTAGCTATACATTGTGTTCGTTATCAATTCAATGAGCATTCAAGAAGTCTTTTACAAACATTGACTATATATAAAAGTTAGTATACATGTACACATTGAATCTTCTACCAGGGTCGATGATAAAAAAGTGTTGTCATTTTTCTTTTACAGACGCCCACTTTCAGATATACCAAAAATTTCTGTAAGGAAGGTGGTTGACGGTCACTGGGTCACCCCTAACAATCATCGTCTTTGGATCTTTAAACACGTTGAGCGACTAGGCAAATGTACGGTGATACGAGTTAAGGAAACTAGATATAACAACTCGGGTGAATTGAACTCACCAAACCATGGAAACTCTGTTAAAATCCGAGGAGGTGATCCTGGTGGTTCCTGGTACTTGAAATAGTCACATCCTCTTCAAACCAGTGATATATACGCTTACAAAATAAGTATGGACTGAGTGTATGAGTGTCTGTCGCGAAATTGATAAATGCTTGCTTACCAGGTAGAAGCAGTATGTGTGTTTGGATATATTGGATCTGACATGAGTTGTCATTTCATATATATATTGGATCTGACATGAAGGTCGAAGATATGGATTTTCCCACGCTACGAGTCGTGCAATACGAACCCATCTATCGCTCCGGCAACGTAATATTTCTTTTATTATATATACCTACCATATATAAAGATCGAAATAAGTAACACACATGCAGATTCAATATATATTTGATTGGGAAAACAATTTTGTAATCGTGAAATGAAAATATTAATTGCGGATTAATATTTACTACAATACTTAGGCCACGCCCTTAGAAAGAATTCTAATACCTAGGTCCCGACCAATAACATCATCAAATTAAATTTCCATTGTTTTCTGGGAGAAAATAACAACACATTCTTTATTTGCGGGTTTTCATTTGATTTGAAGCTAGCATTTCGATACATAAAATAGAAACGATTTTCATCAATAGTATTGGTTGTCTGCTACGTAGTGCAGATTCAAAACGGGAACCTCGCTGAAAGTAGTCCGCGCACTGTCTGACGTTACAATTCTGTATTTCTACTAGGAATTGAAATCTGTCCTATCTGAACTGCGCATGACAATCTGCATGTATTTGCGCTGAAATGTACAGGTATATACTAAATATATATATATATACATTATTACATTATTGCATTACATCTTATTCATACATGTAAACGATAACGTTATGTATGCGTGTCTGTGTCTGTGTTCATGAGCATGGATCCACACGTAGACTTGGTAGTTCACACGTTTGATATGTATCTCTAATGAATATTTACACGGAGGCAACAATCTCATATTTATGCCACTGTAGTGGTTAATAACTTAGCCTTTCACTTCGAACTTTCTCATGAACTTTATCATACTTTAGTTTGTGTATACTATCGTACATGGGTTGTCCATATACTTAATTTAAAAGCCTATTTAACTTCCTTTTCTTAAACATATCTCTATAAAAACTGTTTACCATGAATTAAAATCAATTTAAAGATTTTTTTTTCTAATCCTTTATATTTCCGTAAAGAACCAATGCCAAGGTTGCAGAAAACAGCTCATTTCAGACCCCTATATATATTTATATGTGTGTGAGTGTATGTATATATGTGTATGTATATGTAAATTTGTATATGGGTGTACGTGTATATGTAAATTTGTATATGGGTGTACGTATATATGTGTGTGTATGTATGAATATGTATGAAGATATATACGTTGAAAGCCATAATTATGCTAGATGAAATGATGTGTACATCAAAATGCATCTTAATATGTAACCATTTTTAAATAAAGATATAATTATTATTATTAATAGCATTATTATTATCAAAATTTCATGCATGAACATCCGGTAGCAAATTTCAGATATGTAGGTCTCTTATCTGCCTTATGTGATTGCAATGGATCAAAACCAATGACACTTATAATGAACACCAGCAAAACCCTACATATGCCTATATGTGTTCAGAAAACAGTTTGGTCAACAAATAGATCCGATTGATTAAAGTGGAGCCACTGGGCTGAAGATACATGTAGGACATTCCTAACAAGATAATACCTTTGCCTTTAATATTCCATTGTAAAGAACATATATAAATTGGATCATCCGGGTATGGCTCAAGTATAAATCAAACCAATAATGTTCAACTAGGCCCTCACAGGATTCCTAAAAACGACACACTAAAACAAATACAACTGTTCGACTGAAATTAAAAGACAAAGAAAAACAAACAAACCTACGTGGATGCGGACACTGACAAACTCCATACAGCGTGTTGGTACTCATTTACGAGATTTAATTATACTGGATAGACAAATAGATGGTGAAAGAACGGTAGAGCACCTAAAACTGGATATTGAAACGCTTGGTCGTAGACGTCCATTAGATAAAGATGGTCAGGCCACTAAAAACAAGAAACATAAGTCCATTGTCCTTCATGCAGAGAGACAGAACAAATTTAAAGGGCTCCTCCTCATGTGTCCACCTATCTAAAATGAACCAGTAAATGACTCTGAGCCGAAAATATATTTTAGGTGGCAATTTTAGGCTGGCTCTAGGAGAGTTAATAGCTTTTTGCATTAGAACCCATCTTATAGACTCTCCGTAATGGGATCATACACTAGTAAATTGGCGTTAGGCTTGTGGGACTTCAGTTCTAGTTTTGTATTAAAATATTCATCTAGAACTAGTTGACATGTAAACGGACTGCGAGGGCTCTGGTGAAACTGTGCACATGCACAGGCTCGTCTGAGTGTTTACTGTATGCTGATACAATAAGACACGAACTCGCCTCATTGATTGTGCAAACACAATTTCAGACAAATTGTTTAACATGCCTCATTAACCTTATCGGCTTTAATCCATACTTCAGTAAACACAAGCGTTCGTGAAGCGTAGAATTGGGTCTGATTTCATTGAGACAGACATCAATCAACTTAGATGTCGAAAAGCGAATAATTGGTTAAAGGGACATATCTTGTTTGGATAGTATATATTTCAAATCTTTCTTTCTTGGTTCTTCACCGTCATCAACGCTATGTAATCCGAGACGAATATTTATATAACCTACGGTTCTTTTGGCAACTAAACTAATCACCTTTTCCAATAAGATCATCGTTTAATTATTTCCTCAAGCAGGGATCGGGCTTTAGGAGGCCGGCTTTTAGTCCCCGTCCGGTCAGAGAGTCAGTCAAACCTAAGCTTGTCGGGCACGTATATTAACCATCCATTATAGGATTTCAAAAAAACTTGGTACAAACGTTAATAATGGCGAGGCGACGTGTCGCACACAAAACCCAGGCATGTACCTCAAAGAGGTCAAAGGTCAAAATGAGTACTGTTTGATAGACCTGTACCTTGACCGGTCTACATCTTAACTATCCATCATAGGTTTTCCGAATAACTAGGCACACACGTTCAACATGAGTTGGCGTGTCACACTCAAGATCCAGGCCTTTACCTTCAATATCAAGGTCGCACTTAGAGGTCTAAGGTCAAAATCAGCAATGTTTGATAGGACGGTACATTGTCCGGTCCGTATCTCAACCATGCATCATAAGATTCCCAAGTTACTAGACACACACGGTCACCATGATGAGTTGGCGTGTCGCACACAGGACCCCGGCATGTACCTCAAAGGTCAAGGGCACACTTAGAGGTCAAAGGTCAAAATGAGTACTGTTTGATAGGACTGTACCTTGTCCGAATCACATCCCAACGCTACAGCATAGGATTCCCAAGTTACTAGGCATACATGTCCCAATTATGAGGTGACATGAGGCGCACAAGACACAGGCATGTACCTCAAAGGTCAAGGTCACACTTACAGGTTAAAGGTCAACATGAGTACTGTTTGATAGGACTGTACCTTTTCCGGCTCAGATACAACCATGCATCATAGGATTCCCAAGTTACTGGGCACATATCGTTACAATTATGGAGTGACATGGGGCACACAATACACAGGCCTGTACATCAAATATCAAGGTCACACTTAGAGGTCAAATAACAAAGTCACACCTAGAGATCAAAGTTCGAAATGAGAAACCATGCGTCAATAGAGTTCTCTAGTAACTGGGCATACATGCTCGCCATGATGAGTTGATATTTGGCGCACAAAGGTCAAGGTCACACTTACAGATCAAATGGTGAAATGAGAAATATTTGATAGGACTGTATCCAAAATGTATGCAGTGCATTGCTGTTTCTGCACATACAATGCACAATGTGCTGTCCTCGTCTGGTGGGGGACTTTTGTATTACTTGCAATACGACATTTATTTGTTTACTATATGTATGTGTTACAAGGTCGGTGTTCTCGTTTGGCAGGTGTCATCAATAAAACCCAGTTATAGGAATTCATGTATGTAGCTGCCAGCCTAAAATATGATTAGTCGAGGAATATACCTTACCCAGGTATGTCAATGCTATTATTTTCATCGAACAAAAGAAACAAAACAGACTAGGGATGTAACATTACAAGGTTCTTCTGTCTAAATAAAGTCTGCTTAACATTCAGATTTCCATCAGTTTAGGTACTGTCGAATCAATACGTCGAAAATATTTGTTTCACTATTTTTTTTTTTTGGGTTTCTGCCGCCATTTTCAACATTGTTTCAGTTATATCAAGGCAAGAAGTTCATATGTACGATCCCTGGGTAAACAAGCTAGTACTAGGCTGGGAAATGTGCCATGCCCAAGGGCACTCTACAATAATATCTTTTTTAAATCAAACATCAGTAAAGTATAGTACAATATACTATTGAAATCTATATAAACAGAAAGTAAATGTAGAACATAAAGTAAATACATGTCCACGTACATGTACCTTAATATTTTTAGTCGAGGGTTTAAAGGCGTTTCTATCAATACAATTATCGATTGATTGATTGATTTGAGTGTAAAGCCGATTTCAACAGTTGTTCAGTTTCTCTGATCAGGATATATAGAATAAAAAGGCAATTTGTATCTTCATGTACACGTTGTATCAGCTATAGTTAAACACATATTTAGATAATACGATAGATTGTATGTTTGTATTATAACTGATATTTGCCTGTACATTTGCATTTTCAGAAAATCTATAAATAAACATTACAAAACTTGCTGACATCGGGGTATAGGCTTATCCGTGTAATTGATATTGAAATAGTTACATTTAACG
The DNA here is from genome assembly GCA_031761405.1 of Serripes groenlandicus. NCBI lineage: Eukaryota > Metazoa > Mollusca > Bivalvia > Cardiida > Cardiidae > Serripes > Serripes groenlandicus. Next base: position 17,673,073 of record JASEVX010000006.1, read on the forward strand.
ATAGATAAGACTTGTGTCTATACTTTCTGATATTTGCCTGTTAATTTACATCTTTAGAAAATCTATATATAAACATTTTCCATTTGCTGACATCGGGGTATGGGCATTTGCTTACTCGATAATGCAAAGGCTCTATTAGTCTGTGACTTCAAAATTCATACGATTAGGGATTATATACATTGATACCGTATTGTTTTGTCAAAATAAGTGACTAACGTAGTGAACATTCCTGATCGAATTAATTTACAGGATAAAAGTCTAAATGGAATTTTATACCGAAAGATACGAAATATAGCATAATCCTCGGATTTTATAGGGTATACCCTACGCTTATGGATTATAAACATTAAAGTTTTGAAGAAAAAAAATGTCATTGTTTTGTGTAGATAAGTGTCTATTCCATATCAATCGAAACTGAAACATAATCGTTGTTCGGTTATTTACATTTGAAATGGCAAATTTATGAAATATTGTGTTCTATGTTTTATGTCGCGTTGTAATCACTGCTTAAGGACAATATGCAAAATATATTGAGAACATTACCAACTGCAAAACATTTATTCCTATGTAAATTAAAGCTATATGCGAGGAATAAATAGTTTAAACTTATAACAACAGATTTTATTAGACGAGAACATATGCCACTATCTTATTAATATCCATTTTCCATTTCAATTGTAAATATTCAAATTGTCATGTACATTGTTAAGTTATGTTTTGAACTTAAAATTAAAAATACATACATATGGGATATTTTAGATGCGGAATTTAGTCCAGCATGAAATAATACATCAACAAAAGGAACAACAATACAAGATTTTCTTAAGAACAACACATCAATACTTATAAATAATCCATTTGGAGGATTAATTGATCTTTTTGTGTTCTACGCCACTTTCAAGAATTTTTCAGTTATATAACGGCGTTTTCTGGGTAAGTTACCAGCACTTCTGGTCCATTTATCCTGACACCAGCCTGTTAATCGTAATGATAACCTGGCAACCCTGAGCGCTAAGGAGGACAACCATAGTTGGTATGACCCGGCCGCGGATTGAACCCACGAACTTCCGCACCCGAGGCAGAGTATCTACCATAACACCACCGAGGCGGTCCAAGCTGCAGGAAAATATTTAACCCTATCATTCCAAAGGCACATTTTACATTGAACTAACCGTTTTCAAAATTTCTCAAATCTGCAGCAGACAAATTTAAACACATTTAGGCGAAATTATGAAAATTACTAGAGATGAAAGTACTTTTAGAAAGCTACTGTATGTGGAAATGGTTAACGAATATACTCTGACCCTTGACATACAATTATCGATCGATAATACACCTATAATACCAACGCCTCTGCGCATGTATAGATACGATATTCAGCAATACTACGAAAACTGACATGAAGGCTTTTGCGACCAGTGTATATCCAAGTCAGCCTGCGCATTCGGGTGTTCAAATGTACATTTTATTAGTTTCACATATAACGTTACGAAAGAAACAAAGTGTTGACAATGTTTGATTACAGATGCTGGATTTCAGATAAACCCCCAGATATACCCCTTATATCTGTAAAGATGATAAAGGGTCAGTATGTAATAGCTGACACTCGTCGTCTCTGGGTTTTTAAAGAATCTGACACACTAGGAAAATGTACGGAGATACCAGTTTTTATAAGAACTAAACCAATTCCCCGATATAAATTGACCTTTCCTAACAATGGAGCCTCGGTTACCATCCAAGGAGGCAATCCTGGTGGTAATTGGTATTCACCAACGCCCCTTTATTCTCCAGCCAGTAAAACGCAATGTGATCTGCATGAAGAAGCACAGCCGGTAGAAAACCTGTCTGGACAAAATGAAGGCCAATCGACCAACTTAAGATCTGTTGGTCTGACATCTGCCAGAACTTCTCCTCAAAGTTTCCCATTTCCTACTAGATTATCACCAACAAACGACAGGAATTTAGATATTAAATCAACAGGTTATGATCGGTATGGATCGTAAACATTGGCTACATGCTCGATCAAAACATGTTTTGGAACCTACCCTCGTACGAGCCATTTCTGTGTTATTTTCATCGAAACGCCTTCCACAATTTAAAGATTAGTACTAAAACTAATTTAATATAGTGATGTAGTTAAATTAATAGTGAAAATGTCCAAAAACGCAAACAGTACCAAACTAGAGTATTCTTTCGTTAAAAGAAATGGAATGTTAAAAAAATGTAATGTTCAAACAATGTGGGGTCTTTTCTTGTCAAATTCAATGTTAAACATATATATTTTCGATGGTATGTGTTTATTATGAAGTGTTTTAAATACACTGTTGAGACTTTTCTGTCTGTTCCTTATTTAGTGCTTTTCACCGCTTTCAGTTGGCATTTCCAACACTTGAACACACATCCCTTAAACCAAACATACACTCTCGTAATCTCCTGTTGAAATATACATGACTAGAAAGTGAAAGTAGAACGAATTGTAAAATAAACATGCATTTACATTAAACAAATTTTTTTGGTGGCGTTTTGATAAATACAAGTATCGGTTGATTAATTTCAGTTGAAAGTCTATTTTATCAGAAAATTAATGATATTTGATTGCTGGTCCAATTTCAGAAAATCTATGTATAAGCATTACAAAACTTGCTGACATCGGGGTATAGGCTTATCCGTGTAATTGATATTGAAATAGTTACATTTAACGATAGATAAGACTTGTGTCTATACTTTCTGATATTTGCCTGTTAATTTACATCTTTAGAAAATCTATATATAAACATTTTCCATTTGCTGACATCGGGGTATGGGCATTTGCTTACTCGATAATGCAAAGGCTCTATTAGTCTGTGACTTCAAAATTCATACGATTAGGGATTATATACATTGATACCGTATTGTTTTGTCAAAATAAGTGACTAACGTAGTGAACATTCCTGATCGAATTAATTTACAGGATAAAAGTCTAAATGGAATTTTATACCGAAAGATACGAAATATAGCATAATCCTCGGATTTTATAGGGTATACCCTACGCTTATGGATTATAAACATTAAAGTTTTGAAGAAAAAAAATGTCATTGTTTTGTGTAGATAAGTGTCTATTCCATATCAATCGAAACTGAAACATAATCGTTGTTCGGTTATTTACATTTGAAATGGCAAATTTATGAAATATTGTGTTCTATGTTTTATGTCGCGTTGTAATCACTGCTTAAGGACAATATGCAAAATATATTGAGAACATTACCAACTGCAAAACATTTATTCCTATGTAAATTAAAGCTATATGCGAGGAATAAATAGTTTAAACTTATAACAACAGATTTTATTAGACGAGAACATATGCCACTATCTTATTAATATCCATTTTCCATTTCAATTGTAAATATTCAAATTGTCATGTACATTGTTAAGTTATGTTTTGAACTTAAAATTAAAAATACATACATATGGGATATTTTAGATGCGGAATTTAGTCCAGCATGAAATAATACATCAACAAAAGGAACAACAATACAAGATTTTCTTAAGAACAACACATCAATACTTATAAATAATCCATTTGGAGGATTAATTGATCTTTTTGTGTTCTACGCCACTTTCAAGAATTTTTCAGTTATATAACGGCGTTTTCTGGGTAAGTTACCAGCACTTCTGGTCCATTTATCCTGACACCAGCCTGTTAATCGTAATGATAACCTGGCAACCCTGAGCGCTAAGGAGGACAACCATAGTTGGTATGACCCGGCCGCGGATTGAACCCACGAACTTCCGCACCCGAGGCAGAGTATCTACCATAACACCACCGAGGCGGTCCAAGTTGCAGGAAAATATTTAACCCTATCATTCCAAAGGCACATTTTACATTGAACTAACCGTTTTCAAAATTTCTCAAATCTGCAGCAGACAAATTTAAACACATTTAGGCGAAATTATGAAAATTACTAGAGATGAAAGTACTTTTAGAAAGCTACTGTATGTGGAAATGGTTAACGAATATACTCTGACCCTTGACATACAATTATCGATCGATAATACACCTATAATACCAACGCCTCTGCGCATGTATAGATACGATATTCAGCAATACTACGAAAACTGACATGAAGGCTTTTGCGACCAGTGTATATCCAAGTCAGCCTGCGCATTCGGGTGTTCAAATGTACATTTTATTAGTTTCACATATAACGTTACGAAAGAAACAAAGTGTTGACAATGTTTGATTACAGATGCTGGATTTCAGATAAACCCCCAGATATACCCCTTATATCTGTAAAGATGATAAAGGGTCAGTATGTAATAGCTGACACTCGTCGTCTCTGGGTTTTTAAAGAATCTGACACACTAGGAAAATGTACGGAGATACCAGTTTTTATAAGAACTAAACCAATTCCCCGATATAAATTGACCTTTCCTAACAATGGAGCCTCGGTTACCATCCAAGGAGGCAATCCTGGTGGTAATTGGTATTCACCAACGCCCCTTTATTCTCCAGCCAGTAAAACGCAATGTGATCTGCATGAAGAAGCACAGCCGGTAGAAAACCTGTCTGGACAAAATGAAGGCCAATCGACCAACTTAAGATCTGTTGGTCTGACATCTGCCAGAACTTCTCCTCAAAGTTTCCCATTTCCTACTAGATTATCACCAACAAACGACAGGAATTTAGATATTAAATCAACAGGTTATGATCGGTATGGATCGTAAACATTGGCTACATGCTCGATCAAAACATGTTTTGGAACCTACCCTCGTACGAGCCATTTCTGTGTTATTTTCATCGAAACGCCTTCCACAATTTAAAGATTAGTACTAAAACTAATTTAATATAGTGATGTAGTTAAATTAATAGTGAAAATGTCCAAAAACGCAAACAGTACCAAACTAGAGTATTCTTTCGTTAAAAGAAATGGAATGTTAAAAAAATGTAATGTTCAAACAATGTGGGGTCTTTTCTTGTCAAATTCAATGTTAAACATATATATTTTCGATGGTATGTGTTTATTATGAAGTGTTTTAAATACACTGTTGAGACTTTTCTGTCTGTTCCTTATTTAGTGCTTTTCACCGCTTTCAGTTGGCATTTCCAACACTTGAACACACATCCCTTAAACCAAACATACACTCTCGTAATCTCCTGTTGAAATATACATGACTAGAAAGTGAAAGTAGAACGAATTGTAAAATAAACATGCATTTACATTAAACAAATTTTTTTGGTGGCGTTTTGATAAATACAAGTATCGGTTGATTAATTTCAGTTGAAAGTCTATTTTATCAGAAAATTAATGATATTTGATTGCTGGTCCAATTTCAGAAAATCTATGTATAAGCATTACCCGATGGTCTGATATCGGGGTATATACGCTTGTTAAGGATATTATATCAGTTACATAAACTTGAGACTACAACACGCATGTAAACGCTAATGGATTATATATATACCTATAACATGTTTTATTATTGTTTTGTGTAGTTAGTGACTGACGTACTGAAATTTTCCAGATCAAATCCATATACATGTTAAAAGCAAAATGGATTTTTTTAGCGAAATATAAGATATATAACAGAACATTGTACATGTACATATTGATTCGACTATTTTACACATAAATTGGCATATGATTATTAGATGGTGTTATATTGTCACTGTCGCATGACGATCAATGCTTGTGTGAATATTGAAACATACTTACTTATTTACTTACTCTATAAATAACACTAATCTTATTGGTCGAGGAAATAGGACACCGTTTAATATACATTTCTCAATATAAATGTATGTATGTTGTGTTTCTTACTGATAATTGTTATGAAAGATAAATACAGATAGGATATTTTGAAGACGGAAAAAGATCGTGCGTGAAATAAAACATCAACAATAGCAATAACAGTATAACATTTTCGTTACAATAACAGATTAGAATTATAATTACTGCTAGATAATAGAAAACATTTAGTTTCCGTATAAAAGGAGAAAAAATGTATCTTGATTTGAAACCATCAGAGATAAGGTATTCCCAAGCGACTGTTAAATATTTATTCAAAGACGAGAGGAAGATAGGAGACACATTAGACGACATTTGTGATGGAAGGTAATACTAGGGCTGTAGAATATTTATGATGATTCGACAATATTTCTCTCACTAAATTTGCACAACCTAGTCGTACGGCCATAGCTTAGCCGTTAGCGTCGACGGTTATCAATCATGAGGTTGTGATTTCGAACCACGGCTGGGTCATAACATTCCTTCCGACGATGGACTCAAGTCAGTATTCCGAGCGTTTTTCGTCCTCCATTAATTTTGCTAAATAGTATACAATTGTCTGTGAAGAATCCTGTGTGGGGTACTGGTGCAAGTAAGCCAGACACGGCATTAATAGGTGAACTGACCAACATGACATCACTGCAAAACCTGTTAATCGTCTTAAATCTCCAATCAAGCAATCACTCAATGAATCAATCAATCAACCGATCGATCAATCCATCCGCCATCATTGTACGTGTATCTCATTGTTCTAGACCTTTCTCAACAGTCTGGAGATAAAGTTTTGATACTTTTAGTCAAGAGGTTAATTTTTACATTGACCTTCGACATTTTAGGGTCAGAAATGTACATGTACCCTCTACACTCTAGTTACTTATCATTTGCAAGTCCAAGGACATGAATCATCCAATATTTGAGCCGTGTTTTAGGAATGCGAATGTTATTTCATATGCTTCCAGTGTAGATCCAAATTACTATTCGCATTCATGCATACAAATCTGGACATACAAGTTCACTGCTTGCTATATATTCAAATGAACACTTAATAAGCCTATTCTAAAACAGTGTCCATATAGACCAGCTGGTATAAATGTAAAAAATGATTTTTCTACCGGGAACGATGAAAGTAATGTTTTGTCCATTTACAGATGCTCGATTTCAAGAATACCCACAATTTTGGTAAAGAAAATGGAAGATGGCCGATGGGTCACGGCTGACAATCGTCGACTTTGGGTTTATCAACACGTGGAAAGACTGGGAAAATGTACGGAGATACGAGTTAAGGAAACTAAATATATTGACCCCAAAAAATTGAACTCTCTCAACGGTGGAACTTCGGTTAAAATCCGAGGAGAACGCGATCCTGGTGGTTCCTGGTACCTTAAACCAACACCACAGCCACACCATCTTTCAACCAGTAATATCTACGTTGGTCAAACGCATTATGGTCTGCACGACGAACCACAGCCGGTAGCAAATATATTTGGACAGAATATAGTGGACACTCTATTGGGAGATTTAAGTCTAAGCGATACACAAACTGATGATGAAAGGATCGGTAGAGAACGCCAAAAGGATCTTGGAACGCTTGGCAGTAGACGTTCATCAGATAAAGATGTAAATTCAGCTAAAACAGCAGTAAAGGTAAGTCTCTCTAATTACTCAACCAAACCCTATGGTGTGGTTCTCAAAAGAATCATCTCACTGGCATAATAGGCTTTGTTTGTTAAATAAGGACTTGAGTATTAGAAAAGTGCCCATTATCTAGAGCTCTATAATAGTAATAATCATAGATGTAAACATGTAAACAAATAGGAATACTTGATAATAGGTTTTGATAATTTAAATAACTTGTAACACTTAAACCAATGCTCTAATTTCCAACTTAAATTAGTCATCTTCCTCTTCTTCTGTTAAGCCATACCTTATTATGTACAACATCCAAATTCGATTCCCTGCCGGGTTATACCAAAGACTTAAAAATGATAGTAATGGCTGCCATTCATTGCGCTAAGGGTTGCGCTGTTAGCACTACGACTAACTGGCTGGTGTCAGAAGAAATGAACAAGTAGTACTGGAAACTTACTCAGGAAACGCCAAGTTATAAGTGAAACTACACATGGGTCTATATAGTCCTCATGATTGACAGCTGACCCGAAGCTGACCTCAACGTAAGCCCCGCCCCCATTTCGAAGGATGGTGCAATACTCATCGTTACGTAAAAGAAAAGTCACCGCGACCTTGATAACCTTTCTAAGGATACACGTGGTCAATAATGACGCGCTGAAATGTACTGATTCAACTTCAGCATTTTACGTCTTTATGAGACATGATATAACATTATTTCCTTTAAACGGTGAAAACAAAGATCAGACAGTAAAATACGGAATGTTCACCTCAGATGATAATTCCTTAAGTATACGTAGTGTAAACGAATTAACTGATATACCAATGTATGCACCTTTTAACCATCCATTGTTTACATTAGCCATTGATAATAATTTACCCTTGTTTAATGTAGATAACGATACCTACGTATAAGGGTTCTTTTACTTTTTGTTTAAACAAAAACAACATAGCTGAATGATGTTAAAGTAACACCAATGTTAAAGGCATAAAATGCGAAAAAATTAAAATCGTTTACAAGAGAAAAGTAACTTCCAACCTATTTCTTTAGAATAATAAAATAGCACTTCAGACTGAAAACAAAATATCGGAATGTTCACCTCAGAAGATAATTCCTTAATTATACGTAGTGTAAACAAATTAACTGAGATACCAATGTATGCACCTTTTATCCATCCATAGTTTACATTAGCCATTGATAACAATTTACCCTTGTTTAATCTAGTAAAACGACACCTACGTATCGTGTCTTTTTCTTTTTAAACAAAAAATAAAATAGTTCAATGTAGTAAAATGACCAACGTTAAGAAACTATTTAGAAATGAATGAACACACAACTATTTAGAATGAATGCACACACTTACATAAGTTGTTTAAAATTCAGAAGCGTATCTCTTTCAATAATAATAATACAGATACGTAACAGAAAGGAAAATGTATCATTTACCGTTATATTTGAATAAGTGATTTATATGAAAAATACCACCGATAATACGATCTTTTTAAAATAACTGTTTTTTTACGCCCGTTTTGAAAAAAAAAACCGGATCGTATTATAGTTTAACTGCGGCGTACGGGCGAGTGGGCGGGCGGGCGGGCGGGCTGGCGGTCGGGCGGCGTCCAGTATGTTGTCAGCTAAATAACTTGAGAAGCCTTTGTCCCATCATCACCAAATTTAGTCAGAATGTGTATTGGCATAATATCTTGAACACGTGTGATAACTAGCCATATCGCTTTAGTCAATCAAGGGTTATCTCCATTTAGTTATAGAAATTACTTAAAATTAGTCTTGTCCGATCAATAACTTTTAAAGCCTTTGTCCTGTCACCACTAAATATGGTATGTTGTCAGCTAAATAACTTGAGAAGCCTTTGTCCCATCATCACCAAATTTAGTCAGAATGTGTATTGGCATAATATCTTGGACAAGTTTGATAACTAGCTATATCGCTTTAGTCAATCAAGAGTTATCTCCCTTTAGTTATAGAAATTACCTAAAATTGGTCTTGTCTGCTGAATAACTTTAGAAGCCTTTATCCAATCATCACCAAATTTAGTCAGAATGTGTCACTCTAGAGGTATCGCCCTTTAATGTCAGAAATTACTTAAAATTGGTCTTGTTCGATCAATAACTTTAAAAGCCTTTGTCCCGTCACCACTAAATTTGATCAGAATGTATATTTGCAAAATATCAGCCATATCGAGTCATTCACTGGATGGAGAGTTAGCGTAATAAATTGATGAAAATAATAATCTTTTTTTCAGTACTTTTATTATTGAGTTTACATTTCAAAATACATGTATACACGGATTAACTACCTCTGTTTCGCCGCTAGCTTCGTCATCGGATACTTCTTCCGTACCTTCGTGGTCCGAAGCTTCGTCCACGTCATCGTCCTCGGATACTACTTCTATGTCATCGTCGTTCCCCTCCGTATTTTGTTTCATCGGGCACCACGCTTTGACGTGTTTTTGTAAGTGATGAATGTCCGATAAAACGGACCCGCAGTCGTCGCAAGACATTTGAATGGCTTCCGAATGTTAGTTGGTACGTCCGGTCGAGCGCGTTAAAGCCGGTTCGGGGATCAGATCTCTTATACTATCGAGTACATTCGTACGCATTCGCCATGATTCTGGCGTCGTCGGTTTCAAATCGACTAGCAGGTACCCGTACGGTCGTTGAATGGCATCCTCGAAACGACGTAGGAGCTGTTGGGGGTTATTCGGGTACATTTGTCTGGCTAGAGTCATAACCGGTTGTCTGTTCACGTGATTATTGAATAATGCCAGATAATGACAGTTTCTTCTCTGGGTCGGGTCTTTACTAAAATATAGATTCTGGTTATGCGCGATCACCGACAAATTTATGAATATAACGGTACATGTAAATGATACCTTTCCCTTTATGTTTGTTATCAATGGCTAATGTAAACAATGGATGGATAAAAGGTGATATCTCAGTTAATTCGTTTACACTACGTATACTTACGGAATTATCTTCTGAGGTGAACATTCCGTATCTTTACTGTCTGATCTTTGTTTTCACCGTTTTAGGAAAATATAACGTTATATAATGTCTTATGAAAACGTAAAATACTGAAGTTAAAACGGTCATTCCAGCGTGCCATTATTTATCACGTGTATCCTTAGAAAGGTTATCAAGGTCGCGGGGGTGACTTTTTGTTTACGTAACGATGTGTATCGCACCATCCCTCGAAATGGGGGCGGGGCTTACGTTGAGGTCAGCTTAGGGTCAGCTGTCAATCATGAGGGCTATAGAGACCCATGTGTAGGAGTGAAACAATGTTGATTGCGGTGTAAAACCCCAAATAATCACCAAATAATGTGCTTCTCAAAAACTAACCATAATAACTTTTAAAGCGCTAATGATATTATTGAGGAATGAGTAAACAATAATGATTCAGATGAGAAAGCTCGTAACATGCTCTCTAACCTGAAATCAGCAATGTTTGCCCTTAAGTTATAACACCTTGTTAAATTGTGCGGAAGCGCCGGTTGACCTGGAGCTGTACTCGGGACTTAGGCTGCGCAATATCGGTTCAAGCAGTCAAAGGGTTAACGCTCGAGTAGCACACGACTTACAACAATGTAACCCTTCTCGACATTTATCAAATCTGCATCGGGCAACTTGCCAAACAGATAGACTTTAACATTGAGAAATAAACTCTATAAATGAAAGAATGATTATTGAATATTTTGGAAAACATTTAGGCAACAGAAAGAATACATTCTCAGTCTGATTAAAATACCCAGCCCCGGTTGTTCAAACGGTAGCGACGCTGGTTGTTAATAAATAGAGGAGTTGTGAGTTCGAACACAAGTTCGGCCAAAAATGTGTCCGAACTTTGACAAAATGAGATACGAGTCATTCGTCTCCCACTAATGTCCTAACAGTATATGTGGAAAAGCAGCCACTTGCTTGAGAAGCTGTTGTGTGGAGTACTTGTGTGCGAAAAACCAGCTAACACAATGAGAACATAAACTAGTCGCCGGGATATGAATTAAACATTGTTGAAAACGACTTAAACACAAATCAATCAATCAACTTGTTTGTCGGGTTAAAGAGTCAGAAAACTGCCGCAGACGGTCACCTATTGACCCTTTCCCACATACAGGCGCTTCTGCAGCACACGACTTTTGAAAAAAAAATATTTTGGTTAAAGGAGAAATTACTCATAACGGGCAATTAACCCTTTTGCCACAATGTTTTCAATTCTATCTTATAATCATACTAATTTGTATGGTGTTATTTCAGATTTTTGTCAAGATGTTTCTAAAGTCATCCTCTGCAGATTTGTTGTATGTTGTAATGGGTTAAAACCTTTAGTTATATGACGGTACATCATTGTATAGTAGCATAGACATATATATATATAACCGTTACATCCATGGAAGGTGTTAAATTCATAGGACGAACCGAAGAATTCGGTAACGTTTTCCTACAAGGATCGTTAAGTTTAATTTTCATTATTGAATGTTATGTTTACAATAATTGTTAATTCCTAAGATATACGGTAAATACATGTTCTACTGTTAACGGGTCACTTGATAACTAAAGAATGAATTGTTCGTTGTTTTTGAAAAATGATGAATCGATAGTCCAACAATTTGAAAACGAAAGAGAAAATGAAAAAGTTTACAGGTATACGTAAACACATGTAAATACACAAATTTAAAAGTAATTAATTAAATAAATATATAAACTAATAAATGAAAAGCTGGACGTATGAATAATTGGTTTAATGAGTGAGCAATTACATGTAAGCACATAAATTAACACATGAATGAGTAGAAATAATAATGTTTACTTCATAACTGGACTGAATAGAATAAAATGAAGTAAACAATTGTAGGACGAATGCTCGAAAGAATAAAGTAAATAGACTAAATGACAAAAACATTAATCGACTAATAGATTAATTGATTAAACAAAATAATTGATCTTTAACTAGTTTCCATATATTAAGCTTTTTCTTTGAAAAGGAAGGAGGAAGATAATTAATATGGGTAGGAAGTTAGGAACTATGAGGTGAAGAATAAAAACAATACTGAAAAAACATCGTTTATGTGCGTAACAGGTTAAAATAAGAGCCGTCCAACGAGAAATCTAACATTATGGTATCTGCGTTTTGTATCGACCCAGATCAGCCTGCGCAGTCCTGTTACGCACATCACCGAAATGCTGTTGTTTAACATGTATGTGTATTCTTTCGAGTTCGCTTTTAATACAGTATCCGACTTTCATTGAGGATATAGCGTATCTGACTCGTGATCTAGAGGTCACGGGTTCGATACCCGGTTGCGGCGACATTCTTTCGGGCGATGTTTTCCATTGCCTCTCACCTCTGATCTATGTGAGAAAGAAGTCAGTGGCTTCGAAAGAATGTTGTGTAATTACTGATGTGGGAAAGCCAGGAAAACATGGGTAGGTGCACTGACCGCCGTGATATGACCAAAGCTGTTGAAAACGGCGTTAAACTCCAAACAAACACACAAATCATTGAGGATAATTTACCCCCTCACACATACAACACATCTGTAGCAGACGAATTTGAAAATATGTAGTCATAAATCGGAAATATCTATATCAATAATTTTTTTTAATGGAGTCGAACTGAATTATGGCAAAAGGAGAAATTACTCAGAATTAGCATATTGCCTTGTTCGACAGTGTTTTCAAGAGTCGTCTGCTACAGAGGCGTCAAAATGCGTTTACCAATAGGAAAGGGTCTATTGAAAAGAGTTCATATACATGGAAGACGAAACGAAACTACGATAATTTCTTATCGAACGGCGACATATTGATAAAGAAACAACATAACCCTTTTCTTTATGCAGACGCATTTGGATATATCCGTAGCAGACATGTACTGGGAATTAATATTGACAATGCTTCCTTTTGCCATTTTTTTAAATCTGATCAGTACTATACTTTCATTCGTATGAATTGCCTTATTGTGGCCTATATGTTTGGAAGTCGTCTTCTGCAGATTTATTATATGAGCCGTCACGCGAGAAAATCAACAATGTGGACTCTGCGTAAAGCATCGACCCGGATCAGCCTAAGCATGCCGCGCAGTCTCATCCGGACAGACAATTTTCGCCTACTGTGGAGTTTCTATTTCAATAATCATTACTCTATACCTCTATCCCCCTGAGACGGAATGTGTCGGCCAAGATCTGTCTGCGCTGACTGCGCAGGCTGATCTGGGTCGATACATGAGGCAGAGGCCATAATGCTGGTTTTCTCGCGTGACGGCTCATATGTTAGAAAGGGTTCAATAAAAAGGTCACACTTTCGTAGAATACTTGATAAACAAAACAGAAAAAAAAAAAAAAATAACATCGCTTTATTTCTTCTGTGATATGAAAACGAAAGTAAAACTTTCTCCCTTCATCATCAGATACATTTCAATCCTAATCCGACTATATACGGCATTAAACAACATTCACCTGTTATGTGATGCGCTTTAATGATTTTAAACGACAAATACGTACGACGTTAAACCATGATCAGTCTGCTCTTGCTCCTGGAGTACCGTTCGAATTAAGGCCTTAACGACATTCCGCTTTGACATCGTTGTAAGTTATATTTGTATAAAACTACTAGGACTACAATTCCGGGTTTTCGTCAAAAAGTTCATTAAAGTATGTTTAAAGGTGGACCTCAAAGACGTTGGTGAGACAGTGCGGATGAGTAGGCTCGCCTGCCTGAGTCTTCTCTATACACAGATGTGTTACGATCTCAAATCACTAGCCGTGTCTCATTTCTGTTGTACTGGCATCATGCAAGGTCAGATACGTATACACTTATGGGGTTTAACTACTAGTTCTTCGTAAGAAATTATCTTTCAGGTATCAAATTACTACGGCTTACTGGAAGAGGTTCAAACAAGACTGAATTATGAGCAATTAGTATGTGACATGTGATATATGAGTATGTACTTATTATGTTATGTTTCTGTAAAGGAAACTGAGATAAATGTGAAGACTTTTAGCTTAACTTACGATTAACAGATCCAAGCATCACATTGTAGAAATGTTTATATTAAACAATATCTGCATTAAAGGTGATGAACTCCAGATGGAAATCGAAATTGTGAAATGTTGAAATGTCTGCAAATATTGCTAATAGTGACACATAAGTAAGAAATAAAAAGTTCGAAACTATTTTGGCAATAATGTTGAAAACCAGTCAATTGAAAGTCATTAAAATGTACAAAATATGTCTGCCCAGTAAAAATGTTTATTGTACTGGAAAGTGAACTTATTACTCTAATTTTATCCCAGAATTATGACAGTTTTAAAACGTTGACTTAACTATCTAAAATATGGAGTTCTCTATCACAGAAACCTACGATGGCGCATCCAATTACCACAGGGGCCATAAAGGAGAGACTTCAAGTCGCCGCCATTGATTTTGGAACTACTTTTTCCGGTTATGCGTTCTCCTTCCGCAATGACTTTAAAGAAGACCCATTAAAGATAGTAACAAACCGGTGGAGAACAGGATCAAACCAGAGCATCTCGCTTAAAACGTCGTCATGTATCCTGTTCGACCCCGAGCGGAAGTTTCACAGTTTTGGGTTCGATGCCGAGGATATGTATGCAGAACTGGCTACCGAAGATAGGCACATCGACTGGTACTATTTTAAACGATTCAAGATGCTGCTATATGAAAACAAGGTAACATGGTGTTAACCCTTTTTAACATACAACAAATCTATAACAGAGGACTTTTAAAACTTCCACTCAAAACTATAGACTCCTCTATAAATGATTACATACTTAGTGGAAATAGTTGAAAACGTTGTGGCAAAGCAAGAAACTGTTCAAAATTAGCAATTTATCCCTTTGCCGCGATGTTTTTTAAAAGTCGTCTACTGTAAATGCGTCAACATGAGTTGGACATTGGTAAAGAGTTGTTGAATGACCAATGCTCCAGGAATATCAAGCATTATGTAAACACAGTAGTTAAAGAATTGTCTACGCATTCATGCTATTGCTCCAAATTGATATCGCTTTACAGACGTTTCTTGAAAACTTAGAAGATTAATTTGCGAACAGTGCAGAACCAGATTAGACCATCAGGTGCGCTGGATAATCTGGATCTACATGGGTAGGAAATGTCCAACATGTAATTTTTGCTGAGCGTCACTCAAGTACTGTTGTCATTTTAGTGTTAAATTCCTTGACAGTCTGTCACATTTGGATCAATATTCGCTTGGCTGTCACATTTTGATCAATTCTCGCTCGTCTGTCACATTTGGATCAATTATCTTTCCATCTTTCCATTGACCTCCCAAGTGTTCTGTTTGTTTGTCTGTTGTATGTCTTTATGTCTGTTGTATGTCTTTATGTATGTTGTATGGCTTTATGTAGTTGTTTGTCTTTATGTCTGTTGTATGCCTTTATGTATGTTGTATTTCTTTATGTCTGATGTATGTCTTAATGTATGTTGTATGTCTGTATGTATGTTGTATGTCTGTATGTCTGTTGTATGTCTTTATGTCTGTCACGACTTCACTTACGTATCTATAGGCATCGTAAATAAAACATGTTGCTTTGAAATCGCCTAGTGTTACTTGAATTTCTGTTTGATGGTGGTTTGCTATATCATTACAAGGAGTAATATCGTATTACTGTATCCAAAGTATTGCACATTTAAGTTTAGCAAATCGTACAGTGTCTTTTTTTGTGAATTCAGAACAAGAAATGTAATGATTATGAAAATTGTTAGTGAATAAGGACGTACCCTGGGTTAACGTTTCATAAATTATCCTGTGTAAGAGAAGATGTGGAATTTGGTTTGTCTGAATAGTGTAGGTTCAGATCATCATGTCCACTAACTCAGTCTTATCTGAAGCTACACCTATTGACATAATATTTTAACAAGCTTGTGCTAAAGGTGCATGCGAACAGTGAAGATCTTGTGCTGAACCCATTATGTCCTGCTAATAAACGCCAACTTGTACTTTTTCTCATGCACGGCCTCTAATAATTCATACAACGCAGGTTTATTGTTTATTGTTTCAGGATCTTAACCGACGTATCATGATGAAGGACGATTTAGGTAAAGCAATGCCGGCTTTGACCGTGTTTGCAGAGTCAATAACATTTCTGAAGCATCATTTCTTAGATTCTTGCACGGACAGACAGTACGGTCTTAACGACAATGAAATCCACTGGGTTCTAACGGTCCCCGCAATATGGGACGATTCCGCTAAACAATTCATGAGGGAGGCAGCAATAGAGGTGAGTAAGGGTGCTGTATTCTCCTGGCCTGTTAAAGAACTAAACTTATTATCTCCCTTATCGGCCTTTGTGATCGGTAACATTTATACGTGTGATGAGTATATTGATTGATTGATTGGGGTTTAACGCCGTTTTTAACAATTTCTCAGTTATATCACGGCGGCCAGTTCACCTACTCATGCATTTTCTGGTTTTCTCACACCTGTATTCCAAACAACAATCTTCCCAAGCAACTGGCTGCTTTTCCACATAGACTTAGCCCATCGGTGGAAAACGAATGACGCGTGTCGCAATGACTTTTGTCAATCGTCGGAAAGAAAGTTGGCCAAGCCGGGATTCGAACTCACAAACCCTGGATTGACAGCCCGCGTCACTACCGACTGAGCTACCGGGGCTCGGCATTGAGATGAGTATATAGTCTGGTGTTCCCTGCTCCTATCCTTATATTGTATGATCGGGTATACAGCAATAATGGTGTAGCCTCGGTAGCTCAGTCGATAGTATATAATCTTACTCCTTTACATATAAGAAATTGGCTTATAAATATGGCCGCCAGGTAGGTAAAAGTTGTAGTTCTTGGAATTATGTAATGATATATTGTACATTTTATACATGCACTTTGAGATTTTCTTTTTTAAATATGACATTGCATCAGTTTTACACCAACCACATGATCTAGTGTGCGTTTGAAGGCTAACACATGTATGCTTATTTAGAAAAAAGAACTCAATTTATCATTATAAATTTCTTAAAGATTACAAGTACACGACTAAGACAGGGCGTCATTTACCAATTGTATGGTTTCTTATTTAGTCCTTGACAAATTGTCTTTTCTTTTCTTCTTTAATTAGGCTGGCATAGACTCACACCATTTATCGCTGGTGCTCGAACCCGAAGCAGCATCGATGTTCTGTAAATATCTGCCGGTTAACAGGATTCAAGGGGCGAAAGGAAGCAGACTTTCCTGTTTCCAACCCGGAACCAGATACATGGTGCTGGACGCCGGAGGTATACATGAAATGGAAATGATTTCAAAAGTTTTCCGAGAAAATTAATCTTAGCCTTATGCGAGCAATGCTGATATAGAACACCGTGCGTATATTGTCTGTCAATGACCAACAAAGAGGTAATTGACTGTGAATATCAGGCGTTCTTCCATTGACTTAAATGTCCTCTTGTGCGTGAGCAATTTCTTCTACGTTGGTATAAAAAAGGGCACGTCTTTAAAAGACTGTTATCTTCTTATGAGCTCTGATTTCGAAACGACTCTAAAGAATATTTGTATATTTGTATAGCATGTCCTTTATATAAATTTGAATATTCATATAAGACAATAGGGGACACAACATGTATTAAGAATGTATAACAAAATAGTTTGGGCCGGAGGCCTTTATTATCAATAAATGTATTGATTTGACATGACTTGAGTTGTAAGCAACAATCCTAAATGCTGTCTTATTTTAAATTTGGAAAAAAAAATAATACCAAGTAAAATATCTTCTGGATCTTCACTATTGACCAATTGATCCGAGGTAAAATATAGCGACTATTTTTTATTAATACAGCTTTCTATTAATAACATATCTGTATCAAATTTCTTCTGGCTAAATCGAAACCGCTTTTTTAATAATTTAATACAGTGCAAATTTACGAATCTGGATGAGTCATACCACATACAAAGTACTATACAAATTGTAGCAATGGCTGTTCTCCTTGGCGCTCTGAATTTTGTGATTAGCACTGCGTCCGACTCAATGGTGTCAAGATGCATGGACCAGTAGTACTGGTAAATTACCTAAGAAACGCGTTGATATAATTGAACAACTATTGAATGCGACGTAAATCACCATATAAACAAACAAACAAACAAACACACAAATTAGCTTTTTTATTTTGTGCATACTGCATAGGTGGTACAGTGGACATAACTGTACATGAGACCCAGAGAGACCATACTATCAGAGAACTCTTCAAGGCCAATGGAGGACCGTGGGGAGGAACAAAGGTCGACGAAGCATTCCACAAATTCTTGGCAGAAATCTCTTCGGATGAAACATTGAAGCAATTCAAACTGTATGTATTCTAAACACACATCTTCTATTTAGGATAATATGATTGAAACTGGTTTTCGTTTCCAAAACAAGGTGATAGTTTTGTTTATTGTTTGTGATTTCTTTCTTAGAGGGCAAAGTATGTTCAACGTTTCAGAATCACGTCGCGTTGATTTCAGAAGACATCTGCTACCAAAAGGAAACTACGTATTGCTTCCTTACACTGTTAATTGTATTTGTATAGTAATTCCTACAGATTAACTAGCAGCGATGCCAGGTAAATAACAAGATTGCTCTAGTGACAACGTAAATGCATTCGTTATTTGGATGTTTGTTTGAATGGAGTTTCACGCTTTTTAACAGTATTTCAGTTATATCACGGCGATTCTTGTGTAAATTATAAATAGCACTGGTATCATTTATCCTGACTCCAATGTTTCAGTCGTAATACTATCCCCACATTTCTGAGCTGCAATGTCTTGGTAGACATTTCCACCATTTGCTAAGTCTTTGATAGAATCGGATCTGAGTTTGAACATTGTTTATGAGATACGAAAGCATTTTACATACATTAATACACAAGTACTTACACGACATGTATCTTTGAAGCGTTGTAGATCAATTAAATCTTTGAAGCGTTGTAGATCAATTAAATACCCGGCCGGGTAGCTCAATTGGTAGCGTATCTGACTCGTGATCAGGAGGTCACGGGTTCGATACCCGGTTGCGGCGACATTCTTTCGGGCGATGTTTTCCATTGCCTCTCACCTCTGATCTATGTGAGAAAGTAGTCAGTGGCTTCGAAAGAATGTTGTGTAAGTACTGGTGTGGGAAAGCCAGGAAAACATGGGTAGGTGCACTGACCGCCGTGATATGACCAAAAGCTGTTGAAAGCGGCGTTAAACTCCAAACAAACAAACAAACAAACAAAGATCAATTAAATGGGTACAATATGTATAAACATACAACTTAAAACTTATATGTAAATCCATTGTATGATTATAGAACACATATGGAGAATTACCTAGACATCATGAGAGAGTTCGAGATTAAAAAGTCGATGACGTCACCGGATCTGGATCTGAGGGTTACCTTCAAAATCCCCGTGTCCTTCCACGAAACTTACGCCAGTCTCCATGGTAAAGAACTTAGGTAGGTTGTCGTGGATATGCATACAACTTCATTGAATGTTTTGTTCTTAAAATTTTGATCCAAAAATATTGCATGAGCCATGCTTCATTTTAATGACTGTTCTATATGAAATCTACAAGAAGAGAATGATATATGCCTGTCGCGCAATTCTATTGATTGATTGATTGTATGTTTTCTTTTATATCACAAAGTGTCGTTGTTAAATTACAAGAACTACTGGTCCATGTACCCTGACACCAGCTGTCAGTCGTAACGATATCCCCACATTTCTGGGCGCCAAAGAGGGAAAACCACTGATTTCATCTTTTAAGTCTTTGGAATGAACTGGACGGAGATCGAACCATCAACCTCCCGCACCCGAGGCGGTCATTCCTATTTCGAATACCGTGTACGTCATCATTGCAACTAAATCTTAGCCTTAGATTAAAACAGTTTGGAAGCCACCATTAATTGCTTTAGATGAAATTATACAACTCGTTAATGTAACAACAATAGTTATAGGTATACGTAGTCATACCTACGCAGGACGAATACCATGTGTCAGGTTTTGTTTCAATTCCAATATTCAATATCACTTTATTCAGTAACGTTTCCTTGTTTATTAATTTATCATGTAATGAGTGAGCGGTAGCTGTCCTCCAACATCATTTGATAACCGTTAGTTTAATATTTATTCACAGAATCAAAGAGCCTTTGAAACAGAATATTACCTTCGCTGGTGACAAGTTCCGCGTACAACCGGAAGTCATCCAGGGGTTCTTCACTGAAGCATGTGATGCGATTGTCAGCCACCTTAAAGGTATCTTCAGTCAGCGTGAGGTCAGTAACACGGACACCGTCCTAATGGTCGGAGGCTTTTCCGAATCCCGTATGCTGCAGGATGCCATCAGACGAAACTTCCCTGATAAACAAGTGATTATTCCGGCGGAGGCTGGTCTAGCAGTTCTCAAAGGAGCCGTGATCTTTGGGCACAATCCGACTGTCATTACCAGTAGAATATCTAGATTCACATATGGGGTTGGTATTAACGTCCCGTTTAATCCAGTGGCGCACTCCAGAAAAAGATACTTTGAATCAGAGGGCAAAGACTATTGCGCTAATGTATTTGATATACACGTCAATATTGGCACCGAAGTTAAGGAAGGACTTACTTTTCAAACGAAGTCATACTTGCCCTTGAATTCGAGTTCTACAAGCCTTGAGATTGCAATATATACTTCGGAACGAGAGCATCCTTCATACATAGATGACTCGGGTTGTCAGAAATTAGGATGCTTACGTGCTGATCTTAGTAATCTCGTACTGGAGTCAGACAAGGCGGTGGAAGTCTGTATGAAATATGGCGGTACGGAGTTACATGTAGAAACCATAGTGGTTAAAACAGGACGGAAAGTTAACGCAGAGTTTGAATTTCTGTGATAACATTTCTTCAATAATTAACACTTATCAGTATATCATTCTGAACAGTTTTCAAAACAGACAGTGTGTAAAATATTAGTATTTTATATTATGTTCGGCTTACATTTATTATGTTTTATCATGTTTTTATTGTGAAAGGAAACACACTACATTGGATCTTAGAATTAAGGCGGTCTCACATATATCAGCAAACTTACGGCCACGTTACACGCAAATCGACCTTTAGAACTTTGTTATCCGCATTGGTGTGTCCAGAATGAAAACGAGTTTCGTTTCTTATCACCATTTTGTCGTAAAGTCCAAATTTAAATGTTAGAGGTTGACTGAACTGGCATGTCATTTGATTGTAATTCCTATTTATGTTAAATCTTTTAAATCGGTTTTGCTGTGTCGCGCCGTATTAGCTTGTTATTTATTCAACTAATTATTATAACAATGTATATATTGATTGTTGTTATGTTTCAATGTATATATGCGTATGCATCTGAATCGTACATTTTCACTCATGTACGCACATACAAATATACGGGCGTATGCTAGCAAGCACATACAGTGTACACGTGTTGCAAGTATCCATATACACACGTCCAAACAAACTGAAGAAGTTTAAACGTCTGACTCAGTATATATGCTCTATATCATTCCATCTTGGTTGTTTTCCTTTCTTTTAAAATGTGTATCTCAATTAACCAGAAAACCTATGTATAGGACAATAATGTATATGTATATATAAATCAGTTTTTGTTTTATCATATATACACGATTGACAGGTTGTCTTTTATGAATAATAAAAACATTGAAATAGTATACAGTTATAAATCTTTATTATAATGATCAATAGCTCTATGAAAAGGGGACACCAGTAACGCTCTATTAATTATCAAGGATTAAGATCAGATATGTATTAGAAAACACTTGTTGAAATCTATAGAAACCATATTATTCCTATTACGAATGTATTACATGACCGTGTTCTTGATGTAGGATACCGGCTCGGTGGTAAAGTGGTTGAGCGTCAGCCTCGGAAGCGGGAGGTTGTGGGTTCGATTTCCGGCCGGGTCAGACCAAAGACTTTACAAATGGTTGTAATGGCTGCCCTAGGGGTTGGTTGAAGGGTTAGTAGTACGACTGACTTGCTGGTGATGGGATAAATGGAGCAGTATTACTGGTAACTCACAAAGAAAATCCGTGATACAACTGAACAATTGCTGAAAGTTGCATAAAACACTAAACAATCAACCGTGATATAGAGGTATGATTTTCAGTATTGGGCGTGTGATGCTAGGATTCTATCCCTGGTCATATGTTTAACATGATAGTAATCTATTGCCTCCTTGGCGATCAGGAGTGCAGGGATTATACTAACAAATACAAATGCAATTGTCTGTATCGATGCCAGTGAGAATTGGAAGCAATGGTTTTTGGTAAAATCTGGCGCAGCGCAAATAACTCAAGGCATTTACAGGATGATTTTGAAGCATGATTTAAAGGAAGCAGATGCAGATCAGTATATTAAAATAACCTGTGCATTACATTATATACAACGGATATAATGAATCCTTCCTATACGGACGAAACAGGTTGCCAGATGCTTGGAAGCATCAATGTAGATCTAAGCAATATTATGCAGAAAAAATCGGACAAGGAATTCGAGGTCACTATGAAATATGGAGGCACAGAGCTACACGTGGAAGCCAAGGTGGTTAAAACCGGACAGGCAGTAAATGCGAGTTTTGAGTTCCTGTGATAACGTTTCTTACTACAAGAATGTTTAAAACACTTAGCAGTATCATTCTTAAAAATAATTCAAATAATTATTTTCACACGGTGTGTAAAAAATAATATATATATATATATATATATATATATATATATATATATATATGTTTTCTTTGTAAAAATGTATATATGTAAACACAAACCATTGAAGTAATTATGTATGCTTGGGAGTTAGTGAGCGTGTATCGGCTTATATATGGAGCAAGTTACACAAACATTGACCTTCGACACTTTGCAATTAGACTTGACTTCATCGCAATCTAAGCAAGTTTCCATGTCATCATTTAGTCGTAAAGTTATAATTGGAATATCTTGAGAATGTTAATGTTTTGAAGCCGATTGCCTACGTACGCGTTTGATCAATTATATCCTTAACTGTTTAACCTTCGTAGGTCGGGTTTGTTTCGTCGCTGTTTATTAGCTAATTATTTATTAAAGTGTCTTTTTTTATCAATATATTTTTAGTGTTGTTAAATGTTTGTTTCAATTCACAAAGATTAAAATATAAAGCAGAATTCAATGGTCTATCAAATTCAGTATGGCCTTTTTTACGGGTGTAATTTCATGGGCTATTTATAGGCCCGCAGCTAACGCTCTGCTTGGATATAATTAAAAAAAAATGAAATATGTTTGTTGATGCATTCGTAAAAGTGTTATGGTTATTCATCATCTCAAATTTTAAAGACATTTCTTATAAATGATTGGCGTAGATAAAATAAAAACGAACATATTGTTTATCTAAGTAGTCCGCAGCGGCGAAGGCTTTGTTGTCAAGGAACTGTCTTCAGTCCAACTCGAAATGTTGAGAATGTCATTGTATACCAAAATAAAGCCACAAAGGCTTGGAATTATAGTCAAGTGTCTGAATAAAACGTAATTCCATTTGCAAGGACAATTTTTTGATAACTGAATCAAGTGCATTTTAGTTTATTGTATGAAAAAAATGACCGGATACATTCAAACCGAATCGGTAACTAGAACTTTGCCTTGACATTTCGCCCGCCAGATCTACAATCTTGCCAAGTAAGTGTCAGTTATTGCGTTTCTTCTTTAATGCCAAGTGCATTGTTGTCAAAAAAATAAATTGTTCAGTTACAAACGTGCCATAAAGATGTTTTGAATTCAGTCACGCAAGTTCCCGGCAATGCACCCTGAGCTTCAGTCTAGCCCTGCATAAATATTTGATTGCAACAGCGATGTTAAGAAATGAGGTTTTTCAAAACGTATATAATGATAAGAGCAACCTAAAAAAGGCATGCTTGCGGAAACCTGTCACGGCCCGCATTTCACAAAAGATTTGTATTAGAATGGCATGATTAAAGGCTGCACTTGAAAATGTTTAAATGGCGTTTATGAAACAAGAGACAGGAACAATTAAGAATGTTCCTTTCTTAATAGGAGATGAGTTTGGCACAGGTCTTTGATAGTACTTTCGTATGTCTACATGTCACAAAACCATATTGGGGCGAAACCAAAATGTGCAGACTAGGATTGTTTTGCTAAGCCATAATGTAAGTTTGAGCTGCATTCTCACAAGCATTTGATTATATAAGTAGTATTTAGTCTTTCCATGTCAGACATGTTCAATGCTTTTTATGGATCAGCTGATTATTAGTAATTAATTGGTGGGACTGTCGGGGGAAATGCATATGATCTAATGCACCTTGGCAGATATGTAGCAAAGTCAAATCACTATTCAAGTGACTGGTTTTGACCAATGACAAGTCATTACAACAAGTAGTAAATGTTATGGTTTTCTTCATTCTAGCTTTTTAGGATAATAAAATGACATCCTGGTGTTAGTTTTTCGCCCTGACATTGTTCGGTTATACTCTTACTCAAACGTCAAAACTGGCTGGTATATCTACTTTCTCCATACATTGAAAATAAAATGGTGACAAAGACTTTGACATTTGGCCTGCCAGATCTACAAGCTTACCAGATAAGTGTCAGTTTTTGCGTTTCTTCTTTAAAATTAAGATATTATGTTTGTTTCGTTACATTTCACTGATACGTTCCAAACATGCCTCACCATATCATAATTCAATGCTTTTTTGTAACTTCAATGTTTTGACTTTGTATCCAGTCGAGGATGTTCCCATTCAGCATTATGATGGAAATTCCTTCTTTCATTGCCCGAGTTTAGCCCTGCATAACAAATTGACTGCAACAGCCAGAGGACTATATAAGGAAGAGTAAGCAGGTCTTAATTGCTTCCACGATATATATGTCAGCACTCATTAAATCCTACGTTGTGGGTACTCTAAGAATGATCTCACTCTGATGGTTCTTTTGAGTACATACAACATAGCATTAGGATGTCAAATAAGGCTCTTAGAACATGCAAAATATGCCATTTCTTGAGCTCTGAACATTAAAGTTGAGAAAATGTGTTTTTCAAAAGTGTATAATAACTGAAGCAACCACAAATTGTTGTGCTAACCTGTCATTATCCACATTTCACAAAATAAATATATAGAATGGGCACAGTTGAAGGAAACTGGTGAGTGTCTGCATGTGAAATTGAAATGGTCTAATTAATTCTACTTTCTGAACAAGTTGTACTTCTAAAGCATAATGGAACATTTATCAAAATTACATTCAGTCCTGTTCAAACAAAATATTTGAATCCAATAACTGTTCCCTGAGTCATAAATAACTTGCTAGATTTAATTCAGTTTTTGGTTTTGTTAAAACAAGCTTTTGTCTCTTAGGATGGATTGTTCAACATAATACTCTACATTTCAACATTTGTGTGCCCTTATAATTTCACCATTGCCGGCAATATTTTTATTTAATTGGACATGCCATGACAATGATATGATAATGACACTAATAATTTGGTTGGTATTTTCTAGATAAAGCCAGCCCATAAGGATGTCTAATTGTAACAAGTTTGTTTTGGTTTATTTGGGTTTTTCTGCCATTTGTACAGTATTCCAGTTATATCTTTATTACAGAACCTGACACCATGCCTCAATTTATTTCTGTGAATTATTTGATCACTTTCGTTGAGTAACAGTGTATATCACAGATTCATTTATTAAGGAGGATAATTATGCTAAGTGCCTGCCTGATATTTTAGACAAAAATGTCTCATTATCTGTCATAGATCATGTCATTGTGTAATATCTTAACTGTAATTGTCAGTGATCTGACTTTGAATCAAACAAAAAAAGAAGCTAAAAGGGCAACAGTGAACTTAAAAGCTGCCTCCGGTGATTTGCTTCAGGTAAGATATATATTGGAGGATCCCCAAAATATAAATGAGGCAAGTGTGACAAATGATCTTTATTATAAAGACTGAAGTAATGCAATCTAGTCCTAATATCATATAGCTTAAGCTAAAAATGGATTAACCCCTTTCCACAAGCAGAAGCATTTTTGATGCATTTGCAGCATACAACTGTAAACATGTGACAAAAATAGGTATATTGCACATTTCTGCACTCTATTTGATTATTTTACTTTAATTTATAAACATTTTCTCTACTTTTGTCTAGATATTTATAATCTTGTCTGCTTAAGAAAAGTCTCATGTAGGAAAGGTTTCACAAAGCTTTTGCAGTATCCATTTTTATTTTCAACAATGTTTTTCAGTTGTAAATAGCTTAAAGTAATTAAAATTTTGATTTGTTTTCCTTTCCCATTTTCATTTCGTTGGATAGTTATTCATTTCGGTTTTAATAATTTATTATATGTACCTTTTTACGTGTTTATTGCCATACACTAGGCTATTTATTTCAGTTATCGAAGTAATCCGCATGTTTAAAAATATACAAGATAGTGAATATGTGCTTCTGTATGGAATATGGGTTCACTTTTCTTTTTAATTTAAGCCCCTGTCTGAATGTTACTATACATGTAAATCTATATACCTTGCTTGTTTGTATGGTGTTTTAACCTGCTATCAACATTTTTTGATGGAAAGACATTACTACCATTTTGAAGTCTTTGAAGTAAATACAGTTTCTACAATTACATATGATGACACTAGTTTATATTCAGACTAGCATCTGTATGATCAGATCCAACACAACATTAAACTATCAGGCAGTGACTAGATTCATTTACAGTCTCAACATCTGAGAAATTTAAATAAATATGGATAATTTCACTAAAAACTTGAACAGTATTTCAGCTATATCATCAGCTGATGTATTTACACTTTGAATTCAATTCATTCACATTTTAGTTCGAAGTAAGAAGGATCCATATGAAGGGAATGAAACTCCTTCCTTTGTATTGACTGTAACATACATGTCCTAACCCTAATGAATTGTCAGGAGGGAAACATAAAATTAATGATCTGTTTCAGAGTAATTCTTCAAATGTTCCAAATATATAAATTTATCAAGAGCCTAAACATCATATTAGGTAAACCGTTATTCTATTATGTGTTTTAACCCTTTTCCACATTTATACTTTTTCTGACAACTCTGCAGCAGACGAATTTTGAAAACATTGTGAAAAAAGCACAAATTGTTCTAAACGAGCAATTTATACTTTTGCTAAAACATTTTTTTTTCTAGGAATTCTTCTGCTGCAGATTCATTGTACATTGGAAAGGGATTAGAGCTAATTTATAGTTATTTCGTTTAACAAAATTTCATTTGAGACTTTAAATTCTTAAAATGTACATGTAGGTAATATCTTTCAATTCATTATATTGAGGAATCTTATTTAGCTCACCTGAGCACAAAGTGCCCCAGGTGATCTGTTGTGATCACACTTTGTCTGTCTGTCTACATATACACCAATTGCCGTGGCTCTACAGGCCACATGTGGCATCCAATTTTCATGAATGTTTTCCAAACATACATCTCTATCAAATCTTTATCAAGTTCAAAACTGGATCATTTGAGGTCAAAAACTAGGACACCAGGTGAAATTGAAGGGAAATCTTGTGAAGACTCTGGAGGCTGCATTTTTGATTTGAGCATATTGAAACTTTATCAGAATAATTGTCTTGATGATATCTAGGCTTAGTTCGAATATAAGCAATGTTTGGTCAAGAACTAGGTCTCTATGCCAAATTAAAGAAAAAAATCTTGTTAACTCTCTAGAGACAGTATGAATAGTTTCAACAGCTTTAAACTTTATCAGAATCTTTTTCTTGATGATATCTAGGCCAAGTTTAAATATGGGTCATGCCGGGTCTAAAACTAGGTCACTTCGCCGAATTAATGAAAAATCTGGTGCACACCAGTACTCCACACAACAATCTTCCCAAGCAACTGGCTGCTTTTCCACATAGACTTAGTCCATTGGTTGAAGAGGAATGACGCATGTCGCAATGACTTTTGTCAAACGTCGGTAAGAAAGTTGGCCGAGCCGGGATTCGAACTCACAACCCCTGGATTGACAGCCCGCGTCGTTACCGACTGAGCTACCGAGACTCGACCGTGCACAATGAATGTGCCAGAGAGATCACATAGTTTTGTAGAAACGCATTATATTCACTCTGACTGTGGTCGACCTTTGATCTAGGTCTACGGAACGCGAACTTATGCAAAAGGCAAGCATGTGAACACAATTTTAATCAGGTAAGAAAAAAAGTCGCTTCAGTGATGGAGTCGTTTCGTCCTTGACATTGGACCTAGGTCTGGGAAACGCAAACTCCTACAAGAGACATTGTAGGTGAATATGTGTATTAAGTCTCATAACAATTCAATAAGACATAGAGTCGCTTAATCGATGACGCTGTTCGTACATACGTATAATAGTCACTGTGACTTTGCCCGTTGATCTAGGTCAGTGAAACACTAACTCGTACAATAAGCAATGCTAGTTAACATGTCTGTAAAGTTCCATAAACATTGGCTTTGAAAGGAATTTCCTAGAGCAATGACGTCGTTGGGACTTGTACGTATGTACGTTCGGGCGGATCGTTATATATTCTCGGCGACTTCGTCGCAAGAGGATAACAATGCTAATTGAATTGAAAACATGATGAGAAAAGGAGGAAATACAGGGGGTAATTTCATTTTGATATAGAGCACTTAACACCGTTAAGCAATCTTTGCTTATAACTTTATTGAGCTCCAGATGGCACTCTCGTATCAAAGGTCCCGTGTTAGAATTCCGAGATAAGCTGATTCTGCATTTTGATTTTGTTCAACCTACACGGCGCGATTACTTGTAAGTACTCTTGGAAGCTTGATTGATAGCGTGATTTATATAAGCTGGATCAATGTAAAATAAACAGGTTAACACTAAGTAACAACCACGTAACATCCACTACACTTGTAACCATTGTTACCCTAAAACATTAGCTACATGTATAGAGATGTCGTAGAATTTACACTTGCACGACTCCATGTCTGTGTTATTTACTTCTAAACGCCTTCCAAGTGTTAAAGATTAGTTTTCAGAACCTTAGAAATTAACCCGGGTTTAGTTTTAAACTTATTAATTTTACATCGATTGCGAAACAAGCTAAAAGGTTATAAACAATCACGCTCAATGTCTGCTTTCCGGAGAGTTAACCAGTATTCGCGACGTTTGAGTGAATTTAAACAATCCCAGAGGCAGATCCCGCTCATCACGGGATTCGTACCCGGGACCTTTGGTACGTGAGGCCGACGCTCTACCGCTGCTGCACCGTCTCCGACCACTGTAACCTGGGTTTGATCCCCGTTCGTGGATGGCATTATGGAGTGCTCTTGGCGAAGACACATTTCCTGATCTAGCATAATGCATATTAATTCAAGGACCATGCAAAAGCGATTTGTCGTCGTAATCTAATTAAAATACTATTGGAAATGTCCAGAAACGCAAATAATACCAAACTAAGATATTTATTATTAAACAAAAAATGTAATGTTCAAACAATGTGTGGTCTTTTTCTTGTCAAATTAAATATAAAACATATATATTTTCGATGGTATGTGTTTATAATGAAGTGTTTTAAATACACTGTTAAGATTGTTCTGTCTGTTCCTTATTAAGTGCCTTTCATCGCTTTCTTTCAGTTCGTATTTATAACATACACTCTCGTAATCTCCTGTTGAAATATAAAAAGTGAAAGTAGAATGATGTGGAAAATTCATGATGTTGGCAGGTCCAATTTCAGAAAATCTATATATAAACATTACCCGATGGTTTGATATCGGTGTGTGTATACGCTTGTAAAGGATATTATACCAGTTACATACACTTGGGAATACAACACACGTGTAAACGCTAATGGATTATATATATATTTATAAAATGTTTCATTATTGTTTTGTGTAGTTAGTGACTGAGGTAGTGAACGTTCCAGATTCAAGTCCATATACATGTGAAATGCAAAATGGATTTTTCTACCGAAACATTAGAAACATAATATTACATTGTACGTAAACATATTGATCCGATTATTTACACATGAATTGGCATATGATTATTAGATGGTGTTATATTGTCACTGTCACACGACGGTTAAGGCTTGCGTGAAGATGCCAAAATCTCTATAGATAACAGTGATCATATTGGTCGAGCAGAAAGGACTCCGTCCAATTTACATTTACATTTCCGAATTCAAATGTAAATAATCGAAATGATATGTACCATAGTATGTTGTGTTTCTTACTGATAATTATTATGACAATAAATACAGATTTGATATTTTCAATACGGAAAAAGATCGTGCGTGAAATAAAACATCAACAATAGCAACAACATTTTCTTTATAATAACAGATTGGAATTATAATTACTTATAGATAATAGAAAAGTCATTTTGTTTCCGTCTAAAAGGAGAAGACAATGTATCTGAAACCATCAGAGATAAGGTATTCGCAAGCGACTGTTAAATATTCTTTCAAAGACGGGAGACAGATAGGAGACACCTTGGACGAAATATGTGATGGGAGGTAATACTAGGGATGTTTATTCTTTACGAAGATTCCATCACAGAGACGTGTGCTCCTCTAAAATAGATAAGTCACAGGGACGTGCTCCTCGAAAAATAGATATGACCTATGCATAAATATCAGCGTGATATTTATGCATAGGTAATACTAGGAATGTTTATTAGTTATGATGATTCGATTACACAGACGTGCTCCTCTGAACATAGACATGTCACAGGGAAGTGCAAAGAGTCATATATATTTTTAGAGGAGCACCTCCCTGTGATTCGATAATATTTCTATCACACATTTTTGCACAAACTAGTCGTAAGTTCATAGCTAAGCCGGTAACGTCGACGGCTATCAATCCTGAGGTTGTGAGATCAAACCCCGGCTAGGTCCTTGAATTCCTTTCGAAGATGGACTCAAGTTAGTATTCCGAGCGTTTTCCGTCCTCCAGCAATTTGCTAAATAGTCTACAGTTGTCTGTGAACACTCCTGTGTGGGGTACTAGTGCAAGCAAGCCAGACACGGCATTACTAGGTGAACTGACCAATATGACATAACTGAAACCTGTTAATCGTCTTAAATATCCAATCAATCACTCAATAAATCAATCAATCAACCAATTAATCATATAATTGGCCATAATTTTAAGTTTTCTGGAAATTTCTCAACAGTCTGGAAGTGAAGGTTTGACACTGTTATTCAAAGGTTAATTTTACATTGATCTTCGACATGTCAGGGTCAGAAATTAACATGTTCCCTCTACGCAGCTAGTTACTTATTATTTGCAAGTCCTACGACATGCATCATTCAATACTTGAGCCGTGTTTTACGAATACCAATGTTATTTCATATGCTTCTAGTGTAGATCTAAATTACTATGCGCATTCGTGCATTCATATCCGGACATACGAGTACTCTGCTTGCTATTAATTCAAAAGAGCAGCCAATACGTCTCATCCAAACAGTGACCATGAAGATCAGCTGGTGTAAACAGTTGTTGTTGTCAATTCTCGTTACAGATGCACGATTTCAAGGATACCCACAATTTCTGTAAAGCAGATGAACGGCCGATGGGTCACCGCTGACAATCGTCGTCTTTGGGTCTTTAAACACGTAGAAAGACTAGGCAAATGTACGGAGATACTAGTTCAGGAAACTACATATATTGACCCACGTAAATTGAACTCTCTGAACGGTGGAACTTCGGTTACAATCCGAGGAGCCAATCCTGGTGGTTCCTGGTACCTAAAACCAACACAGAAACCTCCTCCTTCAACCAGTAATATATACGTTGGTCAAACAAAGTATGGTCTGCGGGAAGAACGACAGTCGGTAGCAAATCTGTTTGGACAGAATGTAGAGCAGCCTACCAACTTCAGATCTGCCAGAACAGGTCAGGAACAGCGGCAAAGTCCTATATCTGTTCAACACACAATAAATCAACAACTTATGTATCAGAGGAATCAAGGTGGGGCCACTGGTGTGAACATAGGACATGCCAGAGAAGATGCTGCATTCGCCTCTAGGAAGCCACCGACACAAGTGATGGGTTTTGAATCATCCGGGTATGGCTTGAGTAGAAATCAAACCAGTAACAATTTTCCGGGCCCTCAAAGGATTCATGAACGCAGCAAAACAACAGAGATAAACTTAATAAGGCAGCAAACAGAAAGATATGAAGGACCTATATTAAACTCGAATGGAGTTCCAAAACTAGCATTTCGACACTCTAAAGCAAGACAAAAATCGACTGTCGACGGCATGGACACTCTATTGCGATATTTAAGTCTAAGAGATGCACAAACAGATGATGAAAGGATTGGTAGAGAAGGTCAAATAGATCGTGGAACGCTTGGCAGTAGACGTTCATCAGATAAAGATGTAAATTCAGCTAAAAAAGCAGTAAAGGTAAGTCTCTCTGTGTACTTAACCAAACAAATCATCTCGCTGACCAAACATGGCTTTGATTTCAAATAAGGACTTTAGTATTAGAAAAATGCCCCTCATCTAGAGCTCTATAATAGTAATAATCATATACATGTAAACAAATAGGAATACTTGATAACAGGTTTTGATAATTTAAAGGATGTGTAACTCTTGAGCAAATGCTTCAATTTATAACTTAAAAAAGTAATCTTCCTCTTCTTCTTTTAAGTCATACTTTATGATGTACAACATCCAAATCCGATTCGGGTTGCGATAGTTCGATCCCCGGCCGGTAGTAATGGCTGCCATCCTTGGCGCTGAGGGCTGCGCGGTTAGCATTACGACTGATTGGCTGGTGTCAGGAGAAATGAACAAGTATTATTGCTAACTTACCCAGGAAATGCCGTGATATAAGTGAAACATTGTTGATTGCGGCCTAAAACACCAACTAATCAATCAATTTCAACAACATCCAAATTGATGTTAATGTATTTTGTATGTCAGTTGTGCTTCTCAAAAACAAATCAAAATAACTTTTTCAGCGCCAATGCCATATTGAGGATTGAGAAAACAATAGAGATTCAGTTGAGACAGCTCGTAACGCGCTCTATCACCTGAAATCAGCATCGTTTACCCTTAAATTATAATGCCTTTTTAAACTTTGCGGATGCGCCGGTTGATCAGGGGCTTTACTCAGGCTTCGCAATATCGGTTCAAGCAGTCACACGGTTAGCGCTCGAGTAGCAGACGACTTACACCAGTTTGACGCTTCTCGACATTCATCAAATCTGCATCAGTCAACTTTCCAAATAGAAAGGCTTTAACATTGAGAAAAACACCTCTATAAATGAAAGATTGATTACTGAATATTTTGGAAAACATTTAAGCAAAGGAAAACAAAACTTCCTGAGTATGATTACAATGCCGAGCCCCGGTTGCTCAAACGGTAGCGAAGCTGGATGTCAATAACGAAGTTGTAAGTTAGAACCCAAGATCGGCCAACATATTTTCCGACCCCTTGACAAAACACATTCTAGTTTCTGAAATAGGGTACACGTTAATATTCACGCAGATATGTAAGTTTAATTTTCATTATTGAATGTTGTGTTTACAATAACTGTAACATGTATATTCCTAACATCCTAAGATATACGGTAAATACATGCTCTACTCTTAACGGGTAACTTGATCAATAAAGAATTAATTGGTCGGTGTTTTTGAAAAATATGAATCGATAGTACAATATTTTGAAAACGGACGAGGAGGTAAATTAATATAACCTTTACTGCCGTTACTTTACAGGTATACGTAAACAAATGTAAATACACAAATTGAGAAGTAATTAATTAAACATATATATAAACTAACAAATGAATAGCTCGACGTAATGTATGGATACTTGTTTTAATTAGAGAGCAATAACATGTAAGCACATAAATTAACTGAATTGAATAGAATAAACGAAGTAAACACTTGTAGGACGGATGTTCGAAGGAATGAAGTAAATATATCAAATGACAAATACATTAATCAAAAAATAGATTAATTGATTAAACAAAATAATTGATCGTTAACTAGTTTCGCTATATATTAAGCTTTTTCTTTTAAAACGAAAGAGGAAGATAATTCATGTGGGTGGTAAATATGTTTAATAAAGGAAGGAAAACAATACATATTTTAACCTGTTACGCCCATCACCGAACAACTGCTTTTTCAGTATTGTTTTAACTGTTCAACAGTATCCGATTTTCATTGGATATTTACACTTTCCCGCATACAACACATCTGTAGCAGACGAATTTGAAAAAAAAGTTAGTCATAAATCGGAAATATCTTTATCAATATATTTTTTCAATAGAGTCGAACAGAATTGTGGCACAAAGAAAAATTGCTCAGTAATAGAGAATGTCCTTGTTCGACAGTGTTTTAATGAATCGTCTGCTACACAGGTGTCAAAATAAGTTTACACATTTTGAAAGGGTCTATTGATTTTTGTTTATATTCATGGAACCAAAACGAAACTACGATCATTATTTATTGAGCGCCGACATATTGATTAACAAACATCATAACACTTTTCTTCATGCAGACGCATTTTGGATATATCCGTAGCGCAGACAAATACTGGGAATTAATATTGACAATGTCTCCTTTTGCCATTTTTTCTACTCTATTCATTACTATACTTTCATTCGTATGCATTGCCTTATTGTGGCCTAGAAGTTTGTTTGTCATCAGCTGCAGATTTATTATATGAGCCGTCCCGCGAGAAAATCAACAATCTGAACTGTGCGTAAAGCATCGACCCGGATCAGCCTTAGCATGCCGAGCAGGCTAATCCGGACGGCCAATTTTAGCCTACTGTGGTGTTTCTGTTTCAGCAATCATTACCCTATACCTCTATCCCCATGAGACGGAATGTGTTGGCCCGGATCAGTATGCGCGGACTGTGCAGGCTGATCTGGGTCGATACATTACGCAGAGACCATAATGTTGGTTTTCTCGCGGGACGGCTCAATTATGTTAAAAAGGGTTCAATGACAATGTCACAATGGAAGACAGTGGTGCAGAGGTAGAGCGTCGGGCTCTCGCATCAAATGTCCCTGGTTCGAGTCCCGTGATGAGCGCTTCCTGACTTTGAGATTTTTCCACACAAACGGCGGGAGTCCTGGTTATGTCTCCAGGAAGCAGATATCGAGCATGATTAACACAAGCTGAAAGCTTGTTTCGCAATCGAAGTTAAATAAAAAGTGTTTAAATTAAAAATGTCACACTATCGCAGATCTGTGTTATAAAACTGAAAGTAAAACTTAACCAATAATTTTCCCTATTCAACATCAGCTAGATTTCAAACCTAATCCCACTATACGCGGCATTAAACAACATTCACCTGTTATGTTGTGCGCGTAAATGGTTTTAAACGATAAATACGTGCAAGTTTAACCATGATCAGTCTGCTCTTGGTCCTGGAGTACCGTTCATCTATGACAGATTTAGAACTTCGTCAGGCGAGTCTTCATCTTATTGTATCTAAGCCGCCGAGTCAAGCGAATTAAGGCCTTAACGACATCGTTGTAAGTTATATTCGTATAAAACTACTAGGGCTACAATTCAAGTTTTTCGTCAAAAGGTTCCAAAAGGTATGTTACATGTGTAATAGGTGGACATTGTGAAATAAAGACAAGCATCTTTTAACTGTGCCTTGTAATTACAAATCACTTCGGCGTACAGGAAGAGGTTCAAACAAGTCTGCATTACGAGCAATAAGTATTTCGCATGGGATATATGATTGTGTACTTATGATGCTTTCTATGGAAGGTTTTAAAAGGTCGGTTCTGTAAAGGATACTTAGAGAGATGTGAAGAATTTTAGCTTAACTTACGATTTGCAGATCCAAGCATCTTCCTGTAGAACTTTTTATATAAAACAGTATCTGCCTTAAAGGTGCAAAACTCCAGATTGAAATCAAAATTGTAAAATGTTGAAACTTCTGCAAATATTGCTAATAGTAACAAATAAGTTAGAAATAAATAGTTCAAAACTATTTTGGAAATAATGTTGAAAATCAGTCAATTGAAAGTCATGAACATGTACACAATTTGGCTTACTGTGAAAGTCTACCCAGTAAAAATAAAGCATAAACCATCAATATTTAGATGTTTATTGTACTGGAAAATGAAATTATTACATTATAATTTTATCCCAGAATCATGGTTCTATTTTTTCAAGACAACCTTTAAAGTTTTAAAACTTTTACTTAACTATCTTAAATATGCACCTTTAAGACGTAAACCCTTCCTTGTTTAAGACGAATTTCTCACACCTTCTCTTTCACAGAAACCTACGATGGTGCATCCAATCATCGCAGGAGCCATACAGGAGAGACTTCAAGTCGCCGCCATTGATTTTGGAACTACTTTTTCCGGTTATGCGTTCTCCTTCCGCAATGACTTCAAAGAAGATCCGCTTAAAATAGTAACAAACCAGTGGAGAACAGGATCAAACCAGAGTATCACGCTTAAAACGTCGTCATGTATCCTGTTTGATCCCGAGCAGAAGTTTCACAGTTTTGGGTTTGATGCCGAGGATATGTATGCAGAACTGGCTACCGAAGAGAGGCACATCGACTGGTACTATTTTAAACAATTCAAGATGCTGCTATATGAAAACAAGGTAACATCGTTTTAACCCTTTTTAGCATTCAGCACATCCGCAGCAGATGACTTTAAAAACTTCTAGGCAAAACTATAGAACTCATTATAAATAATTGCATACTAAGTGGAAATAGTTGAAAACGTTGTGACAAAGCGAGAAACTGTTCATAATTAGCAACTCATCCCTTTGCCACGATGTTTTTTAAAAGTCGTCTCCTGTAAATGCTTCAACATGCCTTGGAAATTGGGAAAGAGTTAAAGGATCAATGCTTCAGAAATAGCAAGCAAGCATTATTTAAACATATTAGAGAAATAGTTGCCTGCGCAACCATTCTATTGCTCCAAATTGATAATGCTTTACAGACGTTTCTTGAAAACTTATATGATTAATTTTCGATCAGTGCAGAACCTGTTTAGATCATCGGGTGCGCTGGTTAATTTGGACCTACACGGATAGGAAATGTCTTACATGTTGATTTTACTGAGCGTCAATCAAGTACTGTTGTCATTTTTGGATCAATTCTCGCTCATCTGTCCATCTACCCATTGACCTCCCAATTATTCTGTTTGTTTGTCTGTTGTATGTCTTTATGTCTGTTGTATGTCTTTATGTTTGTTGTATGTATTTATGTCTGTTGTATGTCTTTATGTCTGTTGTATGTATTTATGTGTGTTGTATGTCTGTACGTATGTTGTATGTTTTTATGTCTGCTGTATGTCTTTATGTATGTCACTCCTTCACTTACTTATCTATAGGCATCGTAAATAAAACATGTTGCTTTGAAATCACCTAGTGTTACTCTAATTTCTGTTTGATGGTGGTTTGCTATATCATTACAAGAAATAATATCATAATAATGTATC
This sequence comes from Serripes groenlandicus, assembly GCA_031761405.1. Taxonomy (NCBI): domain Eukaryota; kingdom Metazoa; phylum Mollusca; class Bivalvia; order Cardiida; family Cardiidae; genus Serripes; species Serripes groenlandicus. The sequence continues at coordinate 17,710,927 of JASEVX010000006.1, forward strand.
CAAAGTATTGCACATTTAAGTTTAGCAAATCATACAGTGTCTTTCTTTGTGAACTCAGATCAAGAAATATAATGATTATGAGAATTGTTAGTGAATAAGGACGTATCCTGGGTTAACGTTTCATAAATTAGCCTGTGTAAGAGGAGATGTGGAATTTGGTCTGAATAGTTTAGGTTCAGATCATCATGTCCACTAGCTCAGTCTTATCTGAAGCTACAATTGTTGACAGAATCTTCGAACAGTGAACATCTTGTGCTGATCCCGTTATATCCTGTTAATAAACGCAAACTGGTACATTTTCTCATGCACGGCCTCTAATAATTCATACAACGCGGGTGTATTTTTTTCCAGGATCTTAGCCGACGTATCATGATGAAGGACGTATTAGGTAATTCAATGTCGGCTTTGACCGTGTTTGCAGAGTCAATCAACTTTCTGATGCATCATTTCTTAGATTCCTGCACGGACAGACAGTACGGTCTTAACGAGGATGAAATCCACTGGGTTCTAACGGTCCCCGCAATATGGGATGATTCCGCCAAACAATTCATGAGGGAGGCAGCAATAGAGGTGAGTAAGGGTGCTGTATTCTCCTGGCCTGTTGAAGAACTAAACTTATTATCTCCCTTATCGGCCTTTTTGATCGGAAACATTTATACATGCGATGAGTATATTGATTGATTGATTGATTGGGGTTTAACGCCGTTTTTAACAATTTCTCAGTTATATCACGGCGGCCAGTTCACCTACTCATGCATTTCATGGTTTTCTCACACCAGTACTCCACACAACAATCTTCCCAAGCAACTGGCTGCTTTTCCACGTAGACTTAGCCCATCGGTGGAAGACGAATGACGCGTGTCGCAATGACTTTTGTCAATCGTCGGAAAGAAAGTTAGCCGGGATTCGAACTCACAAACCCTAGATTGACAGCCCGCGTCGCTACCGACTGAGCTACCGGGGCTCGGCATTGTGATGAGTATATAGTCTGGAGTTACCGGCTCCTATCCTTATATTGGATGATCGGGTATACAGCAATAATTGGCTCATAAATACGGCCGCCAGGTAGGTAAAAGTTGTAGTTCTTGGAATTATGTAATGATATATTGTACATTTTATACATGCACTTTGAGATTTTTTTGTTAAATGTGACGTTGCATCAGTTTTACACCATCCACATGAACTGGTGTGCTTTTGAAGTCTAACACATGTATCCTTATTTAGAAAAAAAACTCAATTTATCATTATAAATTTCTTCAAGATTACAAGTACACGACCAAGACAGGGCTCCATTTGCGAATTTTATGGTTTCTTATTCAGTCCTTGACAAATTGTTCTTTCTTTTCTTCTTTGATTAGGCTGGCATAGACTCACACCATTTATCGCTGGCGCTCGAACCCGAAGCAGCATCGATGTTCTGTAAATATCTGCCTGTTAACAGGATTCAAGGGGCGAAAGGAGGCGAACTTTCCTGTTTCCACCCCGGAACCAGATACATGGTGCTGGACGCTGGAGGTATACGTGAAATGGAAATGATTTCAAAAGTTTTCTGAGAAAATTAACCTTAGCCTTATGCGAGCAAAATTGATGTAGAATACCATGCGTATATTGTCAGTCAATTACCAACAAAGAGGTAATTGACTGTGAATATCATGCTTTCTTCCATTGTCTAAAATGTTCTCTTGTGCGTGAGTAATTTCTAAATGCTGTTTTATTTTAAATTTGAAAAAAAAAAATACCAAGTAAAATATCTTCTGATTTTTCAATATTTACCAATTGATCCGAGGTAAAATATAACGATTACTTTTATTAATAAAGCTTTTCTATTATTAACATATCTGTATCAAATTTCTTCTGGCTAAATCGAAACCGCTTTTTTAATACGTTAATACAGTGCAATTATACGAATCCGGATGAGTCATACCACATACAATGTACTCTAAATATTGTAGCAATGGTTGTTCTCCTGGCGCTGTGAATTGTTTGATCGACTCAATAGTGTCAATATAAATTGACCAGTAGTACTGGTAACTTAGCTAGGAATTGCATTGATATAACTGAACAATTATTGATGCGACGTAAAACACCATATAAACAAACAAAGAAACAATTTAGCCTTTTTATTCTTTGCATAGGTGGTACAGTGGACATAACTGTACATGAGACCCAGAGAGACCACACGGTAAGAGAACTGTTCAAGGCCAATGGTGGACCATGGGGAGGGACAAAGGTCGACGAAGCGTTCCACACGTTCTTGGCAGAAATCTCCTCGGATGAAACTTTGCAGCAATTCAAAATGTATGTATTCCTATTTAGGATAATATGATTGAGATTGGTTTTCGTTTCCAAAACAAGATGATAGTTTTGTTTATTGTTTGTGATTTCTTTCTTAGAGGGCAACGTATGTTCAACGTTTCAGAATCACGTCACGTTGATTTCAAAAGACATCTGCTATCAAAAGGAGACTTCGTATTTCTGACTTACAATCTTAAATGGTACCCGCAATTTTTATTCGTTTAGTAATGCCTGCAGATTAAATAGCAGCGATGCCAAGTAAAAAATGAGATTGCTCTAATGACAACGTAAATGCATTCGTTATTTGGTTGTTTGATTGAATGGAGTTTCACGCTTTTTAACAGTATTTCAGTTATATCACGGCGATTCTTGTGTAAATTTACAAGTAGTACTGGTATAATTTATCCTGACTGTTTCAGTCGTAATGCTATCACCCTACTTCTGAAGCGCAATGTATGTGTAGACATTTCCACATCTGCTAAGTCTTTTGTAGAATCGGATCGGAGTTTGAACATTGTTTATGAGAGACGAAAGCATTTAACATACATTAATACAAAAGTACTTACACGACATGTATCTTGGAAGCTCTGTAGATCAATTAAATGGGTACAATATGCATAAACATACCACTTAAAACTTATATGTAAATCCATTGTATGGTTATAGAACGCATATGGAGGATTACCTAGACATCATGAGAGAGTTCGAGATTAAAAAGTCGATGACGTCACCGGAATTGGATCAGAGGATTACCTTCAAAATCCCCGTGTCCTTCCACGAAACTTACGCCAGCCTCCACTATGAAGAACTTAGGTAGGTTGGCGTGAATATGCATAAAACTTCATGGAATGTTTTGTTCTTAAAGCCATGCTACATTTTAATGGCTGTTCTATATGAATCTACAAGAATAGAACGATATTAGCCTATCGCGTAATCCTATTGATTGATTGATTGTATGTTTTCACTTATATCACAATGTTCCGTTACAATAACTACTTGTCCGTTGGCCCTGACACCAGCTGTCAGTCGTAACAAAATCCCCACATTCCAGGGCAACAAAGAGGGACAACTACTGATTTCATCTTTTAAGTCTTTGGAATGAACTGGACGGAGATCGAACCATCAACCTCTCGCACACGACGCGGTCATTCCTATTTCGAATACCGTTTACGTCAACATTGCAAGTTAATCTTAGACTAAGATTAAAACAGTTGTTTTAGGTGAACTATATACAACTTGTTAGTGTAACAACAATAGTTAATGGGTATAAGTAGTCATATCTACGCAGGACGAATTCCATGTGTCAGGTTTTGTTTTAATTCCAATATTCAATATCACTTTATTCAGTACCGTTTCCTAGTTTATTAATTAATAATTTAATGAGTAAAGGGTAGCTGTCCTCCATCATCATTTGATAACCGTTAGTTTATTATTATTTCACAGAATCAGCAAGATAGTAAAGGAGCCTTTGAAACAGAATATTACCTTCACTGGTGACAAGCTCCGCGTACAACCGGAAGTCATCCAGGGGTTCTTTACTGAAGCATGTGATGCGATTGTCAGCCACCTTAAAGGTATCTTCAGTCAGCGTGAGGTCAGTAACACGGACGCCGTCCTAATGGTCGGAGGCTTTTCCGAATCCCGTATGCTGCAGGATGCCATCAGACGGAACTTCCCTGGTAAACAAGTGATAATTCCGGCGGAGGCCGGTCTGGCAGTTCTCAAAGGAGCCGTGATCTTTGGTCACAATCCAACGGTCATTACTAGTAGAATATCTAGACTCACATATGGGGTTGGTACTAACGTCTCGTTTAATCCAGTGGAGCACTCCAGAAAAAGATACTTTGAAGCAGAGGGCAAAGCCTATTGTTCTAAAGTATTTGATACACACGTGAATATTGGTGACGAAGTCGAAGACGGAACCTTATTCCTTACAAAGAGCTACCTTCCTATTTATTCTACGGCGACGCACTTGTCTATTAAACTATATACAACGGATAGAATGAATCCTTCCTATACGGATGAAACAGGTTGCCGGAGGCTTGGGATTATCGATGTAGATCTAAGTAATATTATTCATAAGTCGGACAAGGAAGTCGAGGTCTGTATGAAATACGGAGGCACGGAGCTACACGTGGAAGCCAAGGTCGTTAAAACCGGACAAAAAGCAAATACGAGTTTTGAGTTCCTGTGATAACGTTTCGTACTACAATTATTTTTAAAACACTTAGCAGTATCACACTAAAAATAATTCAAATAATTAATTTATGACAGTGTGTAAAAATTAGTATTTTTTGTTATGTTTTAAATATATATATATGTTTTCTTTGTAAACATGTATATATGTAAACACAAACCATTGAAGTAATTATGTATGCTTAGAACTTAGTGAGTGTGTATCGGCTTATATATGGAACACGTTATAAGAACATCGATCTTCGACACTTTGCAATTAGACCTGACCTCACCGCAATCTAAGCAAGTTTCCATGTCACCATTTAGTCGTAAAGTTATAATTGGAATCTCTTGAGAATGTTAATGTTTTGAAGCCGATTGCCCATGTACGCATTTTCATCATCATTATCCTTAATTGTTCAACCTTCGTAGGTCGGGTTTTTTATGACGTGGTTTATTAGCTCATTAGTTATTTAAGTGTCTTTTGCTATCAATGTATATATTTTGATTGTTGTTAAATGTTTTTTTCAATTCACAAAGATTAAAATATATAGCAGAACTCAATGGTCTATCACATTCAGTATGGTCTTTTTATTTTCCGGTTGTCATTTCATGGACGATTTGCAGGCCCGCAGCCAACACTCTGCTTGGATATAATTCAAAAAATAAATATTTTTGTTAATGCATTCGCAAAAGTGTTATGGTTATTCATCGTCTCATATTTCTTTTAAATCATTGGCGTAGATAAAATAAACAAGGACATTTATTGTTTATCTAAGTAGTCTGCAGCGACGAAGGCTTTGTCAAGGAACTGTCTTATGTCCAACCCGAAATGTTGTGAATGTCATTGAAAACAAAATATAAAGCCACAAAAGGCTTAGAAGTATAGTCAATTGTCTGAATAAAACGTAATTCCACATGGAAAGACATTATTTTGATAACTGAATCAAGTACATTCAAGTTTATTGTATGAAACAAGTGACCGATAAAATAAGAATGTTCCTTTGTTGCTAGAAGAGAACTTTAACACAGTTGCGCGATAACTTATAAGTTATCATAAACTAATTTGTTCGCTGATATGACTAATGTAATATAATATACTCTCAAATCATAGCTTATTTCACGTTTTAGTAGAAACATTTCAAAATATGTAGCAGAGTATACCCAGAATACAGAATCAAGTAGAGGAAACAACTGGTTGGTTTTCTGCTTTTCCGATACATTCAAACCGAATCGGTAACTAGAACTTTACCTTGACATTTCGCCAGACAGATCTACACTCCTGACAAGTAAGTGTCAGTTATTGCGTTTCTTCTTTAATGCCGAGTGCATTTTTGTCAACAAATAATTGTTCAGTTACAAACATGCCATAATGTATAAGAATTAAAGATGTTTTGAATTCAGTCGCGCAAGTTCCCGGCAATGAACCCTGAGCCTCAATCTAGCCCTGCATAAACATTTAATTGCAATAGCGATGTTGAGAAATGTGGTTTTTCAAAACGTATATAATGTGAGAGCAACAAAAATAAGGCATGCTTGCGCAAACCTTTCACGGCCCACATTTCACAAAAGATCGTATTAAACTGGCATGATTAAAAGAAACTGGTAGGCGGCTGCATGTGAACTTATTTAAATGGCCTTTATGAAACAGGAGACGGGAATTATTAAGAATGTTCCTTTCTTACTAGGGGATAAGTTTGGCACAGGTCTTTTATAGTACTTTCGTATGTCTACTTGTCACAAAATCATATTGGGGCGAAACCAAAATGTGCAGACTAGGATTGTTTTGCTGAGCCATAATGTAAGTTTGGGCTGCATACCCACAATCATTTGATTATATAAATAGTAATTAAGGACCTTGCAACATTCTTTCCATATCAGACATGTTCAATGCTTTTTATTGCCTTTTAAAAATGAAACTGGGATTTCGTGTCGTGCCTGATGTTTATCGAACTCATAGTCATATGTGAAGTTGTGTACAGTATATATGTCGTCTTTGATTTATCTGCATCTCTGATAAGTAGAACCACTGATGATATTGTCTTTTCATAGATCTTGTAATATTACGTCGCCTTGAAGCAGACATTCCTGTAATGGTTTAAATTGTGTTATTGTTATTTCGTTATGGATAAAGATCAGATTTCTGTATATTTAGTTCATACCAACTTATATTCATTTAACCAATGAATCAGCTGATTAATTATTAGTGATTAATTGGTGGGACCATTGGTGGAAATGCATAGAAACTAATGCAACTTGGCAGATCTGTAGCAAAGTCAATTCACTATCTAAAGATCTAAATTCAATAACTGTTCCCATTGTCATAAATAAGATGCTATATTTAATTCAGTTTTTGGTTTCGTTACAAAAGCTTTTTTTTCTTAGGATTGAATGTTCAACATAATACTCTACATTTCAACATTTGTGTGCCCTTATAATTCCACCTTTGCCGGCTATAGTTTTATTCAATTGGACATGCCATGACGGTGATATGATAATGACACTAACATTTTGGTTGGTATTTTCTAAATAAAGCTAGCCCATAATGATGTCTAATTGTAACAATTTTTTATTTTGTTTTGTTTTTTTTGCCATTTGTACAGTATTCCAGTTATATCTTTATTACAGTATAAATCCATTACCCTAGGTAATAAAGACAAGGAAAGGGCACTCTAACATGGCTGTCATGAGATGGAATTGAACCTGACACCATGCCTCAATTTCTGTGAATTATATAATCACTTTCGTGAATAATAGTCTATATCACAGAATTATTGATTAAGGATGATAATTATGCTAAGTGCCTGCCTGATATTTTAGACAAAAATGTCTCATTATCTGTCATAGATCATGTCATTGTGAATTATCTTAATTATTAGTTATTGTAATAACTGTAATTGTCAGTGATCTGACTTTGAATCAAATAAATACAGAAGGTAAAAGCTGCCTCTGGTGATTTGCTTCAGGTAAGATATGATTTGCTTCAGGTAAGATATGATTTCTTCAGGTAAAATATGATTTGCTTCAGGTAAGATATATATGGGAGGATCCCCAAAATATAAATGAGGCAAGTGTGACGAATTATCTTTATTATAAAGACTTAATTATTGCAATATAATCCTTATATGATATAGCTTAAGCTAAAAATGGATTAACCCTTTCCCACTAGCCGAAACATTTCGATGCATTTGCAGCATACAACTGTAAAATAAGTGTTGTAAAAGGAGATATATTGCAAAGATTTTCTCTACTTTTGTCTAGATATGTTTAGTGTTGTTTGCTTAAGATTGGTTTCATGTGGGAAAGGTTTCGCAAAGCTTTTGCAGTATCAATTCTTGATTTTCAACAATGTTGTAAATAGCTTAAGGATGTACTGAACTGAAAAGTGGATTTTTCATAATATTTAACTTTTGTTGTAATATTGTTTTTTTGAAAGTTGGATATATGTTAAATTAAAAAAAAATAAAAAAAAGGTATGGTACTGGGCTTTTTTTTTTGCTAGATCAATTTATAAAAGCCTTATGGTGAGCGTTTTTTTTGCTATTTCAGCCCATGAAATAAAAAATGTTTTCACGCAAATTGCCGATATTTGAAAGATGAGATGCTAATTGTTTATCTTCTTGTGGTTTTAATCTCATTCTGAAGGTATTATATCCATATCTTTGGAAGTTCATGCAATACATTATAATTAAAGCTAAAAAATAGACACTATTTGACACTAATGAAAATCCATATTTGTCAGATTTAAGAATAGACAATTTCAAAACTTTGAAATAAGGAAAAAACATATTTGTAATATTTAACTTTTTCTGAAACTTCTCTACGTTATTTCAATTACTATTATTTATCAGATTTTAATAAGAAAAGTATATGTCGCTGGGCAATATTTTCAGTTTTTCTTCTTTGAATGGCTAAAAAATGTTAAAATATGAATATATATTTATTAATTTTTCAAACATATCTTCAAATGTCAAAAAAGTTTTCCAATATTTTCTACTTTTTTTCAAAACAATATGATACTATACAAGTTTTATATTAAAATTTATATACATGGACTTTAATATGTTCTTTTTTACCAGTTTTATTTCTTAATCAAACACGGCAACTGGACAGCGTCTCACGAAAAAATTGAAGGCTCATGCAAAAAATAGGCCCTTTATCTCAAGCGAATTTTATCCACTTTTTTTTAAATTTTGAAGAATTATAAAAAGGTATAATGACTAAACAGGTTTTAATTGACAACAAAATAAGAAGATTTAATAAGAAAGTAAAAAAAATAATTTTTTTTTTTAAATTTCAAAACCTCAGGTCAGTACATCCTTAAAGTAATTAAAATTTTAACTTGCTTTCCTTTCCCATTTTCATTTCATTGGATAGTTATCCATTTCCTTTTTAATAATTTATTACATGTTCCTTTTGACGTGTTTATTGTCATTAACTAGTCTATTCATTTCAGTTATCGAAGTAATCCACATATTTAAAAATATAAAAGATAGTTAATATTTGCTTCTGTATGGAATATGGTTTCACTTTTCTTCAGTTATCGAAGTAATCCACATATTTAAAAATATAAAAGATAGTTAATATTTGCTTCTGTATGGAATATGGTTTCACTTTTCTTGTTAATTTAAGCCCCTGTCTGAATTTTACTATACATGTAATTCTCTTTACCTTGCTTGTTTGTATGGTGTTTTAACCTCCCATCAATATTTTATCAGGGAAAGCCATTACTTCTATTTTGAAGTCTTTGGAGTAAATACAGTTTCTATAGTTACATATGTTACACTAGTTTATATTCAGACTAGCATCTGTATATCAGATCCAACGCAACGTTAAAATATCAGGCAGTGATTAGATTAATTTACAGTCTCAACTTCTGAGAAATTTAAATAAATATGTATAATTTCGCTCAAAACTTGAACAGTATTTTAGCTATATCATCAGCTGATGTATTTACACTTTGAATTCAATTCATTCACACTTTGTCAGCTGTATCCTAATAACATCAGTCCCAAGTAAGAAGGCTCCATATGAAGGGAATGAAACTGCTTCCTTTGTATTGACTGTAACATACATGTCCTGACCCTAATGCATTGTCAGGATTTGAAACATTATTGATCTGTTTCAGAGTAATTCTTCAAATTTTCCAAATATATAAATTTATCAAGAGGCTAAACATCATATCAGGTAAACCGTTAGTCTATTACATGTATATGTTTTAATCCTTTTCCACATATATACTTTTTCTGACAACTCTGCAGCAGACGACTTTTGAAAACATTGTGAAAAAAGCACAAATTGTTCTAAACGAGCAATTTATACTTTTGCCAAAACAAATATTTTTTTTCTATGAATTAAACCTTCTGCTGCAGATTCATTGTACATTGGAAAAGGATTAGAGCTAATTTATAGTTATTTTGTTGAACAATATTTCATTTGAGACTTTAAATTCTTATAATGTACATGTAGGTAATATCTTTCAATTCATTATATTGAGGAATCTTATTTAGCTCACCTGAGCACTTAGTGCACCCAGGTGATCTGTTGTGATCACATTGTGTTTGTCTGTCTACATATACACCAATTGCCGTGTGAACGCTCTACAGGCGACATTTGACATCCAATTTTCATGAATGTTTATCAGAAGATACATCTCTATCAAATCTTTCTCTAGTTCAAAACTGGAACATTTGAGGTCAAAAACTATGTCACCAGGTGAAGTTGAAGGGAAATCTTGTGAAGACTCTGGAGGCTGCATTTTTAATTTGAGCATAGTGAAACTTTATTAGAATAATTGTCTTGGTGATAGCTAGGCTTAATTCGAATATAGGTCATGTCTGCTCAGAACTGGATCTTTATGCCAAATTAAAGAAAAATATTGTTAACTCTCTAGAGACAGCATGTTTTGCTTCAGCAGCTTTAAACTTTGTCAGAATCTTTTTCTTGATGATATCTAGGCTAAGTTTGAATATGGATCATGTCGGGTCTAAAATTAGGTCACTTCGTCGAATTAATAGAAAACTTTTTGAATACTGTGGAAACCACATTTTTAATTTTAGCATGTTGAAACTTTTTCAGAATAGATGTATTCATATCTAATCTAAGTTCCATTTACGGTCATGTCCTGTAAAAAACTAGGTCACTAGGCTAAATTTGAGATCAAACTTAAGACTCTAGAGATTACATTATTTGTATATGCAGCATGACACTTTGTAAGACTGTTTTTCTTGACAATATCTAGACCAATTTCGAATGATGGGTCATGTCGATTGAAATCTAGGTCACTAGGTCAAATTGCAGGACAATCAGATCAAGACTCTGGAAGCCATATTTTTAACTTGAGTATTTTGAAATTTTGTCATAAATATTGATTTATCCAAATTCAAATATATGGATGATGTTGGGTTAAAAACAAGCTCACTAGGCCTAATTAAAGGGAAATATTGACTGCAAAATAGGTTATTATGATTGACTTTTTTTTGAAATTGTATTTTCTTGAAATTGCAATATGTTTCGGTCAACATTTTGGACCATTTTGGCCTCTTTGCAAAATTCAAAATTTGGTTCTTTCAGAGGTGGCCTCCACGTGACAAGAGCTGGGCATCATTACTCTATTTAGATATTGATGGCTAACAACCTCAATCTTTTTTCAAGATTACACTTATGTGTTGTTCTTTACTGTATGGGCAGGAATCCACCATATCCCTGTGGTTTTGCGTGTTGTGGATCCAGGCGCCCCTGGGTTCGATTTGCAGTTGGTTTTTGGTCATGGCAAAGTACATTTACTAGCCAAGTACTGGTTCATTTATCGAGGTATCATGACTAAGAGAAAAGCTTCCGTGATATAACTGAAATAATGTTTAAAATGATGTAAAATCCCTTTAAAATGCTAAACATTATTGTATGAATTAAACTGATTAGTTGATATGTGACTACAATGTAACTGCAAATATTCTTCAGGATCGAGCCTGGATTTTACAAAAGGCCCTGGTCATAAAGATTAAAGAGCTCTTTGATAACATGCAACTGAAGACATGGGAGAACTTCTCCTGATTTGTAAGAGTTATTGAAGGTAAGGATTTAAATATGTTTCTTCTGTTGAATAGTATCATGTAATGTCTTGTTCTGTTCTGTTTTGTGCTCGTTTTGAGGCTGTGCCTTTTCCATATTAATATTTCACATCAATTGTCAAAATGCGTCAATTTTGAAGCAAGTCATTACAACTGTCAATAACCCTTTACATGTAGGTGTTGAGATACAGGTATTGTAAAGACTGTGCTTCTAGTATACAATATAGGACCCGACGACCCGGAACTTCCGCGCCGTCTGATCAGCTTATACACTTCTGTCTTCATTGGTTAAGTTAGTTTTTTCACATTGATTTTGAAGAAAGATTTTACAAACGATATTTTCTGTTTCCCTCACAAAGCCGCTTTCTGACGCCTCTGTAGCAATTTTTTGATAATCATTTTGAACTCTTTTCAATGATTAACATTTCATATATAGAGCTATTTCATATTTTTGCCTCGATGTTTTCACAATGGTTTGCTGTAGATTTTATGTATGTGGAAATAGATTATCTACTGATACAGATAGTTGTGAAGCCTAAAGTACATGTATATAATCATGTGAGCCGGTACGTATGACAAGCCTGCGTTTTGCTATCGGCTCAATTATGCATTTTACCTTCATATTCCCAGAACTGGCCATGTTCTCCTCAAAATACAAAGCTGGACGAATCCATTTCACAAAATAAGCATTTAAAGGGTTTATCGCTCCATATGTCTGCTTCTTTGATGGATACTAAAACCGTTCTCGCACTCAATCTGTGCTTGGGTTTCAAATATGGGAATCGCGCTCACAATAATCGAACTCGTAACCATTGGAGCATGATATCGGCGTTCATCTTTAAGTTAGCTGGCTTGCAGAACAATGGAGATTTTTAAAATTCATATTTGAGCCTCGCCTAGCGATTTGAAGGTCTTATTGACTCTTCCGAATGGGAGCCGAGCTCCGGTAGTTCAGTCGGTACCGACGCGGACTATCAATCCAGGGTTTGTGAGTATGAACCCCAGCTCGGCCAACATTCCTTCCGTCGTTTGACAAAGGTCATCATGACAAGCGTCATCCGTCTGCCACCAATGAGCTAACAGTCTATGTGGTAAAGCCACCAGTTGCTTGGAAATACTTTTGTGTGGATTTCTGGTTTGAGAAAGCCAGGAAACACAGGAAAAGGTGAACCGGCCGCCGTGATATGACTGGAAAATTGTTAAAACGGCGTAAAAATCCCATTAAATCAATCAGTCAATCAGTAATGGGATCATACAAAGTTATATTGGCGTTAAATTAGTTGGGCTACAGTTCTAGTTTCTTTTGTCAAAATATCAAAAGATACATCTATAACTTCTATATCTGGATGACATTTAAAACGGAATGTGAAGACTTTGGTGAGGCTGTGAGTCTTCAAAGTACGTAGCTGCAAAAATCAAGACTTTAAAAATGGTATAATGGCTGCAGTACTGGGCACTCAAGGTTGCGGGGTTTGCATTACGACTGACTGACTGGTGTCAGGATGAATGGACCAGTAGTACTAGTTATTTACCCAAGAAACGCTGTGTTATAACTGACAAATTGTTGAAAGCGACGTAAAACACAAATATAAATAAATATATATATATATATATATATATATAAACAAAATCGCAAGACGCGGCTCATTTAGTCTGATCGATTTAAATCACGATATTTTGATAAATTTCCCAACATACTACATCCAAACCAGACTCTGTATTTGCTACAGCCGGGCTCCAATAGCTTAGTTAGTAGCGACGCGGGCTGTCAAGCCAGGGGCTCTGAGTTCGAACTCCAACTCGGCAAACATTCATTCAGACGTTTTACAATAGTTAATGTGTCCTTTCCGACCAAGGGCTATCAGTAAAAGCAGCCAGTTGCTTGGAAAGTATGTTGTATGGAAAACTGGTGTGTGAAAGCCAATAAACGTATTAGTAGGTGAATTGGCCACTGTGATATGACTGATAAATTGCTGAAAATAGCGTTAAACCCCAATAAATCAATTAAATTTGATGCCGTATCTAACGCTCGTAGAGCGTAGTATTGTGGTCTGATATCATGAAGATTGACATCCACCTTGAAATCAATTAGCGCATAAGTGGTCAAAGGGAGATAACGCTTGTTTGAAAAATAAATACTTCAAATCATTACACTGTCATCAATATGGTATTTTGGATTACCCATGACGAACATTTATATATATCTACGTTTCATTTGCTGACTACAAGATCACCAGTTAAAACTTTCCTCTAGTATGGATCGATCTATAGCATGCCGCTTTCTCATTATGTGGCAAGGTTGGTTTTCGTGGAGCGGGTCTTATTAATTTAACACAGTTAAAGGTATTCATTTATGTAGCTGCAGACAGTCTAAAACATGACAAGAAGAAGTCAATACCCGGCCAAGGTATGTCAATGGTATACTCTGCATCTAAAAGAAGAAAATAAATGAAACGAAACTTATGTTTCAATTAAGACCGTTTAACATTTAGATTTCAATACTTTTATCTACTGTCAAATAATTATCTGTTTCCTTTTTAGTTTTATTGGGTTTCTTTCGCCGTTTTCATCATTATTTCAGTTATATCGAGGCCACATAACACGTATTCATGATCTCTGGGAAAACCTACCGGTACTAATCTAAGAAATGTAACTTTTACATGATGACTCAATCATGACCGCCGAAAGCAGGTATCGAGCCGGGGACGCTCGATTTCAAATAAAATAGCACACGCTACCCAAATCATTTCGATCTCCCCAAAATTATCGTCAAAATATTAACAATATACATTTGCATACGAAAATATACGTACAGTTTAACAAAATACTATTGTGAATTAATAATGCACTTCCCAAGAAGGCGGAAATAATGTTTGAAATGAGAGGAATATATATAAGATATTCGGATAAAGAGTTTAGAGCTATGTTTTCCTGACATGTTAAGCAATAAGTTTAACATGAAAAGGAGCCATATTACTCAACGTCTAATCATTTATTACATTAAATATACCTTTTGTTTTGTGGTTAGCTTTTGTATAGTATATGCCAATGGCATTTAAAACTTTAAGATTTGATGAGTTTAACATAGAAATTAATTAAATGAATGTACATATTAGGATTTCTGTAATACATTTTCTTTATATATATATCTGTCTTAGTTCTGGATAAAAGGACAAACTGGCGTAACATGAAACTCGTCTTCAATGTCATTTAAATTGCAAAGAGTACATTTCCTATCTTCTCTATTGATTGTTCTATGTCTGCCAGTTTCAATAAGTAATTGATGAAATATCGCAACGGCATTTCTGAAAGAAGTTGGATATTTATGTTTTTAAGGTAACAAGACCTCTCAGAAGTTGTTTTTAGATTTGTGTATAAAATTAGTGAAGGTTTATTATTTACGTCAATATACTATTCAGCTATGACGTAAAACTGGAATGAACTTCTTTATGTTAACAGTTACTCGGAATAACCATAATATTTAATAATTCTAATTTAAATAATGACATAGAGTGGACATCTTCCAAACTATCCATATATAGCAGAATTACTAGTTGAGGGTTTTAATTTTGATAATGTCTTAAAAAATTTCTGTGCAATCTTTTTTCCAGTTCACTAGTTAAGAAGCACCAGACTTCACTCGGCTATTAAATAAAAGACGCGACATAGGAATCAAATAAATCAAGCATAATCTTTAACGGATTTTTATTACTTTTAGTGATAGTTAATAAATCGCTCAGAGCTCGATTAGCTTTACCAACCATTGTGTTAATAGCAATATGGAATATCCCGTTATTTGTAAAAACAATTCCTATGTAATTGAAAGTGGGCAATTTTTCCATGCTTTTTCCACGATATTTAACATTTTATTGATTTTGAGCCTTTCTGCCTTTTTGAAAAACCAATATTTTGTTTTTTTCAGCATTTACTGTTAGTTTCAACTTTTTACAATATAATTCAAAAACCTTCCAATAAATTTTGTAGACCGTCCTCAGTATCTGAAATTAAAACTGAGTCGTCAGCAAATAAATTGATAATTGATCAAGCGTAAAGTCGTGATCTGTATTCTGTTGTAAAAATACCACAATGTCGTTTACAAACAATGAACATAATAATGACATGGTCTCTCCCTGCAATAACCCAACGTTACAATCGAAGCGATCAGATACGTTATTTAGATGTTTAACACACAGTTTTACATATTCGTACAATGTACGAATGAGACTTAATACTTTGCCAGTAACACCTTGTTTAATCAATTTAAACCACAATCCGTTTCGATATATAGAATCGAAATAGTTTTGTAAATCAATAAAACAACAGAACAATTGTTTCTTATCACGGAATTGTTTCTGAATAAAGGAATTAAGTAAGAATATAGCGTCTACTGTACTGAAATTAGCTTTAAAGCCAAATTGTGCATCCATGATCACATCATATTTTACTGACCACATTTGTAAACGCTCATTCATTAAAGATGTAAATAGTTTTGCAAAACAGTTCGTAAGAGTTATTCCTCTTATTTATTTGGATCCGATTTATCCCCTTTCTTATGAATAGCTACGATTAAACTCTCGGACCAAGACTTTGGATAGGTTTTCTTGTCAAGAATGTAATTAAAGAGGATTTGCAAGGCTTAAGTTAGACAATCTATACATTCCTTTAAATATTCATACATAATATAATCGGTAAAGCATGCTTTAATAGAACCTAACTTTTTAATACATTTTCTTATTTCGGTAAGTGTAAATGGCTCATCTAACTCATCGTAGAGGCATTCATTTGACTTCATGACATCCTTACGAAATTCTGGCATTCAGTATCTTCTTGCATAGAAATAGTTAATGATAATGTTTTAAAATGCTGGTAATTCTACAATAATACTTATAGTCTTTCTTTTTTGAAAGAAATTATTTCTATTTTCATCGTTTTTATTCAAATTATAATTTTTTTAGTGCTGTTTCTGTTCTTTTTTTCTGTTTGCAACTTTCATCAAACCATTTCTTCAAAGAATAACTAGAGTTGTCGTTTTAAAATACTTTTTTCGGATATCTTATGTGTTTTTCAAAATATACATTACCCTTATTGCTTAAGAAATCAGTGAAATTGTCAACTAAACGATCAGAATCGCAGTCAAGCGACTTATTATCCTTTAAACTAGAGCAAAGATTATTAATGAATGTACCGACATCATGGATAAAAATAATCTTTAAATTCAGAGTCACATTTATGTATGACACGCTCTTCCCACACTGTTCTTTCACATTGAGCGGTGTTTACCCGTAGGTTAAACTAAATAGGGGTGTTATTAGAAAACATATTGAAATTATGTACACAACAATTTAAAAAAATGTCAAAATTACAATGATTGGTTACATGTTACAAAGAGCTTCAATTTTTTACACTTGAAATGGTAAATAGATGTTGGAGTGTGTTCTCATTGCTATGTTGCGTTACTATCAATGGTTTGGGAGAATATGTAAAAATTGGAGAAAATTAGTCACCGTAAAATAGAACACGTGTGCGACGAACAGACGAGAATATATGACACCATCTTATCAACATCCATTTGAATATTCGAATTGCCATGGATAATTTTATGTTTTCGTTTGTAATGTACAATGTAAAGAGAAATACATACAGATGGGATATTTTAGATGCGGAATTTATTCCAGCATCTAATAAAAAAATAAACAAAAGGAAAAAAAACATTTCCCTAATTAAGTACAACACATTGACAATACTTATAAACAATAGAGCTTTTATTTTGTGTCTGTCTGAAAGGAGATAAGAATGAATATTAATCTGAAACCATCAGATATAAGGTATTCACAAGATAGTATAAACATGTATTTCATAGACAGAACTACGCTGATAGGAAAAACCTTGGACGACATATGTGAAGGAAGGTAAGACTAGCAACATAATATCTGTTGATTGGTTGATATTTCTTCTCCCCAATTTTCGACCAACCAGTCGAGCCGCGATAGCTAACATCTAGTCGGTTACGCCGAGCGATAGGAATTCAAATGTTGTGAGTTTAAACCTCCCTCAACCAATCATTCTTTCAGACGATTGATTAAAGTCAGGAAAAAACCCAATGTTATTTGAACTGGCCTCAGTGATATGAATAGAAATAAAACATGCTGAAAACGGCTTTAAACTTCGACCAATCAATCAATTAATAGAGGTTCAATTTAATAATAAAGTAATACCTAAATAACTAAAAGCATACTTCTCAATTATTTTCCCTTATAGTTCGTAAAACATGAATGTTGGAATGTATATAAGTAAATGACTAAGTTGACAGAAATAGTTACCTTGCTGACTAACAATATTTGTAATAAATAGAAATAGTTTATATTAGAGAAACTAAAATGGTGACATCTGCCGTTAAGTATTTAAGTACTTCTTATCACTAAGTCAGGTTGGTGGACGTGAACCCAGTACACATAAATGCATTGGACTGTCCTTTGACTTCTCTCATCAATCTAGAGGAAATAAGTCAATCCTTTTAAACCAAAGTTACATTTTACATTTAGATTAATAATATACACTTACCTTGCCATACCAGATCGACACCATACACATAAAACTGCCTCTGCGATGGGAGATACGACATTCAGCATTACTATGTAAACCGAAATAAAGGGCATTGCTACAAGTGTATACCAATTCAGCCTGCGTATTCGGGAGTTTAAATTCGCATATTTATTATAACGAAAGAAAAAAGAGTTTTGTCAATTTTTGTTTGTTTACAGATGCAGGATTTCAGATATACCCAGAATTTCTGCAAAGATGATAAACGACAATTGGGTCACAGCTGACAATCGTCGTCTTTGCGTTTTTAAACACGTTGAAAGACTAGAAAAATGTAGAGATACCAGTCTGTAAAGCAACGTCTATTCCCCAACGTAAATGTACTTCTCGTAACAATGGAGCTTCGATTATCATCCCCAATCCTGGTGGGAGGTGGCATTTAAAACCAACACCACAGCCACCTCGTCCTACAACAAGTTATATCGAAGCTGACAAAACGCAGTATAGTATGCATGGAGAATCACAGTCGGTAGGACATTCTACCAACTACAGATCTTTTTGTCTTACATCTGCCATAATATCTCCGCTAACTCCCCCGTTTCCTACTAGATCATCACCAACAAACGACAGGAATTTTGATATCAAATCAACAGGCTATGATCGCCATGGAACGCATACCAATGAGACCCGTCAGGTACAACTTGTAAGCCCTGTATTTGTTCAGGAAAAGGTAAATAAGTTTAAGCAACAATTAAATCAGAGGAATACGGATGAAACCAATAGTCTTAACATGAGCCATACCCAACACGATGTTTCCCGCGTCGAACAACGCTGGTTTGGTTATCTACCTCGGACAAAAGCGATGGAACCGAGGAATGGGTACTTTCCTGCTACTACATTACTTCGACAAATGTCGATGAACAGTAATCCTTTTAGAATGCAGTCAGTTAGTGGTTGTATGCTTCAACAACAATCAGAAAATGAACGAAGGCTTTTGGCAGTGGAGCATTCATCAACATCGTCTAATGTTCATGTTAAAGCCTCGTCGGTAAATGAAGTAATTAGTGAAATTGGATCATCCGAGTATGGCTGTAGTGGATATGAATCGAGAAATGATCTTCAAGGCTCTCACAGAATTCCTGCTAGAGACTTAATTAGTCAGCAAACGGAAACATATGATGGACTTAAAGATGTTGAAAGGAACGATAGAGACCATCAGCAGGGTGTTGAAACGCTTGGTGGTAAACGTCCATCAGATAAAGATGGTCCTTCCGCTAAAAAAGCAAGAAAGGTGAGTCAGTTGTCCTTCTTGAAGACAGACCAAATTAAAAAGGGCTTGTCTTTTTGCATGATTGTGTCCACTTTCTGAAACGCATTTTATCCTTCCAATGCTTCAATATTTTGAAATGGACTTTTTAAGCCTTCAATTTAGAACAGTCGGTTGTATCAAAGCTGTTCTGAATAGTTTAACAATATTGCAATGCCTATATGGCTGTGTTGTTTAAATAACGGTTTCATTATCAAGGGATTTCAATTCGTCTGCTGTTATTAATATTGCTCTTAGAATTTTGTTTTTTATTTTGTATTGCTATATGTTTTCCTCCGACCAGGGGCTATTGGATGACACGGCAAATTGTTTCAACATTTCAACGTGTTATAAACTATATATGGTCAAATGTCATTTTGAGTAAATCTTAATATAAGCATTTTCCGTTATACTGACATCGGGGCATATACAGATATCAATAGTAACATTAGTCTTGGATTTCATAATGCAAACATTGCTTGAAAATCCAAGAACAACTTCATCTACAGGTTTAAATGAAAATATGAATTTACTACCGACACCGAAAAATAACAAAACATTGAACATAGCGTTTCTTGTTTTTACCTTTCAACCTTTTTAACTAATAGACGCATCTGCAGCAGACGGCTTCTGAAAACATTGTGACAAAAGAAGGAATCGCACATAATTGTTAACTCTATTAAAATGATTTTACTTTCGTTTCGAGAGAATGTTCATATATATTTATTCAAAGTTGTCTGCTGCATTTTGATGTATGTGGGAATGGGTGAAATGGCAAATTGATATCAGATGGTGTTCTCTTTTCTTAGTCACATGACCATCAATATTTCAGAGAGTATGCCGAATCTCGAGAAAAAAAACCTCACGCCAAATAGAATACCTACACCAAAAAGGAAAACAATCTGCGAGAAGTAGAGATTTATTTTTCAATAAATAAAAAGTGTAAAAAATCGAAATGCTTTAAACTATGTTATGGAATGGTTTGCAATGAAATATATTATGGAAAATACATACATATGGGATATTTATAATACAACAAAATTTCTTCGTGCAATAAAACATTCAGAAACATTTTCTTTGAAATAGCACCTTGCCATTACTTACAAATGATATAACATTTATTTTATTTCTTCTTAAAGAAGAAAACAATGTATCTTGATCTGAAACCATCAGAGATAATGTATTCCCAAGCGACTATAAGCAAACATTTCAAAGACGGAATAAGATATATTGGAGATACCTTGGACGACATTTGTGAAAATAGGTAATACTAGCAATTTATCTTATCAAGTTTCATATATTATCTATGTTGATTCGACAATATTTCACTCAACGAATTTTGGAAAAGAAGGTCGACCAGCGATAGCGTAGTTGGTAGCGTCAATCCTAGCATAGTACTGGTTTGTTTCCACAGGGATTGTGAATACGTGAACTGTCGCCGTGATATAATTGAAATAATGTTGAACACGGCGTTAAACCCGAAATCCACTGGTTTTTAGTCGGACCCCGGCTAGACCATTAGTTCGTTTCGAGGGTTATGTGTCTACAACCAATGGACTCAAACAGTCCATGTGAGATTGTTGATTGATTGATTGTTTAGTGTGTTATGCCGCTTTCTACATTTTCCTGTTATGTCACGGCATTTTCAAGGTAGGATACCAGTATGACAGGTCTAGTTATGCTGACACCAGCCAGTCAGTCGTGGATTTGAGATGCACTTTGACATGTTATGGTATGTTTACCTGCAATATACCGACATTGTCAAGTGTAGGTTAAAAGAATCCTAAGGATTCGTGCAGTCAGAACTGGCTTTACACTGTTCGTTATTGAGTCAGTTGAGCATTCAAGAAGTCTCTTACAAACATTGACCATATATCAGTAAGTATAAATGTACAGATTGAATGTTCTACCAGGATCGATGAACAAAAAGGATTGTCATTTCTATTTTACAGATGCAAACTTTCAGATATACCCACAATTTCTGTGAGGAAGATGGTTGACGGACACTGGGTAACCGCGAACAATCATCGTCTTTGGATTTTGAAACACGTTGAACGACTTGGCAAATGTACGGTGATACGAGTTAAGGAAACTAGATATATTTACTCGGGTAAATTGAATTCACCAAACCACGGAACCTCGGTTAAAATCCGAGGAGGCGATCCTTGTGGTTTCTGGTACTTAAAATAATCACTGAAGTCACATACTCTTCCAACCAGTGATATCTACGCTAAAAGAAGCGGTATGGACTGTTTGCATAAATTATATATTTCTTACCCTTACATGTATACGATAACGTCACGTGATTGTATATATATTATACATATAAAGATATTTAAGTTGAAAGCCACAATTATGCTTGATAAGAATGTTTTTGTCGTACAACAGAAAACATCTTAATATTTGACCTTCATTAAATAAAGAAATTACTATTATTAGTATTAATAGCATATAATCATCATTATTGTCATTATGGCATGCACGAAGAACCACAGCCGGTAGCAACTTTCAGATCTAAAGATCTTTCATATGCCTTATGTGATCGCTGTGGAACAAAACCAATGTTACTTATAACAAAACCCTATATTAGCATATACTTGTTCAGAAAACGGTAAATGAGTTTGGTCAACAAATAGATCAGATGGGTAAAATTGGAGCCATAGGTCTGAAAAAAGGACATTCCCAACCAGATAATAACTTCACCTTTAAGAAGCCAATGACACAAACAGATACGAATTGGATCATTTGGGTATGTCTCAAGAATAAATCAAACCATTAATGTTCTACCTAAAACACAGGAAGACAAACAAACCACCGACGGCGTGGACACTGAGGAAACAAAAAAGCGTGTTAATACTCCTTTACGAGATTTAATTCTAAGGGATAGACAAATAGATGGTAACAGAACGGTAGAGCACGTAAAACTGGATGTTGAAACGCTTGGTCGTAGACGTTTATTAGATAAGGATGGTCAGGCCTCTAAAAAACAAGAAACACAAGTCAGTTGTCCTTCATGCAGACAGACAGACAGACCAAATTTAAAGGGCTCCTCTTATCTAAAATGAACCAGTAACTGACTCTGAGCCTAAAATATCTTTTTTTTGGAAACTTAAGACTGGCTCTAGGAAAAGTAGGATCATACAATAGTAAATTGGCATTAAACTTGTGGGACTTCAGTTCTAGTTTTGTATTAAAATATTAATCTAGAGCTATTTGACATGTACACGGACTTTAAGGGCTCTGGTGAAACTGTGCACATGCACAGGCTCGTCTGAGGTTTGACTATACGCTGATACAGTAAGACCCGACAGACTAGGGATGTAACATTACAAGGTTCTTCTGTCTAAATAAAGTCTGCTTAACATTCAGATTTCCATCAGTTTAGGTACTGTCGAATCAATACGTCGAAATTAGTTTGTTTGGGTTTCTGCCGCCGTTTTAAACATTGTTTCAGTTATATCAAGGCGAGAAGATCATGTTTATACGATCCCTGGGTAAACAAGCTAGTACTAGGCTGGGACATGTGCCATGTCCAAGGGCACTCTACAATAATATATTTTTTAAATCAAACATACACTATAGTATGGTACAATATACTATTGAAATCTATATAAACAGAAAGTAAATGTAGAACATAAAGTAAATGCATGTCCATGTACATGTACCTAAATATATATTTAGTCGAGGGTTTAAAGGCGTTTCTATAAATACAATTATCGATTGATTGATAGATTTGAGTGTAAAGCCGATTTCAACAGTTGTTCTGTTCCTCTGATATATATAATTAAAAAGCAATTTTTATTTTCATGTACACGTTGTATCAGCTATAGTTAAACACATATTTAGATAATACGATAGATTATATGTTTGTCTATGACTGATATTTGCCTGTACATTTGCATTTTCAGAAAATCTATAAATAACTATTACAAAACTTGCTGACATCAGGGTATAGGCCTATCCGTGTAATTGATATTGAAATAGTTACATTCAACGATAGATAAGACTTGTGTCTATACTTTCTGATATTTGCCTGTTAATTTATATCTTTAGAAAATCTATATATAAACATCTTCCATTTGCTGACATCGGGGTATGGGCATTTGCTTACTCAATAATGCAAAGGCTATATTAGTCTGTGACTTCAAAAATCATACGATTATGGATTATATACATTGATACCTTATTGTTTTGTCAAAATAAGTGACTAACGTAGTGAACATTCCTGATCAAATTAATTTACAGGATAAAAGTCTAAATGGAATTCTATACTGAAAGATACGAAATATAGCATAATCCTCGGATTTTATATGGTATACCCTACGCTTATGGATTATAAACATTGCAGTTTTGAAAAAAAAGTTATTGTTTTCTGTAGATAAAGTGTCTATTCCATATAAATCGAAACTGAAACATAATCGTTTTTCGGTTATTTACATTTGAAATGGCAAATTTATGAAATATTGTGTTCTATGTTTTCTGTCGCGTTATAATCAATGCTTAAGGACAATATGCAAACTATATTGAGAACATTACCAACAGCAAAACATTTATTCCTATGTATAATAAAGCTATATGCGAGGAATAAATAGTTTAAACTTATAACAACAGATCTTATTAGACGAGAACATATGCCACTATCTTATTAATATCCATTTGCCATTTCAATTGTAAATATTCAAATTGTCATGTACATTGTTAAGTTATGTTTTGAACTGAAAATTGTTATTAAAAATAAATACAGATGGGATATTTTAGATGCGAAATTTAGTCCAGCATGAAATAAAACATCAACAAAAGGAACAACAATACAAGATTTTCTTAAGATTAACACATTAATACTTATAAATAATAGAGGCTTTATTTTGTTTCTGTCTGAAAGGAGAACAAAATATTCTTAATATGAAACCATCAGATATAAGGTATTCACAAGATAGTATTAGCCAGTGTTTCAAAGACAGAAGGCTGATTGGAAAAACATTGGACGACATTTGTGAAGGATAGGTAATACTAGCAACATAGTTCTGTTGATTGGTTAAGATTTTTCTCCACAATGTTCGGCCAACTAGTTGAGATGTTGTGAGTTCGAACCCTACTCGGCCATTGATTCTTTCGGACGATAGATTAAACTTAATCAGGCTTAACCAATGGGCTAAAATAGTTCATGTAGTAAGGTTACCATTTGATCCAAAATAAATGTGGGAAGGCACTGGTGCGAGTCAGCTGTGATATAACTTAAGATAAAGCCATGTTGAAAACCGTTTGAAACTCCCTTCAATCAATAATTTAATCGGTACACTTTAGTGTATTTGATTTTTCTTGGACTTTCGTCATCCAGTTGGAGGATTAATTGATCGTTTTGTGTTTTACGCCACTTTCAAGAATTTTTCAGTTATATCACGGCGTTTTCTGGGTAAGTTACCAGTACTTCTGGTCCATTTATCCTGACACCAGCTTGTTAATCGTAATGATAACCTGGCAACCCTGAGCGCTGAGGAGGACAACCATAGTTGGTATGACCCGGCCGCGGATTGAACCCACGAACTTCTGCACCCGAGGCAGAGTATCTACCATAACACCACCGAGGCGGTCCAAGTTGCAGGAAAATATTTAACCCTATCATGCCAAAGGCAAATTTTACATTGAACTAACCGTTTCCAAAATTTCTCAAATCTGCAGCAGACAAATTTAAACACATTAAGGCGAAATTATGAAAATTACTACAGATGAAAGTACTTTTAGAAAGCTACTGTATGTGGAAATGGTTAACGAATATACTCTGACCCTTGACATACAATGATCGATCGATAATACACCTATAATACCAACGCCTCTGCGCATGTATAGATACGATATTCAGCAATACTACGAAAACTGACATGAAGGCTTTTGCGACCAGTGTATATCCAAGTCAGCCTGCGCATTCGGGTGTTCAAATGTACATTTTATTAGTTTCACATATAACGTTACGAAAGAAACAAAGTGTTGACAATGTTTGATTACAGATGCTGGATTTCAGATGACACTCGTCGTCTCTGGGTTTTTAAAGAAGCTGAAACACTAGGAAAATGTACGGAGATACCAGTTTTTATAAGAACTAAACCAATTACCCTATATAAATTGACCTTTCCTAACAATGGAGCCTCGGTTACCATCCGAGGAGGCAATCCTGGTGGTATTTGGTATTCACCAACGCCCCTTTATTCTCCAGCCAGTAAAACGCAATGTGATCTGCATGAAGAAGCACAGCCGGTAGAAAACCTGTCTGGACAAAATGAAGGCCAATCTACCAACTTAAGATCTGTTGGTCTGATATCTGCCAGAACTTCTCCTCAAAGTTCCCCATTTCCTACTAGATTATCACCAACAAACGACAGGAATTTAGATATTAAATCAACAGGTTATGATCGGTATGGACCGTAAATATTGGCTACATGATCGATCAGAAAGGTTTTGGAACCTACCCTCGCACGAGCCATTTCTGTGTTATTTTCATCGAAACGCCTTCCAAATTTTAAAGATTAGTATTAAAACTAATTTAATATAGTGATATAGTTAAAATAATGTTGAAAATGTCCAAAAACGCAAACAGTACCAAATTCGTAAAAAGAAATGGAATGTTAAAAAAATGTAATGTTCAAACAATGTGGGGTCTTTTCTTGTCAAATTCAATGTAAAACATATATATTTTCGATGGTTTGTGTTTATTATGTAGTGTTTAAAACACACTGTTAAGATTTTTCTGTCTGTTCCTTATGTTGTGCTTTTCACCGCTTTCAGTTGGTATTTCCAACACTTGAACACATATCACTTAAATCAAACATACACTCTCGTAATCTCCTGTTGAAATATACATGACTATAAAGTGAAAGTAGAACGAATTATAAAATAAATATACATTTAAATTAAACCGATTTTTTGGTAGCGTTAAATAGATGTATAGTCGATTAATTTCAGTTAAAAGTAATTTTGTCCCGAAATTAATGACATTTGATTGCTGGTGCAATTTCAGAAAATCTATATATAAGCATTACCCGATGGTCTGATATCGGGGTATATACGCTTGTAAAAGGATATTATATCAGTTACATAAACTTGGGACTACAACACGCATGTAAACGCTAATGGATTATATATATACTTATAAAATGTGTTATTATTGTTTTGTGTAGTTAGTGACTGACGTACTGAAATTTCCAGATCAAATCCATATACATGTTAAAAGCAAAATGGATTTTTCTACCGAAACATAAGAAACATAACATAACATTGAACATGTACATATGGTTTCGATTATTTTACACATACATTGGCATATGATTATTAGATGGTGTTATATTGTCACTGTCGCATGACGATCAATGCTTGTGTGAATATGACAACATCTCTATAAATAACACTGATCGAGGAAATAGGACACCATCTAATATACATTTCCCAATTCAAATGTAAAATAATCGAAATGATATGTACCATGGTATGTTGTGTTTCGTACTGATAATTGTTATGAACAATATATACAGATTGGGTATTTTCAAGACGGAAAAAGATCGTGCGTGAAATAAAACATCACCAAGAGCAACTACAGCATAACATTTTCTTTAGAACAACATATTATAATTGGAATTACTTATAGATAATAGAAAAGTCATTTTGTTTCCGTCTAAAAGGAGAAACAAATGTATCTGAAACCATCAGAGATAAGGTATTCGCAAGCGAGTGTTAAAAATATTTTCCAAGACGGGAGAAATATAGGAGACACCTTGGACGAGATTTGTGATGGAAGGTAATAATAGGGATGTATGCTATCTATGAGGATTCGATAATATTTATCACAATTTGCTAAATAATCTATTCTGAAAAATAGCCAGTTGTCTGTGAAGAATGCTCTGTGGGGTATTGGTGCGAGAAAGCCAGAAACAGCAATAATTAGTGGACTGACAACCAGGATATAACTGAAAAACCTGTTAACATAAACCTCCAATCAATTAATCAATCACTCAATCAATATATAACGTATAATTGTACGTGCATTTGATTTTTTACCCTGTTATGTCAAAGGCTAACTTTACATTGACCTTCGACATGTCAGGGTCAGAAATGTACATGCACCCTCTACGCAGCTAGTTACTTATTATTTGCCAAGTCCAACGACATTCAGTATTTTCAATATTTGAGCCGTGTTCTACGAATACCAATGTTATTTCATATGCTTCCAGTGTAGATCCAAATTCCTACGCGCATTTGTGCATTCATATCTGGACAAACGAATACACTGCTTGCTATCAATTCAACTGAGCACTTAAGAAGCCTCTTCCAAACAGAGTCCATATAGATCAGTTCGTGTAAATGTAAAACTGATTTTTCTACCTTGAACGATGAAAACAAATGTTTGTCAATTATATTTACAGATGCACGATTTCAAGGATACCCCCAATTTCCGTAAAACAGACGAACGGCCGATGGGTCACCGCTGACAATCGTCGTCTTTGGGTCTTTAAACAAGTAGAAAGACTAGGAAAATGTACGAAGATACTAGTTCAGGAAACTGGATATATTGACCCACGTAAATTGAACTCTCTGAACGGTGGAACTTCGATTAAAATCCGAGGAGGAGGCAATCCTGGTGGTTCCTGGTACCTAAAACCAACACCACAACCACCTCCTCCTTCAACCAGTAATATCTACGTTGGTCAAACGCAGTATGGTCTGCAGGAAGAACGACAGCCGGTAGCAAATATATTTGGAAAGAATGTAGAGCAGCCTACCAACTTCAGATCTCTTGGGCTTACATCTGCCAGAACTTCTACACTTACTCCCCCTTTTCGTACTAGATTATCACAACAATTTGACAGGAATTTGGATGAGACAGAACAGGAAGAGCGACAAAGTCAGGGTGAAGCCACTGGTCTGAACATAGGACATGCCAAAGAAGTTGCTGCATTCGCCTTTAAGAAGCCACCGACACAAGTGATGGGATTTGAATCATCCGGGTATGGCTATAGTAGAAATCAAACCAGTAATGACTTTCTAGGCCCTCAAAGGATTCCTGAAAACGGCAAAACATCAAAGGTAAACTTAATAAGGCAGCAAACAGAAACATATGAAGGACCTAAATTAAACATAAATGGAATTCCAAAACCAGCTTTTTTTGACAAACAATATAGATTCAGATGAGACAGCTCAACACGCTGTCCCACCTGAATTCAGCATAGTTTGCCTTTTAATTATAACGCCTTGTTAAACTTCGTGGACGCGCCGGTTGATCTGGGGATATACTGGCGTCTCAGGCGTCTCAATTTCGGTTCCAGCAGTTTAAGGGCTAACGCTAGAGTAGCAGACGACTTACAACCGTTTGACCCTTCTCGACATTCATCAAATGAGCCGTCCCGCAAAAAAAATAACATTATGGTATCTGCGTAATGTATCGACCGAGATCAGCCTGCGCAGTCCGTGCAGGCTAATCCAGACTGACACATTCCGTCTCAGGGGGAGAGAGGTATAGAGTTATGATTCCTGAAACAGAAAATCCACGGAAGGCGAAAAGTGTCTATCCAGGTAAGCCTGCGCAGCATGCTTGTGCTAATCAGGGTCGATACTTTACGCAGGGACCACAATGCTGGTTTTATTGCGGGACGGCTGAAATCGGCATCAGCCAACTTGCCAAATAGAAAGGCTGAGAAAAAACCCTCTATAAATGAAAGAATAATTATTGAATATTTTGGAAAAATATTTAGGCAAAAGACTAAATAAATTCTCAGTCTGATTAAAATGCCGATCCCCGATTGCACAAACTTTAGCGACGCTTGATGTCAATAAATAAAGGAGTTGTGAGTTCGAACCCAAGTTCGGCCAACATTTGTTCCGACCTTTGACAAAAGTCAATGAGATACGTGTCATTCGTCTCCCACCAATGTCCTAACAGTATATGTGGAAAAGCAGCCAATTGCTTGGAAACACGGTTGTGTGGTATACATGTGTGAGAAAAACCAGGAAACACAATGAGAAAATAAACTGGTCGCCGAGATATGAATTAAACATTGTTGAAAACAACTTAAACCCAAATCAATCAATCAACTTGTTTGCCGGGTTAAAGAGTCAGAACACTGCTGCAGACGGTCACCTATTGACCCTTTCCCACATACAGGCGCTTCTGCAGCAGACGACTTTTGAAAATATTTTGGTTAAAGGAGAAATTACTCATAACGGGCAATTAACCCTTTTGCCACAATGTTTTCAATTCTATCTTATAATCATACTAATATGTATGGAAATATTTCAGATTTTTGTAAAGATGTTTCTAAAGTCATCCGCTGCAGATTTGTTGTATGTTGTAATGGGTTAACATCTTTAGTTATATGAAGGTACATCATTGTATTGTTACATAGACATAACCGTTACATCCATGGAAGGTGTTAAATTCATAGGACGAACCGAAGAATTCGGTAACGTTTTCCTAGAAGGATCATTAAGATTAATTTTCATTATCGAATGTTATGTTTACAATAATTGTTACATGTATATTCCTAAGATATACGGTAAATACATGTTCTACTATTAACGGGTCACTTGATAACAAAAGAATGTATTGATCGTTGTTTTTAAAAAATATAAATCGATAGAACAAAAGAGGAAATAAATAAGTTTACAGGTATACGTAAACACATGTAAATACACAAATTCAAAAGTAATTAATTAAAGAAATATATAAACTAACAAATGATATAATTTGTTTAATTAGTGAGAACGTACATGTAAGCACATAAATTAACACATAAATGAGTAGAAATAAATAATATTTACTTCATAACTGAACTGAATAGAATAAACGAAGAAAACAATTGTAGGACGAATGTTCGAAAGAATAAAGTAAATAGATCAAATGACAAAAACATTAATCGACTAATAGATTAATTGATTAAACAAAATAATTGATCTTGAACTAGTTGCGATATAGTAAGCGTTTTCTTTTCAAACGAAAGAGAACGAGAATTAATATGGATAGGTAGTTAGGAACTATGAGGTGAAGAATAAAAACAATACTGAAAAAACATCGGTGGTGTGCGTAACAGGTTAACAAAAGAGCCGTCCCACGAGAAAACCAACATTATGGTATCAGCGTAATGTATCGATCCAGATCAGCTTGCGCAGTCCGCGCAGGCTAATCCGTGCCGACACATTCCGAATCAGGGGGAAAAGAGGTATAAAGTAATGATTCCTGAAAAGGAAAAACTACAAGAGGCGAAAAGTTTCTGTCCGGATTAGCCTGCGAAGGCATGCTTCGGCAGATCCGGATCGATACTTTACGCAGAGTCCACAATGTTGTTTTTCTCGTGGGACGGCTCATATTTTAACCTGTTACGCACATCACCGAACTACTGTTTTTTCAGTATTGTTTTTATTGTTCACCTTGTCAAAGGGTAAGTATACTACATAAACATGTATGTGTATTCTTTCGAGTTCGCTTTTAATACAGTATCCGATTTTCATTGAATATTTACCCTTTCCCACATACAACACATCTGTAGCAGACGAATTTGAAAATATTTAGTCATAAATCGGAAATATCTATATCAATAATTGGTTTTAATAGAGTCGAACAGAATCATGGCAAAGGGGAAAATTACTCAGAATTAGCACATTTCCTTGTTCGACAGTGTTTTCAAGAGTCGTCTGCTAAAGAGGTGTCAAAATGCGTTTACAAATAGGAAAGGGTTTATTAAAAATAGTTCATATTCATGGAAGCCAAAACGAAACTACGATAATTATTTATCGTACGCCGACATATTGATTAACAAACATCATAACCCTATTCTTCATTCAGACGCATTTGGATATATCCGTAGCGCATACAATTGATTGATTGATTGGGGTTAAACGCTGTTTTTAACAATTTCTCAGTTATATCACGGCGGCCAGTTCACCTACTCATGTATTTCCTGGTTTTCTCACACCAGCACTCCACACAACATTCTTCCCAAGCAACAGGCTGCTTTTCCACATAGACTTAGCCCATTGGTGGAAGACGAATGATGCATGTCGCATTGACATTTGTCGATCGTCGGAATATAAAGTTGGCCGAGCCGAGATTCGAACTCACAGCCCCTGGATTGACAGCCCGCGTCGCTACCGACTGATTTACCGGGGCTCGGCGTAGCGTAGCGCAGACAAGTACTGGGAATTAATATTGACAATGTATGGAATATCTTACTTCAATACTTCTAACTTCCATACTTCTAACTTTATTACTTCTAACTTCCAAACTTCTAACTTCATTACTTCTAACTTCATCACTTCTAACTTCTAACTTCATTACTTCTAACTTTTAACTTCATTACTTCTAACTACATTCACTTCTAACTTCTTACTTCATTACTTCTTACTTCCAACTTCCTTACTTCTAACTTCATCACTTCTAACTTCTAACTTCGTTACTTCTAACTACATTCACTTCTTACTTCTAACTTCATTACTTCTAACTTCCAAACTTCTAACTTCATCACTTCTAACTTCATCACTTCTAACTTCATTACTTCTCACTACATTCACTTCTAACTTCATTACAAGTTAGAAGTAAGGCCGTTGGAAGTTAGAAGTAATGAAGTTAGAAGTAAGAAGTAATGAAGTTAGAAGTTTGGAAGTTAGAAGTTATGAAGTTATGAAGTTAGAAGTAATGAAGTTAGAGGTATGGAAGTTAGAAGTATTGAAGTAAGAAGTCCCTCTATGGCTTCCATAACAATGTCTCCTTTTGCTATTTTTCTACTCTAATCAGTACGTATGAATTGCCTAATTCGTCGTCTTCTGCAGATTTATTATATGAGCCGTCACGCGAGAAAATCAACTATGTGGACCCGGATCAGCCTAAGCATGCCGCGCAGTCTAATCCGGACAGACAATTTTCGCCTTCTGTGGAGTTTCTATTTCAGGAATCATTACTCTAGACGGAATATGTCGGCCAAGATCAGTCTGCGTCGATACAAGACGCAAAGTCCATAATGTTGGTTTCTCGAGGGACGGCTCATATGTTAGAAAGGGTTCAATAAAAAGGTCACACTTTCGTAGAATACAAATAACAAATAACAAAACAAAATAACATTGCAATTCTCCTGTGATATGAAAACGAAAGTAAAACGTTCTCTCTTCATCATCAGATACATTTCAATTCTAATCCTACTATATACGGCATTAAACAACATTCACCTGTTATGTGATGCGCTTTAATGATTTTAAACGACAAATACGTGCGATGTTGAACATGATCAAACTGCTCTTGCTCCTAGATCACCGTTCATCTATGACAGATTTAGCCGAGCTGCGTCCGGCGATTCTTCATCTTATTGTATCTAAGCCGCTGAGTCTATAGAATTAAGGTCTTAACGACATTCTGCTTTGACATCGTTGTAAGCTATATTTGTATAATACTACTAGGGCTACAATTCCGGTTTTTCCTCAAAAAGTTCATTAAAGTATGTTTATAGATGGACCTCAAAAACGTTGGTGAGAACGTGCGGTTGTACAGGCTCGCCTGCCTGAATCTTCTCTATACACAGATGCGTTACCGATCTCAAATCACTAGCCGTGTCTCATTTCTGTTGTACTGGCATCATGCAAGGTCAGATACGTATACAATTATGGGGTTTAACTTCTAGTTCTTTGTAAGGAATTACCTTTCAGGTATATGTCAAATCACTACGGCTTACAGAAAGAGGTTCAAACAAGACTGAATTATGAGCAATTAGTATGTGCCATATGGTATTTGATTATGTACTTATTATGTTATGTTTCTGTAAAGGAAACTGAGGGAAATGTGAAGACTTTTAGCTTAACTTATGATTTACAGATTCAAGCATCACATTGTAGACATTTTTTTATATTAAACAATCTATGCATTAAAGGTGATTAACTCCAGATGGAAATCTAAATTATGAAATGTTGAAAGTTCTGCAAATATTGCAAATAGTGACACATAAGTAAGAAATAAATAGCTCAAAGCTATTTTGGCAATAATGTTGAAAATCAGTCAATTGAAAGTCATGAACATGTACAAAATATGTCTGCCCAGTAAAAATGAATCAAACATGATCAATTTTTAGATGTTTATTGTACTCGAAAGTGAAAGTATTACTCTAATGTTATCTCAGAATTATGACAGTTTTAATACGTTGACATAACTATCTAAAATATGGAGTTCAGCACCTTTAATACGTAGACCCTTCTATTCCCACACCTTCTCTATCACAGAAACCTACGATGGCGCATCCAATCATCACAGGAGCCATAAATAAGAGACTTAAAGTGGTGACCGCCATTGATTTTGGAACTACTTTTTCCGGTTATGCGTTCTCCTTCCGCAATGACTTCAAAGAAGATCCGATGAAAATAGTAACAAATCGGTGGAGTACAGGATCGAACCAGAGCATCTCGCTTAAAACGTCGTCATGTATCCTGTTCGATCCCGAGCGGAAGTTTCACAGTTTTGGGTTTGATGCCGAGGATATGTATGCAGAACTGGCTACCGAAGGGAGGCACATCGACTGGTATTATTTTAAACGATTCAAGATGCTGCTATATGAAAACAAGGTAATATGGTTTTAACCTTTCACCACATACAACAAATCTTCAGCAAACGACTTTGAAAACATCTATACAAATCATATCGAAACTATCTTTAAATAATTGCATTCTTAGTGTATAGAATTGGAAATGTTGTTGCAATGCCAGAAACTGCTCATAATGAGCAATTTAAATTGGAAAAGGGTTAAACACTCCAGGAAAAGCAAGCATTATTTATACATAGTAGAGAAAGAATTGCCTGCGCATTCGTTCTATTGTTCCAAATTGATATTGCTTTACAGTATTACTTGAAAACTTATATGATTAATTTGCGATCAGTGAAGAAACAGATTAGACTATCGGGTGCGTCGGTTCATCTGGATATACACTGGTAGAAAATACCTAACAGTTGATGTTCGCTGAGCGTCACTCAAATACTTTTGTCATTTTAGTGTTAAAGTCCTTGACAGTCTGTCACATTTGGATCAATTCTCGCTCGTCTGTCCATCTGCCCATTGACCTCCCAATTGTTTTCTTTGTTCTTTATGTCTGTCACGACTTCACTTACTTATCTGTAGGCATCGAAATTGAAACATGTCGCTTTGAAATCGACTAAATAGTGGTTTGCTATATCATTACAAGGAGTAATGTCATATAAATGTATCCAAAGTATTTCAAATTTAAGTTAAGCAAATCATACAGGGTCTTTTTTTATGAAATTAGTTTTAGAAATATAATACTTTTGAGAATTGTTAGTGAATAAGGACGGAGCCTGGGTTAACTTTTCATAAATAAGCCTGTGCACGAGAAGATGTAGATTTTTTTTTCTGAATAGTGTAGATTCAGATCATCATGTCCACCTACTTAGTGCTGATCCCGATATATCCTGTTCACAAAATGCAAACTTTTACATTTTCTCATGCACGGCCTCTAATAATTGATACAACGTGGTTTAATCGTTTGTTTTATTCAGCATCTAAGCCGACGTACCATGCTGAAGGACGAGACAGGTAAGGAAATGCCGGCTTTGACCGTATTTGCAGAGTCCATACAATTTCTGAAGCATCATTTCTTAGGTTCCTGCACGGATAGACAATGCGGTCTAAACGAGGACGAAACCCACTGGGTGCTAACCGTCCCCACAATATGGGATGATTCCGCCAAACAATTCATGAGGGAGGCAGCAACAGAGGTGAGTAAGGGTTCTGTTTTATCCTAACCTGTTGAAGAACTTGACGTATTATCTCCCTTATCTGCCTTTTTGATCGGCAACATTCCTACACATGAGAAGATAGTCTGGACTTACATGTACCTATCATAATATTAGATTATCAGGTATACAGCAATTATGGTGGCGCCATTTGGACAAGGTGTATCAAGCGAACGGCTACAGAGACAACCTTTCTGTGGACCAACCGGCTTTACCTTTCAAACTGCAAAAGTAAATTGGTTCAATATTGATGTACTGATTCCAAACATCAAGTTGTATTAGTCCGCTGTAGTGTTTACGAAATTAAATCAGTTGTATATTTACTAATTAACTGTATATGCGACAGCGATATGTAAGTATCACTTTGATGGCAAAATTGTTACACATACTATGATTATACTTAACATATTATGTAAAAGTTTTGAAACTCAAAGGAATTTGAGTTTGGCACCCACATTCAGTTGTGGGTTTGTTTTATCTGGATACATCAGCTGCTTGATTCCATTGCTTGTGTAATAATGTAATTTATTGATATTTTTTATAATCTCACTCCTTTCATATAAGAAATTGGCTGATAAAAATGGCCGCCAGGGTAGGTAAAACATGTAGCTCTTGGAACTACATGTATGTTATGATTTATTGTACATTTTAGACATGCATTTTGAGTATATTTTTTTAATATGACGTTGCATCAGTTTAACACCCACCACATGAAATAGTGTGCATTTGAAGGCTCACTTATTTAGATAAAAAGAACTCAATTTATTATTATGAATTTCTTAAAGATTACAAGTACAAGACAAAGACAGGGCGTCATTTACGAATTTTCTTGTTTTTTTTTTAGTCCTTGACAAATTGTTTTTCTTTAATTATTCCTTGACAAATCTTTTTTCTTTAATTAGGCTGGCATTGACTCACATCATTTATCGCTGGTGCTCGAACCCGAAGCAGCATCGATGTTCTGTAAATATCTGCCGGTTAACAAGATACAAGGGGCGAAAGGAAGCGGACTTTCTTGTTTCCAACCCGGAACCAGATACATGGTGCTGGACGCCGGAGGTATAAATACAATGAAATTGATTTCAAAAGTGCTCTGATATTTTTTTTTAACCTTGTACGATCAATGGTGATGTAAAACACATTGCAGTAGTAATGGACAATTCTAAATGCAGTCTTTTTTTAAATTTACAAAAGAAAAGTATAAATTACAAAGTAAAATATTTTCTGAATCTTCACTATTTCCCGAATGATCCGAGGTAAAATATAGCGAATTTTTTAATTAATACAGCTAATCTATTATTAACATATCTGTATCATATTTCTTATGGCTAAATCGAAATCGCTATTTTAATACTTTAAAACAGTGCAACTATACGAATCTGGATGAGTCATACCACAAACAAAAGTTGTAGCAATGGTTGTTCTCCTTGGCGCTCTGAAGTGTGTGACTGCAACCGACTGAATGGTGTCAAGGTACATTGACCAGTAGAACTGGTACCTTACATAGGAAACGCATTGATATAACTGAACAATTATTGAAAGCGACGTAAAACACTATATAAACAAACAAACACATTAGCTTTATTATTATTTGCATAGGTGGTACAGTAGACATAACTGTACATGAGACCCAGAGAGACCACTCGGTAAGAGAACTGTTCAAGGCCAATGGTGGACCATGGGGAGGAACAAAAGTGGACGAAGCGTTCTACAAATTCTTGGCAGAAATCTCATCGGATGAAACATTGAAGCATTTCAAACGGTATGTATTTTGAACCTTAGCTTCTATTTAGGATAATATGATTGAGCTAGCTTGGTTTACGTTTCCTTAACAATATGATAATTTTGTGGAAAAGAACTGTGTATAATTTCATTTTTAGAGGGCGAAGTATGTTCAACGTTACATAATCAGGTCATGTTGATTTCAGAAGACGTCTGCTAACTAAAGGCGACTACGTATTTCTATCTAACACTGTTAAATGGTACCTGCAATTTGGGATTCGTATAGTACAGACCTCTGAAGTGATTCCTGCAGATTAACTTGCAGCGACGCCAATTAAAAAGCAAGCTTTTACGTACATCTCTGCTCTTTTGACAACGTAAATGCATTCGTTATTTGATTGTTTGCTTGAATGGTGTTTCACCCCTTTAAACAATAGTTCAGTTGTATCGAGGCGATTCTTGTGTAAATTACAAGTAGTACTGGTATAATTTATCCTGACAACGATAATACTATTCCACATCTCTGAGCTGCAATGTATTGGAAGACATTGCTATCATTTGCTAAGTCTTTGGTATAATCTGATCGGAGTTTGAAATTTGTTTAAGATAGGACAAACATTGATACACAAGTACATACACAATATGTATCTTGAAAGAGGTTAAAATAAATTACATAGGTAAAATAGGCATAAACATACAACTAAAAACTAATTTGCAAAACCATTGTTTGGTTGCAGAACGCATATGGAGGATTACCTAGACATCATGAGAGAGTTCGAGATTAAAAAGTCGATGACGTCACCGGAACTGGATCGGAAGGTTACCTTTAAAATCCCTGTATCCTTCCACGAAACGTACGCCAGTCTCCATGAGGAAGAACTTAGGTAGGTTGTCGCTAATATGCATTACACTTCATGGAATGGTTTGTTCTTAAAGTGTCGATCCAAAAACACTGTATGAGCAGCTATGCTACATTTTTATGGCTGTTCTATATGAAACAGACAAGAATAAAATAAGCCTATTTGACTTATATCCTGAATTTTCGTTGTTACATTACAAGTACGTCTGGTCGATTTATTTTGTCACGAGCTAGTGGCACCCGAGGCGGTCAATCCTATTCCGAAAACGTGTACGTCATCATTGCAACTAAACCTTCTTAAGACTAAAGCAGTTTGGAAGCCATGAATATTGTGTAAGGTGAAAATGTACAACTTATTAATGTAACAGGAATAGTTATAGTTATAAGAAGTCATACCTACGCAGGACGATTTCGTTTTAATTCCAATATAACTTTATTCAGTAACATTTACTGGTTACTAAATTAATGGCTATAAAGTAACTGTCTTCCATCATCATTTGATAACCGTTAGTTGATTGATATTTTATCCATATAATCAGCAGGATAGTAAAAGAGCCTTTGCAACAGAATGTTACCTTCACTGGTGACAAGCTCCGCGTACACCCGGAAGTCATCCAGGAATTCTTCACTGAAGCATGTGAAGCGATTGTCAGCCACCTTAAGGGTATCTTCAGTCAACGTGAGGTCAGTAACACGGACACCGTCCTAATGGTTGGAGGCTTTTCAGAATCCCGTATGCTGCAGGATGCCATCAGACGAAACTTTCCTGATAAAAAAGTGATAATTCCGGCGGAGGCTGGTCTGGCAGTTCTCAAAGGTGCGGTAATCTTTGGTCACAATCCGACGATCATAACTAGTAGAATATCGAGATGCACATATGGTGTTGGTGTTAGCACCCGATTTAGGGCAGGACAGCACCCCATTGAAAAATACTTTAAGGCAGAGGGCGAAGCCTATTGTTCTAAAGTTTTTGATATACACGTCAATATCGGTGACGAAGTCGAAGACGGATCCTCATTTCAAACAAAGAGCTACTATCCTATGTATTCTACGGCGACGCGCTTGTTCATTAAACTGTATACAACGGATATAATGAATCCTTCCTATACGGACGAAACTGGCTGCCGGATGCTTGGAAGCATCAATGTAGATCTAAGCAATCTTATGCAGAAGTCGGACAAGGAAGTCGAGGTCACTATGAAATACGGAGGCACAGAGCTACTCGTGGAAGCCAATGTGGTTAAAACCGGACAGAAAGTAAATGCGAGTTTTGAGTTCCTATGATAACTACAAGAACTTTTGAAACTCTTAGCAGTATCAATCTTAAAATAATTCAAATAACTATTTTCACACGGGGTGTAAAAAATAAGTATTCTTTATTATGTTTTAAATATATATATATATGTTTTCTTTGTAAAAATGCATACATGTAAACACAAACTATTGAAGTATGGATGCTTAGAACATAGTGAGCGTGTATCGGCTTGTATATGGACCACGTTACACGAACATTGACCTTCGACACTTTGCCATTAGACTTGACATCATCGCAATCTAAGCAAGTTTCCATGTCACCATTTAGTCGTAAAATTGTAATCTCTTGAGAATGTTAATGTTTTGAAGCCGATTGCCCGCCCGCTTGCTTTGGAAGGTTGTTGTGTGGAGTACAGGTGTGAGAAAACCAGGAAACACATGAGATGGGGAACTGGCCGCCGTGATATGACTGAGAATTTGTTAAAAACGGCGATTGCCCAGGTACGCGTTTTGATCATTTATATCCTTATTAATTGTTTAACCTTCGTATGTCGGGTTTGTTGTGTCGCGGTTTATTAGCTCATTATTTTTTTAAGTGTCTTTTTTCTTATCAATGTATATATTTTGATTGTTGTTAAATGTTTGTTTCAATTCACAAAGATTAAAATATATAGCAGAATTCAATGGTCTATCAAAATCAGTATGGCCTTTTTTACGGATGCCATTTCATGGGCGATTTTCAAACCCGCAGATAACGCTCTACTTAGATATAATTCGAAAAATGAAAAAAAAATTGTTGATGCATTCGTAAAAGGGTTATGGTTATTCATCATCTCAAATTGTTAAGACATTTCTTATAAATGATTGGCGTAGATACAATAAACAAGAACATATATTGTTCATCTAAGTAGTCCGCAGCGACGAAAGCTTTGTTGTCAAAGAACTGTCTTCAGTCCAACTCGAAATGTTGTGAATGTTATTGTATAACAATATAAAGCCACAAAGGCTTAGAATTATAGTTAAGTGTCTGCATAAAACGTAATTCCACTTCCAAAGAGAACGTTTTGATAACTGCATCAAGTGAATTTAAGTTTATTGTATGAAACAAGTGACCGTTAAAATAAGAATGTTTCTTTCTTGCTAGGAGAGAAGTTCTACACAGGTGCGCGATAACTTAGCGCGGATAAGTTGTCATAAACTAATTTGTTCCTTGGTATGACTAATATTGATCTCAAATGATAGCTTATTTTAATAGATACATTTCAAAATATGTATCAGAGTTACCTAGAATATAGAATCAAGTACGGTAAACAACTGTCTGGTTTTCTGCTTTCTCGCTACATTCAAACCGAGTCGGTAACTAGAACTTTGCCTTGACATTTCGTTGAGAAATGAGGTAAAACGTATATATATAATGATAAGAGCAACAAAAAAAAGGCTAC
This sequence comes from Serripes groenlandicus, assembly GCA_031761405.1. Taxonomy (NCBI): domain Eukaryota; kingdom Metazoa; phylum Mollusca; class Bivalvia; order Cardiida; family Cardiidae; genus Serripes; species Serripes groenlandicus. Next base: position 17,751,353 of record JASEVX010000006.1, read on the forward strand.
TTACTAGGAGATAAGTTTGGCACAGGTCTTTTATACTACTTTCGTATGTCTACTTGTCACAAAACCATATTGGGGCGAAACCAAAATGTGCAGACTAGGATTGTTTTGCTGAGCCATAATGTAAGTTTGAGCTGCACCCTCACAAGCATTTGATTATATAAATAGTATTTAAGGCGCTTCATTTTGTATTTGCAACATTCTTTCCATGTCCGGCATGTTCAATGCATTTTATTTCCTAAAATGAAACTGGGATTCCGATTCCGTTTCGTGCCCAATGTTTATGGCACTCATAGTCATACATGTATGTGGAGTTATGGACAGTATATCTGTCGTCGTCGTTTATCTGCTTCTCTGATAAGTAGAACCAAGTAGAACCACTGATGATATTGTCTGTTCATATATATAACCAATGAATCAGCTGATTAATTATTAGTGATTAATTGGTGGGACCATCGGTGGAAATGCATAGAATCTAATGCATCTTGGCAGATCTGTAGCAAAGTCAATTCACTATTAAAGTGACTGGTTTGGACCAATGAAAAGTCATTACAACAAGAAGTAAATGTTATGGTTTTCTTTATTCTAACTTTTTACGATAATAAAATGACATCCTGATGTTAGTTTTTCGCCCTGACATTGTTCGGTTACACTCCTTCTTAAACGTCAAAACTGGCTGGTATATCTGCTTTCTCCATACATTGAAACTAACTGTGACTAGAACTTTGACATGTGGTCTGCCAGGTCTACAATCTTACAAAATAGGTGTCAGTTTTCGCGTTTTTTCTTTAAAATTAAGATATTACGTTTGTTTAGTTACATTACACTGATTAGGTCAAAACATGCCTCACCATATCAGAATTCAATGCTTTATTGTAACTTCAATGTTTTGACTTTGTATCCAGTCGAGCATTCAGCATTGTGATGGAAATTCCTTCTTTCATTGCCTGAGTTTAGCGCTGCATAACAAATTGACTGCAACAGCCAGAGGACTATATAAGGAAGAACAAGCAGGTCTTAATTGCTTCCACGATATATATGTCAGCACTCATTAAATCCTACGTTGTGGGTACTCTAAGAATGATCTCACTCTGATGGTTCTTTTGAGTACATACAACATAGCATTAGGATGTCAAATAAGGCTCTTAGAACATGCAAAATATGCCATTTCTTGAGCTCTGAACATTAAAGTTGAGAAAATGTGTTTTTCAAAAGTGTATAATAACTGAAGCAACCACAAATTGTTGTGCTAACCTGTCATTATCCACATTTCACAAAATAATTATATAGAATGGGTACAGTTGAAGGAAACTGGTGAGTGTCTGCATGTGAAATTGAAATGGTCTAATTAATTCTACTTTCTGAACAAGTTGTACTTCTAAAGCATAATGGAACATTTATCAAAATTACATTCAGTCCTGTTCAAACAAAATATTTGAATCCAATAACTGTTCCCTGAGTCATAAATAACTTGCTAGATTTAGTTTTTGGTTTTGTTAAAACAAGCTTTTGTCTCTTAGGATGGATTGTTCAACATAATACTCTACATTTCAACATTTGTGTGCCCTTATAATTTCACCATTGCCGGCTATATTTTTATTTAATTGGACATGCCTTGACAATGATATGATAATGACACTAATAATTTGGTTGGTATTTTCTAAATTTAGCCAGTCCATAAGGATGTCTAATTGTAACAAGTTTGTTTTGGTTTATTTGGGTTTTTCTGCCATTTGTACAGTATTCCAGTTATATCTTTATTACAGAACCTGACACCATGCCTCAATTTATTTCTGTGAATTATTTGATCACTTTCGTTGAGTAACAGTGTATATCACAGATTCATTTATTAAGGAGGATAATTATGCTAAGTGCCTGCCTGATATTTTAGACAAAAATGTCTCATTATCTGTCATAGATCATGTCATTGTGTAATATTTTAACTGTAATTGTCAGTGATCTGACTTTGAATCAAATAAACAAAGAAGCTAAAAGGGCAACATTGAACTTAAAAGCTGCCTCCGGTGATTTGCTTCAGGTAAGATATATATTGGAGGATCCCCAAAATATAAATGAGGCAAGTGTGACAAATGATCTTTATTATAAAGACTGAAGTAATGCAATCTAGTCCTAATATCATATAGCTTAAGCTAAAAATGGATTAACCCCTTTCCACAAGCCGAAGCATTTTTGATGCATTTGCAGCATACAACTGTAAACATGTGACAAAAATAGGTATATTGCACATTTCTGCACTCTATTTGATTATTTTACTTTAATTTATAAACATTTTCTCTACTTTTGTCTAGATATTTTTTAATCTTGTCTGCTTAAGAAAAGTCTCATGTAGGAAAGGTTTCACAAAGCTTTTGCAGTATCCATTTTTATTTTCAACAATGTTTTTCAGTTGTAAATAGCTTAAAGTAATTAAAATTTTGACTTGTTTTCCTTTCCCATTTTCATTTCGTTGGATAGTTATTCATATCGGTTTTAATAATTTATTATATGTACCTTTTTACGTGTTTATTGCCATAAACTAGGCTATTTATTTCAGTTATCGAAGTAATCTGCATGTTTAAAAATATACAAGATAGTGAATATGTGCTTCTGTATGGAATATGGGTTCACTTTTCTTGTTAATTTAAGCCCCTGTCTGAATGTTACAATACATGTAAATCTATATACCTTGCTTGTTTGTATGGTGTTTTAACCTGCTATCAACATTTTTTAATGGAAAGACATTACTACCATTTTGAAGTCTTTGAAGTAAATACAGTTTCTACAATTACATATGATGACACTAGTTTAGATTCAGACTAGCATCTGTATGATCAGATCCAACACAACATTAAACTATCAGGCAGTGATTAGATTAATTTACAGTCTCAACATCTGAGAAATTTAAATAAATATGGATAATTTCACTAAAAACTTGAACAGTATTTCAGCTATATCATCAGCTGATGTATTTACACTTTGAATTCAATTCATTCACATTTTAGTTCGAAGTAAGAAGGATCCATATGAAGGGAATGAAACTCCTTCCTTTGTATTGACTGTAACATACATGTCCTAACCCTAATGAATTGTCAGGAGGGAAACATAAAATTAATGATCTGTTTCAGAGTAATTCTTCAAATGTTCCAAATATATAAATTTATCAAGAGCCTAAACATCATATTAGGTAAACCGTTATTCTATTATGTGTTTTAACCCTTTTCCACAGTTATACTTTTTCTGACAACTCTGCAGCAGACGAATTTTGAAAACATTGTGAAAAAAGCACAAATTGATCTAAACGAGCAATTTAAATTCTTAAAATGTACATGTAGGTAATATCTTTCAATTCATTATATTGAGGAATCTTATTTAGCTCACCTGAGCACAAAGTGCCCCAGGTGATCTGTTGTGATCACACTTTGTCTGTCTGTCTACATATACACCAATTGCCGTGGCTCTACAGGCCACATTTGGCATCCAATTTTCATGAATGTTTATCCAAACATACATCTCTATCAAATCTTTATCAAGTTCAAAACTGGATCATTTGAGGTCAAAAACTAGGACACCAGGTGAAATTGAAAGGAAATCTTGTGAAGATTCTGGAGGCTGCATTTTTGATTTGAGCATATTGAAACTTTATCAGAATAATTGTCTTGATGATATCTAGGCTTAGTTCGAATATAAGTCATGTTTGGTCAAGAACTAGGTCTCTATGCCAAATTAAAGAAAAATCTTGTTAACTCTCTAGAGACAGTATGAATAGTTTCAACAGCTTTAAACTTTATCAGAATCTTTTTCTTGATGATATCTAGGCCAAGTTTAAATATGGGTCATGCCGGGTCTAAAACTAGGTCACTTCGCCGAATTAATGAAAAATCTTGTGCACACCAGTACCCCACACAACAATCTTCCCAAGCAACTGGCTGCTTTTCCACATAGACTTAGTCCATTGGTTGAAGAGGAATGACGCATGTCGCAATGACTTTTGTCAAACGTCGGTAAGAAAGTTGGCCGAGCCGGGATTCGAACTCACAACCCCTGGATTGACAGCCCGCGTCGTTACCGACTGAGCTACCGAGACTCGACCGTGCACAATGAATGTGCCAGAGAGATCACATAGTTTTGTAGAAACGCATTATATTCACTCTGCCTGTGGTCGACCTTTGATCTAGGTCTACGGAACGCGAACTTATGCAAAAGGCAAGCATGTGAACACAATTTTAATCAGGTAAGAAAAAAAGTCGCTTCAGTGATGGAGTCGTTTCGTCCTTGACATTGGACCTAGGTCTGGGAAACGCGAACTCCTACAAGAGACATTGTAGGTGAATATGTGTATTAAGTCTCATAACAATTTAATAAGAAATAGAGTCGCTTAATCGATGACGCTGTTCGTACATACGTATAATAGTCACTGTGACTTTGCCCGTTGATCTAGGTCAGTGAAACACTAACTCGTACAATAAGCAATGCTAGTTAACATGTCTGTAAAGTTTCATAAACATTGGCTTTGAAAGGAATTTCCTAGAGCAATGACGTCGTTGGGACTTGTACGTATGTACGTTCGGGCGGATCGTTATATATTCTCGGCGACTTCGTCGCAAGAGGATAACAATGCTAATTGAATTGAAAACATGATGAGAAAAGGAGGAAATACAGGGGGTAATTTCATTTTGATATAGAGCACTTAACACCGTTAAGCAATCTTTGCTTATAACTTTATTGAGCTCCAGATGGCACTCTCGTATCAAAGGTCCCGTGTTAGAATTCCGAGATAAGCTGATTCTGCATTTTGATTTTGTTCAACCTACACGGCGCGAGTACTTGTAAGTACTCTTGGAAGCTTGATTGATAGCGTGATTTATATAAGCTGGATCAATGTAAAATAAACAGGTTAACACTAAGTAACAACCACGTAACATCCACTACACTTGTAACCATTGTTACCCTAAAACATTAGCTACATGTATAGAGATGTCGTAGAATTTACACTTGCACGACTCCATTTCTGGGTTATTTACTTCTAAACGCCTTCCAAGTGTTAAAGATTAGTTTTCAGAACCTTAGAAATTAACCCGGGTTTAGTTTTAAACTTATTAATTTTACATCGATTGCGAAACAAGCTAAAATGTTATAAACAATCACGCTCAATGTCTGCTTTCCGGAGAGTTAACCAGTACTCGCGACGTTTGAGTGAATTTAAACAATCCCAGAGGCAGAACCCGCTCATCACGGTATTCGTACCCGGGACCTTTGGTACGTGAGGCCGACGCTCTACCGCTGCTGCACCGTCTCCGACCACTGTAACCTGGGTTTGATACCCGTTCGTGGATGTCATTATGGAGTGCTCTTGGCGAAGACAAATTTCCTGATCTAGCATAATGCATATTAATTCAAGGACCATGCAAAAGTGATCTGTCGTCGTAATCTAATTAAAATACTATTGAAAATGTCCAGAAATGCAAATAATACCAAACTAAGATATTTATTATTAAACAAAAAATGTAATGTTCAAACAATCTGGGGTCTTTTTCTTGTCAAATTAAATGTAAAACATATATATATTCGATGGTATGTGTTTATAATGAAGTGTTTTAAATACACTGTTAAGATTGTTCTGTCTGTTCCTTATTAAGTGCCTTTCATCGCTTCCTTTCAGTTGGTATTTACAACATACACTCTCGTAATCTCCTGTTGAAATATAGAAAGTGAAAGTAGGTCCAATTTCAGAAAATCTATATATAAGCATGACCCGATGGTTTGATATCGGTGTATATACGCTTGTAAAAGAAATTATATCAGTTACATACACCTGGGACTACAACACACGTGTAAACGCTAATGGATTATATATATATTTATAAAATGTTTCATTATTGTTTTGTGTAGTTAGTGACTGACGTAGTGAACGTTCCAGATTCAAGTCCATATACATGTTAAATGCAAAATGGATTCTTCTACCGAAACATTAGAAACATATATGAAACCATCAGAGATAAGGTATTCGCAAAAGAATGTTAAATATACTTTCCAAGACGGGAGACAGATAGGAGACACCTTGGACGAAATTTGTGATGGGAGGTAATACTAGGGATGTTTATTCTTTACGAAGATTCCATCACAGAGACGTGCGCTCCTCTAAAATAGATATGTCACAGGGACGTGCTCCTCTAAAAATAGATATGACCCTATGCATAAATATCAGCGTGATATTTATGCATAGGTAATACTAGGGATATTTATTAGTTATGATGATTCGATTACAGAGACGTGCTCCTCTGAACATAGATATGTCACAAGGACGTGCAAAGGGTCATATCTATTTTTAGAGGAGCACCTCCCTGTGATTCGATAATATTTCTATCACACATTTTTGCACAAACTAGTCGTGAGTTCATAGCTAAGCCGGTAACGTCGACCGCTATCAATCCTGAGGCTGTGAGATCAAACCCCGGCTAGGTCCTTGAATTCCTTTCGAATATGGACTCAAGTTAGTATTCCGAGCGTTTTCCGTCCTCCATCAATTTGCTAAATAGTCTACAGTTGTCTGTGAACACTCCTGTGTGGGGTATTTGTGCAAGCAAGCCAGACACATCATTACTAGGTGAACTGACCCACATGACATAACTGAAACCTGTAAATCGTCTTAAATCTCCAATCAATCACTCAATAAATCAATCAATCAACCAATTAATCAATCAATCAACCAATTAATCATTCAATTGGCCATCATTTTAAGTTTTCTGGAAATTTCTCAACAGTCTGGAAGTGAAGGTTTGACACTGTTATTCAAAGGTTAATTTTACATTGATCTTCGACATGTCAGGGTCAGAAATTAACATGTTCCCTCTACGCAGCTAGTTACTCATTATTTGCAAGTCCTACGACATGCATCATTCAATATTTGAGCCGTGTTTTACGAATACCAATGTTATTTCATACGCTTCTAGTGTAGATCTAAATTATTTCGCGCATTCGTGCACTCATATCTTGACATACGAGTACTCTGCTTCCTATTAATTCAAAAGAGCAGCCAATACGCCTCATCCACACAGTGACCATGAAGATCAGCTGGTGTAAACAGGTGTTGTTGTCAATTCTCGTTACAGATGCACGATTTCAAGGATACCCACAATTTCTGTTATGCAGATGAACGACCGATGGGTCACCGCTGACAATCGTCGTCTTTGGGTCTTCAAACACCTAGAAAGACTCGGCAAATGTACGGAGATACAAGTTCAGGAAACTAGCTATATTGACCCAGGTAAATTGAACTCTCGGAACGGTGGAACTTCGGTTAAAATCCGAGGAGGATTCAATCCAGGTGGTTCCTGGTACCTAAAACCAACACCACAACCACCTCCTCCTTCAACCAGTAATATCTATTTTCAAAAGCAGTATGGTCTGCAAGACGAACGACAGCCGGTAGCAAATCTGTTTGGACAGCATATAGAGCAGCCTACCAACCGATTATCTCTTCAAAAACCCCTTTTTCCTACTAAATTAACACAAGCAATCGACAGGAATCTAGATATTGAATCACCAAGATATGGTCGCTATGGAACTGAAACCCATGAGACGGATCAAAAACAGCGGAAAAGTCCTATATCTGTACAACAGACTATACCTAATTGTGGTCAAACAAAATATCAAAGGAATCAGAGTGAAGCCAGTGGTCTGAACATAGGACATGCCAGAGAAGGTACTGCATTCGCCTTTAGGAAGCCACCAACACAAGTGATGGGATTTGAATCATCCGGGTATGGCTCGAGTAGAATTCAAACCAGTAATGATTTTCAGGGCCCTCAAAGGATTACTGACCACGGCAAAACAACAGAGGTAAACTTAATAAGACAGCAAACAGAAACATATGAGGGACCTAAATTAAACTCGAATGCAGTTCCAAAACTAGCATTGCGACACTCTAAAGCAAGACAAAAATCGACTGTCGACGGCATGGACACTCCATTGCGATATTTAAGTCTAAGAGATGCACAAACAGATGATGAAAGGATCGGTAGAGAACGTCAACAAGATCTTGGAACGCTTGGCAGTAGACGTTCATCAGATAAAGATGTAAATTCAGCTAAAAAAGCAGTAAAGGTAAGTCTCTCTGTGTACTTAACCAAACGAATCATCTCGCTGACTAAACATGGCTTTGATTTCAAATAAGGACTTTAGTATTAGAAAAAAATGCCCCTCATCTATAGCTCTATAATAGTAATAATCATATACATGTAAACAAATAGGAATACTTCATAACAGGCTTTGATAATTTAAAGGATGTGTAACTCTTGAGCAAATGCTTCAATTTATAACTTAAAAAAGTAATCTTCCTCTTCTTCTTTTAAGTCATACTTTATTATGTACAACATCCAAATCCGATTCGGGTTGCGATAATTTGATCCCCGGCCGGTAGCAATGGCTGCCATCCTTGGCGCTAAGGGCTGCGCGGTTAGCATTACGACTGATTGGCTGGTGTCTGGAGAAATGAACAAGTATTATTGCTAACTTACCCAGGAAATGCCGTGATATAAGTGAAACATTGTTGATTGCGGCGTAAAACACCAACTAATCAATCAATCTCAACAACATCCAAATTGATGTTAATGTATTCTGTAAGTCAGTTGTGCTTCTCAAAAACAAATGAAAATAACTTCTTCAGCACCAATGCCATTTTGAGGATTGAGCAAACAATAGAGATTCAGATGACACAGCTCGTAACGCGCTCTCTCACCTGACATCAGCATCGTTTGCCCTTCAGTTATAATGCCTTGTTAAACTTTGCGGACGCACCGGTTGATCTGCGAATATACTTGTGACTCAGGCTTCTCAATATCGGTTCCAGCAGTCAAAGAGTTAACGCTCGAGTAGAAGACGACTTACAACAGTTTGACCCTTCTCGACATTCATCAAATCCGCATCAGTCAACTTGCCAAATAAAAAGGCTTTAACATTGAGAAAAACACCTCTATAAATGAAAGATAGATTACTGAATATTTTGGAAAACATTTAAGCAAAAGAAAACAAAACTTCCTGAGTATGATTACAATGCCGAGCCCCGGTTGCTCAAACGGTAGCGAAGCTGGATGTCAATAACGAAGTTGTAAGTTAGAACCCAAGATCGGCCAACATATTTTCCGACCTTTGACAAAACCATATTCTAGTTTCTGAAATAGGGTACACGTTAATGTAAGTTTAATTTTCATTATCAAATGTTATGTTTACCCAAATTGTTACATGTATATTCCTAAGATATACGGTTAATACATGTTTTACTCTTAACTGGTCACTTGATAACAACAAAATGAATTGGTCGTTGTTTTTGAAAAATAAGAATCGATAGTACAATATTTTGAAAACGAAAGAGGAAGTAAATTAGTATAACCTTTACTGGCGTTACTTTACAGGTATACGTAAACAAATGTAAATACACACATTGATAAGTAATTACATGTAATTAAACATGTATATAAAATAACAAATGAATAGCTGGACGTATGGATACTTGTTTTCATTAGAGAGTAAGTACATGTAAGCGCATACATTAACGAACGAAAAAGTAAAAACAATAATGTTTACTGAATTGAATAGAATAAACGAAGTAAACAATTGCAGAACGGATGTTCGAAAGAATGAAGTAAATAGATCAAATGACAAATACATTACTCAGCAAAAAGATTAATTGATAAACAAAATAATTGATCTTTATATAGTTTCGATATATCAAGCTTTTTCTCTTAAAACGAAAGAAGAACATAATTAATCTGGGTGGTAAATATGTTAAATAAAGGAAGGAAAACAATACATATTTTAACCTGTTACGCACTTCACCGAAAGACTGCCTTTTCAGTATTGTTTTAACTGTTCACCATGTGATAGGTCACGTATACTATATGAACATGTATGTGTATTCTTTCGAGTTTGTTTTTAATACAGTATCCGATTTTCATTGAATATGTACCCTTTCCCACATACAACACATCTGCAGCAGACGAATTTGAAAATAGTTAGTCAAAAATCGGAAATATCTTTATCAATATATTTTTTCAACAGAGTCGAACAGAATTGTGGGAGAAAGAAAAATTACTCAGTAAAAACGAATGTCCTTGTTCGACAGTGTTTTCAAGAACCGTCTGCTACACAGGTGTCAAAATAAGTTTACAAATGTTAAAAGGGTCTATTGATTTTTTTTTATTCATGGAAGCCGAAACGAAACTACGATAACTATTTATCGAACGCCGACATATTGATTAACAAATATCACAACCATTTTCTTCATGCAGACCCATTTGGATATATCCGTAGCGCAGACAACAACTGGGAATTAATATTGACAATGTCTCCTTTTGCCATTTTTTCTATTCTATTCATTCTTATACTTTGGCCAAAATGTTGCTTTTCTCGCAGGACGGCTCAATTATGTTTTATTTATTTTACATCGATTGCGAAACAAGCCAAAGGCTTAGAGTAATCACTCTCGATGTCTGCTTCCTGGAGACTTAACCAGTACTCGCGTCGTTTGTGTGGAAAAATCCCAAAGTCAGAACCCGCTCATCACGGGACTCGAACCAGGGACCTTTGATACGAGAGGCCGACGCTCTACCTCTGCACCACTGTCTCCCAATTATGTTAGAAAGGGTTCAATAAAAATGTCACAGTGGAAGACAGTGGTGCAGAGGTAGAGCGTCGGGCTCTCGTATCAAATGTCCCTGGTTCGAGTCCCGTGATGAGTGTGTCCGGACTCTGGGATTTTTCCACACAAACGGCGCGAGTACTGGTTAAGTCTCCAGGAAGCAGACAGCTAGTCGTGATTAATATAAGCCTCTGGCTTGTTTTGCAATCGATGTAAAATAATTAATGTTTAAATTAAAAATGTCACACTATCGAAGAATACTTGAAACCAAAATCAAAACAAAAACAGAAACAATATCGCTATATTTCCTCTGTGTTATGAAACTGAAAGTAAAACTTAACCAATATTTTTCCCTATTCAACATCAGATAGATTTCAATTCTTATACCACTATACGCGGCATTAAACAATATTCACCTGTTATGTTGTGCGCGTAAATGGTTTTAAACGATAAATACGTGCAAGGTTAACCATGATCAGTCTGCTCTTGCTCCTGGAGTACCGTTCATCCATGACAGATTTAGAACTTCGTCAGGCGAGTTTTCATCTTATTGTATCTAAGCCGCCGAGTCAAGCGAATTAAGGCCATAACGACATTCCGTTTTGAAATCGTTGTAAGTTATATTCGTATTAAACTACTAAGGCTACATTTCAAGTTTTTCGTCAAAAAGTTCCAAAAGGTATGTTACATGGTACTGGAGGCCGACGCTCTACCTCTGCACCACTGTCTTCCACACACAATTACCTCTTGGGTTACAAATCACTACGGCGTACAGGAAGAGGTTCAAACAATATTGCATTACGAGCAATAAGTATTTGACATGTGATTGTGGTTGTGTACTTATGTTGCTTTCTTTGCGTGTAAAGGAAACTTGGATAGATGTAAAGAATTTTAGTTTAACTTACGATTTAAAAATCCAAGCATCTTCTTGTAGAACATTTTGTATAAAATAGTATCTGCATTAAAGGTCAACATCTTCAGAAATCATTGTAAAATGTTGAAACTTCTGCAAATATTGCTTATAGTGACAAATAAGTAAGAAATAAATAGTTCAAATCTATTTTTGGCAATAATGTAGATAATGTATGTCTACCCAGTAAAAATGAAACATTAACCTTCAATATTTAAATGTTTATTGTACTGGAAAGTGAAATTATTACTCTAATTTATCCCAGATTCATGATTCTATTATCTCAAGACAACCTTTAAACAGTTTTAAAACTTTGACTTAACTATCTTAAATATGAAGTTCAGCACATTTAAATCGTAGACCCTCCTTGTCTAAGACAAATTTCTCACACCTTCTCTTTCACAGAAACCTACGATGGCGCATCGAATCATCGCAGGAGTCATACAGGAGAGACTTCAAGTTGCCGCCATTGATTTTGGAACTACCTTTTCTGGTTATGCGTTCTCCTTCCGCCATGACTTCAAAGAAGATCCCCTTAAAATAGTAACAAACCAGTGGAGAACAGGATCAAACCAGAGCATCTCGCTTAAAACGTCGTCATGTATCCTGTTTGATCCCGAGCAGAAGTTTCACAGTTTTGGGTTCGATGCCGAGGATATGTATGCAGAACTGGCGTCCGAAGAGAGGCACATCGGCTGGTACTATTTTAAACGATTCAAGATGCTGCTATATGACAACAAGGTAACATGGTTTTAACTCTTTTTAACATACAACACATCCACAGCAGAGGACTTTTAAACTTCTCGGCAAAAATATAGAACTCTCTATAAATGATTGCATACTTAGTGGAAATAGTTACAAACGTTGTGGCAAAGCGAGAAACTGTTCGTAATTAGCAATTTATCCCCTTGCCGCGATGTTTTTTAAAAGGTCGTCTGCTGTAAATGCGTTAACATGCGTTGGAAATTGGTGAATAGTTAAATGACCAATGCTCCAGGAATAGCAAGCGTTATTTAAACACAGTAGTTAAATAATTGTCTACGCATTCATGCTATTGCTCCAAATTGATAGCGCTTTACAGACGTTTCTTGAAAACTTATAGGATTAATTTGCGATCAGTGTAGAACCAGATTAGACCATCGGATGCGCTGGTTAATCTGGATCTACACGGGTAGGAAATGTCCAACATGTAATTTTTGCTGAGCGTCAATCAACAGTACTGTTGTCATTTTAGTGTTAAATTCCTTGACAGTCTGTCTCAGTTGGATCAATATTGGCTTGTCTGTCACATTTGGATCAATTCTCGCTCGTCTGTCCATTTACCCATTGACCTCCCAATTGTTCTGTTTGTTTATCTGTTGTATGTCCTTATGTCTGTTGTATGTATTTATGTATTTATGTATGTATTTATGTATGTATGTATTTATGTATGTTGTATGTCTTTATGTCTGCTTTATGTCTATTGTATGTCTTTATATTTGTTGTATGTCTGCTGTATGTTGTATGCCTTGATGTATATTGTATGTCTTTATGTATGTCTTTATGTCTGTTGTATGTCTTTATGTCTGTCACGACTTCACTTAATTATCTATAGGCATCGTAAATAAAAAATGTTGCTTTTAAATCGCCTAGTGTTACTCGAATTTTTGTTTGATGGTGGTTTGCTATATCATTACAAGGAGTAATATCATATTAATGTATCCAAAGTATTGCACATTTAAGTTTGGCAAATCATACAGTGTCTTTCATTGTGAATTCAGAACAAGAAATATAATGATTATGAGAATTGTTAGTGAATAAGGACGTACTCGGGTTTAACGTTTCATAAATTAGCCTGTGTAAGAGGAGATGTGGAAGTTGGTTTGTCTGAGTGTTGGTTCAGATTATCTTGTCCACTAACTCAGTCTTATCTGAGGCTACACACATTGACAGAATCTTCCAACAAGCTTGTGATAAAGGTCTTGGTGAACAGTGTGGTCTCTAATAATTCAAACAACGCGGGTTTATTGTGTTTTTTTCCAGGATCTTAGCCGACGTATCCCGATAAAGGACGAGTTAGGTAATGCAATGCCGGCTTTGACCGTGTTTGCAGAGTCAATAAAATTTCTGAAGCATCATTTCTTAGATTCCTGCAAGGACAGACAGTACGGTCTTAACGAGGATGAAATCCACTGGGTTCTAACGGTCCCCGCAATATGGGATGATTCCGCCAAACAATTCATGAGGGAGGCAGCAATACAGGTGAGTAAGGGTGCTGTATTCTCCTGGCCTGTATATGACGTTGCATCAGTTTTACACAAACCACATGAACTAGTCTGCTTTTGAAGGCTAACTGATGTATGCCTTTTCAGAAACAATAACTCAATTTATCATTATAAATTTCTTAAAGATTACAAGTACAAGACCAAGACAGGGCGTCCTTTGCCAATTTTATGGTTTCTTATTTAGTCCTTGACAAACTGTTCTTTCTTTTTTTCTTTAATTAGGCTGGCATAGACTCACGCCATTTATCGCTGGCGCTCGAACCTGAAGCAGCATCAATGTTCTGTAAATATCTGCCGGTTAACAAGATTCAAGGGGTGAAAGGAGGCGGACTTTCCTGTTTCCACCCCGGAACCAGATACATGGTGCTGGACGCCGGAGGTATACATGAAATGGAAATGATTTCAAAAGTTTTCTGAGAAAATTAACCTTAGCCTTATGCGAGCAAAGTTGATGTAGAACACCAAGCGTATATCGCAGTCAATTACCAACAAAGAGGTAATTGACTGTGAATATCATGCTTTCTTCCATTGTCTAACATTTTCTCTTGTGTGTGAGAAATTGCTTTTAAGTTGGTATAACAAGGGAACAGCTTTAGAAGACTTTTATTTTCTTACGAGCTCTGATTCCGAGACGACCTTAAAGAATATGTATATTTTTGTATATCATGTCCTTTATATAAATTTGAATATTCATATAACACAATCAGGGACACAACATGTATTATGAATGTATAACGAATATGTTGGGCCGAAGGCCTTAATTATCAATAAATATATTGACTTCACCGTACTTGAGTAGTAAATTACAATTCTAAATGCTGTCTTATTTTAAATTTGAAAAAAAAAAAAAAAAGTAAAATATCTTCTGAATCTTCACTATTTACCAATTGATCCGAGGTAAAATATAGCGATTATTTTCATTAATAAAGTTGTTCTATTATTAACATATATGTATCAAATTTCTCCTAGCTAAATCGAAACCGCTATTGTAATACTTATGATCATTGCAACTATACGAATCCGGATGAGTCATACTACATACAAAGTACTTTAAAAGTTGTAGCAATGGTTGTTCTCCTTGGCGCTCTGAATTATTTGATCGACTCAATGGTGTCAATATAAATTGACCAGTAGTACTGGTAACTTAGCTAGGAATCGCATTGATATAACAGAACACTTATTGAATGCGACGTAAAACACCATATAAACAAACAAAGAAACAATTTAGCTTTTTTATTCTTTGCATAGGTGGTACAGTGGACATAACTGTACATGAGACCCAAAGAGACCACACTGTTAGAGAACTCTTCAAGGCCAATGGAGGACCATGGGGTGGAACAAAGGTCGACGAAGCGTTCCACAAGTTCTTGGCAGAAATCTCCTCGGTTGAAACATTGAAGCAATTCAAACTGTACGTATTCTAAACACACACCTTCTATTTAGGATAATATGATTGAGATTGGTTTTCGTTTTCAAAACAAGGTGATAGTTTTGTTGATTGTTTGTGATTTTCTTCTTAGAGGGCAAAGTATGTTCGACGTTTCAGAATCACGTCGCGTTGATTTCAGAAGACATCTGCTATCAAAAGGAAACTACGTATTTAATCTTTACAATGTTAAATGGAACCCGCAATTTGTATTCGTATAGTAATTCCTGCAGATTAACTAGCAGCGATGCCAAGTAAATAACAAGATTACTCTAGTGACAACGTAAATGCATTCGTTATTTGGATGTTTGTTTGAATGGAGTTTCACGCTTTTTAACAGTATTTCAGTTATATTACGGCGCTCCTTAGTAGTTCTGGTATAATTTATCCTGATTCCAATATTAGGCGTAATACTATCCCCACATTTCTGAGCTGCAATGTCTTGGTAGACATTTCCACCATTTGCTAAGTCTTTGATAGAATCGGATCTGAGTTTGAACATTGTTTATGAGAGACGAAAGCATTTTACATACATTAATACACAAGAACTTACACGACATGTATCTTTGAAGCGTTGTAGATCAATTAAATGGGTACAATATGCATAAATATACAACTTAAAACTTATATGTAAATCCATTGTATGATTATAGAACACATATGGAGGATTACCTAGACATCATGAGAGAGTTTGAGATTAAAAAGTCGATGACGTCACCGGATCTGGATCATAGGGTTACCTTCAAAATCCCAGTGTCCTTCCACGAAACTTACGCCAGTCTCCATAGTGAAGAACTTAGGTGGGTTGTCGTGAATATGCATACAACTTCATTGAATGTTTTGTTCTTAAAGTTTCGATCCAAAAATATTGCATGAGCCATGCTACATTTTAATGGCTGTTCTCTATGAAATCTACAAGACGAGAACGATATTAGCCTATCGCGCAGTTCTATTGATCGATTTATTGTATGTTTTCACTTATATCACAAAGTTTCGTTGTTAAATTACAAGAACTACTGGTCCATTTGCCCTGACACCAGCTGTCAGTCGTATTCATATCCCCACATTCCAGGTCGTCAAAGAGGGAAAACCACTGCTTTCATCTTTTAAGTCTTTGGAATGAACTGGACGGAGATCAAACCCTCAACCTATCGCACCGAGGCGGTCATTCCTACTTCGAATACCGTGTACGTCATCATTGCAACTAAATATTAGCCTTAGATTAAAACAGTTTGGAAGCCACCATTAATTGCTTTAGATGAAAATATACAACTTTTAATATAGCAACAATAGTTATAGGTATAAGTAGTCATACGTTCGCAGGACGAATTCCATGTGTCAGGTTTCGTTTCAATTCTAATAATCAATATCACTTTATTAAGTAACGTTTCCTTGTTTATTAATTCATCATTTAATGAGTGAAAGGTTGCTGTCCTCCATCATTTTTTGATAACCGTTAGTTTAATATTTATTCACAGAATCAGCAGGATAGTAAAGGAGCCTTTGAAACAGAATATTACCTTCACTGGTGACAAGCTCCGCGTTCAACCAAAAGTTATGCAGAGATTCTTCACTGAAGCATGTGAAGCGATTGTCAGCCGCCTTAAATGTATCTTTAGGCAGCGTGAGGTCAGTAAAACGGACACCGTCCTAATGGTCGGAGGCTTTTCCGAATCCCGTATGCTGCAGGATGCCATCAGACGAAACTTCCCTGATAAACAAGTGATAATTCCGGCGGAGGCTGGTCTGGCGGTTCTCAAAGGTGCCGTGATCTTTGGTCACAATCCGACGGTCATAACTAGCAGAATATCTAGATTTACATATGGGGTTGGTAAAAACACCCGATTTAGGACAGGAAAGCACCCCATTGAAAGATGCTTTGAGGTAGAGGGCAAGGCATATTGTAAAGATATATTTGATATACATGTCAATATCGGTGATGAAGTAGAAGACGGAACCTCATTTCTAACAAAGAGCTACCTTCCTATTTACTCTACGGCGACGCAAGTGTCCATTAAACTGTTTACAACAGATAGAATGAATCCCTCCTATACGGACGAAACTGGCTGCCGGATGCTTGGAAGCATCAATCTAGATCTGAGCAATATTATACAGTGGTCGGACAAGGAAGTCGAGGTCACTATGAAATACGGAGGCACAGAACTACACGTGGAAGCCAATTTGGTTAAAACCGGACAGAAAGCAAATGCGCGTTTTAAATTCCTGTGATAACTTTTCTTACAATAAGAATTAAAAAAAAAAAAAATCAAATAATTAATTTAAGACGGTGTGTAAGAATTAGTATCCATGTCACCATTTAGTCGTAAAGTCATAATTGGAATCTCTTGAGAATGTTAATGTTCTGAAGCCAATTGCCCACGTACGCGTTTTGATCATTTATATCCTCAATTATTCAACCTTCGTAGGTCGGGTTTGTTGTGTCGCGGTTTATAAGCTTATTATTTATTTAAGTGTATCTATGTATATATTTTGATTGTTGTTAAATGTTTGTTTCAATTCACAAAGATTAAAATATATAGCAGAATTCAATGGTCTATCAAATTCTGTATGGCCTTTATTCCGGATGTCATTTCATGGGTGCTTTTCAGTCCCGCAGCCAACGGTCTACTTGGATATAATTCAAAGTTGAAAAATTGTTGTTGATCCATCGTTAAACTTTTATGGTTAATTACCATCTCATATTTTTAAGACATTTCTGATAAATGATTGGCGTAGATAAAATAAACAAGAACATATATTGTTTATCTAAGTAGTCCGCAGCGACGAAGGCTTTGTTGTCAAGGAACTGTCTTCAGTCCAACTCGAAATGTTGTGAATGTCATTGTATAACAATATAAAGTCACAAAGTTAGAATTGTAGTCAAGTGTCTGATTAAAACGTAATTCCACTTGGAAAGACAACATTTTGATAACTGAATCAAGAGCATTTAAGTATGTTCCTTTGTTGCTAGGAGAGAAGTTCAATACAGGTGCGCGATAACTTAGCGCGATAAGTTGTCATAAACTAATTTGTTCCTTTGTATGACTAATATTGATCTGAAATCATAGCTTATTTCCACTTTTAGTAAATACATTTCAAAATATATAGCAGAGTATACCCAGAATACAGAATCAAGTACGGTAAACAACTGGCTGGTTTTCTGCTTTCTCGATATATTCAAACCGAATCGGTAACTAGAACTTTGCCTTGACATATCGCCCGCCAGATCTACAATCTTGCCAAGTAAGTGTCAGTTATTGCGTTTCTTCTTTACTGCCGAGTGCATTTTTGGAAAAGAAAAGATTGTTCAGTAAGAAACATGCAATAATATATAAGAATTAAAGATGTTTTGAATTCAGTCTCGCAATTGCCGGCAACGCGCCCTGAGCCTCAGTCTAGCCCTGCATAAACATTTGATTGCAACAGCGATGTTGAGAAATGAGATTTTTCAAAACGTATATAATGATAAGAGCAACCAAAAAAAAGGCATGCTTGCGCAAACCTGTCACGGCCCACATTTCACAAAATATTTGTATTAAAATGGCATGATTAAAGGAAACTGGTGGGCGGCTGCATGTGAAATTATTTAAATTTCCTTTATGAACAAAAGACAGGAACAATTAAGAATGTTCCTTTCTTACTAGGAGATAAGTTTGGCACAGGTCTTTGATAGTACTTTCGTATGTCTTCTTGTCACAAAACCATATTGAGGCGAAAACAAAATGTGCAGACTAGGATTGTTTTGCTGAGCCATAATGTAAGTTTGAGCTGCATCCTCACAAGTATTTGATTATATAAATATTATTTAAGCGCCTTGTAACATTCTTTCTATGTCAGACATGTTCAATGCTTTTTATTTCCAAAAATGAACTCGGATTCCGTTTCGTGCTCAATGTTTATGGCACTCATAGTCATATGTGAAGTTATGGACATCTGTCGTCTTTCATTTATCTGCTTCTCTGATAAGTAGAACCACTGATGATATTGTCTGTTCATAGATGTTGTAATATTGCGTCGCCTTGAAGCAGACATTCTAGTAATGGTTTCGATTGTGTTATTGTTATTTCATTATGGGTAAAGATCAGATTTCTGTATATTTAGTTCATACCAATTTATATTCATTTAACCAATGGATCAGCTGATTAATAATTAGTGATTATTTGGTGGGACCATCGGTAGAAATGCATAGGATCTAATGCAACTTGGCAGATTTGTAGCAAAGTCAATTCACGATCCAAGTGACAGGTTTGGACCAATGACAAGTCAATACAACAAGTAGTAAATGTTATGGTTTTCTTTATTTCAGATTTTTACGATAATAATATAACATCCTGATGTTAGTTTTTCGGCATCGTTTGGTTACACCCCTACTCAAACGTTACAACTGGCTGGTATATCTGCTTTCTCCATACATTGAAAATAAAACGGTGATTAGAACTTTGACATTTGGCCTGCCAGATCTACAATCTTACCAAGTAAGTGTCAGTTTTTGCGTTTCTTCTTTAAAATCAAGATATGATGTTTGTTCAGTAACATTACACTGATAAGTTCCAAACAAGCCTCACCATATCAGAATTCACTGCTTTTTTGTAACTTCAATGTTTTGACTTTGTATCCAGTCGAGGGTGTTCCCATTCAGCATTGTGATGGAAATTCCTTCTTTCATTGCCTGAGTTTAGCCCTGCATAAACAATTGACTGCAACGGCCAGAGGACTATATAAGGAAGAGTAATGAGGTCTTAATTAAATCCTATGTTGTGGGTACTCTAAGAATGGTTTCACTCTGATGAATCTTTCGAGTACCTACAACATAGCTTTAAGATGTCAAATAAGGCTTTTAGAACATGCAAAATATGCCATTTCTTGAGTTCTGAACATTGAAGTTGAGGAATTGTGTTTTTCAAAAATATGTATAATAACTGAAGCAACCAAAAAATGTTGTGCTAACATTTCACAACATAATTATATAGAATGGGCATGGTTGTAGGAAACTGGTGAGTGTCTGCATGTCAAATTGAAATGGTCTAATTAATTCTACTTTCTGAACTTTGTACTTCTTAAACATAATGGAACATTTACCAAAATTACACACAGTCCTGTTCAAACAAAATATTTAAATTTAATAACTGTTCCCAGAGTCATAAATAAGATGCTAGATTTAATTCAGGCGTTTGTTTTGTTAAAAAAGCTTTTGTTTCTTAGGATGGAATGTTCAACATAATACTCTACATTTCAACATTTGTGTGCCCTTATAATTTCACCATTGCCGGCTATAGTTTTATTCAATTGGACATGCCATGGTGGTGATATGATAATGACACTAACATTTTGGTTGATATTTTCTAAATAAAGCCGGCCCATAATGATGTCTAATTGTAACAAGTTTGTTTTGTTTTATTTGACTTTTTTTGACATTTGTACAGTATTCCAGTTATATCTTTATTACAGTACAAATCCATGACACTAGGTAATAACGACAAGGAAAGGGCACTCTGACATGGCTGTCATGAGGTGGAATTGAACCTGACACCATGCCTCAATTTCTGTGAATTATTTGATCACTTTTGTTGAATAATAGTGTATCACAGATTCATTTATTAAGGATGATAATTATGCTATGTGCCTGCCTAATATTTTACACACAAATGTCTCATTATTTTTCATAGATCATGTGATTGTGTAATCTCTTAACTGTAATTGTTAGTGATCTGACTTTGAATCAAATAAATACAGAAGGTAACAGCTGTCTCTGGTGATTTGCTTCAGGAAAGATATATATTGGAGGATCCCCAAAATATAAACGAGGCAAGTGTGACAAATTATCTTTGATATAAAGACTCAAGTAATGCAATATAATCCTTAAATGATATAGCTTAAGCTAAAAATGGATTAACCCTTTCCCACTAGCCGAAACATTTCGATGCATTTGCAGCATACAACTGTAAAACAAGTGTTGTAAAAGGAGATATATTGCACATCCTTTTCAACTCTATTTGATTATTTTATTTTAATTTATAAAGATCTCTACTTTTGTCTAGATATGTTTAGTGTTGTTTGCTTAAGATTGGTTTCATGTCGGAAAGGTTTCGCAAAGCTTTTGCAGTATCAATTCTTGATTTTCAACAATGTTTTTCAGTTGTAAATAGCATAAAGTAATTAAAATTGTAACTTGCTTTCCTTTCCCATTTTCATTTCTTTGGATAGTTATCCATTTCCTTTTTAATAATTTATTACATGTTCCTTTTGACGTGTTTATTGTCATTAACTAGTCTATTTATTTCAGTTATCGAAGTAATCCACATATTTAAAAATATAAAAGATAGTTAATATTTGCTTCTGTATGGAATATGGTTTCACTTTTCTTGTTAATTTAAGCCCCTGTCTGAATGTTACTATACATGTAATTCTCTTTACCTTGCTTGTTTGTATGGTGTTTTAACCTGCCATCAACATTTTATCAGGGAAAGCCATTACTTCTATTTTGAAGTCTTTGGAGTAAATACAGTTTCTATAGTTACATATGATGATACTAGTTTATATTCAGACTAGCATCTGTATGATCAGATCCAACGCAACATTAAAATATCAGGCAGTGATTAGATTAATTTACAGTCTCAACTTCTGAGAAATTTAAATAAATATGTATAATTTCGCTCAAAACTTGAACAGTATTTTAGCTATATCATCAGCTGATGTATTTACACTTTGAATTCAATTCGTTCACACTTTGTCAGCTGTATCCTAATAACATCAGTCTCAAGTAAGAAGGCTCCATATGAAGGGAATAAAACTGCTTCCTTTGTATTGACTGTAACATGCATGTCCTGACCCTAATGCATTGTCAGGAGTTGTAACATTATTGATCTGTTTCAGAGTAATTCTTCAAATTTTCCAAATATATAAATTCATCAAGAGGCTAAACATCATATCAGGTAAACCGTTAGTCTATTATATGTTTTAATCCTTTTCCACATATATACTTTTTCTGACAACTCTGCAGAAGACGACTTTTGAAAACATTGTGAAAAAAGCACAAATTGTTCTAAACGAGCAATTTATACTTTTGCCAAAACAAATATTTTTTTTCTATGAATTAAACCTTCTGCTGCAGATTCATTGTACATTGGAAAGGGATTAGAGCTAATTTATAGCTATTTTGTTGAACAATATTTCATTTGAGACTTTAAATTCTTATAATGTATATGTAGGTAATATCTTTCAATTCAATATATTGAGGAATCTTATTTAGCTCACCTGAGCACTTAGTGCCCCCAGGTGATCTGTTGTGATCACATTTTGTTTGTCTGTCTACATATACACCAATTGCCGTGTGAACGCTCTACATGCGACATTTGACATCCAATTTTCATGAATGTTTATCAGAACACATACATCTCTATCAAATCTTTCTCTAGTTCAAAACTGGAACATTTGAGGTCAAACACTATGTCACCAGGTGAACTTGAAGGGAAATCTTGTGAAGACTCTGGAGGCTGCATTTTTAATTTGAGCATAGTGAAACTTTGTTAGAATAATTGTCTTGATGATAGCTAGGCTTAGTTCGAATATAGGTCATGTCTGCTCAGAACTGGGTCTTTATGCCAAATTAAACAAAAATCTTGTTAACTCTCTAGAGACAGCATGATTTGCTTCAGCAGCTTTAAACTTTGTCAGAATCTTTTTCTTGATAATATCTAGGCCAAGTTTGAATATGGGTCATGTCGGGTCTAAAATTAGGTCACTTCGTCGAATTAATAGAAAACTTTTTGAATACTGTGGAAGCCGCATTTTTAATTTAAGCATGTTGAAACTTTTTCAGAATAGATGTCTTCATATCTAATCTAAGTTCCATTTACGGTCATGTCCTGTAAAAAACTAGGTCACTAGGCTAAATTTGAGAACAAACTTAAGACTCTAGAGATTACATTATTTGTATATGCAGCATGACACTTTGTAAGAATGTTTTTCTTGACAATATCTAGACCAATTTCGAATGATGGGTCATGTCGATTGAAATCTAGGTCACTAGGCCAAATTGAAGGACAATCAGGTCAAGACTCTGGAAGCCATATTTTTAACTAATTAAAGTATTTTGAAATTTTGTCATAAATATTGACTTCAGGATATATCATCCAAATTCAAATATATGGGTGATGTTGGGTTAAAAACAAGCTCACTAGGCCTGATTAAAGGGAAATATTTTTTTGGAAATTGTATTTTCTTGAAATTACAATATGTTTCGGTCAACATTTTGGACCATTTTGGCCTCTTTGCAAAATTCAAAATTTGGTGGCCTCCACGTGACAAGAGCTGGGCATCATTACTCTATTTAGATATTGATGGCTAACAACCTCAATCTTTTTTCAAGATTACACTTATGTGTTGTTCTTTACTGTATGGGCAGGAATCCACCATATCCCTGTGGTTTTGCGTGTTGTGGATCCAGGCGTCCCTGGGTTCGATTTGCAGTTGGTTTTTGGTCATGGCAAAGTACATTTACTAGCCAAGTACTGGTTCATTTATCGAGGTATCATGACTAAGAAAAAAGCTTCCGTGATATAACTGAAATAATGTTTAAAATGATGTAAAATCCCTTTAAAATGCTAAACATTATTGTATGAATTAAACTGATTAATTGATATGTGACTAACTGCAAATATTCTTCAGGATCGAGCATGGATTTTACAAAAGGCCCTGGTCATAAAGATTAAAGAGCTCTTTGATAACATGCAACTGAAGACATGGGATAACTCTCCTGATTTGTAAGAGTTATTGAAGGTAAGGATTTAAATATGTTTCTTCTGTTGAATATTATTATGTAATGTCTTGTTCTGTTCTGTTTTGTTCTCGTTTTGAGGCTGTGCCTTTTCCATATTAATATTTCACATCAATTGTCAAAATGCGTCAATTGTGGAGCAAGTCATTACAACTGTCAATAACCCTTTACATGTAGGTGTTGAGATACAGGTATTGTAAAGACTGTGCTTCTAGTATACAATATAGGACCCGACGACCCGGAACTTCCGCGCCGTCTGATCAGCGTATACACTTCTGTTTTCATTGATTAAGTTAGTTTTTTCACATTGATTTTGAAGCAAGATTTTACAACGATATTTTCTGTTTCCCTCACAAAGCCGCTTTCTGACGCCTCTGTAGCAAATTTTTTATAATGTTTTTGAACTCTTTTCAATGATTAACATTTCATATATAGAGCTATTTCATATTTTTGCCTCGATGTTTTCACAATGGTTTGCTGCAGATTTTATGTATGTGGAAATAGATTATCTACTGATACAGATAGTTGTGAAGCCTAAAGTATATGTATAGAACCATGTGAGCCGGTACGTATGACAAGTCTGCATTTTGCTATTGTCTCAATTATGCATTTTACCTTCATATTCCCAGAACTGGCCATGTTCTCCTCAAAATACAAAGCTGGACGAATCCATTTCACAAAATAAGCATTTAAAGGGTTTATCACTCCATATGTCTGCTTCTTTGATGGATACTAAAACCGTTCTCGCACTCAATCTGTGCTTGGGTTTCAAATATGGGAATCGCGCTCACAATAATCGAACTCGTAACCATTGGAGCATGATATCGGCGTTCATCTTTAAGTTAGCTGGCTTGCAGAACAATGGATATTTTTAAAATTCATATTTGAGCCGCGCCTAGCGATTTGAAGGTCTTATTGACTCTTCCGAATGGGAGCCGAGCTCCGGTAGTTCAGTCGGTAGCGACGCGGACTATCAATCCAGGGCTTGTGATTATGAACCCCAGCTCGGCCAACATTCCTTCCGTCGTTTGACAAAAGTCATCATGACAAGCGTCATCCGTCTGCCACCAATGAGCTAACAGTCTATGTGGTAAAGCCACCAGTTGCTTGGAAATACTTTTGTGTGGATTACTGGTTTGAGAAAGCCAGGAAACACAGGAAAAGGTGAACCGGCCGCCGTGATATGACTGGAAAATTGTTAAAACGGCGTAAAAATCCCAATAAATCAATCAGTCAATCCGTAATGGGATCCTACAAAGTTATATTGGCGTTAAATTAGTTGGGCTACAGTTCTGGTTTCTTTTGTCAAAAGATCAAAAGAGACATCTATAACTTCTATATCTGGATGACATTTAAAACGGAATGTGAAGACTTTGGTGAGGCTGTGAGTCTTCAAAGTACGTAGCTGCAAAATTCAAGACTTTAAAAATGGTAATAATGGCTGCAGTCCTGGGCACTCAAGATTGCGGGGTTAGCATAACGACTAACTGACTGGTGTCAGGATTAATGGACCAGTAATACTAGTTATTTACCCAAGAAACGCTGTGATATAACTGACAAATTGTTGAAAGCGACGTAAAACATAAATATAAATATATATATATATATAAACATTTCCCAACATACTACATCCAAACCAGACCCTGTATTTGCTACAGCCAGGCTCCGATAGCTTAGTTGGTAGCGACGCGGGCTGTCAATCCAGGGGCTCTGAGTTCGAACTCCAACTCGGCAAACATTAATTCAGACGTTTTACAATAGCCAATGTGTCCTTTCCGACCAAGGGCTATCAGTAAAAGCAGCCAGTTGCTTGGAAAGTATGTTGTATGGAAAACTGGTTTGTGAAAGTCAAGAAACGTATTAGTAGGTGAATTGGCCACCGTGATATGACTGATAAATTGCTGAAAATGGCGTTAAACCCCAATAAATCAATTATATTTGATGCCGTATCTAACGCTCGTACAGCGTTGTATTGTGGTCTGATTTCATGAAGATTGACCTCCACCTTGAAGTCAATTAGCGCATAAGTGGTCAAAGGGAGATAACACTTGTTTGAAAAATAAATACTTCAAATCATTACACTGTCATCAATATGGTATTTCGGATTACCCATGACGAACATTTATATATATCTACGTTTCATGTGGTGACTATACGTAACAACTGTTCCTTACCAAGATCACCAGTTAAAACTTTCCTCTAGTAGGGATCGATCTATAGCACGCCGCTTTCTCATTATGTGGCAAGGTCGGTTTTCGTGGAGCGGGTCTTATTAATTTAACACAGTTAAAGGTATTCATTTATGTAGCTGCTGTCAGTCTTAAAAATGACAAGAAGAAGTCAATACCTGGCCAAGGTATGTCAATGGTATACTCTGCATCGAAAAGAAGAAATGAAATCAAACGAAACTTATGTTTCAATTAAGACCGTTTAACATTTAGATTTCAATACTTTTATCTACTGTCGAATAATTATCTGTTTCTTTATTAGTTTTATTGGGTTTCTTTCGCCGCTTTCATCATTATTTCAGTTATATCGAGGCCACATAACACGTATTCATGATCTCTGGGTAAACCTACCGGTACTAGGCTAAGAACTGTACCTTTTACATGATGACTCCATCATGACCGCCGAAAGCAGGTATCGAACCGGGGACGCTCGATTTCAAATAAAATAGCACACGCTATCCAAATCATTTCGATCTCCTCAAAATCATCGTCAAAATATTAACAATATACATGTGCATACGAAAATATACATACAGTTTAACAAAATACTATTGTGAATTAATAATGCACTTCCCAAGAAGGCGGAAATAATGTTTGAAATGAGAGGAATATATATAAGATATTCGGATAAAGAGTTTAGTGCTATGTTTTCCTGACATGTTAAGCAATAAGCTTAACATGACAAGGAGCCATATTACTCAACGTCTAATCATTTATTACATTAAATATACCTTTTGTTTTGTGGTTAGCTTTTGTATAGTATATGCCAATGGCATTTAAAACTTTAAGATTTTATGAGTTTAACATAGGAATTAATTAAATGAATGTACATATTAGGATTTCTGTAATACATTTTCTTTATATATATATCTGTCTTAGTTCTGGATAAAAGGACAAACTGGCGTAACATGAAACTCGTCTTCAATGTCATTTAAATTGCAAAGAGTACATTTCCTATCTTCTCTATTGATTGTTCTATGTCTGCTAGTTTCAATAAGTAATTGATGTGATGATAACGTAATATCGCAACGGCATTTCTGAAAGAAGTTGGAATATTTATGTTTTTAAGGTAACAAGACCTATCAAAAGTTGTTTTTAGATTTGAGTACAAAATTAGTTAAGGTTTATTATTTACGTCAATATATTATTCAGCTATGACGTAAAACTGGAATGAACTTCTTTATGTTAACAGTTACTCGGAATAACCATACATCATGACATCTAATAGTCTGTAATAAATGTTTAACTTTTCTGACCCAATCAGCAGTGGAATCGTTACTTTTTGTATTAATCGTAGTTTATTACTTTTGAAAGGATAGAATTATTGCCCTTTTCTGTAAAATTTATAAAATATTTAATAATTCTAATTTAAATAATGACATAGAGTGGACATCTTCCCAACTATCCATATATAGCAGAATTACTAGTTGAGGGTTTTAATTTTAATAATGTCTTAAGAAATTTTCTGTGCAATCTTTTTTCCAGTTCACTAGTTAAGAAGCACCAGACTTCACTCGGATATTAAATAAAAGACGCGACATAGGAATCAAATAAATCAAGCATAATCTTTAACGGATTTTTATTACTTTTAGTGATAGTTAATAAATCGCTCAAGGCTCGATTAGCTTTACCAACCATTGTGTTAATAGCAATATGGAATATCCCGTTATTTGTAAAAACAATTCCTATGTAATTGAAAGTGGGCAATTTTTCCATGCTTTTTCCACGAAATTTAACATTTTATTGATTTTGAGCCTTTCTGCCTTTTTGAAAAACCACTATTTTGTTTTTTTCAGCATTTACTGTTAGTTTCAACTTTTTACAATATAATTCAAAAACCTTCCAATAAATTTTGTAGACCGTCCTCAGTATCTGAAATTAAAACTGAGTAGTCAGCAAATAAATTGATAATTGATCAAGCGTAAAGTCGTGATCTGTATTCTGTTGTAAACATACCACAATGTCGTTTACAAACAATGAACATAATATTGACATGGTCTCTCCCTGCAATAATCCAACGTTACAATCGAAGCGATCAGATACGTTATTTAGATGTTTAACACACAGTTTTACATCTTCGTACAATGTACGAATTAGACTTAATACTTTGCCAGTAACACCTTGTTTAATCAATTTAAACCACAATCCGTTTCGATATATAGAATCGAAATAGTTTTGTAAATCAATAAAACAACAGAACAATTGTTTCTTATCACGGAATTGTTTCTGAATAAAGGAATTAAGTAAGAATATAGCGTCTACTGTACTGAAATTAGCTTTAAAGCCAAGTTGTGCATCCCTGATCACATCATATTTACCGACCACATTTGTAAACGCTCATTCATTAAAGATGTAAATAGATTTGCAAAACAGTTCGTAAGAGTTATTCCTCTTATTTATTTGGATCCG
The DNA here is from genome assembly GCA_031761405.1 of Serripes groenlandicus. NCBI lineage: Eukaryota > Metazoa > Mollusca > Bivalvia > Cardiida > Cardiidae > Serripes > Serripes groenlandicus. Next base: position 17,779,999 of record JASEVX010000006.1, read on the forward strand.
ATTTACCCCCTTTCATATGAATAGGTACGATGAAACTCTCGGACCAAGACTTTGGATAGGTTTTCTTGTCAAGAATGTAATTAAAGAGGATTTGCAAGGCTTAAGTTAGACAATCTATACATTCCTTTAAATATTCATACATAATATAATCGGTAAAGCATGCTTTAATAGAACCTAACTTTTTAATACATTTTCTTATTTCGGTAAGTGTAAATGGCTCATCTAACTCATCGTAGATGCATTCATTTGACTTCATGACATCCTTACGAAATTCTGGCATTCAGTATCTTCTTGCATAGAAATAGTTGATGATAATGTTTTAAAATGCTGGTAATTCTACAATAATACTTATAGTCTTTCTTTTTTGAAAGAAATTATTTCTATTTTCATCGTTTTATTCAAATTATAATATTTTTAGTGCTGTTTCTGTTCTTTTTTTCTGTTTGCAACTTTCATCAAACCATTTCTTCAAAGAATAACTAGAGTTGTCGTTTGAAAATACTTTTTTCGGATATCTTATGTGTTTTTCAAAATATACATTACCCTTATTGCTTAAGAAATCAGTGAAATTGTTAACTAAACGATCAGAATCGGAGTCAAGCGACCTATTATCCTTTAAACTAGAGCAAAGATTATTAATGAATGTACCGACATCATGGATAAAAATAATCTTTAAATTCAGAATCACATTTATGTATGACACGCTCTTCCCACACTGTTCTTTCACATTGAGCGGTGTTTACCCGTAGGTTAAACTAAATAGGGGTGTTATTAGAAAACATATTGAAATTATGTATACAACAATTTAACAAAATGTCAAAATTACAATGATTGGTTATCACATAATTTACTGTACTCTCTCCGTTATGGGTGAAACACGTGTAATTACTTACATAACAGTCGTTACCAACCTTTCCGTCTATAATGCGCATATCAAGCGAACTACACAACTCCAAAAGGCAATCACCAAATTGATTCGACCCCTTACCGCATGATGCGCGAGGTAAGTGCATGTACTAATCGATTTATTGATAGCTATCAAGATCATGGTCACCCAGCGGTTTATCATTCCATACATAATCGGTTTTACATCCTACCCGTGCATCGAGGTCACCCGATAACAAACACTTTATCCCCTAGGCTCTGTGTTTAGTGTTTTTCACCTAGAATAAAATACCACCGCTATTTCGTCTAGCTGTTCTGTGTTGCAATTTTCTTTAGGAATGAAATAACTTATAACTATTTATATTTATGTTTGATCTTTGATTAGCCCATGTCTCACTCAAAAATATTAAATCGTAGTCGCTAATGACAGGGTTGTTAAGTTTATCTTGGGTCAGACCTTCAACGTTCAACACAATACACTATTCCCGCTATTGTCCCAACGCTCGTGATTTACTTCCGGTTTACTTATATCTTGCATTTTCAGAAAATCTATATATAAACATTTCCCAATTTTTTTTGACATCGGTGTATAGCCTTATATCTTGCATTTTCAGAAAATCTATATATAAACATTTCCCATTTTCTGACATCGGGGTATAGGCTTAAACGTTTGTAATATATATTGTTAAAAGGCATTCGCTTATTGATTAACTTATGACATTAATATCTTTGTTTTGTCAAAAGTAGTGACTAACGAAGTGAAAATTCCAGATCGATTACATATACAGGATTACAATATAAATGGAAATTTACATTTAAACATAATAGATGTAACATAAGCCTCGGATTGTATAAGGCATAGGCCTATGCTAATGGATTATAAACATTATTGTATAGAAAATATTTAATTATTGTTTTGTGCAGATTAATGACTGACCATACTGAATTCTTCCAATCAAATCCATATAAAAGTTAAAATCAAAATGAAATTTCTTACTGAAACATACGAAACATTACATGTTACAAAGAGCTTCAATTTTTTACACTTGAAATGGTAAATAGATGTTGGAGTGTGTTCTCATTGCTATGTTGCGTTACTATCAATGGTTTGGGAGAATATGTAAAAATTGGAGAAAATTAGTCACCGCAAAATAGAACACGTGTGCGACGAACAGAAAGTTTTACTTTACTTAACAAGGGAAGCCATTTTATTAGACGAGAATATATGACACCATCTTATCAACATCTATTTGAATATTCGAATTGCCATGGATAATTTTATGTTTTCGTTTGTAATGTAAAATGTAAAGAGAAATACATACAGATGGGATATTTTAGATGCGGAATTTATTCCAGCATCTAATAAAAAAAAAAAAAAAGGAAAAAAAAACATTTTCTTAATTAAGTACAACACATTGACAATACTTATAAACAATAGAGCTTTTATTTTGTGTCTGTCTGAAAGGAGATAAGAATGAATATTAATCTGAAACCATCAGATATAAGGTATTCACCAGATAGTATAAACATGTATTTCATAGACAGAACTACGCTGATAGGAAAAACCTTAGACGACATATGTGAAGGAAGGTAAGACTAGCAACATAATATCTGTTGATTGGTTGATATTTCTTCTCCCCAATTTTCGACCAACCAGTCGAGCCGCGATAGCTAACATCTAGTCGGTTACGCCGAGCGATAGGAATTCAAATGTTGTGAGTTTAAACCTCCCTCAACCAATCATTCTTTCAGACGATTGATAAAAGTCAGGAAAAAAACCAATGTTATTTGAACTGGCCGCAGTGATATGAATAGAAATAAAACATGCTGAAAACAGCTTTAAACTTCGACCAATCAATCAATTAATAGAGGTTCAATTTAATAATAAAGTAATACCTAAATAACTAAAAGCATACTTATCAATTATTTTCCCTTATAGTCCGTAAAACATGAATGTTGGAATGTATTTAAGTAAATGACTTTGTTGACATAAATAGTTACCTTGCTGACTAACCATATTTGTAAAGAATAGAAATAGTTTATATTAGGGAAACTAAAATGGTGACATCTGCCGTTAAGTATTTAAGTACTTCTTATCACTAAGTCAGGTTGGTGGACGTGAACCCAGTACACATAAATGCATCCGACTGTCCTTTGACTTCTCTTATCAATCTAAAGGGAAAAAGTCAATCCTATTATACCAAAGTTAAATTTTACATTTAGATCAATAATATACACTTACCTTGCCATACCAGATCGACACTATACACATAAAACCGCCTCTGCGATGGGAGATACGACATTCAGCATTACTATGTAATCCGAAATGAAGGCCATTGCAACAAGTGTATACCAATTCAGCCTGCGTATTCGGGAGTTTAAATTCGCATATTTATTATAACGAAAGAAAAAAGAGTTTTGTCAATTTTTGTTTACAGATGCAGGATTTCAGATATACCCAGAATTTCTGCAAAGATGATAAACGACAATTGGGTCACAGCTGACAATCGTCGTCTTTGGGTTTTTAAACACGTTGAAAGACTAGGAAAATGTACAGAGATACCAGTCTGTAAAGCAACGTCTATTCTCTAACGTAAATGTACATCTGATACCAATGAAGCTTCGATTATCATCCGAGGTAATCCTGGTGGGAGGTGGCATTTAAAACCAACACCACAGCCACCTCGTCCTACAACAAGTTATATCGAAGCTGACAAAACGCAGTTTAGTATGCATGGAGAATCACAGTCGGTGGCAAATAGGTATGGACGAAATGTAGGACATTCTACCAACTACAGATCTTTTCGTCTTACATCTGCCATCATTTCTCCGCTAACTCCCCCGTTTCCTACTAGATCATCACCAACAAACGACAGGAATTTTGATATCAAATCAACAGGATATGTAAATAAGTTTAAGCAACAATTAAATCAGAGGAATACAGATGAAACCAATAGTCTTAACACGAGCCATACCGAGCACGATGTTTCCCGCGTCGAACAACGCTGGTTTGGTTTCCTACCTTGGACAAAAGCGATGGAACCGAGGAATGGGTACTTTCCTGCTACTACATTACTTCGACAAATGTCGATGAAAAGTAATCCTTTTAGAATGCAGTCAGTTAATGATTGTATGCTTCGACAACATTCAGAAAATGAAAGAAGGCTTTTGGCAGTGGAGCAGTCATCAGCATCGTCTAATGTCCATGTTAAGTCCTCGTCGGTAAATGAAGTAATTAGTGAAATTGGATCATTCGAGTATGACTGTAGTGGAAATGAATCGAGAAATGATCTTCAAGGCTCTCACAGAATTCCTGCTAAAGACTTAATTAGTCAGCAAACGGAAACAAATGATGGACTTAGAGATGTTGAAAGGAACGATAGAGACCATCAACAGGGTGTTGAAACGCTTTGTGGTAAACGTCCATCAGATAAAGATGGTCCTTTCGCTAAAAAAGCAAGAAAGGTGAATCAGTTGCTTGAAGACAGACCAAATTAAAAGGGCTTGTCTTTTTGCATGATTGTGTCCACTTTCAGTAACGCATTTTATCCTTCCAATGCTTCAATATTAATAAATGGACTCTTCCAGCCTTCAATTTAGAACAGTCGGTTGTATCAAAGCTGTTCTGAATAGTTTAACAATATTGCAATGCCCAAATGGCTGTGTTGTTTAAATAACGGTTTCATTATCAAGGGATTTCAATTCGTCTGCTGTTATTAATATTGCTCTTAGACTTTTGTTTTTTATTTTGTATTGCTATATGTTTTCCTCCGACCAGGGGCTATTGGATGACACGGCAAATTGTTTCAACATTTCAACGTGTTATAAACTATATATGGTCAAATTTCATTTCGAGTAAATCTTAATATAAGCATTTTCCGTTATACTGACATCGGGGCATATACAGATATCAATAGTAACATTAGTCTTGGATTTCATAATGCAAACATTGCTTGAAAATTCAACAACAACTCCATCTACAGGTTTAAATGAAAATATGAATTTACTACATACACCGAAAAATAACAAAACATTGAACATAGCGTTTCGATTTTTTACCTTTCAACCTTTTTAACTTATAGACGCATCTGCAGCAGACGGCTTCTGAAAACATTGTGAGAAAAGAAGGAATTGCACATAATCTTTAACTCTATTAAATGATTTTACTTTTGTTTCGAGAGAATTTTCATATATATTTATTCAAAGTTGTCTGCTGCATTTTGTTGTATGTGGGAATGGGTGAAATAGCAAATTGATATCAGATGGTGTTCTCCTTTCTTAGTCACATGACCATCAATGCCTCAGAGAGTATGCCGAATCTCGAGAGAAAACCCTCACGCCATATATAGAATACCTACACAAACAAAGAAAACAATCTGCGATAAGTAGAGATTTCATTTTCAATAAACAAAAAGTGTAAATAATCGAAATGCTTTAAACTATGTTATGGAATGGTTCGCAATGAAATACATACATATGGGATATTTATAATACAATTTTTTTTTACGCGCAATACAACATCCAGAAACATTTTCTATGAAAAAGCACCTTGCCATTACTTACAAAATATATAACATTTATTTTATTTCTTCTTAAAGGAGAAAACAATGTATCTTGATCTGAAACCATCAGAGATAATGTATTCCCAAGCGACTATAAGCAAACATTTCAAAGACGGAATAAGATCTATTGGAGATACCTTGGACGATATTTGTGAAATTAGGTAATACTAGCAATTTATGTTATCAAGTTTCATATATTATCTATGTTGATTCGACAATATTTCACTCAACGAATTTTGGAAAATAAGGTCGACCAGCGATAGCGTAGTCGGTAGCGTCAATCCTAGCATAGTACTGGTTTGTTTCTACAGGGATCATGAATACGTTAACTGCCGCCTTGATATAACTGAAATAATGTTGAACACGGCGTTAAACCCGAACTCCACTGGTTTTAGTCGGACCCCGGCTATACCATTAGTTCCTTCCGAGGGTTATGTGTCTTCAATCAATGGACTCAAATTGTCCATGTGAGATGGTTGATTGATTGAGTGTTTGTTGTGTTACAAATCTACTTCCAAATGATTGGGAACAAACCAGAAAACAACAAATGCGCATATGAGTACCGATTTGGCCGATTGATTGATTGATTTGAGAGTATATACCAAGGTGACCAGTTCACATTACAATGTCGATACGCGCATTTGTTGTTTTCTGGTTTGTTCCCAATCATTTGGAAGTAGATTTGTAAGTATGTCATGTCGAAGGTTTTAGCATCGAATAAAAGGATTTCAGATGAACTTTGACATGTCATGGTATGTTTCCCTGAAATATTCCCTCATTGTGGCTACATGTACTTACCCATTATTTCCAAATTCAACTGCATTCATCATTCAAAAGAGAGCCGCACTAGAGTCGAATACTGAGTCACTGTCATTGTCAAGTGTAGGTTAAAAGAATCCTAAGCATTCGTGCAGTCAGCACTGGCTTTACAATGTTCGTTATTAAGTCATTTGAGGATTCAAGAAGTCTCTTACAAACATTGACCATATATCAATAAGTATAAATGTACAAATTGAATTTTCCACCAGGATCGATGAACAAAAAGTGTTGTCATTTCTTTTTTACAGATGCAAACTTTCAGATATACCCACACTTTCTGTGAGGAAGATGGTTGACGGACACTGGGTCACCGCGAACAATCACCGTCTTTGGATTTTTAAACACGTTGAACGACTTGGCAAATGTACGGTGATACGAGTAAAGGAAACTAGATATATTTACTCGGGTAAATTGAACTCACCAAACCACGGAACCTCGGTTAAAATCCGAGGAGGCGATCCTTGTGGTTCCTGGTACTTAAAATAATTACTGAAGTCACATACTCTTCCAACCAGTGATATCTACGCTAAAAGAAGCGGTATGGACTCTTTGCATAAATTATATATTTCTTACCCATACATGTATACGATAACGTTACGTGATTGAATATATATTATACATATGAAGATATTTAAGTTGAAAGCCACAATTATGCTTTATAAGAATGTTTTTGTTGTACAACAGAAAACATCTTAATATGTTACCTTTATTAAATAAAGAAATTACTATTATTATTATTAATAGCATATTATCATCATTATTTTTATTATGGCATGCATGAAGAACCACAGCCGGTAGCAACTTTCAGATCTAAAGATCTTTCATTTGCCTTATGTGATACTATGGAACAAAACCATGGTACTTATAACGAACATCAGCAAAACCCTATATTAGCATATGCTTGTTCAGAAAACGGTAAATGAGTTTGGTCAACAAATAGATCATATGGGTGAAGTTGGAGCCACTGGTCTGAAAAAAAGAACATTCCCAACCAGATAATAACTTCGCCTTTAAGAAGCCAATGACCAGAACAGATACGAATTGGATCATCCGGGTATGGCTCAAGTATAAATCAAACCATTAATGTTCTACCGGACCTTCACATGACTCATATAAACGACACACAAAAACAAATAGAAACGATGGACGGAAATTAAAACACAGGAAAACAAACAATCCACCGACGGCGTGGACACTGAGGAAACCAAAAACCGTGTTAATACTCCTTTACGAGATTTAATTCTAAGGGATAGTTTGTTTGTTTGTTTGGTGTTTAACGCCGCTTTCAACAGCTTTGGTCATATCACGGTGGTCAGTGCACCTACCCATGTTTTCCTGGCTTTCCCACACCAGTACTTACACAACATTCTTTCGAAGCCACTGACTGCTTTCTCACATAGTTCTAAGGGATAGACAAATAGATGGTGAAAGAACGGTAGAGCACGTAAAACTGGATGTTGAAACGCTTGGTCGTAGACGTCCATTAGATAAGGATGGTCAGGCCGCTAAAATCTTTTATTTGGCAACTTAAGACCGGCTCTAGGAAAAGTATTTTTTTTTTACATTTTAACCCATCTCATTGAATCTCCGTAATGTGATCATACAATAGTAAATTGGCGTTAAGCTTGTGGGACTTCAGTTCTAGTTTTGTATTAAAATATTAATATAGAGCTAGTTGACATGTAAACGGACTGTGAGGGCTCTGGTGAAACGGTGTACATGGACAGGCTCGTCTGAGTTTTAACTGTATGCTGATACAGTAAGACCCGAACTCGCCTCATTGATTGTGCAAATACAATTTAAGACAAATTGTTCAACATGCCTCATTTACCTAATCGGCCTTAATCCATACTTCAGTAAAAAAAGGGTCAGAGACCGGTCTGTGGACTATAGGTTTGGTCAATTATGTCTGTCTGTCAGTCAGTTAGTCAGTCCCACCTAACCTGGTCCGGCACGTATATTAACCATCCATCATAGGATGTTCAAGACGCTTGGTACAAAAGTTAATAATGACGAGGCGGCTTGTCGCACACAAGACCTAGGCCTGTATCTCAAAGAGGTCAAAGGTTAAAATGAGTACTGTTTGATATAACTTACCTTGTCCAGCCAACATCTTAACCATCAATCATAGGATTTTCGAGAAACTAGGCAAACACGTTCACCATGAGGTAGCGTGTCACGCTCAAGACCCAGGCCTGTACATGTACCTCAAATGTCAAGGTCGCACTTAGAGGTCTAAGGTCAAAATCAGTAATGTTGGATAGGACGGTATATTGTCCGGTCCGCATCTCAACCATGCATCATAAGATTCCCAAGTTACTAGACACACACGTTCACTATAATACGTTGGCGTGTCGCGCACAAGACCCTGGCATATACCTCAAAGGTCAAGGGCACACCTAGAGATCAAAGGTCAAAATTAGTACTGTTTGAAAGGACTGTACCTTGTCCGAATCACATCTCAACGCTGCATCATAGGATTCCCAAGTTGCTGGGCACACATGTCACAATTATGAGGTGACCCTAGTTCGATAGGACTGTGCCTTGTCCGGCTCAGATACCAACCATGCATCATAGGATTCCAAAGTTGCTGGGCACACATCTCACATGAGGCACACAAGACACAGGCCTGTACATCAAATGTCAAGGTCACATTTAGAGGTCAAATAACAAAGTCACATGTCAAATGTCGAAAGGAGAAACCATGCATCATATAATTCTCTAGTTACTGGGCACACATGCTCACCATGATGAGTTGACATTTTGCACACAAGACACAGGCCTGTGCCTCAAAGGTCAAGGTCACACTTACAGATCAAATGGCAAAAGGAGACATATTTGATAGGACTGTATCCAAAATGTATGCAGTGCATTGCTGTTTGTGCACATACAATACACCATGTGCTGTCCTCGTCCGGTAGAGGACTTTTGTATTACTTGCAATACGACATTTACTTGTTTACTATATGTATGTTTTGCAAGGTCAGTGTTCGTGTGGCGTGTGTCATCAATAAAACATAGTTATAGGAATTCATGTACGTAGCTGCCAGTCTAAAATATGATTAGTCGAAGCATATACCTTGCCCAGGTATGTTATATGTCAATGCTATTATTTTCATCGAACAAAAGAAACAAAACAGACTAGGGATGTAACCTGACAAGGATCTTCTGTCTCAATCAAGTCTGCTTAAAATTCAGATTTCCATCAGTTTGGGTGCTATCGAATCAAAACGTCGAAATTACTTGTTTCACTATTAGTTTTATTGGGTTTCTACTGCCGTTTGAAACATTGTTTCAGTTCTATCAAGGCGAGAAGTTCATATGTACGATCCTTGGGTAAACAAGCTAGTACTAGGCTGGGAAATGTGCCATGACCAAGGGCACTCTACAATAATATCTTTTTTAAATCAAACATACACTATAGTATGGTACAATATACAATTGAAATATATATAAACAGAAAGTAAATGTAGAACATAAAGTAAATGCATGTCCATGTACATGCACCTAAATATATATTTAGTCGAGGGTTTAAAGCGACTGAAATCCAGATGGCACGAAAAAAAAAAAAAAAAAATCGAATTCGCCCTAAATGTTATTCTTTATGTTATCCAAGTAAAACCAGGGTTAGAAAATGTATCGTTTTTTATCAATAAAGTGAACTTGAGTCGTTTTCAATTCTCCCGATGAAGGGGTTTCCTATTTAAAAATACCACGGAATCCTTCAGACGGGCACCTTGCAACGATCACGTGATATAACTATATAACGGTTCACTCTGACAGGCGTGTACAGTTATACACAATTAACACGTTTGGCGGAGTCGAACGACAGTAATCATAGAGATTTGTTTGTGATTGCATGAGCTCCTTGTGATTTTGCATAAAACCTTCATGGTATAAAAATGTTTCATTTAATGCGCATGCGTCCCATCGGTCATGTGACGACTCTTCAATTCACGTGACGACTTTTCAAGTCACGTGATGAAAGAGATTAAAAGCATCGAAAGCTATTTATAAACTTACCACGTTACTGACAGGGTAGAATTTGCGATGGAAAAAGTATCGAAAACAAGAAAATCTCACCGATTATAGGGTTATGTAATATGTCAGTTATCATATTTTAATGCCCCAAATACAAAAATAACACTTATTTTCTTATAATTGGAAATTTAATATTTTTTCGTCAGTTCGGTATCTGGAGTTCAGTCGCTTTAAAGGCGTTTCTATGAATACAATTATCGATTGATTGATAGTTTTTAGTGTAACGCCGATTTCAACAGTTGTTCAGTTCCTCTGATCAGGATATATAGAATTAAAAAGCAATTTTTATCTTCATGTACACGTTGTATCAGCTATAGTTAAACACATATTTAGATAATACGATAGATTATATGTTTGTCTATAACTGATATTTGCCTGTACATTTGCATTTTCAGAAAATCTATAAATAAACATTACCAAACTTGCTGACATCAGGGTATAGGCCTATCCGTGTAATTGATATTGAAATAGTTACAGTCAACGATAGATAAGACTTGTGTCTATACTATCTGATATTTGCCTGTTAATTTACATCTTTAGAAAATCTATATATAAACATTTTCCAATTGCTGACATCGGGGTATGATAATGCAAAGACTACATTAGTCTGTGACTTCAAAAATCATACGATTATGGATTATATACATTGATACCTTATTGTTTTGTCAAAATAAGTGACTAACGTAGTGAACATTCCTGATCGAATTAATTTACAGGATAAAAGTCTAAATGGAATTTTATACTGAAAGATACGAAATATAGCATAATCCTCGGATTTTATAGGGTATACCCTACGCTTATGGATTATAAACATTGAAGTTTTGAAAAAAAAATGTTATTGTTTTGTGTAGATAAGTGTCAGTCATATCAGTCGAAACATAATCGTTGTTCGGTTATTTACATTTGAAATGGCAAATTTATGAAATATTGTGTTCTATGTTTTCTGTCGCGTTATAATCAATGCTTAAGGACAATATGAAAACTATATTGAGAACATTACCAACCGCAAAACATTTATTCCTATGTAAATTAAAGCTATATGCGAGGAATAAATAGTTTAAACTTATTACAACATATCTTATTAGACGAGAACATATGCCACTTATAAATCTTCCATTTTCAATTTTAAATTGTAAATATTCAAATTGTCATGTACATTATTAAGTTATGTTTTGAACTGAAAATTGTTATTAAAAATAAATACAGATGGGATATTTTCGATGCGGAATTTAGTCCAGCATGAAATAAAACATCAACAAAAGGAACAACAATACAAGATTTTCTTAGAACAACACATACTTATAAATAATAAAGCCTTTATTGTGTTTCTGTCTGAATGGAGAACAAAATAATCTTAATACGAAACCATCAGATATAAGGTATTCACAAGATAGTATTACCCAGTATTTTAGAGACGGAATGCTGATTGGAACATTGGACGACATTTGTGAAGGAATGTAATACTAGCAACATTTATCTGTTGATTGGTTAAGATTTTTCTCCCCAATGTTCGGCCAACTAGTTGAGATGTTATGAGTTCGAACCCTACTCGGCCATTGATTCTTTCGGACGATTGATTAAACTTATTCAGGCTTAACCAATGGGCTAAAATAGTGCATGTAGTAAGGTTACCATTTGATCCAAAAAAATGTGCGAGTCAGCCGTGATATAACTGAAGATAAAGCCATGTTGAAAACCGCTTGAAACTCCCTTCAGTCAATAATTTAATCGGTACACTTTAGTGTATTTGATTTTTCTTCGACTTTCCTCAACAAGTTGGAGGATTAATTGATCGTTTTGTGTTTTACGCCACTTTCAAGAATTGTTCTCTTATATCACGACGTTTCCTGGGTAAGTTACCAGTACTTCTGGTTCATTTATCCTGACACCAACCTGTCAATAGTAATGCTAACCTGGCAACCCTGAGCGCTAAGGAGGGCAACCATATTTGGTATGACCCGGCCGCGGATCGAACTCACGCGCTTCCGCACCGAGGCGGAGTATCTACCATAACACCACCTAGGCGGTGGAGGAAAATATTTAACCATATCATGCCAAAGGCAAACTTTACATTGAACTAACCGATTCCAACATTTATCAAATCAGCAGCAGACACATTTAATCACATTTAGGCGAAACTATGAAAATGTCTAGAGATGAAAGTACTTTTATTTCGTAAGGTTAACCAAATATTCCTTTTGCCAATTTTTTTTCAAAAGTCGTCTGCTGCAGAGGCGTCAGAAAGCTACTGTATGTGGAAATGGTTAACGAATATACTCTGACCCTTGACATACAATGATCGATCGATAATACACCTATAATACCAACCCCTCTGCGCAGGTATAGATACGACATTCAGCAATACTACGAAAACTGACATGAAGGCTTTTACGACCAGTGTATAAGTCAGCCTGCGCATTCGGGTGTTCAAACGTACATTGTATTAGTTTCACATTGAACGTTACGAAAGATACAAAGTGTTCTCAATTTTTGATTACAGATTAACCCCCAGATATACCCACGATATCTGTAAAGATGATAAAGGGTCAATATGTAACAGCTGACACTCGTCGTCTCTGGGTTTTTAAAGAAGCTGAAACACTAGGAAAATGTACGGAGATACCAGTTGTTATAAGAACTAAACCAATTCCCCGATCTAAATTGACCTCTCATAACAATGGAGCCTCGGTTACCATCCGAGGAGGCAATCCTGGTAGTATTTGGCATTCACCAAAGCCACTTCCTTCTCCAGCCAGACAAAACGCAATGTGATCTGCATGAAGAAGCACAGCCGGTAGAAAACCTGTCTGGACAAAATGAAGGCCAATCTACCAACTTAAGATCTGTTGGTCTGACATCTGCCAGAACTTCTCCTCAAAGTTCCCCATTTCCTACTAGATTATCACCAACAAACGACAGGAATTTAGATATCAAATCAACAGGTTATGATCGGTATGGACCGTAAACATTGGCTACATGATCGATCAAAAAAGGTTTTGGAACCTACCCTCGCACGAGCCATTTCTCTGTTATTTTCATCGAAACGTCTTTAAAAAATTAAAGATTAGTATTAAAACTAATTTAATATAGTGATATAGTTAAAATAACGTTGAAAATGTCCAAAAACGCCAACAGTACCAAACTAGAGTATTTTTTCGTAAAAAAAATTGGAATGTTCAAAAAATGTAATGTTCAAACAATGTGGGGTCTTTTCTTGTCAAATTCAATGTAAAACATATATATTTTCGATGGTATGTGTTTATTAAGTAGTGTTTAAAATACACTTTTACGATTTTTCTGTCTGTTCCTTTGTTAGTGCTTTTCACCGCTTTCAGTTAATATATCCAACACTTGAACACATATCACTTAAACCAAACATACACTCTCGTAATCTCCTGTTGAAATATACATTAATAGAAAGTGAAAGTAGAACGAATTGTAAAATAAATATACGTTTAAATTAAACCGATTTTTTGGTGGCGTTTCGATAAATACAAGTCGATTAATTTCAGTTAAAAGTCATTTTGTCCAGAAGATTAATGATATTTGATTGCAGGTCCCATTTCAGAAAATCTATATATAATCGTTACCCGATGGTCTGATATCGGGGCATATACGCTTGTAAAAATATATTATATAAGTTACGTAAACTTGGGACAACAACACGCTTGTAAATGCTAATGGATTATATATATATACTTATAAAATGTTTTATTATTGTTTTGTGTAGTTAGTGACTGACGTACTGAAATTTCCAGATCGAATCCATATACATGTTAAAAGCAAAATGGATTTTTCTACCGAAAAAATAGAAACATAACATAACATTGTACATGTACATATTGATTCGATTATTTTACACATAAATTGGCATATGATTATTAGATTGTGTTATATTGTCACTGTCGCATGACGATCAATGCTTGTGTGAATATGCCAACATCTCTATAGATAACACTGATCTTATTCGTCGGGAAAATAGGACACAAATGTAAATAATCGAAATGATATGTACCATGGTGTGTTGTGTTTCGTACTGATAATTATTATATTAAATATATACAGATAGGATATTTTCAAGACGAAAAAAGATCGTGAGTGAAATAAAACATCAACAATAGCAACAACAGTATAACGTTATCTTTAGAATAACAGATTTTATTGTAACTACTTATAGATAATAGAAAAGTAATTTTGTTTCCGTCTAAAAAGAGACAAAAATGTATCTGAAACCGTCAGAGATAAAGTATTCCCAAGCGACTGTTAAACATTTATTCAAAGACGGGATGCAGATAGGAGACACCTTGGACGACATTTGTGATGAAAGGTAAATACTAGAGATGTATAATATTTATGAGGATTTGATTATATTTCTCTCAGTAATCTTTGCACAATCTTGTCGCGCGGCCATAGCTTAGCCGGTAACGTCGACGGCTATCACTCCTGAGTTTGTGGGTTCGAACCGAGGCTAATTAATTAAATTCCTTCCAACGACGGACTAAACTCAGTAATCCGAGCGTTTTCCGTTAACCTCCAATTTGCTAAATAATTTATTCGGGAAAAAAGCCAGTTGTCTGTGAAGAATGCTGTGGTCGGAACTGGTGCGAGGAAGCCAGAAGCAGCATTGATGATTGAACTGACCACTATGATATAAATGAAAAACCTGTTAATTAACTTAAACCTCCAATCAATAAATCAATCACTCAATCAACATATATGTCAACTAATAGATCAATCAATCCGCCATAATTGTTTGTGAATTTGATTTTTCTGGATCGAGTGTTGACATTTTTAGTCAAAGGTTAATTTTACTTTGACCTTCGACATGTCAGGTTCAAAAATGTACATGAACCCTCTATGCAGCTAGTTACTTATTATTTGCAAGTCCAACGATATGCATCATTCAATATTTTACAAATACCAATGTTATTTCATATGCTTCAGGTGTATATCAAAATTACCAAGTACACTGTTTGTTATATATTCAAATGAGCACCCAATAAGCATATTACAAACAGTGTCCATATAGCTGGTATTAATGTAAAAAATGAGTTTTCAACCGGGAACGATGAAAATAAATAAAAATTGTTATTTTTTTTTACAGATGCACGCTTTCAGATATACCCCAAATTTCTGTAAAAAAGATGAAGGACGGCCGATTGGTGACCGCTGACAATCGTCGTCTTTGGGTTTTTCAACACGTTGAAAGACTGGGAAAATGTACGGAGATACGAGTTCTGATAACTAAGGTTATTAACCCCAAAAAAATGAACTCTCTCAACGGTGGAACCTCAGTTAAAATCCGGGGAGGAGGCAATCCTGGTGGTTCTTGGTACCTAAAACCAACACCACAAAGTCCTGTATCTGTTCAACAAACGAAAAATAAACAACTTATATATCAGAGGAATCAGAGTGAAGACACTGGTCTGAATATAGTGGACACTCGATTGGGAGATTTAAGTATAAGAGATACACAAACTGTTGATGAAAGGATCGGTAGAGAACGCCAAAATGATCTTGGAATGCTTGACAGTAGACGTTCATCAGATAAAGATGTGAATTCAGCTAAAACAGCAGTAAAGGTAAGTCTCTCTAATTACTCAACCAAACCATATTGTGTGATTCTCAAAAGAATCATCTCACTGGCAAAACATGGCTTTGATTGTCAAATAAGGACTTTAGTACCAGAAAAATGCCCCTCATCTAGAGCTCTATAATAGTAATAATCATATACATGTAAACAAATAGGAATACTTGATAACAGGTTTTGATAATTTAAAGGATGTGTAACTCTAGAACTAATGCTTCAATTGACAACTTAAATTAGTCATCTTCCTCTTCTTCTGTTAAGTCATACCTTATTATGTACAACATTCAAATCCATTCAAATGGATGTGGAAGGTTGCGGGTTCGATCCCCGGCCGGGTCATACCAAAGACTTAAAAATGGTAGTAATGGCTGCCATCCATTGCGCTAAGGGTTGCGCGGTATACATTACGACTAACTGGCTGGTGTCAGGAGAAATGAACAAGTAGTACTAGAAACTTACCCAGAAAAAGCCGTGATATAAGTGAAACATTGTTGATTGCGGCGTAAAACACCAAATTATCACCAAATAATGTGCTTCTCAAAAACTAACCAAAATAATTTTTCAGCGCCAATGATATTATTGAGTAATGAGCAAATAATAGAAATTCAGATGAGAAAGCTCGTAACAAGCTCTATAACTTAAAATCAGCAATGTTTGCCCTTAAGTTATAACGCCTTGTTAAACTTTGCGGACGCGCCGGTTGATCTGGAGCTGTACTCGGGACTTAGGCTTCTCAATATCTGTTCCAGCAGTCAAAGGGTTAACGCTCGAGTAGCAGACGAATAACAACAATTTAACCCTTCTCGACATTTATAAAATCTGCATCAGGCAACTTGCCAAATAGAAAGACCTTTACATTGAAAAAAAAAAACCTCTATAAATGAAAGAATAATTATTGAATATTTTGAAAAATATTTAAGCAACAGAAAAATACATTCTCAGTCTGATTAAAATGCCCAGCTCCGGTTGTTCAAACGGTAGCGACGCTGGTTGTCAATAAATAGAAGAGTTATGAGTTCGAACACAAGTTCGGCCAAAATTGTGTCCGAACTTTGACAAAAGTCAATGAGATATGAGTCATTCGTCTCCCACCAATGTCCTAACAGTAAATGTGGAAAAGCAGCCACTTGCTTGAGAAGCTGTTGTGTGGAGTACTTGTGTGAGAAAACCCAGGAAACACAATGAGAAAATAAACTGGTCGCCGACATATGAATTAAACATTGTTGAAAACGACTTAAACACAAATCAATCAATCAACTTGTTTGCCGGGTTAAATAGTCAGAAAACTGCCGCAGACGGTCACTTATTGACCCTTTCCCACATACAGGCGCTTCTGCAGCAGACGACTTTTGAAAATAAACCATTTTGGTTAAAGGAGAAATTACTCATAACGGGCAATTAACCCTTTTGCCACAATGTGTTCAATTCTATCTTATAATCATACTAATTTGTATAAACTCATTTCAGATTTTTTTCAAGATGTTTCTAAAGTCATCCGCTGCAGATTTGTTGTATGTTGTAATGGGTTAAAACCTTTAGTTATATGAAGGTACATCATTGTATTGTAGCATAGACATATATATATATAACCGTTAAATCCATGAAAGGTGTTAACTCCATAGGACGAACTGAAGAATTCGGTAACGTTTTCGTAGAAGGATCGTTAAGTTTAATTTTCATTATTGAATGTTATGTTTACAATAATTGTTACATGTATATTCCTAAGATACACGGTAAATACATGTTCTACTGTTAACGGGTCACATGATAACTAAAGAATGAATTGTTCGTTGTTTTTGATAAATATTAAGTCGATAGTCCAACAATTTGAAAACGAAAGAGAAAATAAAAAAGGTTACAGGTATACGTAAACACATGCAAATACACAAATTTAAAAGTAATTAATTAAATAAATATATAAACTAATAAATTAAAAGCTGAACGTATGAATAATTGTTTTAATTAGTGAGCAATTACATGTAAGCACATAAATTAACACATGGATGAGTAGAAATAATAATGTTTACTTCATAACTGAACTGAATAGAAAAAAAAAGAAGTAAACAATTGTAGGACGAATGTTTGAAAGAATAAAGTAAATAGATCAAATGACAAAAACATTAATCGACTAATAGATCAATTGATTAAACAAAATAAATGATCTTTAATTAGTTTCCATATATTAAGCTTTTTCTTTGAAAAGGAAGGAGGAAGATAATTAATATGGGTAGGAAGTTAGGAACTATGAGGTGAAGAATAAAAACAATACTGAAAAAACATCGTTCATGTGCGTAACAGGTTAAAATAAGAGCCGTCCCACGAGAAATCTAACGTTATGGTATCTGCGTATTGTATTGACGCAGATCAGCCTGCGCAATCCTGTTACGCACATCACCGAAATGCTGTTGTTTAGCATGTATGTGTATTCTTTCGAGTTCGCTTTTAATACAGTATCCGACTTTCATTGAGAATAATTTACACCCTCACACATACAACACATCTGTAGCAGACGAATTTGATAATATTTAGTCATAAATCGGAAATATGTATATCAATAATTGTTTTTAATAGAGTCGAACTGAATCATGGCAAAAGGAGAAATTACTCTGAATTAGCATACTTCCTTGTTCGACAGTGTTTTCAAGAGTCGTCTGCTACGGAGGCGTCAAAATGCGTTTACCAATAGGAAAGGGTATATTGAAAAGAGTTCATATTCATGAAAAACGAAACGAAACTACGATAATTTCTTATCAAACGGCGACATATTGATAAACAAACAACATAACCCTTTTCTTCATGCAGACGCAGTTGGATATATCCGTAGCAGACATGTACTGGGAACTAATATTGACAATGTCTCCTTTTGCCATTTTTATTTGTTTGGACTTGTCCAAATAAATATAGATATAGCTTTCTGAAGCCATACGTCTTATGTAAAAGTTCCTAAATTTCATACGCCCTGAAAGTAGTACTCAATACTTGCTCTTACTTTTCAAATGTATCACGATTTTTGAAATAATTATATATTTATATCGTCTTTGTTTTCTTATTTGGTTCTTCTATTCAAAGAGAATTTGGAAATGAAATGTAATTGTGTTTTTAAAATAAAATACGCCGAGTAATAGCAAAGGTCAAAATAAGCAATTTAACCATAAGGATCTACTTCAGACCAAATCACACCGATATAATCCTACGCCTAAATAGAGTACCACATTTATAAACTTGTATAATATAAATTAAACCTGATGAAAGTATAATTTCAATTAAATTCTGAAATAGTAAATATATAAAGTACAATGTTTATCCGAAAAGGCTAATTTCATGTTCCTTTGAAGAAATAGTATAACGAGTAGAAATATATACACATTGGCTTTTCAAATGTAGGTCAATATGCGCGTCACATTTGTTTTATATTTTCTTTGTCTCTTGTCAGCCACATAAATATAGTATAACGAATTAAAAAACAAATATTAAAATGAGAGTGACTCATTTGCAGAGAAATCGTCAAATTCAATTTATAAATACAACGGTATGGGTTATTCTCCGTGGTAGCCAGACTTTTCGACCCTCCGACTTTTTGACCCTCCGACTTTTCGACCCCTGATGTCTAAGACTTTTCGACCACTCTGTTTCGATTCCTAGTTTCCGACCCCTCGTTCAATTGTCCGTTTATATACTATAACAATGTGCTTTGTTGTATATTCACTATACTGTTTACAGAAAATATATTGATTATCAGTACACTATTTTTGATAATTACGTTTTCATATCTTGTAAATTCGCTTTACTGTTCAATACAAATATTTATATTGAATCTTCGATACGTCAATGAAGGAAGCTTTAAATATTTCACCCTATTACAACAACTCATACAAAACTGCTCGTGTATGTAAACCTTGATAACCTTGTACAGGTATCGATAAGAACGACAAGCATATTATATAGTTCTATATAGCTTATCGCACTCGTTTCTCTTTTCCGTATAAGTAGTCCCAGGTTATTGTGTCAATATTAATTCAAAACATGGCAGAAAGAACATTCGTGGCTACGCTTTGACGAATCGCTACACGCCATGTAGAAGTTTGGAGACAATAAAACTTCGTCTTTTGTCACTCGCTGTACAACTTTTCGTGTTAAAACAGTCAACAGTCATGCAATTAGTATATCACATGTGTCTTAAATAAAAAACGAAAAATTGTGGTCTGCTATTACACTGGCAAAACTGACAATTCATGTCAGTCTGCTCTGTGAACAGCTCCGTGACTTTTCTCAACACCAATAAAGTTTAGTTTTGTGTTATTTGAGTTATTATTTCTTATTTGAAGATAGTTATCATAAAATATTCGGATAAGTTGTATTTGACCCTGGGCAAGTTAATGTTCAAAGTACTTATCCTACTGGGCAAGTAGATTCAGAAGTATATAGAGGCCTGGGGCCTTTACTTAATTATATACATATTCATTAGATTTATTAAACATTTTGAAAGAAATGTCGGCTTTTATAATTATACCTAAACAATACATTTCAAATCGCAACTTCAGCAGTTTTCATTGTAATCATGTCTGAAATACAATCTTAAATTATGTTGCATATCTAAACGGTCCACTGTACAAAACAAGACATCAAGCAAATTAATTAATAATGTATCAGATTAAACAACAAGTAATCAATTGCCGATTAGAAGTTAATAAGCATGACTGATCATTTTACCAAACTAAGTTATAGACAGGCGTATGCTAAATCATCAATTAAACCCTATATACAGCGATAATTGAACCAAGGGTCGAACAGTCTTAGCAATCAGGGGTCGAATAGTCGGAGGGTCAATTAGGATGAAACTTCACGGAAAGCATCCTCTCATTGACCTCACCAGAATTCCTTCAAATGTTTGTGATTCATGCAGAAATTATTTTAAAGAAGTGTTCCCTGGATAACCGTCTATCAGATTCCTTCAAGCCATGTTGATTGGTCGAAAAAGATAGCCGCCAGGGGGCGGCGCTTTTTTGCCTTATATGGCTATAGTGAAAACTTATAAAATCTCTTCCTCTGAAAGGTATGGTCGATTTTCAAATAATTTGTAGAAATGTACCTTGGGTGAACCTCTATCGAGTTCCTTCAAGCCAAGTTGATTGATAGTAAAACAAGGCCGCCAGGGGGCGGGGCTTTTTTGCCTTATATGGCTATAGTGTAAACTCAAAAAATCTTCTCCTCAAAAAGTGTCTGGTCGATTTTCAATTTTTTTTGTAGAAATGTTCCTAGGGTGACCTACTATCAGATTCCTTCAAGCCAAGTTGATTTGTCGAAAAACATGGCAGCCAAGGGGCGGGGCTTTTTCTTTGTAGAAATGTTTCTTGGGAGACCCTCTATCAAATTCCTTCAATCAATGTTGATTAGTCGAAAACCCATGGCCTACAGAGGGCGGGACTTTTTGGCCTTATATGGCTATAGTTAGAACTTAAAAAATATTCTCCTCCGAAAGTTTCAGGCCGATTTTCAAATAATTGTGTAGAAATGTTTCTTCGGAGACCCTCTATCATATTTCTTCAAGCAATGTTGACATGGCCCCAACAGGGCACTCTGGAGGTTGCATATGGAATCTTTGTGAGAATAATTGTCTTGATGTCTTTTACATTGCTTAATTCAGATGAGCGATCTAGGGCCATCATGGCCCTCTTGTTAAGCAGGAAGTTTTTGAGTAAGATTTTAGAAAACCCTTGGTTAATTGTGATTTTTTTTGTAAAAAAAATTGGTAAATACTTAGATGTGTGAGTCGCGGACTGCGCAAGCTGATCTGGGTCGATACATGAGGCAGAGGGCATAATGTTGGTTTTCTCGCGTGACGGCTCATATGTTAGAAAGGGTTCAATAAAAAGGTCACACTTTCGTAGAATACTTGATAAACAAAACAAAAAACAAAACAAAATAACATCGCTATATTTCTTCTGTGATATGAAAACGAAAGTAAAACTTTCCCTCTTCATCATCAGATACATTTCAATCCTAATCCGACTATATACGACATTAAACAATATTCACCTGTTATGTGATGCGCTTAAATGATTATAAACGACAAATACGTGCGATGTTGAACATGATCAGCATGCTCTTGCTCCTGGAGTACCGTTCATCTATGACAGATTTAGCCGAGCTTCGTCATGCGCTTCTTCATCTTAGTGTATCTAAGCTGCCTAGTCTAGCGAATTAAGGTATTAACGACATTCTGCTTTGACATCGTTGTAAGCTATATTGGTACTAGGACTACAATTCCGGTTTTTCCTCAAAGAGATCATTAAACTATGTTTATAGGTGGACCTCACATACGTTGGTGAGACCGTGCCTGAGTCTTCTCTATACATATATGCGTTAAGATCTCAAATCACTAGCCGTGTCTCAGTTCTGTTGTACTGGCATCATGCAAGGTCAGATACGTATACAATTATGGGGTTTAACTCCTAGTTCTTCGTTAGAAATTACCTCTTAGGTATCAAATCACTACGGCTTTAAGGAAGAGGTTCAAACAAGACTGAATTATAAGCAATTAGTATGTGCCATATGGTATTTGATTATGTACTTATTATGTAATGTTTCTGTAAAGGAAACTGAGAGAAATGTGAAGACTTTTAGCTTAACTTATGATTTACAGATCCAAGCATCACATTGTAGAACGTTTTATATTAAACAATATCTGCACTAAAGGTGATGAACTACAGATGGAAATCAAAATTGTGAATTGTTGAAACGTCTGTAAATATTGCTAATAGTGACACATAAGTAAGAAATAAATAGTTCAAAGCTATTTTGGCAATAATGTTGAAAATCAGTCAATTGAAAGACAGGAAATGTACAAAATATGTCTGCCCAGTAAAAATGAGCAAACATGATCAATGTTCAATGTTTATTGTAATGGAAAGTGAAATCATTATTCTAATTTTATCCCAGAATTATGACAGTTTTAAAACGTTGACTAAATTATCTTAAATATGGAGTTCAGCACCTTTAAGACGTAGACCCGCCTTGTTTAAGACGAATTTCCCACACCTTCTCTTTCACAGAAACCTACGATGGCGCATCCAATCATCACAGGAGCCATAAAGGAGAGACTTCAAGTCGCCGCCATTGATTTTGGAACTACTTTTTCCGGTTATGCGTTCTCCTTCCGCAATGACTTTAAAGAAGATCCATTAAAGATAGTAACAAACCAGTGGAGAACAGGATCGAGCCAGAGAATATCGCTTAAAACGTCGTCATGTATCCTGTTCGATCCCAAGCGGAAGTTTCACAGTTTTGGGTTTGATGCCGAGGATATGTATGCAGAACTGGCTACCGAAGAGAGGCACATCGACTGGTACTATTTTAAACGATTCAAGATGCTGCTATATGAAAACGAGGTAACATGGTTTTAATCTTTCACCACATACCACAAATCTTCAGCAAACGACTTTGAAAACATCTATACACATCATATGGAAACTATCTTTAAATAAATGCATTCTTAGTGTATAGAGTTGGAAATGTTGTTGCAATGCCAGAAACTGCTCATAATGAGCAATTTAAATTGGAAAAGGGTAAAACGCTCCAGGAAAAGCAAGCATTATTTATACATAGTAGAGAAAGAATTGCTTGCGCATTCATGCTATTGTTGCAAATTGATATTGCTTTACAGTATGTCTTGAAAACTTATATGATTAATTTACGATCAGTGAAGAAACATATTAGACTATCGGGTGCGCTGGTTAATCTGGATATGCACTGGTAGAAAATGCCTAACAGTTGATGTTTGCTGAGCGTCACCCAAGTACTGTTGTCATTTTAGTTTTAACTTCCTTGACAGTCTGTCACATTTGGATCAATTCTCGCTCGTCTGTCCATCTGCCCATTGCCCTCTCAATTTTTTTTTTTGTGTTTTCTGTTGTATGTCTTTATGTCTGTCACGTTTTCAAATACTTATCTATAGGCATCGAAATTGAAACATGTTGCTTTGAAATCGACTAGATAGTGGTTTGCTATATCATTACAAGGAGTAATGTCATATAAATGTATCCAAAGTATTTCAAATTTAAGTTAAGCAAATCATATAGTGTCTTTTTTTATGAAATTAGTTTTAGAAATATAATGCTTTTGAGAATTGTTAGTGAATAAGGACGGAGAAGATGTAGAAGTTGTTTTTTCTGAATAGTGTAGATTCAGATCATCATGTCCACCTACTTAGTGCTGATCCCGATATATCCTGTTCACAAAAAGCAAACTTGTACATTTTCTCATGCACGGCCTCTAATAATTTATACAACGTGCTTTAATCGTTTGTTTTATTCAGCATCTAAGCCGACGTACCATGCTGAAGGACGAGACAGGTAAGGAAATGCCGGCTTTGACCGTGTTTGCAGAGTCCATAAAATTTCTGAAGCATCATTTCTTAGATTCCTGCACGGACAGACAATACGGTCTAAACGAGGACGAAACCCACTGGGTTCTAACGGTCCCCGCAATATGGGATGATTCCGCTAAACAATTCATGAGAGAGGCAGCAATAGAGGTGAGTAAGGGTTCTGTATTCTCCTAACCTGTTGAAGAACTTGACTTATTATCTCCCTTATTGACCTTTTTGATCGGCAACATTTCTATACATGAGTAGATAGTCTGGACTTACATGTACCTATCATAATATTAGATTATCGGGTATACGGCAATTATGGTGGCGCCATTTGGACAAGGTGTATCAAGCGAACGGCTACAGAGACAACATTGTTGTGGACCAACCGGCTTTACCTTTCAACTGCAAAAGCATATTGCTTCATTATTGATGTACTGATTCCAAACATCAAGTTGTATTAGTCCGCTGTAGTGTTTACGAAATTTTAATCAGTTGTATATTTACTAATTAACTGTATATGCGACATCGATATGTACGGGAAGGTTGACTTTTAAACTCGCCATTGTTTTTTCATGGTAAACGTACCAAATTACTTTAGTAAGTCGGATACCAGAATAAGTTTTGAGAACTTCTTTTATTTAATTGTTTCACCTTGTGTTTAGCATGTGATGAATTCGTTTCAGCTCCACTAGGGGTATTAGACCACTGTTCCTCACAACATGTGAACAATTCGCACGTATTCCTCACAACATGTGACGAATACGTTTGTGTGAAAAATAGGGCTCAACAGAGCTGACTATTCAACTCTCCATTGTTTCTTCATGGCAGACTTTCTTATTTACTGTAGTATGCCGGATATCAGAAAAAGTATCGAGAACTACAATCATATATCTCTTGTCTGTCATTTTGATGGGCAAAGTTGCTACGCATGATGAGTATACTTAACAAATTATGTAACAGTTATGAAACACTAAGGCATCTGAGTTTGGCAACCATATTCAGTTGTGGGTTTGTTTTATCTGGATACATCAGCTGCTTGATTCCATTGCTTGTATAATGATAAAGTTTATTGATATTTCATATAATCTTACTCCTTTACATATAAGAAATTGGCTGATAAAAATGGCCGCAGGGTAGGTAAAATTTGTAGTTCTTGGAATGATTTATTGTACATTTTAGACACACATTTTGAGATTTTTTTTCTTAATATGACATTGCATCAGTTTAACTCCCACCACATGAAATGGTATGCTTTTGAAGGCTCACTTATTTAGATAAAAAGAAAGATTACAAGTACAAGATAAAGACAGGGCGTCATTTACGAATTGTATGATTTATTTTTTATTTAGTCCTTGACAAATTGTTTTTCTTTAATTAGTCCTTGACAAATTGTTTTTCTTTAATTAGGCTGGCATAGACTCACATCATTTCTCGCTGGCGCTCGAACCCGAAGCAGCATCGATGTTCTGTAAATATCTGCCGGTTAACAAGATAGAAGGGGCGAAAGGAGGCGGACTTTCCTGTTTCCGTCCAGGAACCAGATACATGGTGTTGGATGCAGGAGGTATAAATAAAATGAAATTGATTTCAAAAGTGCTCAGAGAAAAAGATATTTTAGCCTTATACGATCAATGTTGATGTAGAACACAAAGCAGTAGTAATCAACAATTCTAAATGCAGTATTTGTTTTAAATTTACCAAAAAAAAGTATAAATTACCAGGTAAAGTATTTTCTGAATCTTTACTATTTAAAAGATAGCGAAATATTTAATTAATACAGCTATTCTATTTTTAACATATCCGTATCATATTTCTTCTGACTAAATCGAAAGCGCTATTTTAATACTTTAAAACATTGCAACTATACGAATCCGGATGAGTCATACCACATACGAAGTACTTTAAAAGTTGTAGCACTGGTTGTTCTCCTTGGTGCTCTGAATGTTGTGATTAGCACTGCAACCGACTCAATGGTGTCAAGATACATTGACCAGTAGTACTGGTACCTTACATAGGAAACGCATTGATATAACTGAACAATTATTGAAAGTGACGTAAAACAACATATAAACAAACAAACAAACAAACAAACAAATTAGCTTTCTTATTGTTTGCATAGGTGGTACAGTAGACATAACTGTACACGAGACCCAAAGAGATCACACGGTAAGAGAATTGTTCAAGGCCAATGGTGGACCATGGGGAGGAACAAAGGTGGACGAAGCGTTCTACAAATTCTTGGCAGAAATATCATCGGATGAAACATTGAAGCATTTCAAACTGTATGTAATCTGAACACACACCTTCTATTTAAGATAATTTGATTGAGCTAGCTTGGTTCATGTTTCCATAACAATATGATAGTTTTGTGGAATAGAAGTGTGTATAATTTCATTCTTAGAGGGCGAAGTATGTTAAACGTTACATAATCAGGTCATGTTGATGCTACGTCTGCTACCTAAAGGCGACTACGTATTTCTATCTAACACTGTTAAATGGTACCTGCACTTTGGGATTCGTATAGTACAGACCTCTGAAGTAATTCCTGCAGATTAACTTGCAGCGATGCCAATTAAAAAGCAAGCTATTACGTACATCTCTGCTCTTTTGACAACGTAAATGCATTCGTTAGTTGGTTGTTTGCTTGAATGGTGTTTCACTCCTTTACACAATATTTCAGTTGTATCGAGGCGATGCTTGTGTAAATTACAAGTAGTACTGGTATAATTTATCCTGACAACGATGTTTCTGTCGTAATACTATCCCCACATCTCTGAGCTGCAATGTATTGGAAGACATTTCCACCATTTGCTAAGTCTTTGGTATAATCTGATCGGAGTTTGAAATTTGTTTATGCGAGACGAAAGCATTTAACATACATTGATACACAAGTGCATTCACCACATG
The DNA here is from genome assembly GCA_031761405.1 of Serripes groenlandicus. Classification (NCBI taxonomy): domain Eukaryota; kingdom Metazoa; phylum Mollusca; class Bivalvia; order Cardiida; family Cardiidae; genus Serripes; species Serripes groenlandicus. The sequence goes on from JASEVX010000006.1 coordinate 17,807,174, forward strand.
CATCTTGGAAGAGGTAAAATAGGCAAAAACATACAGCTAAAAACTAATTTGCAAAATCATTGTTTGGTTGCAGAATGCATATGGAGGATTACCTAGACATCATGAGAGAGTTCGAGATTAAAAAGTCGATGACGTCACCGGAGCTTGATCAGAAGGTTACCTTCAAAATCCCTGTGTCCTTCCACGAAACGTACGCCAGTCTACATGATGAAGAACTTAGGTAGGTTGTCGATAATATGCATTCCACTTCATGGAATGGTTTGTTCTTAAAGTTTCAATCCGAAAACATTGTATGTTTATGGCTGTTCTATATAAAACAGACAAGAATAATATAAGCCTATTTTAACTTATATCCTGAATTTTCGTTGTTAAGTTAGAAGTACGTCTGGTCCATTGTTTTTGTCAAGAGCAAATCGAACCCGAGGCGGTAAATCCTATTTCGAATACCGTGTAAGTCATCATTGCAACTAAAGCACTTTGGAAGCCCTGAATATTGTTTAGGTGAAATTATAAAACTTGTTAATGTAACGAGAATAGTTATAGTTATAAGAAATCATACCTACGCAGGACGATTTCCATGTGACAGATTTCGTTTTAATTCCAAAATTCAATATAACTTTATTCAGTAACATTTACTAGTTACTTAATTAATATGTCTGCCATTATCATTTGATAACCGTTAGTTTATTGACATTTTATCCATATAATCAGCAGGATAGTAAGGAAGCCTTTGCAACAGAATATTACCTTCACTGGTGACAAGCTCCGCGTACAACCGGAAGTCATCCAGGGGTTCTTCACTGAAACATGTGAAGCGATTGTCAGCCACCTTAAGGGTATCTTCAGTCAGTGTGAGGTCATTGACACGGACACCCTCCTAATGGTTGGAGGCTTTTCAGAATCCCGTATGCTGCAGGATGCCATCAGACGAAACTTCCCTGATAAAAAAGTGGTAATTCCGGCGGAAGCTGGTCTGGCAGTTCTCAAAGTTGCCGTGATCTCTGGTCACAATCCGACGGTCATAACTAGAAGAATATCTAGATTCACATACGGTGTACGTACTAGCACCCGATTTAGGACAGGACAGCACCCAATTGAAAAATACTTTGAGGCAGAGGGCAAAGCCTATTGTTCTAAAGTATTTGATATTCATGTCAATATCGGTGACGAAGTCGAAGAGGGATCCTCTTTTCAAACAAAGAGCTACCATCCTATTTATTCTACGGCGACGCACTTGTCCATTAAACTATATACAACGGATATAACGAATCCTTCCTATACGGACGAAACTGGCTGCCGGATACTTGGAAGCATCAATGTAGATCTAAGCAATCTTATGCAGAAGTCGGACAAGGAAGTCGAGGTCACTATGAAATACGTAGGAACAGAGCTACTCGTGGAAGCCAATGTGGTTAAAACTGGACAGAAAGCAAATGCGAGTTTTGAGTTCTTGTGATAACGTTTCTTACTACAATAATTAAAACTTAGCAGTATCATTCTAAAACTATTTCAAATAATTAATTTAAGACGGCGTGTAAAAATTAGTATTTTTTATTACGTTTTAAATATATATATACACGTTTTCCTTGTCAAAATATATGTAAACACTAATTACAAATTCTCTGTGGTACGTAGTAAAGCAGAGAATGCTTGTCTTAACACGGTAAACACACAAAGGGTTATTGTGTATTGTAGTTGCACGGGATGTGCTGCACGGGATGTGCGCTCGGGTATGAGTATATATAAGGTAGTTATAGGGCGTGTTTGTCAGTTTCACGCTAGACTTCGCTCGTTAGACTGCTTACACAGAGACAACATGGATGAAGAAGATATCAACGCCTTGGTGAACAACCGAGTAAAAGACGTTATTCAGGAGTCACATGGCAACTTGTTGCGGGAAATAGGTGGACTTATAGACAAGATAAGTTATCCAAGCTCTTCTGCCTCTTCTAGTAGTATTTCTTCTCTAGACGCTCCGAAATTCAAGCGTAAAAGTAACGAGGAGCAATTTAAACAGAATTCCAAGGTTATTGCCAGGTTGGAACATGCCGAGTTAAATATGGATTCCCAGAGGATTACGGAGGCTAAAAATGATATTATTGAAGGTAAACAAATGATAGCAAGTTTTAAATGTAAAGGTTTTCGAGTTTAATGGTATTCTTAAATTCTTGTTTATTAAAGTAGCAAAGGAAGCACGGGCTATTCTCGTTGCATTTTTCTTTTTCATTGCAGCAAAAGATATACTAAAGCGGCGTCAGAAATTAATTCAGCTTGCTGATACCTCCGAATTGGGATGGCGAATGGTTGCAGAATATGAGAGCAACCCTATAGCAAGTGACAGCGAGGATGAGAAGCGTATTCATAAGGCAGAATATCGGGCTTCGAGAAAGGCTAAAGGGGAAAAGACAAAGAGAGGCAGGTCAAGGTCAACTCCTTACGGACGGGGACAGCCTAGGGGGGACTCATTACCCTCTCAAGGAACGGGACAGACGTATTCTCATGGGGGTTCGGTGAAGAAACCAGGTTTATGTTTTATCTGCGGAAAGGCGGGGCACTGGAAGAATGAATGCTCACTCCAGAATTACAATAACAAGATAAGTAGTTTTATTGTTGGCCGCCTTTCGAAGGCTTTAGGTAAAACGAATACCAATAGAAAGCAATTATGTTTTGCGGAAAAGGGTATAACAATTTTTTTTAACATTAATTGCATAGAAATGGGGCATGGAGCCGGTTCAAATATCAAGTTTAAATCAGGTGGCCAAAATCCGGGAAAATACAATGAGGAAAAGGAAACAATTGAATATTCGAGCATAAGTGAAAATGAGACTATAGAGAGTCCGATTTTAAACATTGTTAAAAAGGGGGCAAGTGTTGACTTAATAAATCAGTCTTTCAACATTGAGGACAAAGGATCATGTACTGGTTTAGATGATAATGCTAGTTCAAATTATAATGGTTTGAAAAAGGGAGGTACTATCGACTCGGGTAAACATTTAGAGCTAACCGGATTAAGCGTTTTGTCACCTGTTGGTAAACTCAAACAGAGCTATAGCAAATGGGAAGCTTATACCAATAATGCTTACATTTTGGATGTCATTTATAACGGTTATAAGTTACCGTTGGCCGAGACTCCGGTGACAGTTCAGTTAAATAATAATAGATCCGCCAGGGATAATCCGATTTATGTAAAGTCCGAAATTGGCCGTTTAGTAGAAAAGGGTATTATTTCAGTTGTTCAAGAACAACCATTGATAGTCAACCCATTAACGGTTGCATACGGTAGGTCTGGCAAGCCTAGATTAGTTCTTGACTGTAGACATATTAATCCATGCTTACACTTGTTTAAGGTCAAATTTGAGGACGTTAAAGTTGCAAAATCGATTTTTCAGCCTTTCAGTTATGTATTTACATTCGATTTGAAAAGCGCTTATCATCACATTGATATTTGTTCATGCCACAGAACGTATTTGGGGTTTTCATGGTCCGACGAAGGAATTGACCGTTATTATGTTTTTAATTGCCTTCCTTTCGGTTTGTCTACAGCCGGACACATATTCACCAAAGTACTCAGACAGCTACTGAAATATTGGAGATCGTTGTGCATTGATATTGTTATGTTTCTCGATGACGGTATAGGTGGTCACACGGATTTCGATCTTGCTTTAAGACATAGCAAGTTGGTCAGGAGTTCATTAGTTGAATTCGGTTTTCTTTTGGCCGAAGATAAATGCGATTGGTTGCCGAGAAGGATAGCTATTTGGTTGGGTCATGTTTTTAATTTTGAAGACAATATTTTGAGGTTAACGGAAGAAAGAATTAAGCGGTTGGAGACTCAAATTGACTCCGTTTTGTATGATGTGAGGAATGATAAATTCAAAACCGTGCATGTAAAGGCACTAGCTTCGGTTATCGGTCAAATTATATCACTGCAGAGTGTACTTGGTAAACGCGTTAGTTTGCATACTAGAAACTTGTATATTTGTATTATGTATCGCTGTAGTTGGAAGTCACCTGTTCAGGTGAATAAGGAGGCTATAGGAGAATTGAATTATTGGCGTATAAACGCCAGACGTCTCAATGATTTGGGATGTTTGTATTGGCAACATCCGGTCGTAAAAGCAAACGTTTTTGCTGACGCAAGTTCCCATGGTTATGGTGGATTTGTTGAAATGTGTAACGCATGTTTGTCAGGAGACGGATCGGAATCCGCACCGGTAGAAAATACCGTTGTTAAGGAGCAAGGGAGCCGCGCGTCTCAAATTCCCGGTAATTGCGAGTTAGTGGTGGACAGAGGTAATTCCTTTGATCGTTATATATTTAATGATGGGCGACTCCCGGAAGCGAGTGTGCAAGTCGGTTTTGATAGATCGATAGATACTAGTATTTCGCGTGTTGGCGGATTCGTAAAACTCCCGGAAGAGAGTTGTTATTGTTTATCGGAAAATGTGATCAATATTGATGGTCGATTCATTGGGGGATCAAAACTCCGGGGAGAGAGTTGTCTTGTAGATCCGGGATGTGAAAATTATCTCCCGGAAGAGAGATATCTTAATTACTGTGGTTGGCATGAGATATGTAAAATTCATCCCATGCATGATAGAAATGGTTTGTTAATTAAGGATAGGGATGTTTGTTCGGTAAGCGATCTAAATATTGGAAGCCATCTTTCCAATTCCGAAATATTCGGATCATGGACGAGTGATGAGTCGCTCAAAAGTTCCACATGGAGGGAGCTAGAAGCTGTACATCGGGTTGTTATGAGTAATTTGAAGATATTGAAAAATCGTCATATTAAGATATTTTCAGATAATCAAAATGTTGAGCGTATTTTACACGCTGGTAGCAGAGTTAATGAGCTCCATAACTTATCATTAGCGATAAATTCAGTTTGTGAGCAGAACAGGATCACATTTAACTCTGTCTGGATCCCAAGGGGTGATAACCTTCTTGCAGATCATTTGAGTAGGTGTCAGGATAGTGATGATTGGTCCATTTCTGAAGATATTTATAGAAAATTGGATAAAATGTGGGGTCCTCATGATGTAGATAGGTTTTCAACACATTATAATAATAAATGTAGGAGGTTTAACTCTAGGTGGTGGGTACCTGGCACGGAAGCTATAGACGCATTTGATCAGACTTGGCGCGGTGAACTGAATTGGTTAGTTCCGCCTCCAAAGCATATAATGAGCTGTCTGAGGAAATTAGCATCGGAAAATGCTCGAGGTACTTTGATAATTCCAAAATGGCAGTCTGCACCATTTTGGCCGTTTATTACTGATTTGCAAAACGAATATAAATATTTTGTAAAAGGTGCACTTGAATTGCCAAAATCAGGCGCTGTGTGCAAAGGCAAAGGAAACAATGGAATGTTCGGTGAGAATGTTTTATCATTCAGCATGGTTGCATTACATTGCGTTTTTGAAGAAAACCAATAAGGGAAAAGATGTTATTTACGTTTTCTGGTGTTTGATAAATAATTCTTTTTCACAGGTATTGGCATAAGAGCGTCTTTGAAACGTAAATTTGATGAGGCTGATGTACATATTGTCGATCAAGATCGGATTATAGACACAATGGCTATACAAATGGTGTCGGCAAGGGCTGATACTACTGTGACCAAATACTGCTATCAAATCAGAGCGTTTGACGATTTCTGTGAGAAAAAAGGTATTTCTTCGAGGCCAGCGTGCTCCATTCACGTCGCAATGTATTTATCACAAATGATCGATGCAGGAAAATCGGATAAAGTGATTTCATCATCTCTTTACGCTATCAAGTGGCTTCATCGAATGAACGATTACCCCGATCCAACGATAAACTCAACTGTGTTAATGTTAGTTGAAAGTGCCAAACGTTTGAATTCCAAACCCATAGTAAAGAAGGACGTTATAAGCACACAGAACTTGATTGAACTTTGCAGTATGTATTTAGAGTCACGAGACATCATCGTTTTGCGGGACTTATCTATGATTGTATTAGGATTTGCTGGGTTTTTACGGTTTAACGAAATCGTAGATTTAAGATGTTGCGATCTACGATTTAGTACGGATCATTTGGTTTTGTATGTTAAGAAAAGTAAAACAGATGTATATAGGTCTGGTAGAGAAGTATTTATCGCAAAAGGTGAAACTAGCGCTTGTCCGATTGCAATGTTGAAAAGGTATTTACAGTGCTCAGGAATGCCTGTTGATTCCGAATTATATCTTTTTCGGGCGGCTTGTAGATCCGGGCCAAAGTGCTTTCTTTTAAAACGGAACAAAAAGCTGAGTTATTCTCGTTCTAGAGTATGTATTGTCTCTCGGTTGAAATTAGTTGCTCCAGATTTGCATCTAGGAACTCATTCCCTGAGAGCCAGTGGCGCTACTGCTGCAGCTAACGCCAGTGGCGTTTCTGATCGTTGTTTAAAGCGTCACGGGCGTTGGAAAACGGACATAGCGAAGGATGGGTATATTGAAGATTCTGTAGAAAAGAAATTATTTGTCACAAAACAGTTAAAATTGTAATATTGTTCTTTGATTTTAGAATTCGAATAGCATTCAGTACACTATAATTTGTAGCGTTCAAGCGCTCGTCTGGGCCGTTGCAAAGAAGGTGTTGTTTTGTATTTGAGAAGGTGTTCAGACTTACAAATTCTCTGTGGTACGTAGTAAAGCAGAGAATGCTTGTCTTAACACGGTAAACACACAAAGGGTTATTGTGTATTGTAGTTGCACGGGATGTGCTGCACGGGATGTGCGCTCGGGTATGAGTATATATAAGGTAGTTATAGGGCGTGTTTGTCAGTTTCACGCTAGACTTCGCTCGTTAGACTGCTTACACAGAATGCTATTCGATTATTTGAAAGTTATATTGCTTCACACATTAAACTAGGTTGAGTTCCGACAGCCATATTTCCCTAGGGGTATTCTGAGAATCACTGGTTGTTTCGCGCATGCCACGGATGCACGGTTCCTCTTTAAAAAAAGGGGTTTTACGTGGGCGGCCAGGACCCTTCTGATGGGAGATACATGTATGTGAAGCTTGCTAAATGAAAATTACTTAAGTACAAGATATAATGTCATAATCTAAGTTGGTGGATTGGGTTAACCGTAATACATGTAAATTTATGTATATATGCACGCGCTGTTTGCGCATATTGGTCGCTCTGTCTAACAATAAAGCGCTCGTCTGGGCCGTTGCAAAGAAGGTGTTGTTTTGTATTTGAGAAGGTGTTCAGACCCATTGAAGTAATTATGTATGCTTAGAAATTAGTGAGCGGGTATCGGCGTATCTATGCACCACATTGCACGAAAATTGACCCTTGACACTTTGCAATTAGACTTGGCCTCACCGCAATCTAAGCAAGTTTCCATGTCGCCATTTGGTTTTAAGTCATAATTGGTATATCTTGAGAATGTTTTTTGTCTTGAAGCCGATTACACATGTACGCGTTTTGAGCATAATTATCATTAATTGTTCATCCTTCGTAGGTCGGGTTTGTTGTGACCCGGTTTATTAGCTCATAATTTATTTAAGTGTCTTTTTCATCAATGTATATTTATTGAGTGTTGTTAAATGTTTGTTTCAATTTACAAATATGTATGTACATGTATATTGCCCGTGCTCCTCCATACACATACACGAGCACGGACGTATATACCCTAGAAAATCAAAGCGCCGAAGGCACAGTAGTGCCGATCGTGTAGAAAATCCTGCAAAGTGACACAAAGTATTTCTGTGTAGGCTTGCGATTTTCAATAAAAGTGCACTCTGGTGTGGGTAAATTTGACAGTAGAATAATATAAGTTTGCCAGAAAGTTTTTCTTGGGTATTTAAATTACGTTCTAAAATGGGTCATCATGTGTTCAAAATAAGGCCATACCAACTTTAAGAAAAATCTAGTTGACACTTGATATACCACCGATTTAGCTCAAGAACGATGACACTTTATTAGATTGTTTGTCTTGGTTATATGTAAGCTAATTTTAATGGGTTATCACATGTTCATCTCCAGGTCGCTCGTCCATATTTAAATAAAATATGGTGTACACTTTAGAGATAACATTTTCTTATTAAGCATGTTGAAACCCTATATCAGATTATTTGTCTTGATGACATCTGGGCTATGTTCAAAATAGATTATTTAACTTCCAAAACAGGAATCCGTCGTGGCAGAGAGGTTATTGTCAGGGATTTCAAACTGCGTGTCTCCGGTTTGATCCTCAGTCACCATGATATAACTGAAATAATGTTAAAATGGTGTAAAACCGCAAAATCAAACCTATCTAGAACTAAGTCACTATGCAAGATTGAAGACACATCTTGTTGACTTTCAAAGAGCTGCATGTGGAAGGTATTGATGCAGTTATAGAGGTGAACGTTACAGGTCCAACTTCGCCATCTTCAATACACCTTTGGTAATGGATGCACTTTCCCTGTGAGTTTTGATTCCTCTGCAGCATACATATTTTAGAAAATGATCAAACAGAAGTTCCTTCATTCCCCATGTTTGCAATTCTATGGAGATTATTATACAAACTTCTCAGATGAATAACCTTTTTTCTCTGAATTTTAATCTTTTTTCAGAGAAAATGACTTAATTATCATAGAAAAGAAAGTATCTATTGGTTTGGTAGTTGTTTTCAATGATATCTGATATTGAACAGGTCTGTTCAAGTCCATGTAGTTCCTTCGCATTGAGGTTTTTGCCAAAATGTTCAACTGATACAAATATAGGTATATAATGATAATGCTCGATCTCCAACTCAATTGCGCTACAATTTTAGCATTGATTGCTAATTCACGCTAGAACTTACAGTGATGGTCTCACTGAGGTGACTTAAAAGATGCACACACATATATACATCACTAATTCATCTCATTGAAAAGAATATTCCGAAGTACAGGTGTATAAGTTAAACAATGTGACATATACATTGCAATTCTGAGGTGACGTCAAATTGTAAACTCATAATTGAAAACAATATTAAATATTAATAGAGAGACCTGCACTAAATTGTTATCATCGTTTAATCATTTAAATACAAAATGTGTCAGAATAAAAGTACATGTATCAAGTACATGTATCCACATGCAGATATGAAAATCAACAGGACAAAGATCATCATAATTCTATCTCCTAAGTGATGGCATAGCAGTTAATGGGTTCAGAAAAGTGAAAGCTGTTGATTCTTACGAGCAAAGGGTGTCAACAAACCCCTTATTTTCTTGTCAATATGAAAATGTTTTCATATTTACATCAATGCAACAGCTGGCAATTACTTTAAGACGCTTTCCAAGAATTCGATATATTAGCAGTCATAAGTGACTCGTATACTTATTTATAGAAATGTTTCCCACTTTTAAATCTATACTGTAACATACATTTATTTGAGGAAATTACGTCCAATTATAGTCTTATAAAATGGTTACTATCAGAAGTAGATTTTACTCTAGAATAAAATTAAAATTAAATTGCATGTAAACATCAACCTTTCAGCACTTTTTCTGATAAATACCACTTTTCACACCATTGATAAATTCATTGTTGCAGTTTGCTAGATATTGCATAGTTTCCCCCAAACTAGATGCCCACAGTCAACATGTACGACCTATTCCGTATATTCTCGTATAACCTATTCCAAATGATTTGTCACAGACATAGTGCTCTTCAATGCAATTGCAACACAGACTGACACAGAGTCAACCTGATAGCAGTTAATTAAGGGGCTAGTTAGTTATGCTTCAAATACTCCTACAAGTGGGAAGGGATAAAAATAAAACAGTCTCCTTTTTTGGCAAAAAATGTTTTCACTTTTGCCATCATCACCTCATCATGGTGAACATATGTGCCCAATAACTTTGGAATCGTATGATACATGGTTTCTTATTTTGACTTTTGACCTCTAAGTGTAACCATGACCTTTGACAATACTTAACCTCATCCTAGTGAACATGTGTGCCCAGTAACTTTGCAATCTTATGATGCATGGCTTGATGTGGGCCGGACAAGTTACAGTCCTATCAAACAATACTCAATTTGACCTTTCATCTCTAAGTGAGACATTGCCACTTCATGTATAGGCCTGAATCTTGTGCACGACACGCCACCTCATCATGGTGATCATGTGTGCCCAGTAACTTGGAAATCCTATAATGCATGGTTTAGATGCGGGCCATAGAAGTCAGTCCTATCAAACAGTACTCATTTTGACCTTTGACCTCTACGTGTGACCTTGACATTTGAGGTACAGGCCTGGATTTTGCGCACGACACGCCACCTTATCATAGTGCACGTTTGTGCCAACTTTCTTGGAAGTCGTATGATGCATGGTTAAGATGCGGGCAGGACAAGGTTCGGACAGACAAACTCATGGACGCACACACACCGAACTGCCATTGTGACAGCTATGTCGAGCTGACTGCAAGCGGGCTCGACAAAACATCTCAGGCAGACAGCTTTATAATATGATTTAAGACAGTAAAATGGTTATCAACAGTCAATAAAGCACAGGCTACTGAATAATCCTTTACCACATACAACACATTTGCAGGAGAAAACTTTGTAAACATTATATCTTGATCATGCATCAGAATGGCAGGTGGAAAAGGGTTAGACTTCATGTTTTAGTAATAAGACATATACATAACAATTGATTTAGTTATTTTTACAAGTCACTAAATTAAATATTAATACAACAAAAATTACAACTTGATCAAATATTGCACATCAATTTCTGTTGTATTTATTTAATCTTCATAAAGACCAAGTGGTCGAAAATTCGATAATTAAAGAGTTTTAAACATATAAAGTGTTTTACTGACTTTCTTCCATTTGTAAGACATAATATACAAAGTAAGTCTATCGATTAAAGATAGATGGGGCACACGTGACAGTGTTTAACAATTTGACCGATAGGCTTGCATTGCATACCGCAAGATTCAGAGAATACTTATAATTGTCAATCGAAACAATGATACATCAGAGCTTTACACGTTACGATCATCTAGACGCTTTCTTATATCGCAACAATTACAAAAAAAGTGTTTATAATATTGAGATTAAAAAACAATCGATTACCAGTCCGGCGAGCTATTTATAGGACACTTTGGAATTTCCGTATGCAGTATTTCGACATAGATCGACCGAACAAAAACAATCCAATATTTTTGTAACTTTTAATTGATTAATGCCTGCGTCACACTTATCCTTTCCAAACAGATTTGAGCGCCAAATTCATTAAGAATCCGTCAACAATGCAAGGCTGAAGCAAACAACTTAATAAACAAAATAAGCACTGACATGATTGTAAACCTCGTAGGTCTTTTCAGAAATTACGAAAGTAGTTTATAGTCTATTTTTGCTTGGCGAGGTGTTTTGAGTATCACGAGAGTACTTTACAGCACTCAACCCACGCAATATGCAAGTCCTTCTAAACATAGCCGAACAATATATGCAAGACAATGGGGTTTTCAATACAACACTGACAAAACTGTTGAAATCACATTCGATGCAAATCCATTAAAAAGACGCACACATAGGCCTCATTTCTTGTTAAATGGCAAAGCAGTCAAAACCTGCGAGTCTGTTGTTCATGTGGGTACTACACTGACCAGCAACCGAAAAAATGCAAACTCTATTAAAACAGCTATTCAAAAGGGGGAGATCAGCTTTCTACGCATCTACCAGTGTAGGGTTAAGACATAAGGGAGTAAACCCCATCATCTCCTGTAACTTATACAAAAAAGTAGTCATACCGATAAAACTTTACGGGTGCGAAATTTGGTCAAATATGAACAATTAGGATGTAGCACAAATAAACAAGTTCCAGCACTCCATATTGAAAAACATTCAAGGGCACCCTAACAGAACCAGGTCGCATATAACAGAATCCATGCTAGGCATATATCCATTAAACTCAGTCATTCATATTCGAAAGTTAACCTTCTTACGAAAGATGATCTCCAGTTCACCAAGCTCTATTGTTAAAGCTATATTCTTATTCACGTTGTACATGCATACTATAAAGCCATCCCACGTTCGAGCTTTTGTGCCAGATATATACTGCCTATTTAGAAAGTATAACATTACCAACTTAAATATATATGTGTAACAAAACTTTCCCCAGTAAAACATCATGGAAAAACACCATACGTTATGTTATCAAAACGCATGAAGACCAATCAATGACAGAACAATTCACGCAATAAATAGATGACGCGCGTTTCCGCATAATTCATCCCTCCCGAAAGATAGCGACTGTCTGGAATATAGCATCCACAACCGATGAACTACGCTCTGCATATATCGTGTCAAAAGTATGGGCCCGAACCGCAAGTAACCTCGAACACAGCATTTGTCCGCTCTGTGACCAAGTTACTCATTACGACTGTGTAAGTCATTACGTAGCATCCTGTCAAGCCACATGCTCCTTACGTATCGCATTCCTTGATTCAGGTCAAGCAACTCAACGGCCAATCATTATATAACGAGCTCATCAGCGACAACGATGATGAGTCTGTCTTGAGAAAGGTTATTGGAATGTACCCTAACACATATATTCATTGTACCAACTATTTTTACAGATTATGCCACTCATATGTCGCAGCTGTTTGCAGGCATGTTGGCCTGTTCGACATATATCTTTAAATGTCATTACCAATTACCATACATAAGAGAGGCATTTGGTCGGATACCTATATCATACCCGAGCGAATGTTTACTCTTATAACCAAGAAGATAATATTTGGGCGTATGAGGGTGTAAGTGAATGAAGAATGTCAGCTTGAATGAAAGAAATATGTCTCCATTCTTTTCTTTTGTTGAATTGTTATATTCATAACTTGTATTTATTTGTATGTTAAGAAATCTCCAAATACATGGGGGAAATAAAGAAAACACACAAACAAACAAACAATATATCATGACATCTAATAGTCTGTAGTAAATGTTTAACTTGTCTGGCCCAATCAGCAGTGGAATCGCTACTCTTTGTATTAATCGTATAGTTTATTACTATATAAAGGATAGAATTATATCCCTTTTCTGTAAAAAGTTTTAAAAAATATTTTATAATTCTAATTTTATTAATGACGCATTAAATCTTCCAAACTATCACTATATAGCAGAATTGCTAGTTTAGTGTTTTACATTTAATAATGTCTTAAGAAATTGTCTGTGCAATCTTTCTACCAGTTCACTAGTTAAGAAGCCCCAAACTTCAGTCGGATAATAAATAAAAGACGCGACATAGGAATCAAATAAATCAAGCATAATCCTTAACGATATTCCTTTACCTTTAGTGATAGTGAATACATCGCTCAGAGCTCGATTAGCTTTACCAACCATTGTGTTAATAGCATTATGGAATAACCCGTTACTTGTAAAAAAAATACATTCCTTTAAATATTCTTTTTCTGATTGCAACTTTCATCAAACCATTTATTCATAGAATAACTAGAGTTGTCGTTTAAAAAAAAAAATCTGATATCTTATGTGTTTTTCAAAATATACATTACCCTTACTGCTTAAGCAATTAGTGAAAATGTTAACTAATCAATCAGAATCACAGGGAAGTGACTTATTATCCTCTAAACTAGAGCAAGGTTTTGACGGTAGTACCGACATCATAGATAAAACGATCTTTAAATTCAGAGTCACATTTGTGTATGACAAGCTCTACCCACACTGTTCTTTCACATTGAGCGGTGTTTACCCGTAGGTTAAACTAAATAGGGGTGTTATTAGAAAACATATTGAAATTATGTACACAACAATTTAACAAAATGTCAAAATTACAATGATTGGTTATCACATAATCTACTGTACTCTCTCCGTTATGGGAAACACGTGTAATTACTTACAATACAGTCGCTACCAACCCTTCCTTTTATTATGCGCATATCAAGCGATTTGCACAACTCCAAAAGGCACTCACCAAATCAATTCGACCCCTTATCGAATGACGCGCGAGGTAAGAATAGTTCGTGATACCTATCAAGATCATGGTTACCCAGCGGTTTATCATTCAATATAAAATTTGTTTTACATCCTACCCGTGCATTGAGGTCACCCATTAAAAACACGTTACCCCCTAGGCTCTGAACATGTCTAATGTCCGATTCTATTTTTTTCAAAATCATCAAAGTAATAATTATCGTATATTGATGAACCTTCAGGTGCAATAAATGTTGAAAACAGATATAGGTTTTCAGAAATGTTCAAGTTTAAACCGCTGTATACAGTCAACATCGTGTCTGATTAGTTTCACGCCACTACATAAAATGTTTTTAACATAGAGTAAGATATAAACATTTCCCATTTTCTGACATCGAAGTATAGGCTTATATCTCGCATTTTCAGAAAATCTATATATAAACATTTCTCAATTTTCTGACATCGGGGTAAAACCTTATATCTTGCATTTTCAGAAAAAAAAAATATAAACAATTCCCATTTTCTGACATCGGGGTATAGGCTTAAACGTGTGTAATATATATTGTGAAGTTAAAGGCATTCGCTTATTGATTAACTTATGACATTATTTCATTGTTTTGTCAAAATTAGTGACTAACGAAGAGAAAATTCCAGATCGAGATCCATATACAGGATTACAATAAAAATGGAAATTTACACTTAGACATAATAAATATAACATAAGCCTCGGATTGTATAAGGCATAGGCCTATGCTAATGGATCATAAACATTATTGTATGGAAAATATTTAATTATTGTTTTGTGCAGATTAGTGACTGACCGTACTGAACGTTTCCAATCAAATCCATATAAAAGTTAAAATCAAAATGAAATTTCTTACTGAAATGGCAAATAGCTGTTAGAGTGTGTTCTCATTGCCATGTTGCGTTACTATCAATGGTTTGGGAGAATATGTAAAAAATCGAGAAAATTAGTCACCGCAAAATAGAAAACTTGTGCGACGAACAGAAAATTTTACTTACTTATTAGACTTGAATATATGACACCATTTTATCAATATCCATTTGAAGATTCGAATTGCCATGGACAATGTTATGTTTTCGTTTGTTATGTAAAATGTAAAGAAAAATACATACAGATGGGATATTTTAGATACGGAATTTATTCCAGCATGAAATAAAAAAATAAACAAAAGGAAAAAAAACATTTTCTTAATTAAGTACGTGACATTGACAATACTTATAAACAATAGAGCCTTTATTTTGTGTCTGTCTGAAAGAAGATAAGAATGAATATTAATCTGAAACCATCAGATATAAGGTATTCACAAGATAATATAAGCAAGTATTTCATAGACAGAACTACGGTGATAGGAAAAAACCTTGGACGACATATGTGAAGGAAGGTAAGACTAGCAACATAATATCTGTTGATTGGTTGATATTTCTTCTCCCCAATTTTCGACCAACCAGTCGAGCCGCGATAGCTTACATCTAGTAGGTACCGCCAAGGAATAGGAATTCAAATGTTGTGAGTTTACACCTCCCTCAACCAATCATTCTTTCAGACGATTGATAAAAGTCAGGAAAAAACCCAATGTTATTTAAACTGGCCGCTGTGATATAAATAGAAATAAAACATGCTGAAAACGGCTTTAAACACCGACCAACCAATCAATCAATTAATTGAGGTTCAGTTTAATAATAAAGTAATACCTAAATAACTAAAAAAATACTTCTCAATTTTTTCCTTTATAGTAAAACATGAATGTTGATATGTATTTAAGTAAATGACTAAGTTGACATAAATAGTTACCTTGCTGACTTACAATATTTGTAAAGAATAGAAATAGTTTATATTAGGGAAACTAAAATGGTGGTGACATCTGCCGTTAAGTATTTAAGTACTACTTATCACTAAGTAAGGTTGGTGGACGTGAACCCAGTACAAATAAATGCATTGGACTGTCATTTGACTTCTCTTATCAATCTAGAGGAAAAAGTCAATCCTATTATATCAAAGTTAAAATTTGCATTTGGATCAATAATATACACTTACCTTGCCATACCATATCGACACTATACACATAGAACCGCCTCTGCGGTGGGAGATACGACATTCAGCATTACTATGTAAACCGAAATAAAGGCCATTGCAACAAGTGTATACCAAATCAGCCTGCGTATTCGGGAGTTTAAATTCACATATTTATTATATCGAAAGAAAAAAGAGTTTCGTCAATTTTTGTTTACAGATGCAGGAATTCAGATATACCCAGAATTTCTGCAAAGATGATAAACGGCAATTGGGTAGCAGCTGACAATCGTCGTCTTTGGGTTTTTAAACACGTTGAAAGACTAGGAAAATGTACAGAGATACCAGTCTGTAAAGCAACGTGTATTCCCCAACGTAAATGTACATCTGATACCAATGGAGCTTCGATTATCATCCGAGGTAATCCTGGTGGAAGGTGGCATTTAAAACCAACACCACAGCTACTTCGTCCTACAACAAGTTATATCGAAGCTGACACAACGCAGTATAGTATTGATGGAGAATCACAGTCGGTGGCAAATAGGTATGGACGAAATGTAGGACATTCAACCAACTTCAGATCTGTTCGTCTTACATCTGCCATAATTTCCCCGCTAAATTCCCCGTTTCCTACTAGATCATCAGCAACAAACAACAGGATATGATCGCCATGGAACGCATACCAATGAGACTCATTAGGTACAACTTGTAAGCCCTGTATTTGTTCAGGAAAAGGTAAATAAGTTTAAGCAACAATTTATTGAGAAGAATAAAGATGAAACCAATGGTCTTAACACGAGACATACCCAACAAGTTGTTTCCAGCGTCGAACACAGCTTGTTTGGTTTCCTGCCTCGAATAAAATGAATAAGTAATCTTTTTAGAATACAGTCATTTAATGTTTGTATGCTTCGACAACAGGCAGAAAATGAATGAAGGCTTTTGGCAGTGGAGCATTCATCAACATCGTCTAATTTCCATTGGTGGTAAACGTCCATCAGATAAAGATGGTCCATTCGCTAAAAAAACAAGAAAAGTGAATCAGTTGTCCTTCTTGAAGACAGACCAAATTAAAAGGGCTCGTACTTTTGCATGATTGTGTCCACTTTCAGCAACGCATTTTATCCTTCCAATGCTTCAATATTTTTAAATGGACCGTTTCAGCCTTGAATTTAAAAGAGTCGGTTGTAGCAAAGCTGTCCTAAACATTTTAACACTATTGCAATGCCTATATGGCTCTGTTGTTTAGATAACGGTTTCATTATCAAGGGATTTCAATTCGTCAGCAGTTATTAACATTGCATTAACCATTTTGATGCCAGACTGCAAGCTGAATTTAAACAACCATGCACACTAATGAGAGAGCCCATATTTGATTCACAATGCTAGTAACAATGCTATTTGTATGTCGCTTTTCTTGGCTGGATGAAAACTGCGACTCACAGCTTCTGTTTGTCGATATGTCCCTCACTCTTAGACTTTCTTTTTTAGTTGTTATTGCTATGCGTCAAGTGTTTTACTCAGATCAGGGGCTATTGGATGACACGGCAAATTGTTTCAACATTTCAACGTGTTATATTTTAGAAAATCTTAATATAAGCATTTTCCGTTATACTGACATCGGGGCATATACAGATATCAATAGTAACATAAGTCCTGGATTTCATAATGCAAACATTGTTTGAAAATTCAAGAACAACTCCATGAAATGAAAATATAAATTTACTACCGACACATACGAAAAATAACAAAAGATTGGACATAGCGTTTCGGTTATTTACCTTTCAACCTTTTTTAACTTATAGACGCATTTCGAGGTATCCGCAGCAGACACCTTCTGAAAACATTGTGACAAAAGATGGAATTGCACATAATGTTCAACTCTATTAAATGATTTTACTTTCGTTTCGACAGAATAGGTTTATTCAAACACGTCACATGACCATCAATGCTTCAGGGAGTATGCCGAATCTCGAGGAAAAAGCCTTACGCCAAATAGAATACCTACACAAAAAAAGAAAACAATCTGCGATAAGTAGAGATTTCATTTTCAATCAATAAAAATTGTAAATAATCAAAATGCTTTAAACTATGTTATGGTATGGTTCGCAATTTAAATTGTTATGGAAAATACATACATATGGGATATTTATAATATGGAAATAAATCCTGCATGAAATAAAACATCCAGAAGTCTTTAAGGAGAAAACAATGTATTTTCATCTGAAACCATTAGAGATTATGAATTCCCAAGCTACTATAAGCAAACATTTTAAAGACGGAATGAGCTGGATTAGAGATACCTTGGACGACATTTGTGAAAAAAGGTAATACTAGCAATGTATTTTATCATGTTTCATATATTATCTATGTTGATTCGACAATATTGTACTCAACGAATTTTGGAAAACAAGGTCGACCACCGATAGCGTAGTCGGTAACGTCAATCCTAGCGTAGTAGTGGTTTGTTTTCCCAGGGATCATAAATAAGTGAACCGTCGCCGTGATATAACTGAAATAATGTTGAAAACGGCATTAAACCCAAACTCAACAGGTTGTTAGTCGGACCCCGGCTAAACCATTTGTTCGTTCCGACGGTAATGTGTATTCATCCAATGTGCTCAAATAGTATATGTGAGATTAAGTGTTTATTGTGATACGCCGCTTTCTACAGTTGTTCAGTTATGTCACGACATTTTCTGGGTTAGATAAACGTATAACAGGTATATTTATGCTGACACCAGCCAGTCAGTCGTAATGCCATCCCCCTCACATTGAGCGCCAAGGAGGGCAACCATCATTTCCATTTTTAAAGTCTTGGTATGACCCGGCCGGGGATCTTTGTGAGAAGGACGTCAATCCCCTGAAAGGAAATATGCGTGCAGAAACTGGTGCGAGATGACGAGATTCAACAGTGTCATGTAGACTGATCACGGTGGTATATACTCTAAAATCAATCAATCAATCGGCCAAACCGATAGTCATACGAGCATTTGTTGTTTCCTGTTTCTTTTCTCAATCATTTGGAATTAAATATTCAAGCATGTCACGTCGAAGTTTTTGCATCGAATACAAAGATTTAAGATGTCCTTTGACATGTCAATGGTATGTTTACCATCATCCTTTATTTGCAAGTTCAACTGCATTCAGCCGTGGCCTACGAAGTCCGACATTAAGTCATTAACCAGTATAGGTCCAATTTATCCTAAGCATTCGTGCAGTCAGCACTGGCTATACATTGTTCGTAAGTCATATGAAATCTCTTACAAACATTGCCCATATATATCAGCTAGTATAAATGTACAAATGGAATTTTCTACCAGGTTCGATGAAAAAAAAAAGTTTTGTCGTTTCTTTTTTTCAGATGCACACTTTCAGATATACCCACAATTTCTGTAAGGAAGATAGTTGACGGACACTGGGTCCCCCAAACAATCATCGTCTTTGGATTTTAAACACGTTGAACGACTAGGCAAACATACGGTGATGCGAGTTAAGGAAACTAGAAATACTAACTCGAGTAAATTGAACTCACCAAAACATGGAATCTCGGTTAAAATCTGAGGAGGCGATCCTTGTTGTTCCTGGTTCTTGAAATAATCACCACAGTCACATCCTAATCCAATCAGTGATATCTACGCTTAAAGAAGCAGTATATATTGTCTGTATGATAAAGCAGTATGCGTGCTCGCATATATTATATATTTCTTATCCATACAGAAGGTCTTGTATATGTCTTCTGTGATCGCTGTGATCGCTATGTAGCAAAACCCTATATTAGCATATATTTGTTCATAAAAACGGTGAAAAAATGAGTTTG
The DNA here is from genome assembly GCA_031761405.1 of Serripes groenlandicus. Lineage (NCBI taxonomy): Eukaryota > Metazoa > Mollusca > Bivalvia > Cardiida > Cardiidae > Serripes > Serripes groenlandicus. The sequence goes on from JASEVX010000006.1 coordinate 17,826,947, forward strand.
GTCAAGAAATAGATCAAATGGATAAAGGTGGAGCCACTGGTCTGAACATAGGACATTCCCAACAAGTTAATAGCTTTGACTTTAATATGCCATTGACAAGAACTGATATATATTTGATCATCCGGGTATGGCTCAAGTATAAATCAAACCATTAATGTTCTACCGGGCCCTCACAGCAGAATTCCTAAAAACGACACACACAAACAAATACCAATGATGGGCGCAAATTAAAACCCAAAAGAAAAGAAAACAAACCACCGACGGCGTGGACACATAAAACATAAAGCGTATTGATACTCCCTTCACGAGATTTAAGTATAATGGAAAGACAACGTAAAACTGGATAGTGAAGCTTTTGGTCGTAGACGTCGATTAGATATAGATGGTCAGGCCACCAAAATGTACATTTGAACGCGTCCCATTGACTCTCCGTAATTGGGTCATATAATAGTAAATTGGCGTTGAGCTAGTGGAACTACAGTTCTAGTTTTGTATTAAAATATTCATTTAGAGCTGGTTGACATGTAAACGGACTGTGAGGGCTCTGGTGAGATTGTGCACATGCACATGCTCGTCCAAGTCTTCACTATACGCTGATACAGTAAGACCCGAACTCGCCTCATTTATTATGCAAACACAATTTCAGACAAATTGTTCAACATGCCGCATTAACTCAGCGTAAAAAGTTGGTCTCATGTTTAATTAGACAGACAGAATAGCGAATGTATTGGTCAAAGGGAGATAATACTTGTTTGGAAAATATACATTTCAAATCATTTTATTTGGATAATCCACGACGAACATTTATATATAGCTACGTTTCTTTTGGTGGCTTAACTGAACGAATGTTCCTTACCAAAACAATTAATTCTTTCCTCTGGTGCTTTAGGAGGCAAATTTCTCACTATATGTATATACAAGGTCGGTTTTCGTTTGGCGGGTCTCATCAATAAAACATAGTTATAGGATTGCATTTATATAGCTGCCAGTCTAAAATAGTATCAGCCGAGGAGTAATACCTTGCCCAGGTATGCAAATGATATCATTTGGATCGTACAGAAGAAACCACACGGACTCGGGATGTAACATTACAAGGAACTTCTGTTTCAATCAAGTCTGCTATACATTCATATTTCCATCACTTTAGATACTGTCGAGTTTCAATATGTCGGTATGGGATAGGTTTTAATTTTGTACCATGGGGTGACGTAATCGAAAATGGAGCAACCAACAAATATTATTGTAAAGAAAATTCAAATACAAAATATGTATATCGTTTACCGTTGTTACAAAACTTTAGACACATTTAAATTGTTTTTAATAAGTGTTCCCCAACTAACTAGGCTGAGCCTTTTTTATGAGTTGGTTAACGGAGTTCACTAGGCTACGCGTTTTTAATTGTTTGGTTTACTGCTCTGACGACTAGATTCATCAAAGCTCAGACAAAAGATTCTGGTGATGTTTTTTCCTATTTATTTCTGTTTAATTACTAAACTTAAAACGTTACTTCCCATACAGTTGTTCATTCAGACCATTGTATTATTGCTATATGTTGACTATACATGAGAACTTTTTCTATTAATTATTTCATAAATGCTTAATTTTGATATTAAATATCTTTAAACTTGTTAGAATCATTTGTATTTTTTGTTTATATACTCTCGTTTTTTGTTATCATACTTTTGCTCAACTGGAAGGAGAATAGACTCTCTACTTCCAAAGCCTGTGTCACACTTAACTTATAACTAAAGGAATTAACACTTAAGTTAATATCTGTTAATATTTCAGTACCTATGTGTTTTGTTTATCTAATTGATCGAGTTAGAGCAGATTTAAAATTAAGAAACTTCAGCTTGTATGACACTTTATTGTTGCAGTCAATGTTAAGCAAACGGTAAACCAAATGGTTTGAAGACTAAACTTTACATGCTGAATATCACATAGATCGTAGCATATAAAGTGTATAATCCCTACATCAAAATGGACCCTTTTTGCTCTTGATTTATCCATGTGAGCAATAACGGAACATATTGGCCTTCTTGTTTAAGATAAAGGTACATTTGGCCTTCTTGTTTAGAATATTTACATCCTGTCTGTTTGCACAGGTTATTTAAATGTATTGAACTGCATCTGCTTCCCTTTAACAAAATTCGACTTGTTATTAGTTTTATTGGGTTTCTTTCGCCGTTTGCAACATTGTTTCAGTTACATCTAGGCGTCATAACATGTATAAATGATCCCTGGGTAAACAAACCAGTACTATATAGGCTATGAAAAGTGCCTTGTCTAAGGGTACAACTACATCATTATAACACCACTTCAACGTAACTATATCCACTTGCACGAAGAATAGATAGAAATTACGTTATAAGGCCGTTTACTACATCCTCGTGTTTAAAATTTCGTTATAAGTCTACAAAGTGAAGTAATTATTCCAATCCAAAATTTCTTAGAGAATACAAAGGGAGGTAAAAAGGGGACTTACATGCTAACCGAGAATGAATTTAAACAGTAACATGACTCATGAAACCCTAATAGAATCCGTTTAATTATATGTTGGGCTATTTTAACCATCCTAAGCTATATCTCAAAATTTAAAATAAAAAAAATAAAAATCGTTAGATCTATATATTTATGATTTTGTTTGTAAACAATATTACAAAGAGGGTTGACCTATATTCTGTCATGTATATACGTCATTTTGTTTCGCCGTTTGTAATGCTAAATTGTATTTTCCTCATGTTTTTGTCCATGTACAAACTGGGAGTATTAAAGAAATTGAAATTGACAAATGATCGCCGGGAGCAGGAATTGAACCCGTTTTCAAATCACACACGCTTCCCATACCAAACCCATACACAATCAGAATGAAATGTACAAACAATGTGTTATGGTTTTCTCAAATATTATGCAAGTCTTACATATTTCCGATAATAGGTGTTTATTATTAATTATATCCAATGAATTGTTCAGATGTTTGTGTCTCTTCTATATTCTGTCCTTTTCACAATTTACAGTTGATTTTAACCAGATATCCCTGTTTAATCAAACAAACACTATAGTATACTATAGTATACTACACTCTACTATTGAAATAAACATAAACAAAAGGTAAATGTAGAACATAAGATAAATACATGTCCTTGTACATGTACCTAAATATATATTTAGTCGAGGGTTTAAAGGCGTTTCTATAAATACAATTATCGGTTGATTGATTTATTTGAGTCTAAAGTCCAATTTTATCTACATGTGCACGTTTGATAGCCATTGTTACCAAAATAGTATTGATAACATGATACCGCTGCACCACCGTCGCCTGACCACTTTTACCCGGGATGGATCCTCGCTCGCTCGCGGCGGTCATTGTGGCGTGATCTTGGCGAAGACAAAATTCCTGACATAGAACTGCACCATGTAAAAGTGATCAGTCGTCATGATAAAATTAAAATGGTGTTGAAAATGTCCCGAAACACAAATAATACCAAACTAAGATATTTATTTGTAAAAACTTAATGAAATGTTAAAAAACATTCGATGGTATGTGGTTTTTTCATTTCTGTTCCTGGTTTATTTCTTTTCAGCACTTTCTGTTATTATTTACAACACATATCTCTTAAACCAAACATACACTCGCGTAACCTTCTGGTGAAGTATACATGAATAGAAAATGAAAGTAGAACGATTTGTTAATATACGTAAATCTAAATTAAATTGGTGGCGTGTCAATAAATACGATTTATTGATTTGATTTAACGCAGCTTTCCACGGTATTTCTGTTTAATAACTAATATTTCCTGATCAATTTTCATTTCCCGAAAATCTATTTATAACCATTACACGTTTTCTGAAATCGGGGCTCATTTTGTTATCAGTAACATAAACTCCGGACTTCTAAACGCATGCAAACGCTGAAGGATATTTGAAATGTTTTATTGACGCCGCGTGGAAGCGCGGCGTCAGTATGGGATAGGTTTTAATTGTGTACCATGGGGTGACGTAATCGAAAAGGGAGAAACCAACAAATATTATTGTAAAGAACAACTCTGTAATATGTTTGAAAAAACAGCCTTTGTGATTGAATAAGTTGTATTAACTGATTTAAGAAACAACAATATACAAAATATGTACATCTGTTACAGTTGTTACACAACTTTAGACACATTTAGATTGTTTTTAATAACTGTTCCCCAACTAACTAGGCTAAGCTTCTTTTTATGAGTTGAATTACGGAGTTCATTAGGCTACGCTTTTTAAATGTTTGGTTTACTGCTCTGACGACTCGATTCATCAAAGCTCAGAAAAAAGATTTTTCCTATTTATTTCTGTTGTATTACTAAACTTAAAACGTTCCTCCCCATACAGTTGTTCATTCAGACCATTGTATTCTTGCTATATGTTGACTATACATGAAAACTCTTTCTTTTAATTTCATAAATTATTTGTATTTTTTGTTTAAATACTCTCGGTTTTTGTTATCATACTTCTGCTCAACTGGAAGGAGAATAGACTTCCCTCTCTCCTTCGAAAGCTTGTGTCACACTTAACTTATAACTAGAGGCATTAACACTTAAGTTAATATCTGTTAATATTTTCAAAAACTAGGTCACTAGACCAAATTGAAGGAAAATCTTGTTAACACTCTGGAAGCCACATCTTTGGCTTGAGCATGTTGAAACTTTGTCAGAATGTTAGTGATATCTAGACAAAGTTCGAATATGGGTCATGTCATGACAAAAACTAGGTCACTAGGCCAAATTTAAGGGAAATCCTGTTAACACTCTGGAAGCCACATGTTTGGCTTGAGCATGTTCAAACTTTGTCAGAATATTTGTCTTGATTATATATAGGGTAAGTTCGAACATGGGTCAGGTCAGGTCAACAACTAAGTCACTAGGCCAAATTGTAGAACAATCTAGTTAACACTATAGAGATTTCATTTTTGACTTGAGCAGCTTGAAATTTTGTCAGAAAGTTTGTCTTGATGATATTGCCATTGGCGCTGAAAGAGTTATGTCTAAAAAAGCCCATTCTCGGGTGATCGATACCAGGGATTCATGGCCTTCTTGTTTGTTTATCTAATTGATCTAGTTAGAGCAGATTTAAAACTAAAAAACTTCAGCTTGTATGACACTTTATTGTTGCAGTCAATGTTAAGCAAACGGTAAAACAAATGGTTTGAAGACTTAGCTCGTCATTTCACGACTAAACTTTACGTGCTGAATATCATATATATCGTAGCATATAAAGTGTATACTCCCTACGTCAAAATGGACCCATTTTGCTCTTGATAACGTTTTATTATAGACTATGGTATCCAGGTGATACAACCTGGCCTTCTTGTTTAATATAAAGGTCATTTGGCCTTCTTTACAACCTGTCCGTTTGCACAGGTTATTTAAATGTATTGAACTGCATTTGCTTCCCTTTAAGTCATGCCTTAAAGTCATGCGCGGCGTCTTTGATGCTTAGCATCAAAATTCGTCTTGTTATTGTTTTGAGAAGATTAGTGACAGAAGTTGTGAACATTCCTGAATCAAAATTTGTCATCAGTTTATCAGTAACATAAACTCGGTACTTCTAAACGCATGTAAACGCTGAAGGATATTTGAAACATTTAATTATTGTTTTGAGTAGATTAGTGACAGAAGTTGTGAACATTCCTAAATCAAAATTCATATTCATGTTGAAAACAAAATGGATTTTTCTACAGAAACATAAGAAACATAACATAAAAGTGTGCATGTACATTTGATCTGATTATGTACACTTGATTTGATAAAGAATGTTAGATAGCGTTATATTTTTTCTGTCGAGCGACCATCAATGATGGCGTGAATATGCCAAAATCTTACAAATATCCATCGCAAAACAGACATTCCTACACAAAATAGATTTTTGCGAAAAATAGAAATTGATGTCTCAATAAATAAAACTAATCTTATTGCTCAAAAAAAATGGGACACCGTCTAATATTCATTTGCCATTTCAAGTGTAAATAATCCAAACGCTTTGAACTATGATATGTTATAATTCGTTCTGATAATTGTTATGAATAATATATACAGATTCGGAATTAAATCCTGCGTGAAATAAAACATCAACAAAAGGAACAACAATACAACATTTTATTTAGAACAATACATTGACATTACTTATAAATAATAGAGCATTTACTTTGTGTCTGTCTGTAAGAAGCAAACATGAATCTTAATCTGAAACCATCAGGTATTCACAAGATAGTATAAGCAAGTATTTCATAGACAGAACTACGCTGATTGGAAAAAAAAACTTGGACGACGTTTGTGAAGGAAGGTAAGACTAGCGACATCATATCTTTTGATTGATAACATTTTTCTATCCATTTTTCGGTCAACCAATTGAGACGTGATGTATTACATGAAATGATATGCGTTTAATCCCCTCATCAACAATTCATTATTTCGGACGACTGATTCAAGTTATTGATATTTTACCTAAGCAGTGCTAATAGTAAGGTAGTCGTTTGACCCAAATTATTATTGTGTAGATATTGATGCGAAAAGGCCAGGAAATAACCAAATGTAATAGAAATGGTCGGCGTGATATAAATAGAAAGAAAATATGTTGAAAACGGCTTTTAACTCCGACCAATCAATCAATTAAATCATGAAGTTCAATTTAATAATAAATTAATACCTAAATACTTAAAAGCATAATTCATTATTTTTATTTCCCTTATAGTTTGTAAAACATTAATGTTGGAATGTATTTAAGTAAAAACTAAGTTACATAAATAGTCATCTTGATCCAACAAATTCTTGTAAAGATTAGAAATAGTTTCATTTTATTAGTTTATTAGGGAAAAAAGAGTGATAAAATATGCTTTTAAGTACTTGAGTTCTACTTAGTGCTAAGTAAGTTTGGTGGAATTGGACCCAGTATACATAAACGAATTTGATTTTCCTTGAACTTTTCTCATCAATCTGGAGAAAGAAAATCAACCCTTTCATGCCAGAAGTAAATTTACATTGAGGTCATTGAGGACACTGACCCCTTGACATACCATGATCAATGATATACCTATAAACCACTGCCCAGGTAAATACGACATTCAGCATTACTACGAAAAACGACATAAAGGCTTTTGCGACAAGTGTATAACCAAATCAGCCTGCGCATTCGGCTGTTAAAATATTCCTTTTATTAGTTACATATTGATTGTAACGAAGGAAAAACAGTTTTGTAATTCATTTTTTACAGATGCAAGATTTCAGATGTACCCAGAATTTCTGTAAAGATGAAAGACGACCATTGGGTCACTTCGGACAATCGTCGTCTTTGGGTTTTTTAAACACGTTGAAAGACTATGAAAGTGTACGGAGATACCGGTTTTAAAAGCAAGGAATATTCCTCGCCATAAAATGACCTCTTATAATCAAGGAGCTTCGATCATAATCCGTGGAGGATGCCATCCTGGTGGAATTTGGCATTCAAAACCTACACCACAGCCACCTGTTCCTTCAACAAGTAATATCTACTCGGACGAAACGCAGTACGATCTGCATGAAGTTCCACAGTCGGTAGCAAATCTTTTTAGACAAAATGTAGGGCATTCTACCAACCTCAGATCTGTTGGTCTTACATCTGCCAGAATGTCTCCGCGTACATCCTCTTTTCCTACTAGATTATCACCAACACACGACAGGCATTTTGATATCAAATCAAAAGATTATGATCGCTATAGAACGCAAACCAAAGATACTGTCCAGGTACAGCGAGAAATCCCTGTAATTGTTCATGATACGGTAAATACGTTTGGTCAACTAATAGATGCCGACAGAAACGATAGAGAAAGTCAACAAGTTGTTAAAACGCTTGGTAGTGGACGTCCATCAGAAACATATGATGCGGCCGCTAAAAAACCAAAGGTAAGTCAGTTTTCCTACTTGCAGACAGACCATATTAAAAGGCCTCTTCCTTTTGTAAGTTTGTGTCCCCATATCTGTCAACAGGAACGCATTTATCTTTTAAATGCTCAATCGTTTAAATAATCTTGTTTAGCTTTGGATGTGTGAGCGTCCATCACAACTTCTATAAATATCAAGATAACATGTTAAATTGAGAAGCAACGCCGGTGTGGATCTATACTGAGTGTAAAAGCTTCACACAATTGGTTGTAGCAAGGTGTCCTCAAAACTCGAACACATTGACAATGCCAATGTGACTGTGTTGTTTAATATAAATACTATTAATAACGGTTTTAATATCAAGATGTTTCAATTCGTCAGCTATTATTAATATTGCACAAACCTTTTTGATGCCAGACTGCAAGCGCAATTTAACGAACCATTACCAATAATGAAAAAAGAGTTCATACTTCAATTTCAATGCTATTTTGTATGTCGCTCGTCTTTTTCGGGTGAAAACTGCGTCTTACTGTCGTGCCTGGCTGTCCATCCGTTTATCACTGTGAGACATTTGTTTGTGATTGGTAGGCACCAAGTTTCTTCATCAGATCAGAGGATTTACAAATAAAAAGGATCCATACTATCTAGGTACATGTCATTTGTTATAAACTGAAGTGACTATTTAAACTATCCACTTGAAGACGCATATTTAAACTATCCACTTGAAGACGCATCATTAAACTATCCACTTGAAGACGCATCATTAAACTATTCATTTGCAGACCAATTTTTAAACTATCCACTTGAAAACGCATATTTAAACTATGCACTTGAAAACGCATATTCAAACTATTCACTTGAAGACGCATATTTAAACTATGCACTTGAAAACGCATATTCAAACTATCCACTTGAAAACGCATATTTAAACTATGCACTTGAAGACGCATTTTTAAACTATCTACTTGCAGACGCTTATTCAAACTATCCACTTGAAGACGCATATTTAAACTATCCACTTGAAGACGCTTATTTAAACTATCCACTTGAAGACGCATATTTAATCTATCCACTTGAAAACGCTTATTTAATCTATCCACTTGCAGACGCATTTTTAAACTTTCCACTTCTATCCACTTGCAGATGCATTTTTAAACTTTCCACTTCTATCCACTTGCAGATGCAAATTCAAACTTTCCACTTCTATCAACTTACAGACGCATATTTAAACTTTCCACTTGCAGACGCATATTTAAACTTTCCACTTGCAGACGCATATTTAAACTTTCCACTTACAGACGCATATTTAAACTTTCCACTTGCAGATGCATATTTAAACTTTCCACTTGCAGATGCATATTTAAACTTTCCACTTGAAGACGCATATTTAAACTTTCCACTTGAAGACGCATTTTGACGATTCTGCAGCAACCGACGTTTGACGACATTATAAATTGTTCCTAATGTTCAATTTTCCTTTTGTCACAATAGTGTAAACAATGTTTTTTCTAAAAGTCTCTGGCATTAGATTTCTCAGAAATCTAAATACAAGTATAAGTATTAACCTATGTACTAACACTGAGGCATATACGTGTGAAATATATATATGAGTATCGGATTTAAATTAGATGTATTTTATGTTGTAATATTCAAGACAAAACATAATACACAGAGTTTCGATGATTTATACTTGAAAGGGCAAACGGATATTAGTTTGTGTTCTACTTTCTTTTACGAGTGACCATCAATGCGTGAGAAGATATGTCATGTCGCCAAAAAGAAAATCAAAACCCCAAACAGATATGTCTACACAAAAGAGAAAACTTCTGTAGGAAATATCAATTTCTATTTCAATTAAATAAAACTGATCTTAATGGTCGAGAAAATGGAACACAATCTAACATCCATTTTTCATTTCAAGATGAATTAATCGAAACGCTACAATATGTACTATGTTATGTTATGTTTTGTACGGAAAATTGTTTGGATAAAACACATATAGGTGGGATATTTTTAATACAGAAATAAATCCTGCGTGAAATAAAACATCAAGATAAAGGAACAACAATACAACATTTTCGTTTGAATAGCAACTTGCCATTACTTATAGATAATGGAATATTTATTTTGTTTTCCATCTTAAAGGAGATGCAAATATATCTTTTCCTGAAACCATCAGAGATAAGGTATTCCATGGCGACTATACGCAACAATTTCCATGACAAAATAAGATCGATTGAAGATACCTTGGACGAAATTTGCGAAGGAAGGTAATACTAGTAATATGTGTTTTTTATGTTGCTTCGATAATATTTTTTAATTTTGACAACCAAGTTGTTTCGCCGATAATGTCGATGGCTATCAATACAAAGGTTTTGATTTCGAATCCCGTCTCATCCATGTTTCCTCTCGATGATTTACAAAAGCCAGTTGTTTGAATCAAATGTTGGGCGGAGAGCCAGAAAAACATTGAAAGGTGAATTGGCCATCGTTTTGTAACTTAATATTTGTTATAGAAAATGACTTCAAACTAAAATCAATCAATCGACCAAACAGGTAATCAAACGCGCATTTGTTTTCTTCCTGGATGTTTTCAATCATTTGGAAGTAGATATGTAACCATTTCAGACCAGACTGAAGATAATTTTACATTGCACTAAATGATATAATATGACCGTTGACATGTAGCTATAATAATCCCGCACTGAGTTATTTACTATTTGCACGTTCTGACAAAACTTGTGTATGACGTAAGATAAACCAGTGCATGAAGTATGGAGGAATTCTGTCCATAAATGAAAGTGCTAGAGCAATAAAGTCGTTTCAAACAGACGTATTATTGCCACGATGATCTTTACATTTGACCGACATGTTACTCGGTGCAACGTGAATCCCTCCAACACTCTTGACATTGAACTTGTGAATAGAGTATGACATAATTATGTGCACAATGAATGCGCCAGAGAGATGACATAGTTTTGTAGAAAGGCATTATATTCACTGTGACTGTGGTCGACCTTTGATCTAGGTCTACGGAACGCGAACTTGTGCAAAAGGCAAAGCATGTGAACACAATTTTAATCAGGTAAGAAAAAAAAGTCGCTTCAGTGATGGAGTCGAACTCCTACAAAAGACGTTGTTGGTGAACATGTGTATAAAGTCTCATAACAATTGAATAAGAAATAAAGTCGCTTAATCGATGACGCTGTTCGTACATACGTATAATAGTCACTGTGACCTTGCCCTTTGATCCAGGTCGGTGAAACATTAACTCGTACAATAAGCAATGCTAGTAAACATGTCTGTACAGTTTCATAAACATCGGCTTTGAAAGGAATTTCCTAGAGCAATGACGTCGTTGGGACTTGTACGAAGATCGCTATATATTCTCGACGACTTCGTCGCAAGAGGATAACAAAACTAATTGAACTGAAAACATGATGAGAAAAGGAGGAAATACAGGTGGTTATTTCATTTTGAGATAGAGGACTTAACACCGTTAAGCAATCCTTGCTTATAACAGTATTGAGCTCCAGATGGCACTCTCGTATCAAAGGTCCCGTGTTAGAATTCCGAGATAAGCAGATTCTGCATTTTGATTGTGTTCAACCTACACGGCTCGAGTACTTGTAATTACTCCTGGAAGCATGATTGATAATGTGATTGATATAACCTGAAATATTGGTTTGAGATTAATGTAAAATAAACAGGATAACACTAAGTAACAACCACGTAACATCCACTACACTTGTAACCATTGTTACCGAAACACATTAGCTACATGCTCGATCAGAGAAGTCCTAGAATTTACACTCGCACGATTCCATTTCTGTGTTATGTACATCTAAACGCCTTCCAAGTTTTAAAGATCCATTTTCAGAACCTTAGACATTAACCCGGGTTTAGTTTAAAAAATATTAATTTTACATCGATTGCGAAACAAGTTATAAGGTTATAAAACAATCACGCTCAATGTCGGCTTCCCGGAGAGTTAACCAGTACTCGCGACGTTTGAGTGAATTTAAACAATCCCAGAGGCAGAACCCGCTCATCACGGGATTCGTACCCGGGACCTTTGGTACGTGAGGCCGACGCTCTACCGCTGCTGCACCGTCTCCGACCACTGTAACCTGGATTTGATCCCCGTTCGCGGCAGTCATTATGGAGTGCTCTTGGCGAAGACAAATTTCCTGATCTAGCATAATGCATATTAATTCAAGGACCATGCAAAAGCGATTTGTCGTCGTAATCTAATTAAAATACTATTGGAAATGTCCAGAAACGCAAATAATACCAAACTAAGATATTTATTATTAAACAAAAAATGTAATGTTCAAACAGTGTGCGGTCTTTTTCTTGTCAAATTAAATATAAAATATATATATTTTCGATGGTATGTGTTTATAATGAAGTGTTTTAAATACACTGTTAAGATTGTTCTGTCTGTTCCTTATTAAGTGCCTTTCATCGCTTTCTTTCAGTTTGTATTTATAACATACACTCTCGTAATCTCCTGTTGAAATATAGAAAGTGAAAGTAGAATGATGTGGAAAATTCATGATGTTGGCAGGTCCAATTTCAGAAAATCTATATATAAACATTACCCGATGGTTTGATATCGGTGTGTATCCGCTTGTAAAGGAGATGATATCAGTTACATACACTTGGGACTACAACACACGTGTAAACGCTAATGGATTATATATATATTTATAAAATGTTTCATTATTGTTTTGTGTAGTTAGTGACTGACGTAGTGAACGTTCCAGATTCAAGTCCATATACATGTTAAATGCAAAATGGATTTTTCTACCGAAACATTAGAAACATAATATTACATTGTACGTAAACATATTGATCCGATTATTTACACATGAATTGGCATATGATTATTAGAGGGTGTTATATTGTCACTGTCGCACGACGGTTAAGGCTTGCGTGAAGATGCAAACAATCTCTATAGATAACAGTGATCATATTGGTCGAGCAGAAAGGACTCCGTCTAATTTACATTTCCGAATTCAAAGGTAAATAATCGAAATGATATGTACCATAGTATATTGTGTTTCTTACTGATAATTGTTATGACAATAAATACAGATTTGATATTTTCAATACGGAAAAAGATCGTGCGTGAAATAAAACATCAACAATAGCAACAACAGTATAACATTTTCTTTATAATAACAGATTAGAATTAAAATTACTTATAGATAATAGAAAAGTCATTTTGTTTCCGTCTAAAAGGAGAAGACAATGTATCTGAAACCATCAGAGATAAGGTATTCGCAAGCGAATGTTAAATATTCTTTCAAAGACGGGAGACAGATAGGAGACACCTTGGACGAAATTTGTGATGGGAGGTAATACTAGGGATGTTTATTCTTTACGACGATTCCATCACAGAGACGTGCGCTCCTCTAAAATAGATATGTCACAGGGACGTGCTCCTCTAAAAATAGATATGACCCTATGCATAAATATCAGCGTGATATTTATGCATAGGTAATACTAGGGATGTTTATTAGTTATGATGATTCGATTACAGAGACGAGCTCCTCTGAACATAGACATGTCACAGGGAAGTGCAAAGAGTCATATTTTTTTAGAGGGAGCATCTCCCTGTGATTCGATAATATTTCTATCACACATTTTTGCACAAACTAGTCGTAAGTTCATAGCTAAGCCGGTAACGTCGACGGCTATCAATCCTGAGGTTGTGAGATCAAACCCCGGCTAGGTCATTGAATTCCTTTCGACGATGGACTCAAGTTAGTATTCCGAGCGTTTTCCGTCCTCCAGCAATTTGCTAAATAGTCTACAGTTGTCTGTGAACACTCCTGTGTGGGGTATTTGTGCAAGGAAGCCAGACACAGCATTACTAGGTGAACTGACCAACATGACATAACTGAAACCTGTTAATCGTCTTAAATCTCCAATCAATCACTCAATAAATCAATCAATCAACCAATTGATCAATCAATTGGCCATCATTTTATGTTTTCTGGAAATTTCCCAACACTCTGGAAGTAAAGGTTTGACACTGTTAGTCAAAGGTTAATTTTACATTGACCTTCGACATGTCAGGGTCAGAAATTAACATGTACCCTCTACGCAGCTAGTTACTTATTATTTGCAAGTCCTACGATATGCATCATTCAATATTTGAGCCGTGTTTTACGAATACCAATGTTATTTCATATGCTTCTAGTGTAGATCTAAATTTTTTCTCGCATTCGTGCATTCATATCTGGACATACGCGTACTCTGCTTGCTATTAATTCAAAAGAGCAGCCAATAAGCCTCTTCCAAACAGTGACCATGAAGATCAGCTGGTGTAAACAGTTGTTGTTGTCAATTCTCTTTATAGATGCACGATTTCAAGGATACCCACAATTTCTGTTAAGCAGATGAACGGCCGATGGGTCACCGCTGACAATCGTCGTCTTTGGGTCTTCAAACACCTAGAAAGACTAGGCAAATGTACGGAGATACGAGTTCAGGAAACTAGCTATATTGACCCACGTAAATTGAACTCTCTGAACGGTGGAACTTCGGTTAAAATCCGAGGAGGATGCAATCCAGGTGGTTCCTGGTACCTAAAACCAACACCACAACCACCTCCTCCTTCAACCAGTAATATCTACGTTGGTCAAAAGCAGTATGGTCTGCAAGACGAACGACAGCCGGTAGCAAATCTGTTTGGACAGCATATAGAGCAGCCTACCAACCGATTTTCTCTTCAAAATCCGCCTTTTCCTACTAGATTATCACAAACAATCGACAGGAATTTAAATATTGAATCACCAAGATATGGTCGCTATGGAACGCAAACCCATGAGACAGATCAGGAACAGCGGCAAATACCTATATATGTACAACAAACTATAAGTAATTTTAGTCAAACAATATATCAAAAGAATCAGAGTGAAGCCACTGGTCTGAGCATAGGACATGCCAGAGAAGATGCTGCATTCGCCTCTAGGAAGCCACCGACACAAGTGATGGGTTTTGAATCATCCGGGTATGGCTTGAGTAGAAATCAAACCAGTAATAATTTTCCGGGCCCTCAAAGGATTCATGAACGCAGCAAAACAACAGAGATAAACTTAATAAGGCAGCAAACAGAAACATATGAAGGACCTAAATTAAACTCGAATGGAGTTCCAAAACTAGCATTGCAACACTCTAAAGCAAAACAAAAATCGACTGTCGATGGCCTCGACAATCCATTGCGATATTTAAGTCTAAGAGATGCACAGTTAGATGATGAAAGGATCGGTAGAGAACGTCAAAAAGATCTTGGAACGCTTGGCAGTAGACGTTCATCAGATAAAGATGTAAATTCAGCTAAAAAAGCAGTAAAGGTAAGTCTCTCTGATTACTCAACCAAAAGAAACATCTCACTGGCAAAACATGGCTTTGATTGTTAAATAAGGACTTTAGTACCAGAAAAATGCCCCTCATCTAGAGCTCTATAACAGTAATAATCATATACATGTAAACAAATAGGAATACTTGATAACAGGTTTTGATAATTTAAAGGATGTGTAACTCTTGAGCAAATGCTTCAATTTATAACTTAAAAAAGTCATCTTCCTCTTCTTCTTTTAAGTCATACTTTATTATGTAAAACTTCCAAATCCGCTTCGGTTTCGAGAGGTCGCGGGTTCGATCCCCGGCCGGTCGTAATGACTGCCATCCTTGGCGCTAAGGGCTGCGTGGTTAGCATTACGACTGATTGGCTGGTGTCAGGAGAAATGAACAAGTATTATTGCTAACTTACCCACGAAATGCCGTGATATAAGTGAAACATTGTTGATTGCGGCGTAAAACACCAAATAATCAATAAATCAATCTCAACAACATCCAAATTGATGTTAATGTATTTTGTATGTCAGTTGTGCTTCTCAAAAACAAATCAAAATCACTTTTTCCGTGCAAATGCCATATTGAGGATTGAGAAAACAATAGAGATTCAGATGAGACAGCTCGTAACGCGCTCTATCACGTTTGTCCTTTAGTTATAATGCCTTGTTAAACTTCGCGGATTCGCCGGTTGATCTGGGGCTTTACTCGTGACCCAGCCTTCGAAATATTGGTTCAAGCAGTCACACGGGTAACGCTCGAGTAGTAGACCGACTTACAACAGTTTGACGCTTCTCGACATTCATCAAATCTGCATCAGTCAATTTTCCAAATAGAAAGGCTTTAACATTGAGTAAACACCTCTATAAATGAAAGAATAATTATTGTATAGTTTGGAGTATGATTACAATGCCGAGCCCCGGTTGCTCAAACGGTAGCGACGCTGGATGTCAATAACGAAGTTGTAAGTTAGAACCCAAGATCGGCCACTATATTTTCCGACCATTGACAAAACACATTCTAGTTTCTGAAATAGGGTACACGTTAATATTCACGCAGATATGTAGGTTTAATTTTCATTACCAAATGTTGTGTTTACACAAATTGTTACATGTGTATATTCCTAAGATATACGGTAAATACATGTTCTACTCTTAACGGGTCACTTGATAACTAAAGAATGAATTTTTGTTTGTTTCGTTGTTTTTGAATAATATGAATCGATAGTTCAACAATTTGAAACCGAAAGTAAATTAGTAACCTTTACTGGCGTTACTTTACAGGTATACGTAAACAAATGTAAATACACAAATTGAGAAATAATTAATTAAACATATATATAAACTAACAAATGAATAACTGGACGCATGGATACTTGTTTTAATTAGTTAGCAATAACATGTAAGAACATACATTAACTGAATTAAATAGAATAAACGAAGTAAACAATTGTAGGACGGATGTTCGAAGGAATGAAGTAAATATATCAAATGACAAATACATGAATCAAAAAATAGATTAATTGATTAAACAAAATAATTGATCGTTAACTAGTTTCGCTATATATTAAGCTTTTTCTTTTAAAACGAAAGAGGAAGATAATACATCTGGGTGGTAAATATGTTTATTAAAGGAAGGAAAACAATACATATTTTAACCTGTTACGCACATCACCGAACAACTGCTTTTCCAGTATTGTTTTAACTGTTCAACAGTATCCGATTTTCATTGGATATTTACCCTTTCCCGCATACAACACATCTGTAGCAGACGAATTTCAAAAAAAGTTAGTCATAAATCGGAAATATCTTTATCAATATATTTTTTCAATTGAGTCGAACAGAATTGTGGCACAAAGAAAAATTGCTCAGTAATAGAGAATGTCCTTGTTCGACAGTGTTTTAATGAATCGTCTGCTACACAGGTGTCAAAATAAGTTTACACATTTTGAAAGGGTCTATTGATTTTTGTTTATATTCATGGAACCAAAACGAAACTACGATCATTATTTATTGAACGCCGACATATTGATTAACAAACATCATAACACTTTTCTTCATGCAGACGCATTTGGATATATCCGTAGCGCAGACAAATACTGGGAATTAATATTGACAATGTCTCCTTTTGCCATTTTTTCTACTCTATTCATTACTATACTTTCATTCGTATGCATTGCCTTATTGTGGCCTAGAAGTTTGTTAGTCATCAGCTGCAGATTTATTATATGAGCCGTCCCGCGAGAAAATCAACAATCTGAACTGTGCGTAAAGCATCGACCCGGATCAGCCTTAGCATGCCGAGCAGGCTAATCCGGACGGACAATTTTAGCCTACTGTGGTGTTTCTGTTTCAGCAATCATTACCCTATACCTCTATCCCCATGAAACGGAATGTGTTGGCCCGGATCAGTATGCGCGGACTGCGCAGGCTGATCTGGGTCGATACATTACGCAGAGACCATAATGTTGGTTTTCTCGCGGGACGGCTCAATTATGTTAAAAAGGGTTCAATAACAATGTCTCAATGGAAGACAGTGGTGCAGAGGTAGAGTAGAGCGTCGGGCTCTCACATCAAATGTCCCTGGTTCGAGTCCCGTGATGAGCGCTTCCTGACTTTGAGATTTTTCCACACAAACGGCGGGAGTCCTGGTTAAGTCTCCAGGAAGCAGATATCGAGCGTGATTACCACAAGCTGAAAGCTTGCTTCGCAATCGAAGTTAAATAAATAGTGTTTAAATTAAAAATGTCACACTATCGCAGAATACTTAAAACTAAAACAAAAACAAAAACAGAAAAACATCGCTATATTTCCTCTGTGTTATAAAACTGAAAGTAAAACTTAACCAATAATTTTCCCTATTCAACATCAGCTAGATTTCAAACATAACCCACTATACGCGGCATTAAACAACATTCATCTGTTATGTTGTGCGCGTAAATGGTTTTAAACGATAAATACGTGCAAGGTTAACCATGATCAGTCTGCTCTTGCTCCTGGAGTACCGTTCATCTATGACAGATTTAGAACTTTGTCAGGCGAGTCTTCATCTTATTGTATCTAAGCCGCCGAGTCAAGCGAATTAAGGCCTTAACGACATCGTTGTAAGTTATATTCGTATAAAACTACTAGGGCTACAATTCAAGTTGTTCGTCAAAAGGTTCCAAAAGGTATGTTACATGTGTAATAGGTAGACATTGTGAAATAAAGACAAGCATCTTTTAACTGTGCCTTGTAATTACAAATCACTTCGGCGTACAGGAAGAGGTTCAAACAAGTCTGCATTACGAGCAATAAGTATTTGGCATGGGATATATGATTGTGTACTTATGATGCTTTCTATGGAAGGTTTTAAAAGGTCGGTTCTGCTCTTTAAAGGATACTTAGAGAGATGTGAAGAATTTTAGCTTAACTTGCGATTTGCAGATCCAAGCATCTTCCTGTAGAACTTTTTATATAAAACAGTATCTGCCTTAAAGGTGCAAAACTCCAGATTGAAATCAAAATTGTAAAATGTTTAAACTTCTGCAAATATTGCTAATAGTAACAAATAAGTTAGAAATAAATAGTTCAAAACTATTTTGGCAATAATGTTGAAAATCAGTCAATTGAAAGTCATGAACATGTACACAATTTGGCTTACTGGGTAAGTCTACCCAGTAAAAATAAAGCATAAACCATCAATATTTAGATGTTTATTGTACTGGAAAATGAAATTATTACATTATAATTTTATCCCAGAATCATGGTTCTATTATTTCAAGACAACCTTTAAACAAAATTAAAACTTTGACTTAACTATCTTAAATATGGAGTTCAGCACCTTTAAGACGTAAACCCTTCCTTGTTTAAGACAAATTTCTCACACCTTCTCTTTCACAGAAACCTACGATGGTGCATCCAATCATCGCAGGAGCCATACAGGAGAGACTTCAAGTCGCCGCCATTGATTTTGGAACTACTTTTTCCGGTTATGCGTTCTCCTTCCGCAATGACTTCAAAGAAGATCCTCTTAAAATAGTAACAAACCAGTGGAGAACAGGATCAAACCAGAGTATCACGCTTAAAACGTCGTCATGTATCCTGTTTGATCCCGAGCAGAAGTTTCACAGTTTTGGGTTCGATGCCGAGGATAAGTATGCAGAACTGGCTACCGAAGAGAGGCACATCGACTGGTACTATTTTAAACGATTCAAGATGCTGCTATATGAAAACAAGGTAACATCGTTTTAACCCTTTTTAGCATTCAACACATCCGCAGCAGATGACTTTAAAAACTTCTAGGCAAAACTATAGAACTCATTATAAATAATTGCATACTAAGTGGAAATAGTTGAAAACGTTGTGACAAAGCGAGAAACTGTTCATAAGTAGCAACTCATCCCTTTGCCACGATGTTTTTTAAAAGTCGTCTCCTGTAAATGCTTCAACATGCCTTGGAAATTGGGAAAGAGTTAAATGATCAATGCTTCAGAAATAGCAAGCAAGCATTATTTAAACATATTAGAGAAATAGTTGCCTGCGCAACCATGCTATTGCTCCAAATTGATAATGCTTTACAGACGTTTCTTGAAAACTTATATGATTAATTTTCGATCAGTGCAGAACCTGTTTAGATCATCGGGTGCGCTGGTTAATTTGGACCTACACGGATAGGAAATGTCTTACATGTTGATTTTACTGAGCGTCAATCAAGTACTGTTGTAATTTTTGGATCAATTCTCGCTCGTCTGTCCATCTACCCATTGACCTCCCAATTATTCTGTTTTTTGTCTGTTGTATGTCTTTATGTCTGTTGTATGTCTTTATGTATGTTGTATGTCTTTATGTCTGTTGTATGGATTTATGTTTGTTGTATGTCTGTACGTATGTTGTATGTTTTTATGTCTGCTGTATATCTTTATGTATGTCACTCCTTCACTTACTTATCTATAGGCATCGTAAATAAAACATGTTGCTTTGAAATCACCTAGTGTTACTCTAATTTCTGTTTGATGGTGGTTTGCTATATCATTACAAGAAATAATATCATAATAATGTATCCAAAGTATTGCACATTTAAGTTTAGCAAATCATACAGTGTCTTTCTTTGTGAACTCAGATTAAGAAATATAATGATTATGAGAATTTTTAGTGAATAAGGACGTATCCTGGGTTAAAGTTTCATAAATTAGCCTGTGTAAGAGGAGATGTGGAATTTGGTTTGTCTGAATAGTGTAGGTTCAGATCATCATGTCCACTAACTCAGTCTTATCTGAAGCTACAATTGTTGACAGAATCTTCTAACAAGCTTGTGCTAAAGGTGTATGCGAACAGTGAACATATTGTGCTGATCCCGTTATATCCTGTTAATAAACGCAAACTGGTACATTTTCTCATGCACGGCCTCTAATAATTCATACAACGCGGGTGTATTTTTTTTTCAGGATCTTAGCCGACGTATCATGATGAAGGACGTATTAGGTCATTCAATGTCGGCTTTGACCGTGTTTGCAGAGTCAATACAATTTCTGATGCATCATTTCTTAGATTCCTGCACGGACAGACAGTACGGTCTTAACGAGAATGAAATCCACTGGGTTCTAACGGTCCCCGCAATATGGGATGATTCCGCCAAACAATTCATGAGGGAGGCAGCAATAGAGGTGAGTAAGGGTGCTGTATTCTCCTGGCCTGTTGAAGAACTAAACTTATTATCTCCCTTATCGGCCTTTTTGATCGGAAACATTTATACATGCGATGAGTATATTGATTGATTGATTGATTGGGGTTTAACGCCGTTTTTAACAATTTCTCAGTTATATCACGGCGGCCAGTTCACCTACTCATGCATTTCCTGGTTTTCTCACACCAGTACTCCACACAACAATCTTCCCAAGCAAATGGCTGCTTTTCCACATAGACTTAGCCCATCGGTGGAAGACGAATGACGCGTGTCGCAATGACTTTTGTCAATCGTCGGAAAGAAAGTTAGCCGGGATTCGAACTCACAAACCCTGGATTGACAGCCCGCGTCGCTACCGACTGAGCTACCGGGGCTCGGCATTGCGATGAGTATATAGTCTGGAGTTACCTGCTCCTATCCTTATATTGGATGATCGGGTATACAGCAATAATGGTGTAGCCTCGGTAGCTCAGTCGATAGTATATAATCTTACTCCTTTACATATAAGAAATTGGCTTATAAATATGGCCGCCAGGTAGGTAAAAGTTGTAGTTCTTGGAATTATGTAATGATATATTGTACATTTTATACATGCACTTTGAGATTTTTTTTTTTAAATATGACGTTGCATCAGTTTTACACCAACCACATGAACTGGTGTGCTTTTGAAGGCTAACACATGTATACTTATTTAGAAAAAGAACTCAATTTATCATTATAAGTTTCTTCAAGATTACAAGTACACGACCAAGACAGGGCGTCATTTGCGAATTTTATGGTTTCTTATTTAGTCCTTGACAAATTGTTCTTTCTTTTCTTCTTTGATTAGGCTGGCATAGACTCACACCATTTATCGCTGGCGCTCGAACCCGAAGCAGCATCGATGTTCTGTAAATATCTGCCGGTTAACAGGATTCAAGGGGCGAAAGGAGGCGAACTTTCCTGTTTCCACCCCGGAACCAGATACATGGTGCTGGACGCCGGAGGTATACGTGAAATGGAAATGATTTCAAAAGTTTTCTGAGAAAATAAACCTTAGCCTTATGCGAGAAAAATTGATGTAGAACACCATGCGTATATTGTCAGTCAATTACCAACAAAGAGGTAATTGACTGTGAATATCATGCTTTCTTCCATTGTCTAAAATTTTCTCTTGTGCGTGAGTAATTTCTAAATGCTGTTTTATTTTAAATTTGAAAAAAAAAATACCAAGTAAAATATCTTCTGATTTTTCAATATTTACCAATTGATCCGAGGTAAAATATAACGATTATTTTTATTAATAAAGCTTTTCTATTATTAACATATCTGTATCAAATTTCTTCTGGCTAAATCGAAACCGCTTTTTTAATACGTTAATACAGTGCAATTATACGAATCCGGATGAGTCATACCACATACAATGTACTCTAAATATTGTAGCAATGGTTGTTCTCCTGGCGCTGTGAATTGTTTGATCGACTCAATAGTGTCAATATAAATTGACCAGTAGTACTGGGAACTTAGCTAGGAATTGCATTGATATAACTGAACAATTATTGATGCGACGTAAAACACCATATAAACAAACAAAGAAACAATTTAGCCTTTTTATTCTTTGCATAGGTGGTACAGTAGACATAACTGTACATGAGACCCAGAGAGACCACACGGTAAGAGAACTGTTCAAGGCCAATGGTGGACCATGGGGAGGGACAAAGGTCGACGAAGCGTTCCACACGTTCTTGGCAGAAATTTCCTCGGATGAAACTTTGCAGCAATTCAAAATGTATGTATTCTAAGCACACACTTCCTATTTAGTTTTGTTTATTGTTTGTGATTTCTTTCTTAGAGGGCAACGTATGTTCAACGTTTCAGAATCACGTCACGTTGATTTCAAAAGACATCTGCTATCAAAAGGAGACTACGTATTTCTTCCTTACAATCTTAAATGGTACCCGCAATTTTTATTCGTTTAGTAATGCCTGCAGATTAAATAGCAGCGATGCCAAGTAAAACACGAGATTGCTCTAATGACAACGTAAATGCATTCGTTATTTGGTTGTTTGATTGAATGGTGTTTCACCTTTTTAAACAGTATTTCAGTTATATCACGGCGATTCTTGTGTAAATTACATGTAGTACTGGTATAATTTATCCTGACATTGATGTTTCAGTCGTAATACTATCCCCCTACTTCTGAAGCGCAATATATGTGTAGACATTTCCACATCTGCTAAGTCTTTTGTAGAATAGGATCGGAGTTTGAACATTGTTTATGAGAGACGAAAGCATTTAACATACATTAATACAAAAGTACTTACACGACATGTATCTTGGAAGATCTGTATATCAATTAAATGGGTACAATATGCATAAACATACAACTTAAAACTTATATGTAAATCCATTGTATGGTTATAGAACGCATATGGAGGATTACCTAGACATCATGAGAGAGTTCGAGATTAAAAAGTCGATGACGTCACCGGAACTGGATCAGAGGATTACCTTCAAAATCCCCGTGTCCTTCCACGAAACGTACGCCAGTCTCTATGAGGAAGAGCTTAGGTAGGTTTTCGTGAATATGCGTTAAACATGAAATGTTTTGTTCTGAAAGTTTAAATCCAAAAATACTGTCTGAGCCATGCTACATTTTAATGGCTGTTCTATATGAAATAGACAAGAAGGGAACGATATTAGCCTATCGCACAATCCTATTGATTGATTGATTGATGGTGTTCTACTTCGCTTACAACATGTTTTCACTTATATCACAAAGTTACGTTGTTAAATTACATAAATCTACATATCTACGCAGGACGACTGCCATGTGTCAGGCTTCGTTTTAATTCCAATAATCAATATCGCTTTATTCAGTAACGTTTCTTAGTTTATTAATTTATCATTTAATGAGTGAAAGGTAGCCGTCCCCCATCAGTTTATTATTTATTCACAGAATCAGCAGGATAGTAAAGGAGCCTTTGAAACAGAATATTACCTTCACTGGTGACAAGCTCCGCGTACAACCGGAAGTCATCCAGGGGTTCTTCACTGAAGCATGTGATGCGATTGTCAGCCACCTTAAAGGTATCTTCAGTCAGCGTGAGGTCAGTAAAACGGACACCGTCCTGATGGTCGGAGGCTTTTCTGAATCCCGTATGCTGCAGGATGCCATCAGACGAAACTTCCCTGATAAACAAGTGATAATTCCGGCGGAGGCTGGTCTGGCAGTTCTCAAAGGTGCCGTGATCTTTGGTCACACTCCGACGGTCATTACCAGTAGAATATCTAGATTCACATACGGGGTTGGTTGTTACGTCCCATTTAATCCAGTGGAGCACTCCAGAAAAAGATACTTTGAATCAGAGGGCAAAGCCTATTGTTCTAATGTATTTGATATACACGTCAATATTGGCACCGAAGTTAAGGAAGGACTTACTTTTCAAACTAAGTCATACTTGCCCATGTATTCGCGTTCTACAAGCCTTGATATTAAAATCTATACTTCGGAACGCGAGCATCCTTCATACGTAGATGACTCGGGTTGTCAGAAACTAGGATGCGTACGTGCTGATCTTAGTAATCTCATACTGGAGTCAGACAAGGCGGTGGAAGTATGTATGAAATATGGCGGTACGGAGTTACATGTAGAAGCCATAGTGGTTAAAACAGGACGAAAAGTTAACGCAGAGTTTGAATTTCTGTGATATTTATTTATGTGAAAACTTTTCTGTCCTCAATAATAAACATTAGTATTTTTTAGACAGTGTGTACAATATAAGTAGTTTTAGTAGTTTTTATCACATGACAATGCTTGTATCCGATGTAATATACCCATTACGTATTTCTTTATATGTGACACGTGTAATATAACATGACCGAATCACTATTTGTGTATTCATCCGCAGATGTTTACAAAATGGCTGAGAACGTGTATCCGGTATACACAAACGTCACGATAGATGGACGAGGTAAAGGGACAATTATCGATCATAACAATATATTCCATGTGTCAGGTTTTGTTTTAATTCCAATATTCAATATCACTTTATTCAGTACCGTTTCCTAGTTTATTAATTGATAATTTAATGAGTAAAAGGTAGCTATCCTCCATCATCATTTGATAACCGTTAGTTTATTACTGTTTCACAGAATCAGCAAGATAGTAAAGGAGCCTTTGAAACAGAATATTACTTTCACTGGTGACAAGCTCCGCGTACAACCGGAAGTCATCCAGGGGTTCTTCGCTGAAGCATGTGATGCGATTGTCAGCCACCCTTTACTCATTAAATTAAGTCAGGAAAAACCCCAATGTTATTTGAACTGGCCGCAGTGATATAAATAGAAATAAAACATGCTGGAAACGGCTTTAAACTTCGACCAATCAATCAATTAATACAGGTTCAATTTAATAATAAAGTAATACCTAAATAACTAAAAGCATACTTCTCAACTATTTTCCCTTATAGTTCGTAAAACATGAATGTTGGAATGTATTTAAGTAAATGACTTAGTTGACATAAATAGCTTGCTGACTAACCATATTTGTAAAGAATAGAAATAGTTTATATTAGGGAAATTAAAATGGTGACATCTGCCGTTAAGTATTTCAGTACTATTTATCCTTAAGTCATGTTGGTGGACGTGAACCCAGTACACATAAATGCATTGGACTGTCCTTTGACTTCTCTTATCAATCTAGAGGAAAAAAGTCAATCCTTTTATACCAAAGTTAAATTTTACATTTAGATCAATAATACCCACTTACCTTGCCATACAAGATCGACACTATACACATAAAACCGCCTCTGCGATGGGAGATACGACATTCAGCATTACCATGTAAACCGACATAAGGGCCATTGCAACAAGTGTATATCAAATCAGCCTCCGTATTCGGGAGTTTAAATTCACATATTTATTATAACGAAAGAAAAAAGAGTTTTGTCAATTTTTGTTTACAGATGCAAGATTTCAGATATACCCAGAATGTCTGCAAAGATGATAAACGACAATTGGGTCACAGCTGAGAATCGTCGTCTTTGGGTTTTTAAACACGTTGAAATACTAGGAAAATGTACAGAGATACCAGTCTGTAAAGCAACGTCTATTCCCCAACGTAAGTGTACATCTGATACCAATGGAGCTTCGATTATCATCCGAGGTAATCCTGGTGGGAGGTGGCATTTAAAACCAACAACACAGGCACCTCGTCCTACAACAAGTTATATAGAAGATGACAAAACGCAGGATAGTATGTATGGAGAGTCACAGTCGGTGGCAAATAGGTATGGACGAAATGTAGGACATTCTACCAACTTCAGATCTGTTTGTCTTACATCTGCCATAATTTCTAAGCTAACTCCCCCGTTTCCTTCTAGATCATCACCAACAAACGACAGGAATTTTGATATCAAATCAAATGGATATGATCGCCATGTAACGCATACCAATGAGACTCGTCAGGTACAACCCTGTATTTGTTCAGGAAAAGGTAAATAAGTTTAAGCAACAATTAAATCAGAGGAATACAGATGAAACCAATGGTCTTAACACGAACCATACCCAACACGAGGTTTCCCGCGTCGAACAACGCTGGTTTGGTTTCATACCTCGGACAAAAGCGATGGAACCGAGGAATGGGTACTTTTCTGCTACTACATTACCTCGACAAATGTCGATGAAAAGTAATCCTTTTAGAATGCAGTCAGTTAATGTTTGTATGCTTGGACAACATTCAGAAAATGAACGAAGGCTTTTGGCAGTGGAGTATTCATCAACATCGTCTAATTTTCATGTTAAGGCCTTGTCGGTAAATGAAGTAATTAGTGAAATTGGATCATTTCAGTATGACTGTAGTGGAAATGAATCGATAAATGATCTTCAAGGCTCTCACAAAATTCCTGCTAAAGACTTAATTAGTCAGCAAACGGAAACAAATGATGGACGTAAAGATGTTAAAAGAACCGATAGAGACCATCAACAGGGTATTGAAACGCTTGGTGGTAAACGTCCATCAGATAAAGATGGTCCTATCGCTAAAAAAGCAAGAAAGCTGAGTCAGTTGTCCCTCTTGAAGACAGACCAAATTAAAAGGTCTTGTCTTTTTGCATGATTGTGTCCACTTTCAGCAACGCATTTTATCCTTCCAATGCTTCAATATTTTCAGACTTTTTCAGCCTTGAATTTAGAACAGGCGGTTGTAGCAAAGCATTCCTGAATATTTTAACAAAATATGCAATGCCTATATGGCTGTGTTGTTTACATAACGGTTTCATTATCAAGGGATTTCAATTTGTCTGCTGTTATTAATATTGCATAAACCATTTCGATGCCAGACTGCAAGCTGAATTTAAACAACCATGCACACTAATGAGAGAGCCCATATTTGATTCACAATGCTTAGTAACAATGCTATTTTGTATGTCGTTTTTCTTTTTGGATGGAGGACAATTGCGACTTACAGATTCTGTCTGTCTATATGTCCGTCACTCTTAGACTTTTGTTTTTTATTATGTATTGCTATATGTTTTCCTCCGATCAGGGGCTATTGGATGACACGGCAAATTGTTTCAACATTTCAACGTGTTATAAACTATATATGGTCAAATTTCATTTTGAGTAAATCTTAATATAAGCATTTTCCGTTATACAGACATCGGGGCATATACAGATATCAATAGTAACATTAGTCTTTGATTTCATAATGCAAACATTGCTTGAAAATTCAACAACAACTCCATCTACAGGTTTAAATGAAAATATGAATTTACTACAGACACCGAAAAATAACAAAACATTGAACATAGCGTTTCGATCTTTTACCTTTCAACCTTTTCAACTTATAGACGCATCTGCAGCAGACGGCTTCTGAAAACATTGTGACAAAAGAAGGAATTGCACATAATCTTTAACTCTATTAAATGATTTTACTTTCGTTTCGACGAGAGAATTTTCATATATATTCATTCAAAGTTGTCTGCTGCATTTTGTTGTATGTGGAAATGGGTGAAATGGCAAATTGATATCAGATGGTGATCTCTTTTCTTAGTCACATGACCATCAATGCCTCAGAGAGTATGCCGAATCTCGAGAGAAAACCCTCACGCCATATAGAATACCCACACAAAAAAAGAAAACAATCTGCGATAAGTAGAGATTTCATTTTCAATAAACAAAAAGTGTAAATAATTGAAATGCTTTAAACTATGTTATGGAATGGTTCGCAATGAAATACATACATATGGGATATTTATAATACAATTTTTTTTTTCGTGCAATAAAACATCCGGAAACATTTTCTATGAAAAAGCACTTTGCCATTACTTACAAATGATATAACATTTATTTTATTTCTTCTTAAAGGAGAAAACAATGTATCTTGATCTGAAACCATCAGAGATAATGTATTCCCAAGCGACTATAAGCAAACATTTCAAAGACGGAATAAGATCTATTGGAGATACCTTGGACGACATATGTGAAAATAGGTAATACTAGCAATTTATGTTATCAAGTTTCATATATTATCTATGTTGATTCGACAATATTTCACTCAACGAATTTTGGAAAATAAGGTCGACCAGCGATAGCGTAGTCGGTAGGGTCAATCCTAGCATAGTACTGGTTTGTTTCTACAGGGATCATGAATACGTTAACTGTCGCCTTAATATAACTGAAATAATGTTGAACGCGGCGTTAAACCCGAACTCCACTGGTTTTCAGTCGGTCCCCGGCTAGACCATTAGTTCCTTCCGAGGGTTATGTGTCTTCAATCAATGGACTCAAATAGTCCATGTGAGATGGTTGATTGATTGAGTGTTTGTTGTGTTACGCCACTTTCTACATGTTTTCTGTTATGTTTTCTGGGTAGGATACCAGTATTACAGGTCTAGTTATGCTGACATCAGCCAGTCAGTCGTAATGCTATCCCCATAACACTGAGGGCCAAAGAGGGCAGCCATAACTTCATAGTCTTTGGTATGACCCGGCCGGGGATCTATTTGGGAAGGACGTCTATCTCATGAAAGGAATTATGCGTTGTGAACTGGTGCGAGAAAACACAAATCAACACTGTAATGCGAACTGGTCACCTTGGTATATACTCTCAAATCAATCAATCGGCCAATCGGCCAAATCGGTACTCATACGTGCATTTGTTGTTTCCTGGTTTGTTCCCAATCATTTGGACGTAGATTTTAAAGTTTGTCATGTCGAAGGTTTTAGTATTGAATAAAAGGATTTGAGATGAACTTTGACATGTCATGTTATGTTTACCTGAAATATTCCCTCATTGTGGCTACATGTACTTACCCATTATTTCTAAATTCAACCGCATTCATCATTCCAAAAGCGAGTCGCGCTAGAGTCGAATACCGACATTAAGTCATTGTCAAGTGTAGGTTAAAAGAATCCTAAGCATTCGTGCAGTCAGCACTGGCTTTACAGTTCGTTATTAAGTCATTTGAGCATTCAAGAACTCTCTTACAAACATTGACCATATATCAGTAAGTATAAATGTACAAATTTAATTTTCTACCAGGATCGATGAACAAAAAGTGTTGTCAATCCTTTTTTACAGAGGCAAACTTTCAGATATACTCACAATTTCTGTGAGGAAGATGGTTGACGTACACTGGGTCACCGCGAACAATCATCGTCTTTGGATTTTTAAACGACTTGGCAAATGTACGGTGATACGAGTAAAGGAAACTAGATATATTTATTTGGGTAAATTGAACTCACCAAACCACGGAACCTCGGTTAAAATCCGAGGAGGCGATCCTTGTGATTCCTGATACTTAAAATAATCACTGAAGTCACATACTCTTCCAACTAGTGATATCTACGCTAAAAGAAGCGGTATGGACTGTTTGTATCAATTATATATTTCTTACCTATACATGTATACGATAACGTTACGTGATTGTATATATATTATACATATGAAGATATTTAAGTTGAAAGCCACAATTATGCTTTATAAGAATGTTTTTGTTGTACAACAGAAAACATCTTAATATGTTACCTTCATTAAATAAAGAAATTACTATTATTAGTATTAATAGCATATTACCATCATTATTTTCATTATGGCATGCATGAAGAACCACAGCCGGTAGCAACTTTCAGATCTAAAGATCTTTCATATGCCTTATGTGATCGCTATGGAACAAAACCAATGGTACTTATAACGAACATCAGCAAAACCCTATATTAGCATATGCTTGTTCGGAAAACGGTAAATGAGTTTGGTCAACAAATAGATCATATGGGTAAAGTTGGAGCCACTGGTCTGAAAAAAAGGACATTCCCAATCAGATAATAACTTCGCCTTTAAGAAGCCAATGACAAGAACAGATACGAATTGGATCATCCGGGTATGGCTCAAGTATAAATCAACCATTAATGTTCTACCGGACATTCACAAGACTCATATAAACGACAAACAAAAACAAATAGAAATGATGGACGGAAATTAAAACACAGGAAAACAAACAAACCACCGACGGCGTGGACACTGAGGAAACCAAAAAGCGTGTTAATACTCCTTTACGAGATTTAATTCTAAGGGATAGACAAATATATGGTGAAAGAACGATAGAGCACGTAAAACTGGATGTTGAAACGCTTGGTCGTAGACGTCCATTAGATAAGGATAGTCAGGCCGCTAAAAAAACAAGAAACACAAGTCAGTTGTCCTTCATGCAGACAGACATACCAAATGTAAAGGGCTCCTCCTATCTAAAATAAACCAGTAACTGATTCTGAGCCGAAACTATCTTTTAGCTGGCAACTTAAGACTGGCTCTAGGAGAGTTATTTTTTTTTTACATTTTAACCCATCTCATTGACTCTCCGTTATGGGATCTACAATAGTAAATTGGCGCTAAACTTGTAGGACTTCAGTTCTAGTTTTGTATTAAAATATTAATCTAGAGCTAGTTGCCATGTAAACGGACTGTGAGGGCTCTGTGAAACTGTGCACATGCACAGGCTCGTCTGAGTTGTTACTGTATGCTGATACAGTAAGACACGAACTCGCCTCATTGATTGTGCAAACACAATTTAAGACAAATTGTTCAACATGCCTCATTAACCTAATCGGCCTCATTAACATAATCGGCCTTAATCCATACTTCAGTAAACGCAAACGTTCGTAAAGCGTGAGAGACCGGTCTGGGGACTATAGGTTTGGTCGATTACGTCTGTCTGTCAGTCTGTCAGTCGCACCTAAGCTTGTCCGGCACGTATATTAACCATCCATCATAGGATGTCCAAGAAACTTGGTACACACGTTAATAATGACGAGGCGGCTTGTCGTACACAAGACCTAGGCCTGTACCTCAAAGAGTTCAAAGGTTAAAATGAGTACTGTTTGATATAACTGTACCTTGTCCAGCCAACATATTAAACATCCATCATAGGATTTCCGAGAAACTAGGCACACACGTTCCCCATGAGGTGGCGTGTTAAGGTCAAGACCCAGGCCTGTACATGTACCTCAAATGTCAAGGTCGCACTAAGAGGTCTAAGGTCAAAATCCGTAATGATTGATAGGACGGCATATTGTCCGGTCCGCATCTCAACCATGCATCATAATATTCCCAAGTTACTAGACACACACGTTCACCATGATGAGTTGGCGTGTCGCGCACAAGACCCTGGCATATACCTCAAAGGTGAAGGGCACACCTAGAGACCAAGGTCAAAATTAGTACTGTTGACAGGACTGTACCTTGTCCGAATCACATCTCAACGCTGCATCATAGGATTTCCAAGTTGCTGGGCACCCATGTCACAATTATGAGGTGACATTAGTTCGATAGAACTGTGCCTTGTCCGGCTCAGATATCAACCATGCATCATAGGATTTAAAAGTTGCTGGGCACACATCTTTACCATTATGGAGTGACATGACTCACATGAGGCACACAAGACACAGGAATGTACATCAAATGTCAAGGTCACACTTAGAGGTCAAATAACAAAGTCACACCTAGAGGTCAAATGACGAAATGAGAAACCATGCATCATATAATTCTCTAGTTACTGGGCACACATGCTCACCATGATGAGTTGACATGTTGAGCACAAGACACAGGCCTGTGCCTCAACGGTCAAGTTCACACTTACAAATCAAATGGCAAAAGGAGAAATATGTGATAGGACTGTATCCAAAATGCATGCAGTGCATTGCTGTGTGTGCACATACAATACACCATGTGCTGTCCTCGTACGGTAGAGGACTTTTGTTTTACTTGCAATACGACATTTACTTGTTTACTATATGTATGTGTTGCAAGATCGGTGTTCGTTTGGCGGGTGTCATCAATAAAACACAGTTATAGGAATTCGTTTATGTAGCTGCCACTCTAAAACATGATTAGTCGAGGAATATACCTTGCTCAGGTATGTCAATGCTATAATTTCCATCGAACAAAAGAAACAAAACAGACTAGGGATGTAACATTACAAGGTTCTTCTGTCTAAATAAAGTCAACTTAACATTCAGATTTCCATCAGTTTAGGTACTGTCGAATCAATACGTCGAAATTATTTGTTTCACTATTAGTTTTTTGGGGTTTCTGCCGCCGTTTGAAACATTGTTTCAGTTATATCAAGGCGAGAAGAGCATGTATATACGATTCCTGGGTAAACAAGATAGTACTAGGCTGGGAAATGTGCCATGTCCAAGGGCACTCTACACTAATATCTTTTTTAAATCAAACATACACTATAGTATTGTACAATATACTATTGAAATCTATATAAACAGAAAGTAAATGCATGTCCATGTACATGTACCTAAATATATATTTAGTCGAGGGTTTAAAGGCGTTTCTATAAATACAATTATCGATTGATTGATTGATTTGAGTGTAACGCCGATTTCAACAGTTGTTCAGTTCCTCTGATCAGGTTATATAGAATAAAAAAGCAATTTGTATCTTCATGTACACGTTGTATCAGCTATAGTTAAACACATATTTAGATAATACGATAGATTATATGTTTGTCTATAACTGATACTTGCCTGTACATTTGCATTTTCAGAAAATCTATAAATAAACATTACACAACTTGCTGACATCGGAGCATAGGCCTTTCTGCGTAATTGATATTGAAATAGTTACATTCAACGATAAATAAGACTTGTGTCTATACTTTCTGATATTTGCCTGTTAATTTACATCTTTAGAACATGTATATATAAACCTTTTCCATTTGCTGACATCGGGGTATGGGCATCTGCTTTCTCGATAATGCAAAGGCTATATTAGTCTGTGACTTCAAAAATCATACGATTATGGATTATATACATTGATACCGTATTGTTTTGTCAAAATAAGTGACTAACGTAGTGAACATTCCTGATCGAATTAATTTACAGGATAAAATTCTAAATGGAATTTTATACTGAAAGATACGAAATATAGCATAATCCTTGGATTTTATAGGGTATACCCTACGCTTATGGATTATAAACATTGAAGTTTTGAAAAAAAATGTTATTGTTTTGTGTAGATAAGTGTCTATTCCATATCAATCGAAACTGAAACATAATCGTTGTTCGGTTATTTACATTTTAAATGGCAAATTTATGAAATATTGTGTTTTATGTTTTCTTTCGCGTTATAATCAATGCTTAAGGACAATATGCAAAATATAGTGAGAACATTACCAACCGCAAAACATTTATTCCTATGTATATTAAAGCTATATGTGAGGAATAAATAGTTTAAACTTATAACAACAGATCTTATTAGACGAGAACATATGCCACTATCTTATTAATATCCATTTTCCATTTCAATTTTGAACTGAAAATTATTATTAAAAATACATACAGATGGGATATTTTAGATGCGGAATTTAGTCCAGCATGAAATAAAACATCAACAAAAGGAACAACAATACAACATTTTCTTAAGAACAACACATTAATACTTATAAATAATAGAGCCTTTATTTTGTTTCTGTCTGAAAGGTGAACAAAATAATCTTAATATGAAACCATCAGATATAAGGTATTCACAAGATAGTATTAGCCAGTATTTCAGAGACGGAAGGCTGATTGGAAAAAACATCGGACGACATTTGTGAAGGAAGGTAATACTAGCAACATATATCTGTTGATTGGTTAAGATTTTTCTCCCCAATGTTCGGCCAACTAGTTGAGATGTTGTGAGTTCGAACCCTACTCGGTCATTAATTATTTCGCACGATTGATTAAACCTATTCAGGCTTAACCAATGGGCTAAAATAGTGCATGTAGGTTACCATTTGATCCAAAATAAATGTGGGAAGGTACTGGTGCGAGTCAGCCGTGATATAACTGAAGATAAAGCCATGTTGAAAACCGCTTGAAACTCCCTTCAATCAATAATTTAATCGGTGTATTTGATTTTCTTGGACTTTCGTCATCCAGTTGGAGGATTAATTGATCTGTTTGTGTTTTACGCCACTTTCAAGAATTTTTCAGTTATATCACGGCGTTTTCTGGGTAAGTTACCAGTACTTCTGGTCCATTTATCCTGACACCAGCCTGTTAATCGTAATGATAACCTGGCAACCATGAGCGCTAAGGAGAGCAACCATATTTGTTATGACCCGGCCGCGGATCGAACCCACGAACTTCCGCACCCGAGTATCTACCATAACACCACCGAGGCGGTCCAAGTTGCAGGAAAATATTTAACCATATCATGCCAAAGGCAAATTTTACATTGAACTAACCGTTTTCAACATTTATCAAATCTGCAACAGACAAATTAAAACACATTTAGGCGAAATTATGAAAATGTCTAGAGATGAAAGTACTTTTATTTCGTAAGGTTGACCAATTTTCCTTTTGCCACAATATTTTCAAAAGTCGTCTGCTGCAGAGGCGTCAGAAAGCTACTGTATGTGGAAATCGTTAACGAATATACTCTGACCCTTGACATACAATGACCGATCGATAATACACCTATAATACCAACCTCTGCGCAGGTATAGATACGACATTCAGCAATACTACGAAAACTGACATGAAAGCTTTTGCGACGTGTGTATATCCAAGTCAGCCTGCGCATTCGGGTGTTCAAAAGAAACAAAGTGTTGTAAACTTTTGATTACAGATGCGGGATTTCAGATATACCCCCAGATATACCCCTAATATCTGTAAAGATGATAGAGGGTCAATATGTAACAGCTGACAATCGTCGTCTTTGGGTTTTTAAAGAAGCTGAAACACTAGGAAAATGTACGGAGATACCAGTTTCTATAAGAACAAAACCAATTCCCCGATCTAAATTGACCTCTCATAACAATGGAGCCTTGGTTACCATCCGAGGAGGCAATCCTGGTGGTATTTGGTATTCACCAATGCCACTTCCTTCTCCAGCCAGTAGAACGCAATGTGATCTGCATTAAGAAGCACAGCCGGTAGAAAATCTGTCTGGTCAAAATGAAAGCTAATC
Organism: Serripes groenlandicus; assembly: GCA_031761405.1. NCBI lineage: Eukaryota > Metazoa > Mollusca > Bivalvia > Cardiida > Cardiidae > Serripes > Serripes groenlandicus. The sequence continues at coordinate 17,862,314 of JASEVX010000006.1, forward strand.
TACCAACTTAAGATCTGTTGGTCTGACATCTGCCAGAACTTCTCGTCTAAGTTCCCCATTTCCTACTAGATTGTCACCAAAAACGACAAGAATTTAGATATTAAATCAACAGGTTATGATCGGTATGGACCGTAAACATTGGCTACATGATCGATCAGAAAGGTTTTGGAACCTACCCTCGCACGAGCCATTTCTGTGTTATTTTCATGGAAACGCCTTCCAAAAACTAAAAATTAGAATTAAAACTAATTTAATATAGTGATATAGTTAAAATAATGTTGAAAATGTCCAAAAACGCAAACAGTACCAAACTAGAGTATTTTTCGTAAAAAGAAATGGAATGTTTAAAAAATGTAATGTTCAAACAATGTGGGGTCTTTTCTTGCCAAATTCAATGTAAAACATATATATTTTCGATGGTATGGTTTTATTATGTAGTGTTTAAAATACACTGTTAAGATTTTTCTGTCTGTTCCTTATGTTGTGCTTTTCACCGCTTTCAGTTGGTATTTCCAACACTTGAACACATATCACTTAAACCAAACATACACTCTCGTAATCGCCTGTTGAAATATACATGACTAGAAAGTGAAAGTAGAACGAATTGTAAAATAAACATACATTTAAATTACACCGATTTTTTGGTGGCGTTTCGATAAATACAAGTATCGGTCGATTAATCTCAGTTAAAAGTCATTTTGTCAAGAAAATTAATGATATTTGATTGCTGGTCCAATTTCAGAAAATCTATATATAAGTATTACCCGATGGTCTGATATCGGGGTATATACGCTTGTAAAAGGATATTATATCAGTTACGTAAACTTGGGACTACAACACGCTTGTAAACGCTAATGGATTATATATATACTTATAAAATGTTTTATTATTGTTTTGTGTAGTTAGTGACTGACGTACTGAAATTTCCAGATCAAATCCATATACATGTTAAAAGTAAAATGGATTTTTCTACCGAAACATAAGAAACATAACATAACATTGTACATGTACATATTGATTCGATTATTTACACTTGAATTGACAAATGAATAGTAGATGGTGTTATATTGTCACTGTCGCATGACGTTCAAAGCTTGTGTGAATATGCCAAAATCTAACAAATATCCATCAAAAAATATACATAGAAAATGTCTGCGATAAATAGAAATATATATCTCTATAAATAACACTGATCTTATTGGTCAAGGAAATAGGACACCGTCTAATTTCCATTTCCCAATTCAAATGTAAATAATCGAAATGATCTGAACCATGGTATGTTGTGTCTTGTACTGATAATTGTTATGAAAAATATATACAGGTTTGATATTTTCAATACGGAAAAAGGTTGTGCGTGAAATAAAACATCAACAATAGCAACAACAGTATAACATTTTCTTTAGAATAAAACATTATAATTAACATTACTTATAGATAATAGAAAATAAATTTTGTTTCTGTCTGCAAGGAGAACAAAATGTATCTTGATCTGAAACCATCGGAGATAAGATATTCCCAAGGGACTATTAAAAATTATTTTAAAAACGAAAGTAGAAGAATTGGAGACACATTGGACGCCATTTGTGAAGGAAGGTAATACTAGCAATGCAGATTATTTATTGTTGATTTAGTAATATGTTACGTACCAACTATTAGACAACCAGGTCCAGCCGCAATTGTGTAGACGATAACGCCAAGGGCTATCAATTTAGAGGTTGTAAGTTCAAATCCCATCTCAGTCATTGATTTCTTTCGAGGATTGACGAAATACACTATAACAAGCGTCTTTCTGGCTCTACCAATTGGTTAACAAGCATATAAAGATCATTTGTAGCCAGTTGTCTGAAAAGAATGTTGTGTGTAGAACTAGTGCGAGTAAGTAAAAACACAAACGTTGTTAGGTGAACTGGTCGCCATGACATAACTAAAAACCTGTTAAAATAAATGTTTTCTCTCGAATGAACCAATCAATCGGTATAACATGTACTCATACGTACATTTGTATTTTCTTGTATTTCTCTCAATCATTTAGAAATAAATTTTAACCATGTCATGTCGAAGGTCAATTTTACATAGAATTTAAGGATATAAGGTGACCTGTTACACGTCAGAGTCAGAAATGTATATTTAAGGTAGTAGGAGCCTAATGAAAACCTCCACATGAAACTCTTCAAATTTAATGTTTTAGCCTATGTTTTTAAGCACAGGACTTCATATCTTTTGAGGGTTTCAAGGTAGTGTTTCGAATCCCTCCAGAAGCACAACTATTTTTTTTCTTTTTTCTTCTTTGTTTTTATTAGCTAACACTTTTTGCAGAGGTTTATATTGTACTTTCATTTAAAAGTAATTAAATACATTTCTATACATAAATATTAGCTTCTTTGAAGATTTTATTACTTGCAGTCACGGCTTAAATAGGTGGTTGGGAATTTCAAACTCTATTTATTTAAAATGAAACGGTAAAATATTTAGATGTTTTTGCATAATGTTCCCAAAAGGTTAAAGTTAATTATAAATAAAGAACAGGTCATGAGTATTTCTAGAACTTGTTGATTTTTGCTTTTAAACGTCGATGATCAAATTTTACGCGGTCAAAACAGTATGTTAAAATTGTAATACCATATGGCTATTTCAGTACAGTTTGATTATATTTGTTGGTGATGTAATCAATAATGTATTATTTCTGAAATCAAATATATTTCTTGTTACTTTGATACCAAATTATTACCAAAATGTTGAAAAATAAATGAAATAAAGGATTTTTCTTGTCTCTCGGGTGATGACGTTTTTATCGAAAATTCTGAAAGGGGGGGTAGGGTAATTCCAATTAAACTAAAATTGTTATTTGACGGTAAATTTCTTTTAAATTTTGTTTTTGAATCCAGGAAATGATTCACATTAAGAAATTAGCAAGCTGATCATAATTTGAAATGATGCCCATTAGGCTCCTACTACCTTAATGTTCCCTCTACGCATCTAGTTACTTATATTTTTGCAATTCCATCCACTCAATATTTGATTTGTACTGTACGAAAATCCATCATTTAGACATTTACGACCATTCGGATGTTCACATAAACTTTATATTAGAGACATGTTTATCGTAACGATAACCAACTCGGTGGTGTATTGGTAGAGCGTCCACTTCGGGTGGGGAGGTCGCAGGTTCTATCCTGGGCCGTGTCATAATAAATTCTTATAAATGGTGTTCACTTCTTGGCGTTCATATTTGTGGGATTAGCTTATGTCAGGTAAAATTGGCCGGTAGTACTAGTAACTTACACAGGAATTGCCATGTGATATCTGAAAAACTGATGAAAGCGGTGTTAAGCCCAGACAAACACAACAAACAAATCGTTACGATTAAACATTGGTCAATTTCTGTTTACAGCTGCCCGATTTCAAGGATACCCATAATCGCTGTAAAGCTGATGCACGGCCATTGGGTCACCGCTGACAATCGTCGTCTTTGGGTCTTTAAACACGTAGAAAGACTAGGCAAATGTACGGAGATACGTGTTCAAGAAACTGGATATATTGACCTACGTAAATTGACCTCTCCAAACAATGGAACCTCAGTTAGAATTCGAGGAGGCGATCCTGGTGGTTCCTGGTACTTACAATCAACATAACATTCACATCCTCTTTCATCCCGTAATATCTACGCTGATCGAACGCGACTACAACTACAGTCTGGTCATCAGGAAGAACCACAGCAGGTAGCAAATCCGTTTGGACAAACTATAGGACAGCATACAAACTTTAGATCTGTTTGTCTTACATCTAACCGATTTTTTCTTCAAAACCCCCCTACTAGATTATCACAAACAATTGACAGGAAATTAGATATTGAATCACCAAGATATGGTCGCTATGGAACGCAAACCCATGAGACAGATCGGGAACAGCGACAAAGTCCTATATCAATTCAACAAACGAGAACTAATTTTGGTCAACTCATAGATAGATAGATAGATATTTTATTATTGACATAAGCTAATACAGCTTCTAGTCATATTACAAATTTAACAATAATGTACATGACATGTCACCTTTCAAATACACAATAAGCAAAATGTTTATGGAAGAAAGATTGATAATATATAAACAATAAATTATATAAATACTGGTAAGGTTATACTTATCATTTTTTCAAATTGTTAATGTAATTAATTCTTGTTTCTAAAGCGTATTTAATATATTTGGCCAAATCAAACCAAATTTTAGGACTTTTCCTTTGAAACAGTAAAACGATTTTGTGCATAGATGGACGTGTATAGTTAAATTTCCTTAAATATAAATTTCTGATACGGTCATATCTGTTGCAGACAAAAAGGAAATGAAACTCATCTCCTATGTCATCTTCATTACAAATTAAACATAGACGTTGGATTCTGTCGACTCTATTTACACCATATCTTCCAGTTTATATTCGCAATGCGTGAGAGGATAGTCTTATTCTTGAAATGTAAATTCTAAGTTGATTTGGCAAAATATTCATATAATGTTCGAGTGAATGTTCATTTTTAATATAAATGTATGTAGATAGAAGGCTAGATTTATGTACATCGTCATACCAATTCTGTTTAAAAATGTCAATTAAACGACTTTTGAATGTGAAATGAAAAGTTTTTAAATTCATCTCATGTTGAGTTTTCCATACATAACCAAATTCATTTTCTTCTAACAATTTCTTAACATTACTACACCAATTTGCATAACCATCTCTACAGTCTTCTAGTAGTTTTTGATACAGAGTCTTAATAAGAATATTTTCCGATGCAATTATTTTTAACCAATATTTAATAATGCTTGAAAATCTGTTTATGTATAAAGGATAGCGGCCTAATTCACCATAAATAGCTAGAGTACTAGTTGTAGTTTTAACACCTAAAAGTTTTTTACAAAAAATAAGATGAACCCTTTCAATTTCTTTAGACATAGAGTGGACCCATATCTCTCCCGTATATCCTAATATTGACCCAACGAAGGAATCAAATAACTGGCAACTAGTTTTTGCCGTAAATTTTAAACTTTTTCAAATTAGCTAGGAGAACATTTATTGCGTTTATGCCTTTTCCAGACAATGTCATTTGGTTTAAAGAAAAATTACCAGTGTAATTAAAGACTGTCCCTAGGTAATTTAAATCGTTCAAAACTTCAACTTCTTTGTTTTTATAAACCCAGTTCTCATTGTATATAAGCGGTCCCCTTTTTCTAAAAATGACTATTTTGGTTTTATCAGTATTCACCTCTAAACCCCACTTTGTACAATACTCGTGTAAACTGTTCAAACTTGTTTGAAGGTCATGTGGGCTATTACCGAATAAAACCATATCATCTGCAAATAATAACAGAATAAGAGGCATATCATTAAAAGAGAGACCACATGATGAATTCTTTTGTAAAAAGAGTTCAGAATCGTCTATAAATAGTGAAAACAAAATTGGCGAAGTTATTTCCAATTGCAATAGTCCGACCGGGCTTTCAAAGAAATCGGAAAAGTTATTATTATATTTAACACTGGACTTAATTTTAGAGTACATATCACGGAAGATGCTCAACATCTTACCCTTAACTACTAATCGTCCTAATTTAAACCAAAGTCCGTTCCTATATACACTATCAAATGCCTTTTTCATGTCGATAAAAGCACAATATAAACGTTTACTTTTTATTTAAGAACAACTGAATAATTGAATTTAGAATGAAAATCGCATCCGTTGTAGATCTTCCTGATCTAAAACCAAATTTGGCATCAGAAAGAATGTCATTTTGTTCTGAAAACAGTGTTAATCTACGATTTAAAACACCGGTAAAAATCTTTGCTAAACAGCTGATAAGGGTTATTCCGCGATAATTATTTACGTCGTCGGGACTGTTTTCTTATATAGAGGGATTATGATTCCCTTAGCCCACTGTTCTGGGTAATAAACTGAATTAAATATCGCGTTAAAAAGATCAGTCAAGTGCGATGAAATAATGTCATAAGACTCAGTGAAAAATTCATTTATCATGCAATGAGCAGATTACGTGACGTATAACACTGGTATGATAAACCTTTTGTTTACATGTCTACTGGTATGATAAACTTTTATCTTTATCAGTCTACTTATTTTTAGAAATGACGTTATCGCTGGAACTACTTTTTCTGAAATATAAATGAGCCGTTCCACCAAAAAACTATCGAACCGGGTCAGCCTCAGCGTGCAGTGCAGGCTAACCCGAACAGACACGTTTCGCCTCCTGTGAATTTTCTGTTTAAGAAATCATTGCTCAATACCTCTATCCCCCTGAGACGGAATGTGTCGGACCGGATTAGCCTGCGCAGGCTGATCTAGTTCGATACATTACGCAGAATCCATAATGTTGGTTTTTATCGTGGAACTATGTTGATAGTATAGCAGTCAAAGCAATGCACAAACATAAAATAACAATCAGAAATAAAGTTATTATTGTTTTAATTACACTTCAACAAATTGTACAATGCAAATACAAATCGAAAAGAATATCGTTAAATAAATCAAACGGAATCTGCATGTTCAGTCTTACTTGATGAACTGTCTTTCTTCGTTGAAAATGTAGCATACATAGACCTGTTTATTCTCACGTGATCAGTTCATAGGTAACCTTGTTTAAATACAATCTGAAGCGAGTAATGTCCTATCTATGTTTCCACAAGTAATTTTAATACACCCACGTTAAACGACAAATGTTTAATTTCTATCGTCAGTCTATGTTCTACCACGAGAAAGGGTTTTCGAACAGCCTCATCTACCCATGGATTCCTCTTTCATACAGCAGTTCCGACAGAAAATCATTATGCGTTCGAGATATCCAGAAAATGTTTCTTCTTGTTAAATAACTTTATCATTTACGTACAGCTAGTGTTTAAATGATCATTCTTAAAACTAAAAGTTTCGTAACGTGTCTTCGACATGTCTACCCACAACAGTGACGGTATCCTTTTCCAAAAATGAATGTCTCCAATCTAAACGACGACTAAGCCTAAGTATCACACTGGTCTTGAATATAGTCATCTGTATTTAAACTTTGAGTGTTACTTGAACTTCCATAGCCTGAACTAACTTTACACATTGACTTTCAGATCCAACACAACTATTCATTTTCAAAACACGGCGGTTGACATACATTTGACCTATCTTGTGTACTGAAGCGACGGCCAATCCGCAATACTTACACTTCTACTAAGAATATGTTCGAGTTAATATTGCCATTTTAAGGTATTATGTCACACCAGATATACAAATTAAGTAGTAATAATCGAGAAATATGGAGTTGAAGTCGGAACTCTTTAGCTTCCGTATGTCGTGTGTACACATTGTAATTCGACGCGGATTTATGCACGCGCGTGACGTCATTCTATTTAAGGTGAGGTCATTCATGAATGGGCTTTTGTAATTTTGTATGTTATTTATTAAAACTAGTTAAAATGAATGTAGATTTACCTGAAAACATAATTTTACATGCAAGATAAATAGAATATTACGTCCCTGACTTTCGACATGAACTTTATCAGACTCGGCTGTCAGAAAGGATAATTGTCTCGCCAAAGGCTCGCCAATTATCAATTCTCCCAACCTCGTCAGATAAAGTTCATATCTTACGTCAGGGACATAATATTCTCTATTTATCAAACAGTCAAAACCTGTTGCTTTATTTTTTATTAAGGTTGCGGATAACATATTCCACCTCCTGTACTGAAATAGGCCGATCTAATTCCTCAAAATGTGAGATATCATCAAAACTGAACCTGCTGCAAAATTCTTCGGCATTAAAATCAGATACCTGCTGAATCTCTTGTGATAAATTAGAGAAATAGTTAAAAAAGGAATTAATAGAGATGTTATTACATTGCATATTTTTCTTAGAACGAAATAGATGCCAAAAGTCCCGAGGTGTTTTATGTTTAAGATTTTCAATTGATTTGTATTTCTGACGGATATATTATCTTTTATTTTTCTGAACAAGAGTTTTATACCGCCCTTTAATCTCACACATTAAACTTCTGTTTTCGACAGAATTACATATATGAAAGTTATGCAATGCATGTCAGAGAAATCGGAGTGAAGCAACTGGTCTACACAAAGGACATTCAGAAGAAGCGTCTGCCTTCGCATTTAATCGTCCGGGTATGGCTCGAGTAGAAATCAAACCAGTAGTGATTTTCCGGGCCCTCAAAGGTTTCCTGAACACGGCAAAACAACAGAAGTAAACTTAATAAGGCAGCAAATAGAAACATATGAAGGACCTAAATTAAACGCAAATGTAGGTCCAAAACCAGCATTGCCACACTCTAAAGCAAGACAAAAAACGACTGTCGACGGCATGGACACTCCATTGCGATATTTAAGTCTAAGAGATGCACAGACAGATGATGAAAGGATCGGTAGAGAACGTCAAAAAGATCTTGGAACGCTTGGCAGTAGATATTCATTAGATAAAGATGTAAATTCAGCTAAAAAAGCAGTAAAGGTAAGTCTCTCTGATTACTCAACCAAAAGAAACATCTCACTGGCAAAACATGGCTTTGATTGTCAAATAAGGACTTTAGTACCAGAAAAATGCCCCTCATCTAGAGCTCTATAATAGTAATAATCATACACATGTAAACAAATAGGAATACTTGATAACAGGTTTTGATAATTTAAAGGATGTTTAACTCTTGAGCAAATGCTTCAATTTATAACTTAAAAAAGTAATCTTCCTCTTCTTCTGTTAAGTCATACCTAATTATGTACAACATTCAAATCCATTCAAATGGATGTGGGGGGTTGCGGGTTCGATCCCCGGCCGGGTCATACCAAAGACTTAACAATTGTAGTAATGGCTGCCATCCATTGCGCTAAGGGTTGCGCGGTTAGCATTACGACTAACTGGCTGGTGTCAGGAGAAATGAACAAGTAGTACTGGAAACCTACACAGGAAACGCCGTGACATAAGTGAAACATTGTTGATTGCGTCGTAAAACACCAAATTATCACCAAATAATGTGCTTCTCAAAAACTAACCAAAATAATTTTTCAGCGCCAATGACAATATTGAGGATTGAGCAAACAATAGAGATTCAGATGAGAAAGCTCGTAACATGCTCTCTCACCTGAAATCAGCAATGTTTGTCCTTAAGTTATAACGCCTTGTTAAACTTTGCGGACGCGCCGGTTGATCTGGAGCTGTACTCTGGACTTAGGCTTCTCAATATCGGTTCCAGCAGTCAAAGAGTTAACGCTCGAGTAGCAGACGACTTACAACAATTTGACCCTTCTCGACATTTATCAAATCTGCATCAGGCAACTTGCCAAATAAAAAGACTTTAACATTGAGAGAAAAACTCTATAAATGAAAGAATAATTATTGAATATTTTGGAAAACATTTAGGCAACAGAGAAAATACATTCTGAGTCTGATTAAAATGCCCAGCCCCGGTTGTTCAAACGGTAGCGACGCTGGTTGTCAATAAATAGAGGAGTTTTGAGTTCGAACCCAAGTTCGGCCAAAATTTTGTCCGACCTTTGACAAAAGTCAATGAGATACGAGTCATCCGTCTCCCACCAATGTCCTAACAGTATATGTGAAAAAGCAGCCACTTGCTTGGGAAGACAGTTGTGTGGAGTACTTGTGTGAGAAAACCAGGAAACACAATGAAAAACTAAACTGGTCGCCGGGATATGAATTAAACATTGTTGAAAACGACTTAAACACAATTCGAGCAATCAAATAGTTTGCTGGGTTAAAGAGTCAGAAAACTGCTGCAGACGGTCACCTATTGACCCTTTCCCACATACAGGCGATTCTGCAGCAGACGACTTTTGAAAATATTTTGGTTAAAGGAAAAAATACTCATAACGGGCAATTAACCCTTTTGCCACAATGTTTTCAATGTCAGCTTATAATCATACTTCCCTTTATGGAGATTGTTCAGATATTTGTCATGATGTTTCTAAAGTCATCCGCTGCATATTTGTTGTATGTTGTAATGGGTTAAAACCTTTAGTTATATGAAGGTACATCTTTGTATTGTAGCATAGACATAACCGTTAAATCCATGGAAGGTGTTAACTCCATAGGACGAACCGAATAATTCGGTAACGTTTTCGTAGAAGGATCGTTAAATTTAATTTTCATTATTGAATGTTATCTTTACAATAATTGTGACATGTATATTCCTAAGAGATAAATACATGTTCTACTTAACGGGTCACTTGATAACAAAATAATGAATTGTTCGTTGTTTTTGAAAAATATGAATCGATAGTTCAACAATTTGAAGACGAAAGAGGAAATAAAAAAGTTTACAGGTATACGTAAACACATGTAAATACACAAATTCAAAAGTAATTAATTAAACAAACATATAAACTAACAAATGATTGTTTTAATTAGTGATCAATTACATGTAAGCACATAAATTAACACATGAATGAGTAGAAATAATAGTGTTTACTTCATAACTGAACTGAATAGAAAAAAACGAAGTAAACAATTGTAGGACGAATGTTCGAAAGATTAAAGTAAATAGATCAAATGACAAAAACATTAATCGACTAATATATTAATTGATTAAACAAAATAATTGATCTTTTACTAGTTTCGATATATTAAGCTTTTTCTTTGAAAAGGAAGGAGGAAGATAATTAATATGGGTAGGAACTATGAGGTGAAGAATAAAAACAATACTGAAAAAACATCGGTGATGAGAGTAACAGGTTAAAATAAGAGCCGTCCCACGAGAAAACCAACATTATGGTATCTGCGTAATGTATCGATCCAGATCAGCTTGCGCAGTCCGCGCAGGCTAATCCGAACCGACACATTCCGAATGAGGGGGAAAAGAGGTATAGAATAATGATTCCTGAAAAGGAAAAACTACAAGAGGCGAACAGTTTCTGTCCAGATTAGCCTGCGAAGACATGCTTCGGCTGATCCGGGTCGTTACTTTACGCAGAGTCCACAATGTTGTTTTTCTGTGGGACGGCTCATATTCTTAACCTGTTACGCACTTCACCGAACTACTGTTTTTTTTTTTTATATTTCACCTTGTCAAAGGGTAATTATACTACATTAACATGTATGCGTATTCTTTCGAGTTCGCTTTTAATACAGTATCCGATTTTCATTGAGGATAATTTACCCCCTCACACATACAACACATCTGTAGCAGACGAATTTGAAAATATTTAGTCATAAATCGGAAATATCTATATCAATAATTGTTTTTAATAGAGTCGAACTGAATCATGGCAAAAGGAGAAATTACTCAGAATTAGCATATTTCCTTGTTCGACAGTGTTTTCAAGAGTCGTCTGCTACGGAGGCGTCAAAATGCGTTTACCAATAGGTAGGAAAGGGTATATTGAAAAGAGTTCATATTCATTAAAAACGAAACGAAACTACGATAATTTCTTATCGAACGTCGACATATTGATAAACAAACAACATAACCCTTTTCTTCATGCAGACGCATTTGGATATATCCGTAGCAGACATGTACTGGGAACTAATATTGACAATGTCTCCTTTTGCCATTTTTATTTGTTTGGACTTGTCCAAATAAATATAGATATAGCTTTCTGAAGCCATACGTCTTATGTAAAAGTTCCTAAATTTCATACGCCCTGAAAGTAGAACTCAATACTTGCTCTTACTTTTCAAATGTATCACGATTTTCGAAATAATTATATATTTATATCGTCTTTGTTTTCTTATTTGGTTCTTCTATTAAAAGAGAATTTGGAAATGAAATGTAATTGTGTTTTTAAAATAAAATACGCCGAGTAATAGCAAAGGTCAAAATAAGCAATTTAATCATAAGGATCTACTTCTGACCAAATTACACCGATATAATCCTACGCCTAAATATAGTACCACGTTTATAAACTTGTATAATGTAAATTAAACCTGATGAAAGTATGATTTCAATTAAATTATGAAATAGTAAATATATAAAGTACAATGTTTATCCGAAAAGGCTAATTTCATGTTCCTTTGAAGAAATAGTATAACGAGTAGAAATATATACACATTGGCTTTTCAAATGTAAGTCAATATGCGCGTCACATTTGTTTTATATTTTCTTTGTGTCTTGTCAGCCACATAAATATAGTATAACGAATTAAAAATCAAATATTAAAATGAGAGTGACTCATTTGCAGAGAAATCGTCAAATTCAATTTATAAATACAACGGTATGGGTTATTCTCCGTGGTAGCCAGACTTTTCGACCCTCCGACTTTTCGACCCCTGATTTCTAAGACTTTTCGACCACTCTGTTTCGATTCCTAGTTTCCGACCCCTCGTTCAATTGTCCGTTTATGTACTATAACAATGTGCTTTGTTGTATATTCACTATACTGTTTACAGAAAATATATTGATTATCAGTAAACTATTTTTGATAATTACGTTTTCATATCTTGTAAATTCGCTTTATTGTTCAATAAAAATATTTATATTGAATCTTCGATACGTCATTGAAGGAAGCTTTAAATATTTCACCCTATTACAACAACTCATATTTCTGATACACTAGTTTTGTAGGCCCAGGGCTTGTCGTCTTTACAAAACTGCTCGTGTATGTAAACCTTGATAACCTTGTACAGGCATCGATAAGAACGACAAGCATATTATATAGTTCTATATAGCTTATCGCACTCGTTTCTCTTTTCCGTATAAGTAGTCCCAGGTTATTGTGTCAATATTAAATCAAAACATGGCAGAAAGAACATTCGTGGCTACGCTTTGACGAATCGCTACACGCCATGTAGAAGTTTGGAGACAATAAAACTTCGTCTTTTGTCACTCGCTGTACAACTTTTCGTGTTAAAACAGTCAACAGTCATGCAATTAGTATATCACATGTGTCTGAAATAAAAACCGAAAAATTGTCGTCTGCTATTACACTGGCAAAACTGACAATTCGTGTCAGTCTGCTCTGTGAACAGCTCTGTGACTTTTCTCAACACAAATAAAGTTTAGTTTTGTGTTATTTGAGTTATTATTTCTTATTTGAAGATAGTTATCATAAAATATTCGGACAAGTTGTATTTGACCCTGGGCAAGTTAATGTTCAAAGTACTTATCCTACTGGGCAAGTAGATTCAGAATTTAATATAGAGGCCTGGGGCCTTTACTTAATTATATATATATTCATTAGATTTATTAAATATTTTGAAAGAAATGTCGGCTTTTATAATTATACCTAAACAATACATTTCAAATCGCAACTTCAGCAGTTTTCATTATAATCATGTCTGAAATACAATCTTAAATTATGTTGCATATCTAAATGACGGTCCACTGTACAAAACAAGACATCAAGCAAATTAATTAATAATGTATCATATTAAACAACAAGTAATCAATTGCCGATTAGCAGTTAATAAGCATGACTGATCATTTTACCAAACTAAGTTAAAGACAGGTGTATGCTAAATCATCAATTAACACCTATATACACCGATAATTGAACCAAGGGTCGAACAGTCTTAGCAATCAGGGGTCGAAAAGTCCGGAGGGTCGAAAAATCTCCTTTTGTCCGGCGTCTGTTGTCCGTCAACATCTTTATTCAGTAACGAGTGGGTCAATTAGGATGAAACTTCACGGAAAGCATCCTCTCATTGACCTCACCAGAATTCCTTCAAATGTTTGTGATTCATGCAGAAATTATTTTAAAGAAGTGTTCCCTGGATAACCGTCTATCAGATTCATTCAAGCCATGTTGATTGGTCGAAAAAGATGGCCTCAAGGGGGCGGCGCTATTTTGCCTTATATGGCTATAGTGAAAACTTATAAAATCTCTTCCTCTGAAAGTGTATGGTCGATTTTCAAATAATTGGTAGAAATGTACCTTGGGTGAACCTCTATCGAGTTCCTTCAAGCCAAGTTGATTGATAGTAAAACAAGGCCGCCAGGGGGCGGGGCTTTTTTTGCCTTATATGGCTATAGTGTATACTCAAAAAATCTTCTCCTCCAAAAGTGTCTGGTCGATTTTCAAATAATGTTGTAGAAATGTTCCTAGGGTGACCCTCTATCAGATTCTTTCAAGCCAAGTTGATTTGTCGAAAAACATGGCAGCCAAGGGGCGGGGCGTTTTTGCCTGTAGAAATGTTCCTTTGGAGACCCTATATCAAATTCCTTCAAGCCATGTTGATTGGTAGATCAATATGTCGAAAAACATGGCCGCCAGGGGGCCAATTTTCATTTTTTCTTTGTAGAAATGTTCCTTGGGAGACCCTTTATTAGATTCCTTCAGTCAATGTTGATTAGTCGAATACCCATGGCCTACAGAGGGCGGGACTTTTTGGCCATATATGGCTATAGTTAGAACTTAAGAAATATTCTCCTCCGAAAGTTTCAGGCCGATTTTCAAATAATTGTGTAGAAATGTTTCTTCGGAGACCCTCTGTCATATTTCTTCAAGCAATGTTGACATGGCCCCCACAGGGGACTCTGGAGGTTGCATTTGGAATCTTTGTGAGAATAATTGTCTTGATGCTTAATCAGATGAGCGATCTAGGGCCATCATGGCCCTCTTGTTAAGCAGGAAGCTTTTGAGTAAGATTTTAGAAAAGCCTTGGTTAATTGTGATTTTTTTTGTAACAAAAATTGGTAATTACTTAGATGAGTGAGTCGGGGCCATAATGGTTATCCATTTGTTTTACATGTCTTTCGAAACTTGGTAATTCAATATAATATTCACATGTATGTCTCATGATTTATTTTTATGGACAACTAAAATGGCATTTAATTTTAACGGATGCGTCATTTATTCTTTTACCCTAAGTTTTAATATTTATAAACAATGCATAGTTTATAAATTACATATCTATGCAAAGGCAAATGTTTGAACAGTTTTATGTACACAAACAAATACAGTGCCTTCAGTGCTTTGATTTTTACTGTAATCAGTACTATACTTTCATTCGTATGAATAGCCTTATTGTGGCCTATATGTTTGAAAGTCGTCGTCTGCAGATTTATTATATGAGCCGTCACGCGAGAAAATCAACAATGTGGAATCTGCGTAAAGCATCGACCCGGATCAGCCTAAGCAGGCCGCGCAGTCTAATCCGGACAGACAATTTTCGCCTACTATGGAGTTTCTATTTTAATAATCATTACTCTATACCTCTGACCCCCCCCCCCCCCCCCCCCCCTTCTGAGACGGAATGTGTCGGCCAAGATCAGTCTGCGCGGACTGCGAAGGCTGATCTTGGTCGACACATGAAGCAGAGGCCATAATGTTTGTTTTCTCGCGTGACGGCTCATATGTTAGAAAGGGTTCAATAAAAATGTCACACTTTCGTAGAATACTTGATAAACGAAAAAAAAATAAAAAAAAAATAACATCGGTATATTTCTTCTGTGATATGAAAACGAAAGTAAAACTTTCCCTCTTCATAATCAGATACATTTCAATCCTAATCCGACTATATACGACATTAAACAGCATTCACCTGTTATGTGATGCGCTTTAATGATTTTAAACGACAAATACGTGCGATGTTGAACATGATCAGCATGCTCTTGCTCCTGGAGTTCCGTTCATCTATGACAGATTTAGCCGAGCTTCGTCAGGCGCTTCTTCATCTTAGTGTATCTAAGCCGCCTAGTCTAGCGAATTAAGGTATTAACGACATTCTGCTTTGACATCGTTGTAAGCTATATTGGTACTAGGACTACAATTCCGGTTTGTACAATTTCTGTTGTACTGGCATCATGCAAGGTCAGATACGTATACAATTATGGGTTTTAACTCCTAGTTCTTTGTAAGGAATTACCTCTCAGGTATCAGATCACCACGGCTTACAGGAAGAGGTTCAAACAAGACTGAATTATAAGCAATTAGTATGTGCCATATGGTATTTGATTATGTACTTATTATGTTATGTTTCTGTAAAGGAAACTGAGAGAAATGTGAAGACTTTTAGCTTAACTTATGATTTACAGATCCAAGCATCACATTGTAGAAAGTTTTATATTAAACAATATCTGCACTAAAGGTGATGAACTCCAGATGGAAATCAAAATTGTGAAATGTTTAAACGTCTGCAAATATTGCTAATAGTGACACATAAGTAAGAAATAAATAGTTAAAAGCTATTTTGGCAATAATGTTGAAAATCAGTCAATTGAAAGACATGAAATGTACAAAATATGTCTGCCCAGTAAAAATGAGCAAACATGATCAATATTCGATGTTTATTGTACTGGAAAGTGAAATCATTATTCTAATTTTATCCCAGAATTATGACAGTTTTAAAACGTTGACTAAATTATCTTAAATAATGAGTTCATCAACTTTAAGACGTAGACCCGCCTTGTTTAAGACGAATTTCCCACACCTTCTCTTTCACAGAGACCTACGATGGCGCATCCAATCATCACAGGAGCCATACAGGAGAGACTTCAAGTCGCCGCCATTGATTTTGGAACTACCTTTTCCGGTTATGCGTTCTCCTTCCGCAATGACTTTAAAGAAGATCCATTAAAGATAGTAACAAACCAGTGGAGAACAGGATCGAGCCATAGCATCTCGCTTAAAACGTCGTCATGTATCCTGTTCGATCCCAAGCGGAAGTTTCACAGATTTGGGTTTGATGCCGAGGATATGTATGCAGAACTGGCTACCGAAGAGAGGCACATCGACTGGTACTATTTTAAACGATTCAAGATGCTGCTATATGAAAACAAGGTAACATGGTTTTAACCTTTCACCACATACAACAAATCTTCAGCAAACGACTTTGAAAACATCTATACAAATCAAATGGAAACTATCTTTAAATAATTGCATTCTTAGTGTATAGAGTTGGAAATGTTGTTGCAATGCCAGAAACTGCTCATAATGAGCAATTTAAATTGGAAAAGGGTTAAACGCTCCAGGAAAAGCAAGCATTATTTATACATAGTAGAGAAATAATTGCCTGCGCATTCATGCTATTGTTTCAAATTTATATTGCTTTACAGTATTTCTTGAAAACTTATATGATTCATTTGCGATCAGTGAAGAAACAGATTAGACTATCGGGTGCACTGGTTAATCTGGATATACATTGGTAGAAAATGCCTAACAGTTGATGTTCGCTGAGCATCACTCAAGTACTGTTGTCATTTTAGTGTTAAATTCCTTGAGAGTCTGTCACATTTTGATCAATTCTCGCTCGTCTGTCCATCTGCCCATTGACCTCACAATTTGTTTTTGTGTTTTCTGTTGTATGTCTTTATGTCTGTCACGACTTCACTTTCTTATCTATAGGCATCGAAATTGAAATATGTTGCTTTGAAATCGACTAGATAGTGGTTTGCTACATGTATATCATTACAAGGAGTAATGTCATATAAATGTATCCAAAGTATTTCAAATTTAAGTTAAGCAAATCATATAGTGTCTTTTTTTATGAAATTAGTTTTAGAAATATAATGCTTTTGAGAATTGTTAGTGAATAAGGTCGGAGCCTGGGTTAACTTTTCATAAATAAGCCTGTGTACGAGAAGATGTAGAAGTTATTTGTTCTGAATAGTGTAGATTCAGATCATCATGTCCACCTACTTAGTGCTGATCCCGATATATCCTGTTCACAAAAAGCAAACTTGTACATTTTCTCATGCACGGCCTCTAATAATTTATACAACGTGGTTTAATCGTTTGTTTTATTCAGCATCTAAGCCGACGTACCATGCTGAAGGACGAGACAGGTAAGGAAATGCCGGCTTTGACCGTGTTTGCAGAGTCCATTAAATTTCTGAAGCATCATTTCTTAGATTCCTGCACGGACAGACAGCACGGTCTGAACGAGGACGAAACTCACTGGGTTCTAACGGTCCCAGCGATATGGGATGATTCCGCCAAACAATTCATGAGGGAGGCAGCAACAGAGGTGAGTAAGGGTTCTGTATTCTCCTAACCTGTTGAAGAACTTGACTTATTATCTCCCTTATCTGCCTTTTTGATCGGTAACATTTCTACACATGAGTAGATAGTCTGGACTTACATGTACCTATCATAATATTAGATTATCGGGTATACAGCAATTTTGGTGGCGCCATTTGGACAAGGTGTATCAAGCGAACGGCTACAGAAACAACCTTTTTGTGGACCAACCGGCTTTACCTTTCAAACTGCAAAAGTAATTTGGTTCAATATTGCTGTACTGATTCCAAACATCAAGTTGTATGAGTCCGCTGTAGTGTTTACGAAATTAAATCAGTTGTATATTTACTAATTAACTGTATATGCGACAGCGATATGTAAGGGAAGCTTGACGTTTCAACTCGCCATTGTCTTTTCATAGCAAACGTACTAATTTACTTTAGTAAGCCGGATACCAGAATAAGTTTCGAGAACTTCAATTAGTATCTCTCTAGTCCGTCATTTTGATGGCAAAGTTGTAACACATTAAATGAGTATACTTAACACATTATGTAACAGTTTTGAAACACAAAGGAATTTGAGTTTCACACACACATTCAGTTGTGGGTTTGTTTTATCCGGATACATCAGCTGCTTGATTCCATTGCTTGTGTAATGTAGTTGTTTATTGATACTTTATTGATACTTTATATAATCTCACTCCTTTACATATAAGAAATTGGCTGATGAATAGCCGCTTGGGTAGGTAAAAGTTGTAGTTCTTGGAACTATGTAGTGATTTATTGTACATTTTAGACATGCATTTTGAGAGTGATTTTATTTTTTTTAAATATGACGTTGCATCAGTTTAATACCAACCACATGCAATAGTATGCTTTTGAAGGCACACTTATTTAGACAAGCATACTGCGACGATGGTTCTCTCTTGTCTCTACTCTCACGACACCGCACGAATTATGAAACAAGCTATCGAGTTGTCGCGAGAACAGCGTCAAATTCACTTGAATATTTCTTCTCCTCGTGTAAAAGTACGAGAAACGGAAGTTGTAATGGCTATGTGAAGTGCTCTCTGGTTGGTCGATATTTGGTCGTGTCCGAATTTTTAGCCAATCAGCGATCAGGTAATAGGAAACCATTTCTTTTGGTGTCGATATATTTAGTTTTGACATGTCTGTGTTTTCCGCGGAAATGGTACCCCTTACGGCAACTCAAATATTAAGAAAACGAAGAGACGGATCAAAAATCGGGCCGATCAATCGATGTAGCAACTGATGGGCTACACAACGCACACCGAGTGGTTTCTAAATTCGAAAAAAACTATGGCGACCATACTACAAAAGGAACAACTAGAGCCGAACCATTCATCTCTACCAAGTTTGGTCGAAATCCGTTGAATAGTTTTGGCGCTACGCTTGCCACAAACAAACAAACAAACTATCAAACCAACATTTTACAAACGGACAGAAACGAAGACCGACTTTAAGGGTCTCTAGAAGAGAGAACCAATAAAAATAACTCAATTTATTATTATGAATTTCTTAAACATTACAAGTACAAGATCAAAACAGGGCGTCATTTGCGAATTTTAAGGTTTCTTATTTAGTCCTTGACAAATAGTTTTTCTTTAATTAGGCTGGCATTTACTCACACCATTTATCGCTGGCGCTCGAATCCGAAGCAGCATCGATGTTCTGTAAATATCTGCCGGTTAACAAGATACAAGGGGCGAAAGGAGGCGGACTTTCCTGTTTCCTTCCCGGAACCAGATACATGGTGCTGGACGCCGGAGGTATAAATACAGTGAAATTGATTTCAAAAGTGCTCCGAGAAAATTGACCTTAGCCTTATGCGATCAATGTTGATGTAGAACGCATTGCAGTAGTAATAAACAATTTCAAATGCAGTCTTATTTTAAATTTACAAAAAAAAGTATAAATTACCAAGTAAAATATCTTCTGAATTATCACTATTTACCAAATGATCCGAGGTAAAATATAGCGAATGTTTTAATTTGTAGAGCTATTCTATTATTTACATATCGTATCATATTTCTTTTGGCTAAATCGAAACCGCTATTTTAATACTTATAAACAGTGCAACTATACGAATCCGGATGAGTCATACCACATACAAAGTACTTTAAAAATTGTAGCAATGGTTGTTCTCCTTGGAGCTCTGAATTGTGTGATTAGCACCGCGACCGACTCAATGGTGTCAAGATACATTGACCAGTAATACTGGAAATTTACCTAGGAAACGCATTGATATAACTGAAAAATTATTGAAAAAGACGTAAAACACCATATAAACAAACAAATTATCTTTTTTATTCTTTGCATAGGTGGTACAGTGGACATAACTGTGCATGAGACCCAGAGAGACCACACTTTAAGAGAACTATTTAAGGCTAATGGAGGACCATGGGGAGGAACAAAGGTCGACGAAGCGTTCCACAAGTTTTTGGCAGAAAACTCCTCGGATGAAACATTGAAGCAATTCAAACTGTATGTTTTCTAAACACACACCTTCTATTTAGGATAACATGATTGAGATTGGTTTTCATTTACAAAACCAGATGATAGTTTTGTGGATTATTTGTGATTTCTTTCTTTGAGGGCAAAGTATGTTTGATAATCACGTCGCATTGATTTCAGAAGACATCTGCTACCAAGAGGAGACTACGTATTTCTTCCTTACACTGTTAAATGGTACCCGCAATTCTTATTCGTTTAGTAATTCACGCAGATGAAATAGCAGCGATGCCAAGTTAAAAACAAGATTGCTCTAATGACAACGTAAATGCATTCGTTATTTGGTTGTTTGTTTGAATGGGGTTTCACGCTTTTTAACAGTATTTCAGTTATATCACGGCGATTCTTGTGTAAATTTACAAGTAGTACTAGTATAATTTATCCTGACTCCGATGTTTGAGTTATAATACTATCCCCAGATTCCTGAGCTGCAATGTATGGGTAGACATTTCCACCTTTTGCTAAGTCTTTGGTAGAATCGGATCGGAGTTTGAACATTGTTTATGAGAGACGAAAGCATTTTACATACATTAATACAAAAATACTTACACGACATTTATCTTGGAAGCGCTGTAGATCAATTAAATGGGTACACTATGCATAAACATACAACTTAAAACTAATATGTAAATCCATTGTATGGTTATAGAACTCATATGGAGGATTACCTAGACATCATGAGAGAGTTCGAGATTAAAAAGTCGATGACGTCACCGGATCTTGATCAGAGGGTTACCTTCAAAATCCCTGTGTCCTTCCACGAAACTTACGCCAGTCTCCATGGTGAAGAACTTAGGTAGGTTGTCGTGAATATGCATACAACTTCATTGAATGTTTTGTTCTTAAAGATTCGATCCAAAAATATTGCATGAGCCATGCTACATTTCAATGACTGTTTTACATGAAATCTACAAGAAGAGAATGATATATGCCTTTCGCGCAATTCTATTGATTGATTGATTGTATGTTTTCACTTATATCACAAAGTTTCGTTGTTAAATTACAAGAATTACTGGTCCATGTACCCTGACACCAGCTGTCAGTCGTAACGATATCCCCACATTTCTGGGCGCCAAAGAGGGAAAATCACTGATTTCATCTTTTAAGTCTTTGGAATGAACTGGACGGAGATCGAACCATCAACCTCTCGCATCCGAGGCGGTCAATCCTATTTCGAATACCGTGTACATCATCATTGCAACTAAATCTTAGCCTTAGATTAAAACAGCCACCATTGATTGCTTTAGATGAAAATATACAACTTGTTAATGTAACAACAATAGTTATAGGTATAAGTAGTGATACCTACGCAGGACGAATACCATGTGTCAGATTTTGTTTCAATTCCAATAATCAATATCACTTTATTCAGTAACGTTTCCTTGTTTATTATCAGCAGGATAGTAAAGGAGCCTTTGAAACAGGATATTACCTTCACTGCTGACAAGCTCCGCGTACAACCGGAAGTCATCCAGGGGTTCTTCACTGAAGCATGTGAAGCGATTGTCAGCCACCTTAAAGGTATCTTCAGTCAGCATGAGGTCAGTAACACGGACACCGTCCTAATGGTCGGAGGCTTTTCCGAATCCCGTATGCTGCAGGATGCCATCAGACGAAACTTCCCTGATAAACAAGTGATAATTCCGGCGGAGGCTGGTCTGGCTGTTCTCAAAGGTGCCGTGATCTTTGGTCACAATCCGACTGTCATTACTAGTAGAATATCTAGATTCACATACGGGGTTGCTTGTAACGTCCCATTTAATCCAGTGGAGCACTCAAGCAAAAGATACTTTGAAACAGAGGGAAAAGCCTATTGCGATAATGTATTTGATGTACACGTCAATATTGGCACCGAAGTTAAGGAAGGACTTACTTTTCAAGCGAAGTCATACTTGCCCTTGTATTCGCGTTCTAGAAGCCTTGAGATTGAAATCTATACTTCGGAACGAGAGCATCCTTCATACGTAGATAACTCGGGTTGTCAGAAATTAGGATGCGTACGTGCTGATCTTAGTAATCTCGTACTGGAGTCAGACAAGGCGGTGGAAGTCTGTATGAAATATGGCGGTACGGAGTTACATGTCGAAGCCATAGTGGTTAAAACAGGACGGAAAGTTAACGCAGAGTTTGAATTTCTGTGATATGTATTTCTGTGATAACATTTCTTCAATAATTAACACTTATCAGTATATCATTTTGAACAGTTTTCAAAAATTTATTTTAAGACAGTGTGTAAAATATTAGTATTTTATATTATGTTCGGCTTACATTTATCATGTTTTATCATGTTTTTATTGTGAAAGGAAACACACTACATTGGAGCTTAGACTTAAGGCGGTATCACATATATCAGCAAACTTACGGCCACGTTACACGCAAATCGACCTGGAGTCAGACAAGGCGGTGGAAGTCTGTATGAAATATGGCGGTACGGAGTTACATGTCGAAGCCATAGTGGTTAAAACAGGACGGAAAGTTAACGCAGAGTTTGAATTTCTGTGATATGTATTTCTGTGATAACATTTCTTCAATAATTAACACTTATCAGTATATCATTTTGAACAGTTTTCAAAAATTTATTTTAAGACAGTGTGTAAAATATTAGTATTTTATATTATGTTCGGCTTACATTTATCATGTTTTATCATGTTTTTATTGTGAAAGGAAACACACTACATTGGAGCTTAGACTTAAGGCGGTATCACATATATCAGCAAGCTTACGGCCACGTTACACGCAAATCGACCTTTGGAACTGTGTTATCCGCAATGGTTTGTCCATAATAAAAACGAGTTTCGTTCCTTATCGCCATTTTGTCGTAAAGACCACATTTAAATGTAAGAGGCTGACTGAACTGGCATGGGATTTGATTGTAATACCTATCTGTGTTAACTCTTTTAAATCGGTTTTGCTGTGTCGCGCCGTATTAGCTTATTATTTATTCAACTAACTATTATAACAATGTATATATTGATTGTTTTTTGTTTCAATGTACATGTACATATGCGTATGCATCTTAATCGTACATCTCCACTCATGTACGCACAGACACATATACGGACGTATTCTAGCAAGCACATACAGTGTACAAGTGTTGCAAGTATCCATATACACACTTACACACACACTTTAAAGTTTAAACGTACGACTCAGTATATATGTTCTATGTCTTTCTTTCTTGGTTGTTTTTCTTTCTTTAAAAATATGTATCTCAATTAACCAGGAAACGTATGTTTATGACAATAATGTAAATGTATATATAAATGTGTTTTGTTTTGTTATATGTACACTCAATGGCTCTATGAAAAGGGGACACTAGTAACGCTAAATTAATGATCAAGGATTAAGATCAGATATGTATTAGAAAAGCACTTGTTGAAATATATAGGAACCATATTATTCCTATTATGAATGTAATACATGACCGTGTCCTTGATGTAGAAAATATCGCCTCGGTGGTAAAGTGGTAGAGCGTCCGCCCCGGTGATAAAGTGGTAGAGCGTCCGCCTCGGTGGTAAAGTGGTAGAGCGTCCGCCTCGGTAGTAAAGTGGTAGAGCGTCCGCCCCGGTGATAAAGTGGTAGAGCGTCCGCCTCGGTGGTAAAGTGATAGAACGTCCGCCCCGGTGGTAAAGTGGTAAAGCGGCCGCCTCGGTGGTTAAGTGGTAGAGCGTCCGCCTCGGTGGTTAAGTGGTAGAGCGTCCACCTCGGTGGTAAAGTGGTAGAGCGTCCGCTTCGGTGGTAAAGTGGTAGATCGTCCGCTTCGGTGGTAAAGTTGTAGATCGTCCGCCTCGGTGGTAAAGCGTCCGCCTTGGTGGTTAAGTCGTAGAGCATCCGCCTCGGTAGTAAAGTGGTAAAGCGTCCGCCTCGGTGGTTAAGTGGTAGAGCATCCGCCTCGGTGGTAAAGTGGTAGAGCGTCCACCTCGGTGGTAAAGTGGTAGAGCGTCCGCCTCGGTGGTAAAGTGGTAGATCGTCCGCTTCGGTGGTAAAGTGGTAGATCGTCCGCCTCGGTGGTAAGGTGGTAGATCGTCCGCCTCGGTGGTAAAGTGGTAGAACGTCCGCCTCTGTGGTAAAGTGGTCTGCGCAGGTGGTAAAGTGGTAAAGCGTCCGCCTCGGTGGTTAAGTGGTAGAGCGTCCGCCTCGGTGGTAAAGTCGTAGAGCGTCCGCCTCGGTAGTAAAGTGGTAAAGCGTCCGCCTCGGTGGTTAAGTGGTACAGCGTCCGCATCGGTGGTAAAGTGGTAGAGCGTCCGTCTCGGTGGTAAAGTTACACATGTTCATGTAAATATCAGGCAGTGATTAGATTTATTTACAGTCTCAACATCTGAGACATTTAAATAAATATGGATAATTTCACTCAAAACTTGAACAGTATTTCTGCTATATCATCAGCTGATGTATTTACACTTTAAATTCAATTCATTCACACTTTGCCAGCTGCATCCTAATAACATCAGTCCCAAGTAAGAAGGCTCCATATGAAGGGAATGAAACTGCTTCCTTTGTATTGACTGTAACATACATGTCCTAACCCTAATGTATTGTCAGGAGTGGAAACATAAAATTAATGATGTTCATGATTAATGTTTCCGAGTAATTCTTCAAATTGTCTTAATATATAAATGTATCAAGAGGCAGGCTTAACATCATATCAGGTAAACCGTTATTCTATTATATGTTTTAACCCTTTTCCACATATATACTTTTTCGGACAACTCTACAGCAGACGACTTTTGAAAACATTGTGAAGCAAAGCACAAATTGTTCTTAATGAGCAATTTATACTTTTGCCAAAACAATTTTTTTTTTCTAGGAATTAAACCTTCTGCTGCAGATTTGTTGTACACTGGAACACTGGAAAGGGATAAGAGCTAATTTATAGTTATTTCGTTTAACAACATTTCATTTAAGACTTTAAAATCTTAAAATGTACATGTAGGTAATACCTTTCAATTCATTATAATGAGGAATTTTATTTAGCTCACCTGAGCACTAAGTGCCCCAAGGTGATCAGTTGTGATCACAGTGTGTCTGTCTGTCTACATCGATACCTGCCACATTTGGCATTCAATTGTTATGAATGTTTATCAGATCATACATCTCTATCAAATCTTTCTCCAGTTTAAAACTGGATCATTTGAGGTCAGAAACTAGGTCACAAGGTGAAATTAAAGGGTAATCTTGTGAACACTCTGGAGGCTGCATTTTTAATTTGAGCATATTGAAACTTTATCAGAATAATTGTCTTGATGATATCTAGGCTTAGTTCGAATATAAGCAATGTCTGGTCAAGAACTAGGTCTCTATGCCAAATTAAAGAAAAAAATCTTGTTAACTCTCTAGAGACAGTATGAATTGTTTCAACAGCTTTAAACTTTGTCAGAATCTTTTTCTTGATGATATATAGGCCAAGTTTAAATATGGGTCATGCCGGGTCTAAAACTAGGTCACTTCGCCGAATTAATGGAAAATCTTGTGCACACCAGTACTCCACACAACAATCTTCCCAAGCAACTGGCTGCTTTTCCACATAGACTTAGCCCATTGGTGGAAGAGGAATTACGCATGTCGCAATGACTTTTGTCAAACGTCGGTAAAAAGTTGGCCGAGCCGGTATTCGAACTCACAACCCCTGGATTGACAGCCCACGTCGTTACCGACTGAGCTACCGGGACTCGACTGTGCACAATGAATGTGTCAGAGAGATGACATAGTTTTGTAGAAACGCATTATATTCACTCTGACTGTGGTCGACCTTTGATATAGGTCTACGGAACGCGGATTTATGCAAAAGGCAAGCATGTGAACACAATTTTAATCAGGTAAGAAAAAAAGTCGCTTCAGTGATGGAGTCGTTTCGTCCTTGACATTGGACCTAGGTCTGGGAAACGCGAACTCCTACAAGAGACATTGTAGGTGAACATGTGTATTAAGTCTCATAACAATTGAATAAGAAATAGAGTCGCTTAATCGATGACGCTGTTCGTACATACGTATAATAGACACTGTGACCTTGCCCTTTGATCTAGGTCAGTGAAACACTAACTCGTACGATAAGCAATGCTAGTTAACATTTCTGTAAAGTTTCATAAACATTGGCTTTGAAAGGAATTTCCTAGAGCAATGACGTCGTTGGAACTTGTACGTATGTACGTTCGGGCGGATCGTTATATATTCTCGACGACTTCGTCGCAAGAGGATAACAATGCTAATTGAATTGAAAACATGATGAGAAAAGGAGGAAATACAGGGGATAATTTCATTTTGATATAGAGCACTTAACACCGTTAAGCAATCTTTGCTTATAACTTTATTGAGCTCCAGATGGCACTCTCGTATCAAAGGTCCCGTGTTAGAATTCTGAGATAAGCTGATTCTGCATTTTGATTTTGTTCAACCTACACGGCGCGAGTACTTGTAAGTACTCTTGGAAGCATGATTGATAGCGTGATTTATATAAGCTGGATCAATGTAAAATAAACAGGTTAACACTAAGTAACAACCACGTAACATCCACTACACTTGTAACCATTGTTACCCTAAAACATTAGCTACAGAGATGTCGTAGAATTTACACTTGCACGAATCCATTTCTGTGTTATGTACATCTAAACGCTTTCCAAGTTTTAAAGACAGTTTTCAGAACATTAGAAAGTAACCGGGTTTAGTTTAAAAAATATTAATTTTACATCGATTGCGAAACAAGCTATAAGGTTATAAAAAAATCACACTCAATGTCTGCTTCCCGGAGAGTTAACCAGTACTCGCGACGTTTGAGTGAATTTAAACAATCCCAGAGGCAGAACCCGCTCATCACGGGATTCGTACCCGGGACCTTTGGTACGTGAGTCCGACGCTCTACCGCTGGTGCACCGTCTCCGACCACTGTAACCTGGGTTTTATCCCCGTTCGCGGCAGTCATTATGGAGTGCTCTTGGAGAAGACAAATTTCCTGATCTAGCATAATGCATATTAATTCAAGGACCATGCACAAGTGATCTGTCGTCGTAATCTAATTAAAATACTATTGAAAATGTCCAGAAATGCAAATAATACCAAACTAAGATATTTATTATTAAACAAAAAATGTAATGTTCAAACAATGTGCGGTCTTTTTCTTGTCAAATTAAATGTAAAACATATATATCTTTGATGATATGTGTTTATAATGAAGTGTTTTAAATACACTGTTAAGATTGTTCTGTCTGTTCCTTATTAAGTGCCTTTCATCCCTTCTTTCAGTTGGTATTTACAACACTTTAACACATATCCTTTAAACCAAACATACACTCCCGTAATCTCCTGTTGAAATATAGAAAGTGAAAGTAGAACGATGTGTAAAATATACATACATTTAAATTAAACCGATTTTTCGGTGGCGTTTCTATAAATACAAGTATCGATCGGTTGATTAATTTCATGTTAAATGTCATGTTTTCGGAAAATGCATGATGTTTGCAGGTCCAATTTCAGAAAATCTATATATAAGCATGACCCGATGGTTTGATATCGGTGTGTATCCGCTTGTAAAGGAAGTTATATCAGTTACATACACCTGGGACTACAACACACGTGTAAACGCTAATTGATTATATATATATTTATAAAATGTTTCATTATTGTTTTGTGTAGTTAGTGACTGACGTAGTGAACGTTCCAGATTCAAGTCCATATACATGTTAAATGCAAAATGGATTTTTCTACCGAAACATTAGAAACATAATATTACATTGTACGTAAACATATTGATCCGATTATTTACACATGAATTGGCATATGATTATTAGAGGGTGTTATATTGTCACTGTCGCACGACGGTTAAGGCTTGCGTGAAGATGCCAAAATCTCTATAGATAACAGTGATAATATTTGTCGAGCAGAAAGGACTCCGTCTAATTTACATTTCCGAATTCAAAGGTAAATAATCGAAATGATATGTACCATAGTATGTTGTGTTTCTTACTGATAATTATTATGACAATACATACTGATTTGATATTTACAATACGGAAAAAGATCGTGCGTGAAATAAAACATCAACAATAGCAACAACAGTGTAACATTTTCTTTATAATAACAGATTGGAATTATAATTACTTATAGATAATAGAAAAGTCATTTTGTTTCCGTCTAAAAGGAGAAGACAATGTATCTGAAACCATCAGAGATAAGGTATTCGCAAGCGACTGTTAAATATTCTTTCAAAGACGGGAGACAGATAGGAGACACCTTGGACGAAATATGTGATGGGAGGTAATACTAGGGATGTTTATTCTTTAAGAAGATTCCATCACAGAGACGTGTGCTCCTCTAAAATAGATATGTCACAGGGACGTGCTCCTCTAAAAATAGATATGACCCTATGCATAAATATCAGCGTGATATTTATGCATAGGTAATACTAGGGATGTTTATTAGTTATGATGATTCGATTACAGAGACGTGCTCCTCTGAACATAGACATGTCACAGGGAAGTGCAAAGAGTCATATATATTTTTAGAGGAGCACCTCCCTGTGATTTGATAATATTTCTATCACACTTTTTTGCACAAACTAGTCGTGAGTTTATAGCTAAGCCGGTAACGTCGACGGCTATCAATCCTGAGGTTGTGAGATCAAACTCCGGCTAGGTCATTGAATTCCTTTCGACGATGGACTCAAGTTAGTATTCCGAGCGTTTGTACAGTTGTCTGTGAACATTCCTGTGTGGGGTATTTGTACAAGGAAGCCAGACACAGCATTACTAGGTGAACTGACCAACATGACATAACTGAAACCTGTTAATCGTCTTAAATCTCCAATCAATCACTCAATAAATCAATCAATCAACCAATTGATCAATCAATTGGCCATCATTTTATGTTTTCTGGGAATTTCCCAACAGTCTGGAAGTAAAGGTTTGACACAGTTAGTCAAAGGTTAATTTTACATTGACCTTCGACATATCAGGGTCAGAAATTAACATGTTCCCTCTACGCAGCTAGTTACTTATTATTTGCAAGTCCTACGACATGCATCATTCAATATTTGAGCCGTGTTTTACGAATACCAATGTTATTTCATATGCTTCTAGTGTAGATCTAAATTATTTCGCGCATTCGTGCGCTCATATCTTGACATACGAGTACTCTGCTTGCTATTAATACAAAAGAGCAGCCAATACGCCTCATCCAAACAGTGATCATGAAGATCAGCTGGTGTAAACAGTTGTTGTTGTCAATTCTCGTTACAGATGCACGATTTCATGGATACCCCCAATTTCTGTAAAGCAGATGAACGGCCGATGGGTCACCGCTGACAATCGTCGTCTTTGGGTCTTTAAACAAGTAGAAAGACTAGGCAAATGTACGAAGATACGAGTTCAGGAAACTAGAAATATTGACCCACGTAAATTGAACTCTCTGAACGGTGGAACTTCGGTTAAAATCCGAGGAGGCAATCCTGGTGGTTCCTGGTACCTAAAACCAACACCACAGCCACCTCCTACTTCAACCAGTAATATCTACGTTGGTCAAACGCAGTATGGTCTGCATGACGAACCACAGCCGGTAGCAAATATATTTGGACAGCATATAGAGCAGCCTACCAACCGATTTTCTCTTCAAAATCCCCCTTTTCCTAGGAAGCCACCGACACAAGTGATGGGTTTTGAATCATCCGGGTATGGCTTGAGTAGAAATCAAACCAGTAATAATTTTCCGGGCCCTCAAAGGATTCATGAACGCAGCAAAACAACAGAGATAAACTTAATAAGGCAGCAAACAGAAACATATGAAGGACCTAAATTAAACTCGAATGGAGTTCCAAAACTAGCATTGCGACACTCTAAAGCAAGACAAAATTCGACTGTCGACGGCATGGACACTCTATTGCGATATTTAAATCTAAAATATGCACAAACAGATGATGAAAGGATTGGTAGAGAACGTGAAATAGATCGTGGAACGCTTGGCAGTAGACGTTCATCAGATAAAGATGTAAATTCAGCTAAAAAAGCAGTAAAGGTAAGTCTCTCTGGGTACTTAACCAAACGAATCATCTCGCTGACCAAACATGGCTTTGATTTTAAATAAGGACTTTAGTATTAGAAAAAATGCCCCTCATCTAGAGCTCTATAATAGTAATAATCATACACATGTAAACAAATAGGAATACTTGATAACAGGTTTTGATAATTTAAAGGATGTGTAACTCTTGAGCAAATGCTTCAATTTATAACTTAAAAAAGTAATCTTCCTCTTCTTCTTTTAAGTCATACTTTATTATGTACAACATCCAAATCCGATTCGGGTTGCGATAGTTCGATCCCCGGCCGGTAGTAATGGCTGCCATCCTTGGCGCTAAGGGCTGCGCGGTTAGCATTACGACTGATTGGCTGGTGTCAGGAGAAATGAACAAGTATTATTGCTAACTTACCCAGGAAATGCCGTGATATAAGTGAAACATTGTTGATTGCGGCCTAAAACACCAACTAATCAATCAATCTCAACAACATCCAAATTGATGTTAATGTATTTTGTATGTCAGTTGTGCTTCTCAAAAACAAATCAAAATAACTTTTTCAGCGCCAATGCCATATTGAGGATTGAGAAAACAATAGAGATTCAGGTGAAACAGCTCGTAACGCGCTCTATCACCTGAAATCAGCATCGTTTACCCTTAAATTATAATGCCTTTTTAAACTTTGCGGATGCGCCGGTTGATCAGGGGCTTTACTCAGGCTTCGCAATATCGGTTCAAGCAGTCACACGGTTAGCGTCGAGTACCAGACGACTTACACCAGTTTGACGCTTCTCGACATTCATCAAATCTGCATCAGTCAACTTTCCAAATAGAAAGGCTTTAACATTGAGAAAAACACCTCTATAAATGAAAGATTGATTACTGAATATTTTGGAAAACATTTAAGCAAAAGAAAACAAAACTTCCTGAGTATGATTACAATGCCGAGCCCCGGTTGCTCAAACGGTAGCGAAGCTGGATGTCAATAACGAAGTTGTAAGTTAGAACCCAAGATCGGCCAACATATGTTCCGACCTTTGACAAAACACATTCTAGTTTCTGAAATAGGGTACACGTTAATATTCACGCAGATTTGTATTTAATTTTCATTATTGAATGTTGTGTTTACAATAACTGTAACATGTATATTCCTAACATCCTAAGATATACGGTAAATACATGCTCTACTCTTAACGGGTAACTTGATAAATAAAGAATTAATTGGTCGGTGTTTTTGAAAAAATATGAATCGATAGTACAATATTTTGAAAACGGACGAGGAGGTAAATTAATATAACCTTTACTGGCGTTACTTTACAGGTATACGTAAACAAATGTAAATACACAAATTGAGAAGTAATTAATTAAACATATATATAAACTAACAAATGAATAGCTCGACGTAATGTATGGATACTTGTTTTAATTAGAGAGCAATAACATGTAAGCACATACATTAACTGAATTGAATAGAATAAACGAAGTAAACACTTGTAGGACGGATGTTCGAAGGAATGAAGTAAATATATCAAATGACAAATACATTAATCAAAAAATAGATTAATTGATTAAACAAAATAATTGATCGTTAACTAGTTTCGCTATATATTAAGCTTTCTCTTTTAAAACGAAAGAGGAAGATAATTCATCTGGGTGGTAAATATGTTTAATAAAGGAAGGAAAACAATACATATTTTAACCTGTTACGCACATCACCGAACAACTGCTTTTCCAGTATTGTTTTAACTGTTCAACAGTATCCGATTTTCATTGGATATTTACCCTTTTCCCGCATACAACACATCTGTAGCAGACGAATTTGAAAAAAAGTTAGTCATAAATCGGAAATATCTTTATCAATATATTTTTTCAATAGAGTCGAACAGAATTGTGGCACAAAGAAAAATTGCTCAGTAATAGAGAATGTCCTTTTTCGACAGTGTTTTAATGAATCGTCTGCTACACAGGTGTCAAAATAAGTTTACACATTTTGAAAGGGTCTATTGATTTTTGTTTATATTCATGGAACCAAAACGAAACTACGATCATTATTTATTGAACGCCGACATATTGATTAACAAACATCATAACACTTTTCTTCATGCAGACGCATTTGGCTATATCCGTAGCGCAGACAAATACTGGGAATTAATATTGACAATGTCTCCTTTTGCCATTTTTTCTACTCTATTCATTACTATACTTTCATTCGTATGCATTGCCCTATTGTGGCCTAGAAGTGTGTTAGTCATCAGCTGCAGATTTATTATATGAGCCGTCCCGCGAGAAAATCAACAATCTGAACTGTGCGTAAAGCATCGACCCGGATCAGCCTTAGCATGCCGAGCAGGCTAATCCGGACGGACAATTTTAGCCTACTGTGGTGTTTCTGTTTCAGCAATCATTACCCTATACCTCTATCCCCATGAGACGGAATGTGTTGGCCCGGATCAGTATGCGCGGACTGCGCAGGCTGATCTGGGTCGATACATTACGAAGAGACCATAATGTTGGTTTTCTCGCGGGACGGCTCAATTATGTTAAAAAGGGTTCAATAACAATGTCACAATGGAAGACAGTGGTGCAGAGGTAGAGTGTCGGGCTCTCACATCAAATGTCCCTGGTTCGAGTCCCGTGATGAGCGCTTCCTGACTTTGAGATTTTTCCACACAAACGGCGGGAGTCCTGGTTAAGTCTCCAGGAAGCAGATATCGAGCGTGATTAACACAAGCTGAAAGCTTGCTTCGCAATCGAAGTTAAATAAATAGTGTTTAAATTAAAAATGTCACACTATCGCAGAATACTTAAAACTAAAACCAAAACAAAAACAGAAAAACATCGCTATATTTCCTTTGTGTTATAAAACTGAGAGTAAAACCAATAATTTTCCCTATTCAACATCAGCTAGATATCAAACCTAATCCCACTGTACGCGGCATTAAACAACATTCACCTGTTATGTTGTGCGCGTAAATGGTTTTAAACGATAAATACGTGCAAGGTTGACCATGATCAGTCTGCTCTTGCTCCTGGAGTACCGTTCATCTATGACAGATTTAGAACTTCGCCAGGCGAGTCTTCATCTTATTGTATCTAAGCCGCCGAGTCAAGCGAATTAAGGCCTTAACGACATCGTTGTAAGTTATATTCGTATAAAACTACTAGGGCTACAATTCAAGTTGTTCGTCAGAAGGTTCCAAAAGATATGTTACATGTGTAATAGGTGGACATTGTGAAATAAAGACAAGCATCTTTTAACTGTGCCTTGTAATTACAAATCACTTCGGCATACAGGAAGAGGTTCAAACAAGTCTGCATTACGAGCAATAAGTATTTGGCATGGGATATATGATTGTGTACTTTTGATGCTTTCTATGGAAGGTTTTAAAAGGTCGGTTCTGTAAAGGATACTTAGAGAGATGTGAAGAATTTTAGCTTAACTTACGATTTGCAGATCCAAGCATCTTCCTGTAGAACTTTTTATATAAAACAGTATCTGCCTTAAAGGTGCAAAACTCCAGATTGAAATCAAAATTGTAAAATGTTGAAACTTTTGCAAATATTGCTAATAGTAACAAATAAGTTAGTAATAAATAGTTCAAAACTATTTTGGCAATAATGTTGAAAATCAGTCAATTGAAAGTCATGAACATGTACACAATTTGGCTTACTGGGTAAGTCTACCCAGTAAAAATGAAGCATAAAACATCAATATTTAGATGTTTATTGTACTGGAAAATGAAATTATTACATTATAATTTTATCCCAGAATCATGGTTCTATTATTTCAAGACAACCTTTAAACAGTTTTAAAACATTGACTTAACTATCTTAAATATGGAGTTCAGTACCTTTAAGACGTAAACCCTTCCTTGTTTAAGACGAATTTCTCACACCTTCTCTTTCACAGAAACCTACGATGGTGCATCCAATCATCGCAGGAGCCATACAAGAGAGACTTCAAGTCGCCGCCATTGATTTTGGAACTACTTTTTCCGGTTATGCGTTCTCCTTCCGCAATGACTTCAAAGAAGATCCGCTTAAAATAGTAACAAACCAGTGGAGAACAGGATCAAACCAGAGTATCACGCTTAAAACCTCGTCATGTATCCTGTTCGACCCCGAGCAGAAGTTTCACAGTTTTGGGTTTGATGCCGAGGATATGTATGCAGAACTGGCTTCCGAAGAGAGGCACATCGACTGGTACTATTTTAAACAATTCAAGATGCTGCTATATGAAAACAAGGTAACATCGTTTTAACCCTTTTTAGCATTCAACACATCCGCAGCAACTGACTTTAAAAACTTCTAGGCAAAACTATAGAACTCATTATAAATAATTGCATACTAAATGGAAATAGTTGAAAACGTTGTGACAAAGCAAGAAACTGTTCATCAGTAGCAACTCATCCCTTTGCCACGATGTTTTTTAAAAATCGTCTCCTGTAAATGCTTCAACATGCCTTGGACATTGGGAAAGAGTTAAATGATCAATGCTTCAGAAATAGCAAGCAAGCATTATTTAAACATATTAGAGGAATAGTTGCCTGCGCAACCATGCTATTGCTCCAAATTGATAATGCTTTACAGACGTTTCTTGAAAACTTATATAATTAATTTTCGATCAGTGCAGAACCTGTTTAGATCATCGGGTGCGCTGATTAATTTGGACCTACACGGATAGGAAATGTCTTACATGTTGATTTTACTGAGCGTCAATCAAGTACTGTTGTCATTTTTGGATCAATTCTCGCTCGTCTGTCCATCTACCCATTGACCTCCCAATTATTATGTTTGTTTGTCTGTTGTATGTCTTTATGTCTGTTGTATGTCTTTATGTATGTCTTTATGTCTGTTGTATGTATCTATGTTTGTTGTATGTCTGTACGTATGTTGTATGTTTGTATGTCTGCTGTATGTGTCACTCCTTCACTTACTTATCTATAGGCATCGCAAATAAAACATGTTGCTTTGAAATCACCTATTGTTATTCTAATTTCTGTTTGATGGTGGCTTGCTATATCATTACAAGAAATGATATCATACTAATGTATCCAAAGTATTGCACATTTAAGTTTAGCAAATCATACAGTGTCTTTCTTTGTGAACTCAGATCAAGAAATATAATGATTATGAGAATTTTTAGTGAATAAGGACGTATCATGGGTTAACGTTTCATAAATTAGTCTGTGTAAGAGGAGATGTGGAATTTGGTTTGTCTGAATAGTGTAGGTTCAGATCATCATGTCCACTAACTCGGTCTTATCTGAAGCTACAATTGTTGACAGAATCTTCTAACAAGCTTGTGCTAAAGGTGTATGCGAACAGTGACCATCTTGTGCTGATCCCGTTATATCCTGTTAATAAACGCAAACTGGTACATTTTCTCATGCACGGCCTCTAATAATTCATACAACGCGGGTGTATTTTTTTTCCAGGATCTTAGCCGACGTATCATGATGAAGGACGTATTAGGTAATTCAATGTCGGCTTTGACCGTGTTTGCAGAGTCAATACAATTTCTGATGCATCATTTCTTAGATTCCTGCACGGACAGACAGTACGGTCTTAACGAGGATGAAATCCACTGGGTTCTAACGGTCCCCGCAATATGGGACGATTCCGCCAAACAATTCATGAGGGAGGCAGCAATAGAGGTGAGTAAGGGTGCTGTATTCTCCTGGCCTGTTGAAGAACTAAACTTATTATCTCCCTTATCGGCCTTTTTGATCGGAAACATTTATACATGCGATGAGTATATTGATTGATTGATTGATTGGGGTTTCTCACCAGTACTCCACACAACAATCTTCCCAAGCAACTGGCTGCTTTTCCACACAGACTTAGCCCATCGGTGGAAGACGAATGACGCGTGTTGCAATGACTGTTGTCAATCGTCGGAAAGAAAGTTAGCCGGATTCGAACTCACAAACCCTGGATTGACAGCCCGCGTCGCTACCGACTGAGCTACCGGGGCTCGGCATTGTGATGAGTATATAGTCTGGAGTTACCTGCTCCTATCCTTATATTGGATGATCGGGTATACAGCAATAATTGGCTTATAAATACGGCCGCCAGGTAGGTAAAAGTTGTAGTTCTTGGAAGTATGTAATGATATATTGTACATTTTATACATGCACTTTGAGATTTTTTTTGTTAAATATGAAGTTGCATCAGTTTTACACCAACCACATGAACTGGTGTGCTTTTGAAGGCTAACACATGTATGCTTATTTAGAAAAAGAACTCAATTTATCATTATAAATTTCTTCAAGATTACAAGTACACGACCAAGACAGGGCGTCATTTGCGAATGTTATGGTTTCTTATTTAGTCCTTGACAAATTGTTCTTTCTTTTCTTCTTTGATTAGGCTGGCATAGACTCACACCATTTATCGCTGGCGCTCGAACCCGAAGCAGCATCGATGTTCTGTAAATATCTGCCGGTTAACAGGATTCAAGGGGCAAAAGGAGGCGAACTTTCCTGTTTCCACCCCGGAACCAGATACATGGTGCTGGACGCCGGAGGTATACATGAAATGGAAATGATTTCAAAAGTTTTCTGAGAAAATTAACCTTAGCCTTATGCGAGCAAAGTTGATGTAGAACACCAAGCGTATATCGCAGTCAATTACCAACAACGAGGTAATTGACTTTGAATATCATGCTTTCTTCCACTGTCTAACATTTTCTCTTGTGTGTGAGAAATTGCTTTTAAGTTGGTATAACAAGGGAACAGCTTTAGAAGACTTTTATTTTCTTACCAGCTCTGATTCCGAGACGACCTTAAAGAATATGTATATTTTTGTAAATCATGTCCTTTATATAAATTTGAATATTCATATAACACAATCAGGGACACAACATGTATTATGTATGTACATGTATAACGAATATGTTGGGCGGAAGGCCTTAATTATCAATAAATATATTGACTTCACCGTACTTGAGTAGTAAATTACAATTCTAAATGCTGTCTTATTTTAAATTTGAAAAAAAAAATACCAAGTAAAATATCTTCTGAATCTTCACTATTTACCAATTGATCCGAGGTAAAATA
Source organism: Serripes groenlandicus (assembly GCA_031761405.1). Lineage (NCBI taxonomy): Eukaryota > Metazoa > Mollusca > Bivalvia > Cardiida > Cardiidae > Serripes > Serripes groenlandicus. The sequence goes on from JASEVX010000006.1 coordinate 17,899,794, forward strand.
TAGCGATTATTTTTATTAATAAAGTTGTTCTATTATTAACATATATGTATCACATTTCTCCTAGCTAAATCGAAACAGCTATTGTAATACTTATGATCATTGCAACTATACGAATCCGGATGAGTCATACTACATACAAAGTACTTTAAAAGTTGTAGCAATGGTTGTTCTCCTTGTAGCTCTGAATTCTTTGATCGACTCAATGGTGTCAATATAAATTGACCAGTAGTACTGGTAACTTAGCTAGGAATCGCATTGATATAACAGAACACTTATTAAATGCGACGTAAAACACCATATAAACAAACAAAGAAACAGTTTAGCTTTTTTATTCTTTGCATAGGTGGTACAGTGGACATAACTGTACATGAGACCCAAAGAGACCACACTGTTAGAGAACTCTTCAAGGCCAATGGAGGACCATGGGGTGGAACAAAGGTCGACGAAGCGTTCCACAAGTTCTTGGCAGAAATCTCCTCGGTTGAAACATTAAAGCAATTCAAACTGTACGTATTCTAAACACACACCTTCTATTTAGGATAATATGATTGAGATTCGTTTTCGTTTCCAAAACAAGGTGATAGTTTTGTTGATTGTTTGTGATTTCTTTCTTAGAGGGTAAAGTATGTTCGACGTTTCAGAATCACCTCGCGTTGATTTCAGGAGACATCTGCTACCAAAAGGAAACTACGTATTTAATCTTTACAATGTTAAATGGAACCCGCAATTTGTATTCGTATAGTAATTCCTGCAGATTAACTAGCAGCGATGCCAAGTAAATAACAAGATTGCTCTAGTGACAACGTAAATGCATTCGTTAGTTGGATGTTTGTTTGAATGGAGTTTCACGCCTTTTAACAGTATTTCAGTTATATTACGGCGCTCCTTAGTAGTTCTGGTATAATTTATCCTGACTCCAATGTTAGGCGTAATACTATCCCCACATTTCTGAGCTGCAATGTCTTGGTAGACATTTCCACCATTTGCTAAGTCTTTGATAGAATCGGATGTGAGTTTGAACATTGTTTATGAGAGACGAAAGCGTTTTACATACATTAATACACAAGTACTTACACGACATGTATCTTTGAAGCGTTGTAGATCAATTAAATGGGTACAATATGTATAAACATACAACTTAAAACTTATATGTAAATCCATTGTATGATTATAGAACACATATGGAGGATTACCTAGACATCATGAGAGAGTTCGAGATTAAAAAATCGATGACGTCACCGGATCTGGATCATAGGGTTACCTTCAAAATCCCCGTGTCCTTCCACGAAACTTACGCCAGTCTCCATAGTGAAGAACTTAGGTAGGTTGTCGTGAATATGCATACAACTTCATTGAATGTTTTGTTCTTAAAGTTTCGATCCAAAAATATTGCATGAGCCATGCTACATTTTAATGGCTGTTCTCTATGAAATCTACAAGACGAGAACGATATTAGCCTTTCGCGCAGTTCTATTGATTGATTTATTGTATGTTTTCACTTATATCACAAAGTTTCGTTGTTAAATTACAAGAACTACTGGTCAATTTGCCCTGACACCAGCTGTCAGTCGTATTCATATCCCCACATTCCAGGTCGTCAAAGAGGGAAAACCACTGCTTTCATCTTTTAAGTCTTTGGAATGAACTGGACGGAGATCAAACCCTCAACCTATCGCACCGAGGCGGTCATTCCCACTTCGAATACCGTATACGTCATCATTGCAACTAAATATTAGCCTTAGATTAAAACAGTTTGGAAGCCACCATTAATTGCTCTAGATGAAAATATACAACTTTTAATATAACAACAATAGTTATAGGTATAAGTATCCATGTGTCAGGTTTCGTTTCAATTCTAATAATCAATATCACTTTATTAAGTAACGTTTCCTTGTTTATTAATTCATCATTTAATGAGTGAAAGGTTGCTATTCTCCATCATTTTTTTGATAACCGTTAGTTTAATATTTATTCACAGAATCAGCAGGATAGTAAAGGAGCCTTTGAAACAGAATATTACTTTCACTGGTGACAAGCTCCGCGTTCAACCGGAAGTTATGCAGAGATTCTTCACTGAAGCATGTGAAGCGATTGTCAGCCACCTTAAATGTATCTTTAGGCAGCGTGAGGTCAGTAAAACGGACACCGTCCTAATGGTCGGAGGATTTTCCGAATCCCGTATGCTGCAGGATGCCATCAGACGAAACTTCCCGGATAAACAAGTGATAATTCCGGCGGAGGCTGGTCTGGCGGTTCTCAAAGGTGCCGTGATCTTTGGTCACAATCCGACGGTCATAACTAGTCGAATATCTAGATTTACATATGGGGTTGGTACAAGCACCCGATTTAGGGCAGGAAAGCACCCCATTGAAAGATGCTTTGAGGTAGAGGGCAAGGCATATTGTAAAGATATATTTGATATACATGTCAATATGGGTGATGAAGTAGAAGACGGAACCTCATTTCTAACAAAGAGCTACCTTCCTATTTACTCTACGGCGACGCAAGTGTCCATTAAACTGTTTACAACAGATAGAATGAATCCCTCCTATACGGACGAAACTGGCTGCCGGATGCTTGGAAGCATCAATCTAGATCTGAGCAATCTTATGCAGTGGTCGGACAAGGAAGTCGAGGTCACTATGAAATACGGAGGCACAGAACTACACGTGGAAGCCAATTTGGTTATAACCGGACAGAGAGCAAATGCGCGTTTTAAATTCTTGTGATAACTTTTCTTACAATAAGAATCAAATAATTAATTTAAGACGGTGTGTAAGAATTAGTATCCATGTCACCATTTAGTCGTAAAGTCATAATTGGAATCGCTTGAGAATGTTAATGTTTTGAAGCCAATTGCCAACGTACGCGTTTTGATCATTTATATCCTCAATTATTCAACCTTCGTAGGTCGGGTTTGTTGTGTCGCGGTTTATAAGCTTATTATTTATTTAAGTGTATCTATGTATATATTTTGATTGTTGTTAAATGTTTGTTTCAATTCACAAAGATTAAAATATATAGCAGAATTCAATGGTCTATCAAATTCTGTATGGCCTTTATTCCGGATGTCATTTCATGGGTGCTTTTCAGTCCCGCAGCCAAAGCTCTGCTTGGATATAATTCAAAGTTGAAAAATTGTTGTTGATCCATCGTTAAACTTTTATGGTTAATTATCATCTCATATTTTTAAGACATTTCTGATAAATGATTGGCGTAGATAAAATAAACAAGAACATATATTGTTTATCTAAGTAGTCCGCAGCGACGAAGGCTTTGTTGTCAAGGAACTGTCTTCAGTCCAACTCGAAATGTTGTGAATGTCATTGTATAACAATATAAAGTCACAAAGGCTTAGAATTGTAGTCAAGTGTCTGATTAAAACGTAATTCCACTTGGAAAGACAACATTTTGATAACTGAATCAAGAGGATTTAAGTATGTTCCTTTGTTGCTAGGAGAGAAGTTCAATACAGGTGCGCGATAACTTAGCGCGATAAGTTGTCATAAACTAATTTGTTCCTTTGTATGACTAATATTGATCTGAAATCATAGCTTATTTCCACTTTTAGTAAATACATTTCAAAATATATAGCAGAGTATACCAATAATACAGAATCAAGTACGGTAAACAACTGGCTGGTTTTCTGCTTTCTCGATATATTCAAACCGAATCGGTAACTAGAACTTTGCCTTGACATTTCGCCCGCCAGATCTACAATCTTGCCAAGTAAGTGTCAGTTATTGCGTTTCTTCTTTACTGCCGAGTGCATTTCTGGAAAAGAAAAGATTGTTCAGTAACAAACATGCAATAATATATAAGAATTAAAGATGTTTTGAATTCAGTCTCTCAATTGCCGGCAACGCGCCCTGAGCCTCAGTCTAGCCCTGCATAAACATTTGATTGCAACAGCGATGTTGAGAAATGAGATTTTTCAAAACGTATATCATGATAAGAGCAACCAAAAAAAAGGCATGCTTGCGCAAACCTGTCACGGCCCACATTTCACAAAATATTTGTATTAAAATGGCATGATTAAAGGAAACTGGTGGGCGGCTGCATGTGAAATTATTTAAATTTCCTTTATGAACAAGAGACAGGAACAATTAAGAATGTTCCTTTCTTACTAGGAGATAAGTTTGGCACAGGTCTTTGATAGTACTTTCGTATGTCTTCTTGTCACAAAACAATATTGAGGCGAAAACAAAATGTGCAGACTAGGATTGATTTGCTGAGCCATAATGTAAGTTTGAGCTGCATCCTCACAAGTATTTGATTATATAAATATTATTTAAGCGCCTTGCAACATTCTTTCTATGTCAGACATGTTCAATGCTTTTTATTTCCAAAAATGAACTCGGATTCCGTTTCGTGCTCAATGTTTATGGCACTCATAGTCATATGTGAAGTTATGGACATCTGTCGTCTTTCATTTATCTGATTCTCTGATAAGTAGAACCACTGATGATATTGTCTGTTCATAGATGTTGTAATATTGCGTCGCCTTGAAGCAGACATTCTAGTAATGGTTTCGATTGTGTTATTGTTATTTCATTATGGTTAAAGATCAGATCTCTGTATATTTAGTTCATACCAATTTATATTCATTTAACCAATGGATCAGCTGATTAATAATTAGTGATTATTTGGTGGGACCATCGGTAGAAATGCATAGGATCTAATGCAACTTGGCAGATTTGTAGCAAAGTCAATTCACGATCCAAGTGACAGGTTTGGACCAATGACAAGTCAATACAACAAGTAGTAAATGTTATGGTTTTCTTTATTTCAGATTTTTACGATAATAATATAACATCCTGATGTTAGTTTTTCGGCATCGTTTGGTTACAATCCTACTCAAACGTTACAACTGGCTGGTATATCTGCTTTCTCCATACATTGAACATAAAACGGTGATTAGAACTTTGACATTTGGCCTGCCAGATCTACAATCTTACCAAGTAAGTGTCAGTTTTTGCGTTTCTTCTTTAAAATCAAGATATGATGTTTGTTCAGTAACGTTACACTGATAAGTTCCAAAGAAGCCTCACCATATCAGAATTCGCTGCTTTTTTGTAACTTCAATGTTTTGACTTTGTATCCAGTCGAGGGTGTTCCCATTCAGCATTGTGATGGAAATTCCTTCTTTCATTGCCTGAGTTTAGCCCTGCATAAACAATTGACTGCAACGGCCAGAGGACTATATAAGGAAGAGTAAGGAGGTCTTAATTAAATCCTATGTTGTGGGTACTCTAAGAATGGTTTCACTCTGATGAATCTTTCGAGTACCTACAACATAGCTTTAAGATGTCAAATAAGGCTTTTAGAACATGCAAAATATGCCATTTCTTGAGTTCTGAACATTGAAGTTGAGGAATTGTGTTTTTCAAAAATATGTATAATAACTGAAGCAACCAAAAAATGTTGTGCTAACATTTCACAACATAATTATATAGAATGGGCATGGTTGTAGGAAACTGGTGAGTGTCTGCATGTCAAATTGAAATGGTCTAATTAATTCTACTTTCTGAACTTTGTACTTCTTAAACATAATGGAACATTTACCAAAATTACACACAGTCCTGTTCAAACAAAATATTTAAATTTAATAACTGTTCCCAGAGTCATAAATAAGATGCTAGATTTAATTCAGGCGTTTGTTTTGTTAAAAAAGCTTTTGTTTCTTAGGATGGAATGTTCAACATAATACTCTACATTTCAACATTTGTGTGCCCTTATAATTTCACCATTGCCGGCTATAGTTTTATTCAATTGGACATGCCATGGTGGTGATATGATAATGACACTAACATTTTGGTTGATATTTTCTAAATAAAGCCGGCCCATAATGATGTCTAATTGTAACAAGTTTGTTTTGTTTTATTTGATTTCTTTTGACATTTGTACAGTATTCCAGTTATATCTTTATTACAGTACAAATCCATGACACTAGGTAATAACGACAAGGAAAGGGCACTCTGACATGGCTGTCATGAGGTGGAATTGAACCTGACACTATGCCTCAATTTCTGTGAATTATTTGATCACTTTTGTTGAATAATAGTGTATCACAGATTCATTTATTAAGGATGATAATTATGCTATGTGCCTGCCTAATATTTTACACACAAATGTCTCATTATTTTTCATAGATCATGTGATTGTGTAATCTCTTAACTGTAATTGTTAGTGATCTGACTTTGAATCAAATAAATACAGAAGGTAACAGCTGTCTCTGGTGATTTGCTTCAGGAAAGATATATATTGGAGGATCCCCAAAATATAAACGAGGCAAGTGTGACAAATTATCTTTGATATAAAGACTCAAGTAATGCAATATAATCCTTAAATGATATAGCTTAAGCTAAAAATGGATTAACCCTTTCCCACTAGCCGAAACATTTCGATGCATTTGCAGCATACAACTGTAAAACAAGTGTTGTAAAAGGAGATATATTGCACATCCTTTTCAACTCTATTTGATTATTTTATTTTAATTTATAAAGATCTCTACTTTTGTCTAGATATGTTTAGTGTTGTTTGCTTAAGATTGGTTTCATGTCGGAAAAGTTTCGCAAAGCTTTTGCAGTATCAATTCTTGATTTTCAACAATGTTTTTCAGTTGTAAATAGCATAAAGTAATATAAATTGTAACTTGCTTTCCTTTCCCATTTTCATTTCTTTGGATAGTTATCCATTTCCTTTTTAATAATTTATTACATGTTCCTTTTGACGTGTTTATTGTCATTAACTAGTCTATTTATTTCAGTTATCGAAGTAATCCACATATTTAAAAATATAAAAGATAGTTAATATTTGCTTCTGTATGGAATATGGTTTCACTTTCTTGTTAATTTAAGCCCCTGTCTGAATGTTACTATACATGTAATTCTCTTTACCTTGCTTGTTTGTATGGTGTTTTAACCTGCCATCAACATTTTATCAGGGAAAGCCATTACTTCTATTTTGAAGTCTTTGGAGTAAATACAGTTTTTATAGTTACATATGATGATACTAGTTTATATTCAGACTAGCATCTGTATGATCAGATCCAACGCAACATTAAAATATCAGGCAGTGATTAGATTAATTTACAGTCTCAACTTCTGAGAAATTTAAATAAATATGTATAATTTCGCTCAAAACTTGAACAGTATTTTAGCTATATCATCAGCTGATGTATTTACACTTTGAATTCAATTCATTCACACTTTGCCAGCTGTATCCTAATAACATCAGTCCCAAGTAAGAAGGCTCCATATGAAGGGAATAAAACTGCTTCCTTTGTATTGACACTGTAACATGCATGTCCTGACCCTAATGCATTGTCAGGAGTTGTAACATTATTGATCTGTTTCAGAGTAATTCTTCAAATTTTCCAAATATATAAATTCATCAAGAGGCTAAACATCATATCAGGTAAACCGTTAGTCTATTATATGTTTTAATCCTTTTCCACATATATACTTTTTCTGACAACTCTGCAGAAGACGACTTTTGAAAACATTGTGAAAAAAGCACAAATTGTTCTAAACGAGATATTTATACTTTTGCCAAAACAAATATTTTTTTTCTATGAATTAAACCTTCTGCTGCAGATTCATTGTACATTGGAAAGGGATTAGAGCTAATTTATAGTTATTTTGTTGAACAATATTTCATTTGAGACTTTAAATTCTTATAATGTACATGTAGGTAATATCTTTCAATTCAATATATTGAGGAATCTTATTTAGCTCACCTGAGCACTTAGTGCCCCCAGGTGATCTGTTGTGATCACATTTTGTTTGTCTGTCTACATATACACCAATTGCCGTGTGAACGCTCTACAGGCGACATTTGACATCCAATTTTCATGAATGTTTATCAGAACACATACATCTCTATCAAATCTTTCTCTAGTTCAAAACTGGAACATTTGAGGTCAAAAACTATGTCACCAGGTGAACTTGAAGGGAAATCTTGTGAAGACTCTGGAGGCTGAATTTTTAATTTGAGCATAGTGAAACTTTATTAGAATAATTGTCTTGATGATAGCTAGGCTTAGTTTGAATATAGGTCATGCCTGCTCAGAACTGGGTCTTTATGCCAAATTAAACAAAAATCTTGTTAACTCTCTAGAGACAGCATGATTTGCTTCAGCAGCTTTAAACTTTGTCAGAACCTTTTTCTTGATAATATCTAGGCCAAGTTTGAATATGGGTCATGTCGGGTCTAAAATTAGGTCACTTCGTCGAATTAATAGAAATTTTTTTGAATACTGTGGAAGCCGCATTTTTCATTTTAGCATGTTGAAACTTTTTCAGAATAGATGTCTTCATATCTAATCTAAGTTCCATTTACGGTCATGTCCTGTAAAAAAACAAGGTCACTAGGCTAAATTTGAGAACAAACTTAAGACTCTAGAGATTACATTATTTGTATATGCAGCATGACACTTTGTAAGACTGTTCTTCTTGACAATATCTAGACCAATTTCGAATGATGGGTCATGTCGATTGAAATCTAGGTCACTAGGTCAAATTGAAGGATAATCAGGTCAAGACTCTGGAAGCCATATTTTTAACTTGAGTATTTTGAAATTTTGTCATAAATATTGACTTCAGGATATATCATCCAAATTCAAATATATGGGTGATGTTGGGTTAAAAGCAAAATAGGTTATTGTGATTGACTATGTGCTTTGCGTAACTCAGGGCAGCGATCCAATTAATGTAACATTGCAGATTTGGGTAATTTGCAATTAAGTATTTTTTTTGAAATTGTATTTTCTTGAAATTACAATATGTTTCGGTCAACATTTTGGACCATTTTGGCCTCTTTGCAAAATTCAAAATTTGGTTCTTTCAGAAGTGGCCTTCACGTGACAAGAGCTGGGCATCATTACTCTATTTAGATATTGATGGCTAACAACCTCAATCTTTTTTCAAGATTACACTTATGTGTTGTTCTTTACTGTATGGGCAGGAATCCACCATATCCCTTTGGTTTTGCGTGTTGTGGATCCAGGCGTCCCTGGGTTCGATTTGCAGTTAGTTTTTGGTCATGGCAAAGTACATTTACTAGCCAAGTACTGGTTCATTTATCGAGGTATCATGACTAAGAGAAAAGCTTCCGTGATATAACTGAAATAATGTTTAAAATGATGTAAAATCCCTTTAAAATGCTAAACATTATAGTATAAATTAAACTGATTAATTGATATGTGACTAACTGCAAATATTCTTCAGGATCGAGCATGGATTTTACAAAAGGCCCTGGTCATTAAGATTAAAGAGCTCTTTGATAACATGCAACTGAATACATGGGATAACTCTCCTTATTTGTAAGAGTTATTGAAGGTAAGGATTTAAATATGTTTCTTCTGTTGAATATTATTATGTAATGTCTTGTTCTGTTCTGTTTTGTGCTCGTTTTGAGGCTGTGCCTTTTCCATATTAATATTTCACATCAATTGTCAAAATGCGTCAATTGTGAAGCAAGTCATTACAACTGTCAATAACCCTTTACATGTAGGTGTGGAGTTACAGGTATTGTAAAGACTGTGCTTCTAGTATACAATATAGGACCCGACGACCCGGAACTTCCGCGCCGTCTGATCAGCTTATACACGTCTGTCTTCAGTGATTAAGTTAGTTTTTTCACATTGATTTTGAAGCAAGATTTTACAAACGATATTTTCTGTTTCCCTCACATTTGTAGCAAATTGTTTATAATGTTTTTGAACTCTTTTCAATGATTAACATTTCATATATAGAGTTATTTCATATTTTTGCCTCGATGTTTTCACAATGGTTTGCTGCAGATTTTATGTATGTGGAAATAGATTATCTACTGATACAGATAGTTGTGAAGCCTAAAGTACATGTATAGAACCATGTGAGCCGGTACGTATGACAAGCCTGCATTTTGCTATCGGCTCAATTATGCATTTTACCTTCATATTTCCAGAACTGGCCATGTTCTCCTCAAAATACAAAGCTGGACGAATCCATTTCACAAAATAAGCATTTAAAGGGTTTATCACTCCATATGTCTGCTTCTTTGATGGATACTAAAACCGTTCTCGCACTCAATCTGTGCTTGGGTTTCAAATATGGGAATCGCGCTGACAATAATCGAACTCGTAACCATTGGAGCATGATATCGGCGTTCATCTTTAAGTAAGCTGGCTTGCAGAACAATGGATATTTTTAAAATTCATATTTGAGCCGCGCCTAGCGATTTGAAGGTCTTATTGACTCTTCCGAATGGGAGCCGAGCTCCGGTAGTTCAGTCGGTAGCGACGCGGACTATCAATCCAGGGCTTATGATTATGAACCCCAGCTCGGCCAACATTCCTTCCGTCGTTTGACAAAAGTCATCATGACAAGCGTCATCCGTCTGCCACCAATGAGCTAACAGTCTATGTGGTAAAGCCACCAGTTGCTTGGAAATACTTTTGTGTGGATTACTGGTTTGAGAAAGCCAGGAAACACAGGAAAAGGTGAACCGGCCGCCGTGATATGACTGGAGAATTGTTAAAACGGCGTAAAAATCCCAATAAATCAATCAGTCAATCCGTAATGGGATCATACAAAGTTATATTGACGTTAAATTAGTTGGGCTACAGTTCTAGTTTCTTTTGTCAAAAGATCAAAAGAGACATCTATAACTTCTATATCTGGGTGACATTTAAAACGGAATGTGAAGACTTTGGTGAGGCTGTGAGTCTTCAAAGTACGTAGCTGCAAAATTCAAGACTTTAAAAATGGTAATAATGGCTGCAGTCCTGGGCACTCAAGATTGCTGGGTTAGCATTACGACTAACTGACTGGTGTCAGGATTAATGGACCAGTAGTACTAGTTATTTACCCAAGAAACGCTGTGATATAACTGACAAATTGTTGAAAGCGACGTAAAACATAAATATAAATATATATATATAAACATTTCCCAACATACTACATCCAAACCAGACCCTGTATTTGCTACAGCCAGGCTCCGATAGCTTAGTTGGTAGCGACGCGGGCTGTCAATCCAGGGGCTCTGAGTTCGAACTCCAACTCGGCAAACATTAATTCAGACGTTTTACAATAGCCAATGTGTCCTTTCCGACCAAGGGCTATCAGTAAAAGCAGCCAGTTGCTTGGAAAGTATGTTGTATGGAAAACTGGTGTGTGAAAGTCAAGAAACGTATTAGTAGGTGAATTGGCCACCGTGATATGACTGATAAATTGCTGAAAATGGCGTTAAACCCCAATAAATCAATTATATTTGATGCTCGTACAGCGTTGTATTGTGGTCTGATTTCATGAAGATTGACATCCACCTTGAAGTCAATTAGCGCATAAGTGGTCAAAGGGAGATAACACTTGTTTGAAAAATAAATACTTCAAATCATTACACTGTCATCAATATTGTATTTCGAACTACCCATGACGAACATTTATATATATCTACGTTTCATGTGGTGACTATACGTAACAACTGTTCCTTACCAAGATCACCAGTTAAAACTTTCCTCTAGTAGGGATCTATCTTTCTCATTATGTGGCAAGGTCGGTTTTCGTGGAGCGGGTCTTATTAATTTATAACAGTTAAAGGTATTCATTTATGTAGCTGCTGTCAGTCTAAAAAATGACAAGAAGAAGTCAATACCTGGCCAAGGTATGTAAATGGTATACTCTGCATCGAAAAGAAGAAAAGAAATCAAACGAAACTTATGTTTCAATTAAGACCGTTTAACATTTAGATTTCAATACTTTTATCTACTGTCGAATAATTATCTGTTTCTTTATTAGTTTTATTGGGTTTCTTTCGCCGCTTTCATCATTATTTCAGTTATATCGAGGCCACATAACACGTATTCATGATCTCTGGGTAAACCTACCGGTACTAGCCTAAGAACTGTACCTTTTACATGATGACTCCATCATGACCGCCGAAAGCAGGTATCGAACCGGGGACGCTCGATTTCAAATAAAATAGCACACGCTACCCAAATCATTTCGATCTCCCCAAAATCATCGTCAAAATATTAACAATATACATGTGCATACGAAAATATACATAGAGTTTAACAAAATACTATTGTGAATTAATAATGCACTTCCCAAGAAGGCGGAAATAATGTTTGAAATGAGAGGAATATATATAAGATATTCGTTTAACACACAGTTTTACATCTTCGTACAATGTACGAATTAGACTTAATACTTTGCCAGTAACACCTTGTTTAATCAATTTAAACCACAATCCGTTTCGATATATAAAATCGAAATAGTTTTGTAAATCAATAAAACAACAGAACAATTGTTTCTTATCACGGAATTGTTTCTGAATAAAGGAATTAAGTAAGAATATAGCGTCTACTGTACTGAAATAATTAGCTTTAAAGCCAAATTGTGCATCCCTGATCACATCATATTTAACGACCACATTTGTAAACGCTAATGCATTAAAGATGTAAATAGTTTTGCAAAACAGTTCGTAAGAGTTATTCCTCTTATTTATTTGGATCCGATTTACCCACTTTCATATGAATAGGTACGATTAAACTCTCAGACCCAGACTTTGGATAGGTTTTCTTGTCAAGAATGTAATTAAAGAGGATTTGCAAGGCTTTAGTTAGACAATCTATACATTCCTTTAAATATTCATACATAATATAATCGGTAAAGCATGCTTTAATAGAACCTAACTTTTTAATACATTTTCTTATTTCGGTAAGTGTAAATGGCTCATCTAACTCATCGTAGATGCATTCATTTGACTTCATGACATCCTTACAAAATTCTGGCATTCAGTATCTTCTTGCATAGAAATAGTTGATGATAATGTTTTAAAATGCTGGTAATTCTACAATAATACTTATAGTCTTTCTTTTTTGAAAGAAATTATTTCTATTTTCATCGTTTTTAATCAAATTATAATATTTTTAGTGCTGTTTCTGTTCTTTTTTTTCTGTTTGCAACTTTCATCAAACCATTTCTTCAAAGAATAACTAGAGTTGTCGTTTGAAAATACTTTTTTTCGGATATCTTATGTGTTTTTCAAAATATACATTACCCTTATTGCTTAAGAAATCAGTGAAATTGTTAACTAAACGATCAGAATCGCAGTCAAGCGACTTATTATCCTTTAAACTAGAGCAAAGATTATTAATGAATGTACCGACATAATGGATAAAAATAATCTTTAAATTCAGAGTCACATTTATGTATGACACGCTCTTCCCACACTGTTCTTTCACATTGAGCGGTGTTTACCCGTAGGTTAAACTAAATAGGGGTGTTATTAGAAAACATATTGAAATTATGTACACAACAATTTAACAAAATGTCAAAATTACAATGATTGGTTATCACATAATTTACTGTACTCTCTCCGTTATGGGTGAAACACGTGTAATTACTTACATAACAGTCGTTACCAACCTTTCCGTCTATAATGCGCATATCAAGCAAACTACACAACTCCAAAAGGCAATCACCAAATTGATTCGACCCCTTACCGCATGATGCGCGAGGTAAGTGCATGTACTAATCGATGTATTGATAGCTATCAAGATCATGGTCACCCAGCGGTTTATCATTCAATACACAATCGGTTTTACATCCTACCCGTGCATCGAGGTCACCCGATAACAAACACTTTATCCCCTAGGCTCTGTGTTTAGTGTTTTTAACCTAGAATAAAATACCACCGCTATTTCGTCTAGCTGTTCTGTGTTGCAATTTTCTTGAGGAATGAAATAACTTATAACTATTTATATTTATGTTTGATCTTTGATTAGCCCATGTCTCACTCAAAAATATTAAATCGTAGTCGCTAATGACAGGGTTGTTAAGTTTATCTTGGGTCAGACCTTCAACGTTCAACACAATACACTATTCCCGCTATTGTCCCAACGCTCGTAATTTACTTCCGGTTTACTTATATCTTGCATTTTCAGAAAATCTATATATAAACATTTCCCATTTTTTTGACATCGGTGTATAGCCTTATATCTTGCATTTTCAGAAAATCTATATATAAACATTTCCCATTTTCTGACATCGGGTTATAGGCTTAAACGTTTGTAATATATATTGTTAAAAGGCATTCGCTTATTGATTAACTTATGACATTAATATCATTGTTTTGTCAAAAGTAGTGACTAACGAAGTGAAAATTCCAGATCGAATACATATACAGGATTACAATATAAATGGAAATTTACATTTAAACATAATAGACGTAACATAAGCCTCGGATTGTATAAGGCATAGGCCTATGCTAATGGATTATAAACATTATTGTATAGAAAATATTTAATTATTGTTTTGTGCAGATTAATTACTGACCATACTGAATTCTTCCAATCAAATCCATATAAAAGTTAAAATCAAAATGAAATTTCCTACTGAAACATACGAAACATTACATGTTACAAAGAGCTTCAATTTTTTACACTTGAAATGGTAAATAGATGTTGGAATGTGTTCTCATTGCTATGTTGCGTTACTATCAATGGTTTGGGAGAATATGTAAACATTGGAGAAAATTAGTCACCGCAAAATAGAACACGTGTGCGACGAACAGAAAGTTTTACTTTACTTAACAAGGGAAGCCATTTTATTAGACGAGAATATATGACACCATCTTATCAACATCCATTTGAAAATTCGAATTGCCATGGATAATTTTATGTTTTCGTTTGTAATGTAAAATGTAAAGAGAAATACATACAGATGGGATATTTTAGATGCGGAAATTATTCCGGGATATTTTAGATGCGGAAATTATTCCGGGATATTTTAGATGCGGAAATTATTCCAGCATCTAATAAAAAAATAAACAAAAGGAAAAAAACCATTTCCTTAATTAAGTACAACACATTGACAATACTTATACACAATAGAGCTTTTATTTTGTGTCTGTCTGAAAGGAGATAAGAATGAATATTAATCTGAAACCATCAGATATAAGGTATTCACAAGATAGTATAAACATGTATTTCATAGACAGAACTACGCTGATAGGAAAAACCTTGGACGACATATGTGAAGGAAGGTAAGACTAGCAACATAATATCTGTTGATTGGTTGATATTTCTTCTCCCCAATTTTCGACCAACCAGTCGAGCCGCGATAGCTAACATCTAGTCGGTTACGCCGAGCGATAGGAATTCAAATGTTGTGAGTTTAAACCTCCCTCAACCAATCATTCTTTCAGACGATTGATAAAAGTCAGGGAAAAACCCAATGTTATTTGAACTGGCCGCAGTGATATGAATAGAAATAAAACATGCTGAAAACGGCTTTAAACTTCGACCAATCAATCAATTAATAGAGGTTCAATTTAATAATAGTAATACGAAAAAAAAACTTATAGTTAACAGGTGTGAGATTTTTGTTTTTGTTTTTGTTTTCAATAACCCATGAAGCTTTCTGAAATGAAACTGGAAAAATCCATGGGGGCCGCCATTTTGGATATGTATAAAAGGCAGACGTAAAACACAGATTGAAAATTATTGTCGTCTTTTTAATCATTTTTTTTTTAAATCGGTATTTTGGGTATGTATAAAATGAGCAGAAAAACACGGATTGAAAATTATTGTCGTCTTTTTAATCATTTTTTTTAAAATCGGTATTTTGGGTATGTATAAAATGAGCGGAAAAACACGGATTGAAAATTATTGTCGTCTTTTTGATCATTTTTTTTTTTAAATAGATATTTAAGATCATTAAAATGCTGTGTTATGTGGGAATAAATATTTGTACGAAAAGTTAAAACTAAATGGAAATCTGTAAGAAATATGTTTTCCCGTTCGTAAAAAAACCGACAGCATTAGCCTTCTACGCCCGAACCTAAATTTTGACTGTATCGTAGCCAAAGAAGGACGTGACGTCATTTCCGTTACACTTCATCTTGGCGTAACGTCAATGGAGCGACGTCGTTTCCCGCAAAAAAAGTGGTATCAACATGAAAGACCCCAAATTCCTATACATGAGCTATTGCCACACTCATTCAAAGTATAATTATTTATCAAACATTGTGGCAAAAGGATAACTTTCTGATAAGGAGCAATTGTTCTTTTGGTGACAATCTTTTCCTAAATCGTCTGTTGCATAGGCCTCAGAAACTGTCTCTAATAGGGAAAGGGTTTAGCAGAAATGTGACCCCTTACATAATTTGTTCCAGTCATATTGACTGGTTGAAAAAGGTAGTCGCCAGATGACATCAGAAAAGGGCTGATCTATTTGCTTCTTTACCATAATGCAGGTGATCGATTCAGGATCATCTTGACCCTCATGTTTTAACCTCGTTCATTATAAATGTATTCCTTGATTTTCTGAAAGTTTTTACTTTATTATTTTCTGTTCGTAATAATAGACGACAGCAATACGAATTCCAAATATGTTTTGATAATGCAAGAAACATGACATTAACATTATTATTGTCTAGTCAATTACTTATAAATCCTTTTTGTATGGCCAAAGTATGTTCTTTAAATTTTGTTTATAATTATCTTGCGTTTTTTCGTAAATAGGTAGCACCTATAGATATATTACCTAAATAACTAAAAGCATACTTCTCAATTATTTTCCCTTATGTAAAACATGAATGTTGGAATGTATTTAAGTAAATGACTTTGTTGACATAAATAGTTACCTTGCTGACTAACCATATTTTTAAAGAATAGAAATAGTTTATATTAGGGAAACTAAAATGGTGACATCTGCCGTTAAGTATTTAAGTACTTCTTATCACTAAGTCAGGTTGGTGGACGTGAACCCAGTACACATAAATGCATTGGACTGTCCTTTGACTTCTCTTATCAATCTAGAGGAAAAAAGTCAATCCTTTTAAACCAAAGTTAAATTTTACATTTAGATCAATAATACACACTTACCTTGCCATACCAGATCGACACTATACACATAAAACCGCCTCTGCGATGGGAGATACGACTTTCGGATTACTATGTAAACCGAAATAAAGGCCATTGCAACAAGTGTATACCAAATCAGCCTGCGTATTCGGGAGTTTTAATTCACATAATTATTATAACGAAAGAAAAAAGAGTTTTGTCAATTTTTGTTTACAGATGCAGGATTTCAGATATACCCAGAATTTCTGCAATGATGATAAACGACAATTGGGTCACAGCTGACAATCGTCGTCTTTGGGTTTTTAAACACGTTGAAAGACTAGAAAAATGTACATAGATACCAGTCTGTAAAGCAACGTCTATTCCCCAACGTAAATGTACTTCTCGTAACAATGGAGCTTCGATTATCATCCGAGGTAATCCTGGTGGGAGGTGGCATTTAAAACCAACACCACAGCCACCTCGTCCTACAACAAGTTATATCGAAGCTGACAAAACGCAGTATAGTATGCATGGAGAATCACAGTCGGTAGGACATTCTACCAACTACAGATCTTTTCGTCTTACATCTGCCATAATTTCTCCGCTAACTCCCCCGTTTCCTACTAGATCATCACCAACAAACGACAGGAATTTTGATATCAAATCAACAGGCTATGATCGCCATGGAACGCATACCAATGAGACCCGTCAGGTACAACTTGTAAGCCCTGTATTTGTTCAGGAAAAGGTAAATAAGTTTAAGCAACAATTAAATCAGAGGAATACAGATGAAACCAATAGTCTTAACATGAGCCATACCCAACACGATGTTTCCCGCGTCGAACAACGCTGGTTTGGTTATCTACCTCGGACAAAAGCGATGGAACCGAGGAATGGGTACTTTCCTGCTACTACATTACTTCGACAAATGTCGATGAACAGTAATCCTTTTAGAATGCAGTCAGTTAATGATTGTATGCTTCGACAACACTCAGAAAATGAACGAAGGCTTTTGGCAGTGGAGCATTCATCAACATCGTCTAATGTTCATGTTAAGGCCTCGTCGGTAAATGAAGTAATTAGTGAAATTGGATCATCCGAGTATGACTGTAGTGGATATGAATCGAGAAATGATCTTCAAGGCTCTCACAGAATTCCTGCTAGAGACTTAATTAGTCAGCAAACGGAAACAAATGATGGACTTAAAGATGTTGAAAGGAATGATAGAGACCATCAACAGGGTGTTGAAACGATTGGTGGTAAACGTCCATCAGATAAAGATGGTCCTTCCGCTAAAAAAGCAAGAAAGGTGAGTCAGTTGTCCTTCTTGAAGACAGACCAAATTAAAAAGGGCTTGTCTTTTTGCATGATTGTGTCCACTTTCAGCAACGCATTTTATCCTTCCAATGCTTCAATATTTTGAAATGGACTTTTTAAGCCTTCAATTTAGAACAGTCGGTTGTATCAAAGCTGTTCTGAATAGTTTAACAATATTGCAATGCCTATATGGCTGTGTTGTTTAAATAACGGTTTCATTATCAAGGGATTTCAATTCGTCTGCTGTTATTAATATTGCTCTTAGACTTTTGTTTTTTATTTTGTATTGCTATATGTTTTCCTCCGACCAGGGGCTATTGGATGACACGGCAAATTGTTTCAACATTTCAACGTGTTATAAACTATATATGGTCAAATGTCATTTTGAGTAAATCTTAATATAAGCATTTTCCGTTAAACTGACATCGGGGCATATACAGATATCAATAGTAACATTAGTCTTGGATTTCATAATGCAAACATTGCTTGAAAATCCAAGAACAACTTCATCTACATGTTTAAATGAAAATATGAATTTACTACCGACACCGAAAAATAACAAAACATTGAACATAGCGTTTCGATTTTTTACCTTTCAACCTTTTTAACTAATAGACGCATCTGCAGCAGACGGCTTCTGAAAACATTGTGACGAAAGAAGGAATTGCACATAATTGTTAACTCTATTAAATGATTTTACTTTCGTTTCGAGAGAATGTTCATATATATTTATTCAAAGTTGTCTGCTGCATTTTGATGTATGTGGGAATGGGTGAAATGGCAAATTGATATCAGATGGTGTTCTCTTTTCTTAGTCACATGACCATCAATATTTCAGAGAGTATGCCGAATCTCGAGAAAAAAAAACTCACGCCAAATAGAATACCTACACCAAAAAGGAAAACAATCTGCGAGAAGTAGAGATTTATTTTTCAATAAATAAAAAGTGTAAAAAATCGAAATGCTTTAAACTATGTTATGGAATGGTTCGCAATGAAATATATTATGGAAAATACATACATATGGGATATTTATAATACAACATTTCTTCGTGCAATAAAACATCCAGAAACATTTTCTTTGAAATAGCACCTTGCCATTACTTACAAATGATATAACATTTATTTTATTTCTTCTTAAAGGAGAAAACAATGTATCTTGATCTGAAACTATCAGAGATAATGTATTCCCAAGCGACTATAAGCAAACATTTCAAAGACGGAATAAGATATATTGGAGATACCTTGGACGACATTTGTGAAAATAGGTAATACTAGCAATTTATCTTATCAAGTTTCATATATTATCTATGTTGATTCGACAATATTTCACTCAACGAATTTTGGAAAACAAGGTCGACCAGCGATAGCGTAGTTGGTAGCGTCAATCCTAGCATAGTACTGGTTTGTTTCCACAGGGATTATGAATACGTGAACTGTCGCCGTGATATAATTGAAATAATGTTGAACACGGCGTTAAACCCGAAATCCACTGGTTTTTAGTCGGACCCCGGCTAGACCATTAGTTCGTTCCGAGGGTTATGTGTCTTCAACCAATGGACTCAAACAGTCCATGTGAGATTGTTGATTGATTGATTGTTTGGTGTGTTATGCCGCTTTCTACATTTTTCCTGTTATGTCACGGCATTTTCAAGGTAGGATACCAGTATGACAGGTCTAGTTATGCTGACACCAGCCAGTCAGTCGTGGATTTGAGATGAACTTTGACATGTTATGGTATGTTTACCTGAAATATACCGACATTGTCAAGTGTAGGTTAAAAGAATCCTAAGGATTCGTGCAGTCAGAACTGGCTTTACACTCGTTATTGAGTCAGTTGAGCATTCAAGAAGTCTCTTACAAACATTGACCATATATCAGTAAGTATAAATGTACAGATTGAATGTTCTACCAGGATCGATGAACAAAAAGGATTGTCATTTCTATTTTACAGATGCAAACTTTCAGATATACCCACACTTTCTGTGAGGAAGATGGTTGACGGACACTGGGTCACCGCGAACAATAATCGTCTTTGGATTTTAAAACACGTTGAACGACTTGGCAAATGTACGGCGATACGAGTTAAGGAAACTAGATATATTTACTCGGGTAAATTGAATTCACCAAACCACGGAACCTCGGTTAAAATCCGAGGAGGCGATCCTTGTGGTTTCTGGTACTTAAAATAATCACTGAAGTCACATACTCTTCCAACCAGTGATATCTACGCTAAAAGAAGCGGTATGGACTGTTTGCATAAATTATATATTTCTTACCCATACATGTATACGATACCGTCACGTGATTGTATATATATTATACATATGAAGATATTTAAGTTGAAAGCCACAATTATGCTTGATAAGAATGTTTTTGTTGTACAACAGAAAACATCTTAATGTTTTACCTTCATTAAATAAAGAAATTACTATTATTATTATTAATAGCATATAATCATCATTATTGTCATTATGGCATGCACGAAGAACCACAGCCGGTAGCAACTTTCAGATCTAAAGATCTTTCATATGCCTTATGTGATCGCTATGGAACAAAACCAATGTTACTTATAACAAAGCCCTATATTAGCATATACTTGTTCAGAAAACGGTAAATGAGTTTGGTCAACAAATAGATCAGATGGGTGAAGTTGGAGCCACAGGTCTGAAAAAAGGACATTCCCAACCAGATAATAACTTCACCTTTAAGAAGCCAATGACACAAACAGATACGAATTGGATCATTTGGGTATGTCTCAAGAATAAATCAAACCATTAATGTTCTACCTAAAACACAGGAAGACAAACAAACCACCGACGGCGTGGACACTGAGGAAACCAAAAAGCATGTTAATACTCCTTTACGAGATTTAATTCTAAGGGATAGACAAATAGATGGTAAAAGAACGGTAGAGCACGTATAACTGGATGTTGAAACGCTTGGTCGTAGACGTCCATTAGATAAGGATGGTCAGGCCGCTAAAAAAACAAGAAACACAAGTCAGTTGTCCTTCATGCAGACAGACAGACCAAATTTAAAGGGCTCTTCTTATCTAAAATGAACCAGTAACTGACTCTGAGCCTAAAATATCTTTTTTTTGGAAACTTAAGACTGGCTCTAGGAAAAGTAGGATCATACAATAGTAAATTGGCGTTAAACTTGTGGGACTTCAGTTCTAGTTTTGTATTAAAATATTAATCTAGAGCTATTTGACATGTACACGGACTTTAAGGTCATCGAGAGTGATTAATCTAAGCCAAAGGCTTGTTTCGCAATCGATGTAAAATAAATAAGTTTAAAAATAAGGTCATAATCCGTAATGTTTGATAGGACGGTAAATTGTCCGGTCCGCATCTCAACCATGCATCATAAGATTCCCTATATACTAGACATACACGTTCACCATGATGAGTTGGCGTATATTGAAATAGTTACATTCAACGATAGATAAGACTTGTGTCTATACTTTCTGATATTTGCCTGTTAATTTATATCTTTAGAAAATCTATATATAAACATCTTCCATTTGCTGACATCGGGGTATGGGCATTTGCTTACTCAATAATGCAAAGGCTATATTAGTCTGTGACTTCAAAAATCATACGATTATGGATTATATACATTGATACCTTATTGTTTTGTCAAAATAAGTGACTAACGTAGTGAACATTCCTGATCAAATTAATTTACAGGATAAAAGTCTAAATGGAATTTTATACTGAAAGATACGAAATATAGCATAATCCTCGGATTTTATATGGTATACCCTACGCTTATGGATTATAAACATTGCAGTTTTGAAAAAAAAGTTATTGTTTTCTGTAGATAAAGTGTCTATTCCATATAAATCGAAACTGAAACATAATCGTTTTTCGGTTATTTACATTTGAAATGGCAAATTTATGAAATATTGTGTTCTATGTTTTCTGTCGCGTTATAATCAATGCTTAAGGACAATATGCAAAATATATTGAGAACATTACCAACAGCAAAACATTTATTCCTATGTAAATTAAAGCTATATGCGAGGAATAAATAGTTTAAACTTATAACAACAGATCTTATTAGACGAGAACATATGCCACTATCTTATTAATATCCATTTGCCATTTCAATTGTAAATATTCAAATTGTCATGTACATTGTTAAGTTATGTTTTGAACTGAAAATTGTTATTAAAAATAAATACAGATGGGATATTTTAGATGCGAAATTTAGTCCAGCATGAAATAAAACATCAACAAAAGGAACAACAATACAAGATTTTCTTAAGATTAACACATTAATACTTATAAATAATAGAGGCTTTATTTTGTTTCTGTCTGAAAGGAGAACAAAATATTCTTAATATGAAACCATCAGATATAAGGTATTCACAAGATAGTATTAGCCAGTGTTTCAAAGACAGAAGGCTGATTGGAAAAACATTGGACGACATTTGTGAAGGATAGGTAATACTAGCAACATATTTCTGTTGATTGGTTAAGATTTTTCTCCACAATGTTCGGCCAACTAGTTGAGATGTTGTGAGTTCGAACCCTACTCGGCCATTGATTCTTTCGGACGATAGATTAAACTTAATCAGGCTTAACCAATGGGCTAAAATAGTTCATGTAGTAAGGTTACCATTTGATCCAAAATAAATGTGGGAAGGCACTGGTGCGAGTCAGCTGTGATATAACTGAAGATAAAGCCATGTTGAAAACCGTTTGAAACTCCCTTCAATCAATAATTTAATCGGTACACTTTAGTGTATTTGATTTTTCTTGGACTTTCGTCATCCAGTTGGAGGATTAATTGATCGTTTTGTGTTTTACGCCACTTTCAAGAATTTTTCAGTTATATCACGGCGTTTTCTGGGTAAGTTACCAGTACTTCTGGTCCATTTATCCTGACACCAGCTTGTTAATCGTAATGATAACCTGGCAACCCTGAGCGCTGAGGAGGACAACCATAGTTGGTATGACCCGGCCGCGGATTGAACCCACGAACTTCTGCACCCGAGGCAGAGTATCTACCATAACACCACCGAGGCGGTCCAAGTTGCAGGAAAATATTTAACCCTATCATGCCAAAGGCAAATTTTACATTGAACTAACCGTTTCCAAAATTTCTCAAATCTGCAGCAGACAAATTTAAACACATTAAGGCGAAATTATGAAAATTACTAGAGATGAAAGTACTTTTAGAAAGCTACTGTATGTGGAAATGGTTAACGAATATACTCTGACCCTTGACATACAATGATCGATCGATAATACACCTATAATACCAACGCCTCTGCGCATGTATAGATACGATATTCAGCAATACTACGAAAACTGACATGAAGGCTTTTGCGACCAGTGTATATCCAAGTCAGCCTGCGCATTCGGGTGTTCAAATGTACATTTTATTAGTTTCACATATAACGTTACGAAAGAAACAAAGTGTTGACAATGTTTGATTACAGATGCTGGATTCAGATGACACTCGTCGTCTCTGGGTTTTTAAAGAAGCTGAAACAATAGGAAAATGTACGGAGATACCAGTTTTTATAAGAACTAAACCAATTACCCTATATAAATTGACCTTTCCTAACAATGGAGCCTCGGTTACCATCCGAGGAGGCAATCCTGGTGGTATTTGGTATTCACCAACGCCCCTTTATTCTCCAGCCAGTAAAACGCAATGTGATCTGCATGAAGAAGCACAGCCGGTAGAAAACCTGTCTGGACAAAATGAAGGCCAATCTACCAACTTAAGATCTGTTGGTCTGATATCTGCCAGAACTTCTCCTCAAAGTTCCCCATTTCCTACTAGATTATCATCAACAAACGACAGGAATTTAGATATTAAATCAACAGGTTATGATCGGTATGGACCGTAAATATTGGCTACATGATCGATCAGAAAGGTTTTGGAACCTACCCTCGCACGAGCCATTTCTGTGTTTTTTTCATCGAAACGCCTTCCAAATTTTAAAGATTAGTATTAAAACTAATTTAATATAGTGATATAGTTAAAATAATGTTGAAAATGTCCAAAAACGCAAACAGTACCAAATTCGTAAAAAGAAATGGAATGCTAAAAAAATGTAATGTTCAAACAATGTGGGGTCTTTTCTTGTCAAATTCAATGTAAAACATATATATTTTCGATGGTTTGTGTTTATTATGTAGTGTTTAAAACACACTGTTAAGATTTTTCTGTCTGTTCCTTATGTTGAGCTTTTCACCGCTTTCAGTTGGTATTTACAACACTTGAACACATATCTCTTAAACCAAACATACACTCTCGTAATCTCCTGTTGAAATATACATGACTAGAAAGTGAAAGTAGAACGAATTATAAAATAAATATACATTTAAATTAAACCGATTTTTTGGTAGCGTTTCGATAAATAGATGTATAGTCGATTAATTTCAGTTAAAAGTAATTTTGTCCCGAAAATTAATGACATTTGATTGCTGGTGCAATTTCAGAAAATCTATATATAAGCATTACCCGATGGTCTGATATCGGGGTATATACGCTTGTAAAAGGATATTATATCAGTTACATAAACTTGGGACTACAACACGCATGTAAACGCTAATGGATTATATATATACTTATAAAATGTGTTATTATTGTTTTGTGTAGTTAGTGACTGACGTACTGAAATTTCCAGATCAAATCCATATACATGTTAAAAGCAAAATGGATTTTTCTACCGAAACATAAGAAACATAACATAACATTGAACATGTACATATGGTTTCGATTATTTTACACATACATTGGCATATGATTATTAGATGGTGTTATATTGTCACTGTCGCATGACGATCAATGCTTGTGTGAATATGACAACATCTCTATAAATAACACTGATCGAGGAAATAGGACACCATCTAATATACATTTCCCAATTCAAATGTAAAATAATCGAAATGATATGTACCATGGTATGTTGTGTTTCGTACTGATAATTGTTATGAACAATATATACAGATTGGGTATTTTCAAGACGGAAAAAGATCGTGCGTGAAATAAAACATCACCAAGAGCAACTACAGCATAACATTTTCTTTAGAACAACATATTATAATTGGAATTACTTATAGATAATAGAAAAGTCATTTTGTTTCCGTCTAAAAGGAGAAACAAATGTATCTGAAACCATCAGAGATAAGGTATTCGCAAGCGAGTGTTAAAAATATTTTCCAAGACGGGAGAAATATAGGAGACACCTTGGACGAGATTTGTGATGGAAGGTAATAATAGGGATGTATGCTATCTATGAGGATTCGATAATATTTATCACAATTTGCTAAATAATCTATTCTGAAAAATAGCCAGTTGTCTGTGAAGAATGCTCTGTGGGGTATTGGTGCGAGAAAGCCAGAAACAGCAATAATTAGTGGACTGACAACCAGGATATAACTGAAAAACCTGTTAACATAAACCTCCAATCAATTAATCAATCACTCAATCAATATATAACGTATAATTGTACGTGCATTTGATTTTTTACCCTGTTATGTCAAAGGCTAACTTTACATTGACCTTCGACATGTCAGGGTCAGAAATGTACATGCACCCTCTACGCAGCTAGTTACTTATTATTTGCCAAGTCCAACGACATTCAGTATTTTCAATATTTGAGCCGTGTTCTACGAATACCAATGTTATTTCATATGCTTCCAGTGTAGATCCAAATTCCTACGCGCATTTGTGCATTCATATCTGGACAAACGAATACACTGCTTGCTATCAATTCAACTGAGCACTTAAGAAGCCTCTTCCAAACAGAGTCCATATAGATCAGTTCGTGTAAATGTAAAACTGATTTTTCTACCTTGAACGATGAAAACAAATGTTTGTCAATTCTATTTACAGATGCACGATTTCAAGGATACCCCCAATTTCCGTAAAACAGACGAACGGCCGATGGGTCACCGCTGACAATCGTCGTCTTTGGGTCTTTAAACAAGTGGAAAGACTAGGCAAATGTACGGAGATACGAGTTCAGGAAACTAGATCTATTGACCCACGTAAATTGACCTCTCTGAACGGTGGAACTTCGATTAAAATCCGAGGAGGAGGCAATCCTGGTGGTTCCTGGTACCTAAAACCAACACCACAGCCACCTCCTCCTTCAACCAGTAATATCTTCGTTAGCCAAAAGCAGTATGGTCTGCAGGAAGAACAACAGCCGGTAGCAAATCTGTTTGGACAGAATGTAGAGCAGCCTACCAACTTTAGATCTCTTGGGCTTACATCTGCCAGAACTTCTACACTTACTCCCCCTTTTCGTACTAGATTATCACAAAAAAGTGACAGGAATTTGGATGAGACAGAACAGGAAGAGCGACAAAGTCTGGGTGAAGCCACTGGTCTGAACATAGGACATGCCAAAGAAGTTGCTGCATTCGCCTTTAAGAAGCCACCGACACAAATGATGGGTTTTGAATCATCCGGGTATGGCTATAGTAGAAATCAAACCAGTAATGACTTTCCAGGCCCTCAAAGGATTCCTGAAAACGGCAAAACATCAAAGGTAAACATAATAAGGCAGCAAACAGAAACATATGAAGGACCTAAATTAAACTTGAATGGAATTCCAAAACCAGTTTTGTTTGACAAACAATATAGATTCAGATGAGACACGCTGTCCCACCTGAATTCAGCATAGTTTGCCTTTTAATTATAACGCCTTGTTAAACTTCGTGGACGCGCTGGTTGATCTGGGGAAATACTCGCGTATCAGGCGTCTCAATTTCGGTTCCAGCAGTCAAAGGGTTAATGCTAGAGTAGCAGACGACTTACAACCGTTTGACCCTTCTCGACATTCATCAAATGAGCCGTCCCGCAAAAAAAATAACATTATGGTATCTGCGTAATGTATCGACCCAGATCAGCCTGCGCATTCCGTGCAGGCTAATCCAGGCTGACACATTCCGTCTCAGGGGGAGAGAGGTATAGAGTAATGATTCCTGAAACAGAAAATCCACAGAAGGCGAAAAGTGTCTATCCAGGTAAGCCTGCGCAGCATGCTTGTGCTGATCCGGGTCGATACTTTACGCAGAGACCACAATGCTGGTTTTATTGCGGGACGGCTCAAATCGGCATCAGCCAACTTGCCAAATAGAAACGCTTTAACATTAAGAAAAACCCCTCTATAAATGAAAGAATAATTATTGAATATTTTGGAAAAACATTTAGGCAAAAGACTAAATAAATTCTCAGTCTGATTAAAATGCCGATCCCCGATTGCACAAACTTTAGCGACGCTTGATGTCAATAAATAAAGGAGTTGTGAGTTCGAGTCCAAGTTCGGCCAACATTTGTTTCGACCTTTGACAAAAGTCAATGAGATACGAGTCATCTGTCTCTCATCAATGTCCTAACAGTATATGTGGAAAAGCAGCCACTTGCTTGGAAACACGGTTGTGTGGTATACACGTGTGAGAAAAACCAGGAAACACAATGAGAAAATTAAATTGGTCGCCGAGATATGAATTAAACATTGTTGAAAACAACTTAAACCCAAATCAATCAATCAACTTGTTTGCCGGGTTAAAGAGTCAGAAAACTGCTGTAGATGGTCACCTATTGACCCTTTCCCACATACAAGCGCTTCTGCAGCAGACGACTTTTGAAAAATATTTTGGTTAAAGGAGAAATTACTCATAACGGGCAATTAACCCTTTTGCCACAATGTTTTCAATTCTATCTTATAATCATACTAATATGTATGGAAATATTTCAGATTTTTGTCAAGATGTTTCTAAAGTCATCCGCTGCAGATTTGTTGTATGTTGTAATGGGTTAACATCTTTAGTTATATGAAGGTACATCATTGTATTGTAACATAGACATAACCGTTACATCCATGGAAGGTGTTAAATTCATAGGACGAACCGAAGAATTCGGTAACGTTTTCCTAGAAGGATCATTAAGTTTAATTTTCATTATCTAATGTTATGTTTACAATAATTGTTACATGTATATTCCTAAGATATACGGTAAATACATGTTCTACTTTTAACGGGTCACTTGATAACAAAAGAATATATTGATCGGTGTTTTTGAAAAATATGAATCGATAGAACAAAAGAGGAAATAAATAAGTTTACAGGTATACGTAAACATATGTAAATACACAAATTCAAAAGTAATTAATTAAAGAAATATATAAACTAACAAATGAATAGCAGGATAATTAATTTAATTAGTGAGAAAGTACATGTAAGCACATAAATTAACACATGAATGAGTAGATATAATAATATTTACTTCATAACTGGACTGAATAGAATAAAATGAAGTAAACAATTGTAGGACGAATGTTCGAAAAAATAAAGTAAATAGATCAAATGACAAATACATTAATCGACTAATAGATTAATTGATTAAACAAAATAATTGATCTTTAACTAGTTTCGATATATTAAGCTTTTTCTTTGAAAAGGAAGGAGGAAGATAATTAATATGGGTAGGAAGTTAGGAACTATGAGGTGAAGAATAAAAACAATACTGAAAAAACATCGTTCATGTGCGTAACAGGTTAAAATAAGAGCCGTCCCACGAGAAATCTAATATTATGGTATCTGCGTATTGTATCGTCCCAGATCAGCCTGCGCAGTCCTTTTACGCACATCACCGAAATGTGTTTTTTTCAGTATTGTTTTGATATTTCACCTTGTCAAAGGGTAAGTATACTACATTAACATGTATGCGTATTCGTTCGAGTTTGCTTTTAATACAGTATCCGATTTTCATTGAGAATAATTTACCCCTTCACACATACAACACATTTGTGGCAGACGAATTTGAAAATATTTAGTCATAAATCGGAAATATGTATATCAATAATTGTTTTTAATAGAGTCGAACTGAATCATGGCAAAAGGGGAAATTACTCAGAATTAGCATATTTCCTTGTTCGACAGTGTTTTCAAGAGTCGTCTGCTACAGAGGTGTCAAAATGCGTTTACAAATAGGAAAGGGTTTATTGAAAAGAGTTCATATTCATGGAAGCCAAAACGAAACTACGACAATTATTTATCGTACGCCGACATAATGATTAACAAACATCTTAACCCTTTTCATCATTCAGACGCATTTGGATATATCCGTAGCGCAGACAATTGATTGATTGATTAGGGGTTTAACGCCGTTTTTTACAATTTCTCAGTTATATCACGGCGGACAGTTCACCTACTTATGTATTTCTTGGTCTTCTCACACCAGGTCTCCACACAATAATCTCCCAAAGCAACAGGCTTACATACACTTAGCCCATTGGTGGAAGACGAATGATGCATGTCGCATTGATATTTGTCAATCGTCGAAAAATAAAGTTGGCCGAGCCGTGATTCGAACTCACAACCCCTGGATTGACAGCCCGCGTCGCTACCGACTGAGCTACCGGGGCTCGGCGTAGCGTAGCGCAGACAAATACTGGGAATTAATATTGACAATGTCTCCTTTTGCTATTTTTCTATTCTAATCAGTGCGTATGAATTGCCTAATTGTGGCCTAGATGTTTGATTGTCGTCTTCTGCAGAGTTATTATATGAGCCGTCACGCGAGAAAACCAACATTGTGGACTCTGCGTAAAGCATCGACCCGGATCAGCCTAAGCATGCCGCGCAGGCTAATCCGGACAGACAATTTTCGCCTACTGTTGAGTTTCTATTTCAGGAATCATTACTCTATACCTCTATCCCCCTGAGACGGTCGGCCAAGATCTGTCTGCGCGGACTGCGCAAGCTGATCTGGGTCGATACATGAGGCAGAGGCCATAATGTTGGTTTTCTCGCGTGACGGCTCATATGTTAGAAAGGGTTCAATAAAAAGGTAACACTTTCGTAGAATACTTGATAAACAAAACAGAAAACAAAACAAAATAACATCGCTTTATTTCTTCTGTGATATGAAAACGAAAGTAAAACTTTCCCTCTTCATCATCAGATACAATCCTAATCCGACTATATACGGCATTAAAAAACATTCACCTGTAATGTGATGTGTTTTAATGATTTTAAACGACAAATACGTGCGATGTTAACCATGATCAGTCTGCTCTTGCTCCTGGAGTACCGTTCACCCATGACAGATTTAGCCGAGCTGCGTCAGGCGATCCTTTCATCTTATTGTATCTTAGCCGCCGAGTCAAGCGAATTAAGGCCTTAACGACATTCTGCTTTGACATCGTTGTAAGCTATATTCGTATAAAACTACTAGGGCTACAATTCCGGTTTTTCCTCAAAAAGTTCATTAAAGTATGTTTATAGGTGGACCTGAATATTCTCTATACACAGATGCGTTACGATCTCAAATCACTAGCCGTGTCTCATTTCTGTTGTACTAGCATCATGCAAGGTCAGATACGTATACAAGTATGGGGTTTAACTTCTAGTTCTTCGTAAGGAATTACCTCTCAGGTATCAGATCACTACGGCTTACAGGAAGAGGTTCAAACAAGACTGAATTATAAGCAATTAGTATGTGCCATATGGTATTTGATTATGTACTTATTATGTTATGTTTCTGTAAAGGAAACTGAGAGAAATGTGAAGACTTTTAGCTTAACTTATGATTTACAGATCCAAGCATCACATTGTAGAAAGTTTTATATTAAACAATATCTGCACTAAAGGTGATGAACTCCAGATGGAAATCAAAATTGTGAAATGTTTAAACGTCTGCAAATATTGCTAATAGTGACACATAAGTAAGAAATAAATAGTTCAAAGCTATTTTGGCAATAATGTTGAAAATCAGTCAATTGAAAGACATGAAATGTACAAAATATGTCTGCCCAGTAAAAATGAGCAAACATGATCAATATTCGATGTTTATTGTACTGGAAAGTGAAATCATTATTCTAATTTTATCCCAGAATTATGACAGTTTTAAAACGTTGACTAAATTATCTTAAATAATGAGTTCATCAACTTTAAGACGTAGACCCGCCTTGTTTAAGACGAATTTCCCACACCTTCTATTTCACAGAAACCTACGATGGCGCATCCAATCATCACAGGAGCCATAAAGGAGAGACTTCAAGTCGCCGCCATTGATTTTGGAACTACTTTTTCCGGTTATGCGTTCTCCTTCCGCAATGACGTTAAAGAAGATCCATTAAAGATAGTAACAAACCAGTGGAGAACAGGATCGAGCCATAGCATCTCGCTTAAAACGTCGTCATGTATCCTGTTCGATCCCAAGCGGAAGTTTCACAGTTTCGGGTACGATGCCGAGGATATGTATGCAGAACTGGCTTCCGAAGAGAGGCACATCGGCTGGTACTATTTTAAACGATTCAAGATGCTGCTATATGAAAACAAGGTAACGTTTTAACCCTTTTTAACATACAACAACTCCACAGCAGATGACATTTAAAACTTCCACTCAAAACTATATAATACTCTATAAATGATTGCATACATAGTGGAAATAGTTGATGAAAACGTTGTGGCAAAGCGAGAAACTGTACATAATTAGCAATTTATCCCTTTGCCGCGATGTTTTTTAAATGCCGTCTGCTGTAAATGCGTTAACATGCGTTAGGACACAATAAAGAAAGAATAGCTTACGCATTCATGCTACTGCTCCAAAGGAAATTGGTAAAGAGTTAAATGACCAATGCTCCAGGAATAGCAAGCATTATTTAAACGCAGTAGTTAAAGAATTACCTACGCATTCATGCTATTGCTCCAAATTGATATCGCTTTACAGACGTTTCTTGAAAACTTATATGATTAATTTGCGATCAGTGCAGAACCAGATTAGACCATCGGGTGCGCTGGTTAATCTGGATCTACACGGATAGGAAATGTCTTACATGTGATTTTTGCTGAGCGTCACTCAGGTACTGTTGTCATTTTAGTGTTAGATTCTTTAACAGTCTGCCACATTTGGATCAATACTCGCTTGTCTGTCACATTTGGATCAATTCTCGCTCGTCTGTCACATTTGGATCAATTCTCGCTCGTCTGTCCATCTTTCCATTGACCTCCCAAGTGTTCTGTTTGTTTGTCTGTTGTATGTCTTTATGTCTGTTGTATGTCTTTATGTATGTTGTATGGCAGTATGTATGTCGTATATCTTTATGTATGTTGTATGCCTTCATGTATGTTGTATGTCTTTATGTCTGATGTATGTCTTAACGTATGTTGTATATCTGTATGTCTGTTGTATATATTTATGTCTGTCACGACTTCACTTACGTATCTATAGGCATCGTAAATAAAACATGTTGCTTTGAAATCGCCTAGTATTACTTGAATTTCTGTTTGATGGTGGTTTGCTATATCATTACAAGGAGTAATAACATATTACTGTATCCAAAGTATTGCACATTTAAGTTTAGCAAATCATACAGTGTCTTTTTTTGTGAATACAGAACAAGAAATATAATGATTATGAAAAGTGTTAGTGAATAAGGACGTACCCTGGGTTAACGTTTCATAAATTAGCCTGTGAAAGAGAAGATGTAGAAGTTGGTTTGTCTGAATAGTGTAGGTTCAGATCATCATGTCCACTAACTCAGTCTTATCTGAAGCTACACATTGACAGAATCTTCTAACAAGCTTGTGCTAAAGGTGTATGTGAACAGTGAAGATCTTGGGCTGAACCCGTTATGTCCTGCTAATAAACGCCAACTTGTACATTTTCTCATGCACGGCCTCTAATAATTCATACAACGCGGGTTTATTGTTTCAGGATCTTAACCGACGTATCATGATGAAGGACGATTTAGGTAAAGCAATGCCGGCTTTGACCGTGTTTGCAGAGTCAATAAAATTTCTGAAGCATCATTTCTTAGATTCCTGCACGGACAGACAGTACGGTCTTAACGAAAATGAAATCCACTGGGTTCTAACGGTCCCAGCAATATGGGACGATTCCGCCAAACAATTCATGAGGGAGGCAGCAATAGAGGTGAGTAAGGGTGCTGTATTCTCCTGGCCTGTTGAAGAACTAAACTTATCATCTCCCTTATCGGCCTTTTTGATCGGGAACATTTTTACGTGTGATGAGAATATTGATTGATTAATTGGGGTTTAACGCCGTTTTTAACAATTTCTCAGTTATATCACGGCGGCCAGTTCACCTACTCATACATTTTTTCTCACACCAGTACTCCACACAACAATCTTCCCAAGCAACTGGCTGCTTTTCCACATAGACTTAGCCCATCGGTGGAAGACGAATGACGCGTGTCGCAATGACTTTTGTCAATCGTCGGAAAGAAAATTGGCCGATCACAAACCCTGGATTGACAGCCCGCGTCGCTACCGACTGAGCTACCGGGGCTCGGCATTGTGATGAGTATATAGTCCGGAGTTACCTGCTCCTATCCTTATATTGAATGAACGGGTATACAGCAATAATGGTGTAGCCTCGGTAGCTCAGTCGATAGTAAATAATCTTACTCCTTTACATATAAGAAATTGGCTTATAAATATTGCCGCCAGGTAGGTAAAAGTTGTAGTTCTTGGAACGTTTTGTTAAATATGACGTTGCATCAGTTTTACACCAACCACATGATCTAGTGTGCTTTTGAAGGCTAACACATGTATGCTTATTTAGAAAAAAGAACTCAATTTATCATTTTAAATTTCTTCAAGATAACAAGTACACGACTAAGACAGGGCGTCATATGTTTTCTTATTTAGTCCTTGACAAATTGTTTTTTCTTTTTTTCTTTAATTAGGCTGGCATAGACTCACATCATTTATCGCTGGCGCTCGAACCCGAAGCAGCATCCATGTTCTGTAAATATCTGCCGGTTAACAGGATTCAAGGGGCGAAAGGATGCGGACTTTCCTGTTTCCAACCCGGAACCAGATACATGGTGCTGGACGCCGGAGGTATACATGAAATGGAAATTATTTCAAAAGTTTTCTGAGAAAATTAACCTTAGCCTTATGCGAGCAAAATTGATGTAGAACACCATGCGTATATTATCAGTTAATTACCAACAAAGAAGTAATTGACTGTGAATATCATGCTTTCTTCCATTGTCTAAAATGTTCTCTTGTGCGTGAGTAATTTCTAAATGCTGTTTTATTTTAAATTTGAAAAAAAAATACCAAGTAAAATATCTTCTGATTTTTCAATATTGACCAATTGATCCGAGGTAAAATATAACGATTACTTTTATTAATAAAGCTTTTCTATTATTAACATATCTGTTTCAAATTTCTTCTGGCTAAATCGAAACCGCTTTTTTAATACGTTAATACAGTGCAACTATACGAATCCGGATGAGTCATACCACATACAAAGTACTCTAAATATTGTAGCAATGGTTGTTCTTCTTGGCGCTGTGAATTGTTTGATCGACTCAATAGTATCAATATAAATTGACCAGTAGTACTGGTAACTTAGCTAGGAATCGCATTGATATAACAGAACAATTATTGAATCCAAAGTAAAACACCATATAAACAAACAAAGAAACAATTTAGCTCTTTTATTCTTTGCATAGGTGGTACAGTGGACATAACTGTACATGAGACCCAGAGAGACCACACTGTAAGAGAACTGTTCAAGGCCAATGGAGGACCATGGGGCGGAACAAAGGTCGACGAAGCGTTCCACAAGTTCTTGGCAGAAATCTCCTCGGATGAAACATTGAAGCAATTCAAACTGTAAGCACACACCTTCTATTTAGGATAATATGATTGAGATTGGTTTTCGTTTCCAAAACAAGGTGATAGTTTTGTTGATTGTTCGTAATTTCTTTTTTAGAGGGCAAAGTATGTTCAACGTTTCAGAATCACGTCGCGTTGATTTCAGAAGACATCTGCTACCAAAAAGAGACTACGTATTTCTACCTTACACTGTTAAATAGTATCCGCAATTTGTAGTCGTATAGTTATTCCGGTAGATTAACTAGCAGCGATGCCAAGTAAAACACAAGATTGCTCTAGTGGCAACGTAAATGCATTCGTTATTTGGTTGTTTGTTTGAATCGATTTTTACCCTTTTTAACATTATTTCAGTTATATCACGGCGATTATTGTGTACATTACAAGTAGTACTGGTATAATTCATCCTGACAACGATGTTGCAGTCGTAAAACTATCCCCATATCTCTGAGCTGCAAAGTATTGGAAGACATTTCCACCATTTGCTAAGTCTATCATAGAATATGATCGGAGATTTAACTTCTTTTTTAATGAGAGACGAAAGCATTTAACATTCATTGATACACAAGTACATACACCACATATATCTTAGAAGAGGTTATACTAAATAACATAGGTAAACTAGGTATAATCATACAACTTAAACATAATTTATTAAACCATTGTTTTGTTGCAGAACGCATATGGAGGATTACCTAGACATCATGAGAGAGTTCGAGATTAAAAAGTCGATGACGTCACCGGAACTGGATCAGAGGATTATCTTCAAAATCCCCGTGTCCTTCCACGAAACGTACGCCAGTCTACATGAGGAAGAACTTAGGTAGGTTGTCGCTAATATGCATTACACTTCATGGAATGGTTTGTTCTTAAAGTTTCGATCAATCAATAGTGTTTGAGCCATGCTTCATTGTTATCGCTTTTCTATATGAACTAGACAAGACAAGAATAATAATATCCTATCGCGCAATCTTATGGATTGATTGATTGTATGGTGTTTTGGTGTTTTACGCCGCTTTTGAATAATTCGACACTCATATCCTGACATTGTGTTGTTATATTACAAGAACGTCTGGTTCATTTATTTTGTCACGAGAGGGCCATTCCTATTTAAAACTCCAAGGAGGGTAAACGGTTACTTTTAAGTCTTTGGAATTAACCGATCGGAGAGCGAACTCTCAACCTTTCGCACCCGAGGCGGTCAATCCTATTTCGAATACCGTGTACGTAATCGTTGCAGCTAAACATTCAGTTTGGAAGCCACCAGTAACTGTTTTAGGTGAAAATATGCAACTTGTTAATGTAACAACAATAGTTATAGGTATAAGTAGTCATACATACGCAGGACGAATTCCATGTGTCATGTTTCGTTTTAATTCCAATAATCAATATCCCTTTATTCAGTGACGTTTCCTATTTTATTAATTTATCATTTAATGAGTTGAAAGTAGCTGTCCTCAATCATCATTTGATAACCGTTAGTTTTCTTTATTCACAGAATCAGCAGGATAGTAAAGGAGCCTTTAAAACAGAATATTACCTTCACTGGTGACAAGCTCCGCGTACAACCGGAAGTCATCCAGGGGTTCTTCACTGAAGCATGTGAGGCGATTGTCAGCCACCTTAAAGGTATCTTCAGTCAGCGTGAGGTCATTGACACGGACACTATCCTAATGGTCGGAGGCTTTTCCGAATCCCGTATGCTGCAGGATTCCATCAGACGAAACTTCCCTGGTAAACAAGTGATAATTCCGGCGGAGGCCGGTCTGGCAGTTCTCAAAGGTGCCGTGATCTTTGGTCACAATCCGACGGTCATAACTAGTAGAATATCTAGATTCACATATGGTGTTAGTACTGCCAAACGATTTAGGGCAGGAAAGCACCCACTTGAAAAATACTTTGAAGCAGAGGGTAAAGCCTATTGTTCTGACGTATTTTCTATGCACATCAATATTGGTGACGAAGTCGAAGACGGAACTTCATTTCAAACAAAGAGCTACACTCCTATTTTTCCTACGTCGACGCACTTGCCTGTTAAACTATATACAACAGATATAAGGAATCCTTCATTTACGGACGAAATTGGCTGCCAGATGCTTGGAAGCATCAATGTAGATCTTAGCAATCTTATGCAGAAACGATCAGACAAGAAAGTCGAGGTCACCATGAAATATGGAGGCACAGAGCTACACGTGGAAGCCAAGGTGGTTAAAACCGGACAGAAAGCAAATGCAAGTTTTGAGTTCCTGTGATAACGTTTCTTACTACAAGAATCTTTTAAACAATTAGCAGTATTATTCTTAAAATAATTCAAATAATTATTTTCACACGGAAAATTAGTATTCTTTATTATGTTTTAAATATATATATGTTTTCTTTGTAGAAATGTATATATGTAAACACAAACTATTGAAGTAATTATGTAATGCTTAGAATTAAACTAGTGTGTATCGGCTTATATATGGACCACGTTACACGAACATTGACCTCATGAATTGTTTATGTCACCATTTATTCGTAAAGTCATAATTGGATGTTTTTGAGAATGTTAATGTTTTGAAGCAGATTGTACACGTACGCGTTTTGATCATTATTATCTCTAAGTGTTCAACCTTCGTAGGTCGGGTTTGTTGTGAAGCGGTTTATTAGCTCATTATTTTTTTAAGTGTCTTTTTATTATCAATGTATATATTTTGATTGTTGTTAAATGTTTGTTTCAATTCACAAAGATTAAAATATATAGCAGAATTCAATGGTCTATCGCATTCAGTATGGCCTTTTTCCCGGATGTCATTTCATGGGCTATGTGCAGGCCCGCAGCCAACGCTCTGATTGGATATAATTCGAAAAATTATATATTTTTGTTGATGCATTCGTAAAAGTGTTATGGTAATTCATCATCTCATATTTTTAAGACATTTCATGTAAATGATTGGCGTAGATAAAATAAACAAAACATTTATTGTGTATCTTAGTGGTCCTCAGCGACGAAGGCTTTGTTGTCAAGGAACTGCCTTCAGTCTGACTCGAATTGTTGTGAATGTCATTGTATAACAATATAAAGCCACAAAGGCTTATACCTTTTATCAAAGTGTCTGAATAAAACGTATTTCTACTCGGAAAGACAAAGATTAATAACTGAACCAAATGCATTCAAGTTTATTGTATAAAACAAGTGACCGGAAAAATAAGAATGTTTCTTTGTGGCTAGGCGAGAAGTCAAATACAGGTGCGCGATAACCTAGCGCGGATAAGTTATCATAAACTATTTTGTTCCTTAGTATGACTAATATTGATCTCAAATCATAGCTTATTTCCACTTTCAGTAGAAACATTTTAAATTATGAAGCTGAGTATACCCAGAATACAGAATCAAGTACGTTAAACAACCTTTATACCCAAGCCATTAACCCAACACCATTGTGTTTTCCCGGCTTTATTATAATATGTCCTTTATATATATAAACTATGAACTAAAATTGAAATACACTTATCATGTAGCAAACAACTCTTAGAATATATGTACATCTGAAAACAGCATAGACCAATAATAGATTGTACATATGTACAATGTATTATGGGTTTATATTTGTTTTGTTTTTTTGAAGAATTAAGCTTTAGAAAATCTCCAAAGTATAAAATGAACAATAAGAAAAATTACATGATCCGCAAATCAGAGAAAAACTGTTATAGAACACAATTCAGCATTACTGGGTTTAGATGAAAAAAAAAAAAAAAATACTTTTCAAAACATTTGTATGTATATATATATTCTTATATTCTTATGATAAGTTTGAAAAATCTTGATGTAAGGTATGAGAGAGGATGGCCACGACCTCTCCATACCTATGGACGTGGCAAATAAAGTTTGAGGGGGGGGGGGGGGGAAATACGGTAAACAACTGGCTGGTTTTCTGCTTTCTCGATACATTCACATTGAAACGGTAACTAGAACTTTGCCTTGACATTCCGCCTGCCAGATCTACAATCTTGCCAAGTAAATGTCAGTTATAGCGTTTCTTCTTTAATGCCGAGTGCATTTTTGTCCAAAGAAAAAAATTGTTCAGTTACAAACATGCCGTAATATATAATAATTTAAAATGTTTTGAATTCAGTCTCTCAATTTCGCGGCAATGGACCCTGAGGCTCAGTCTAGCCCTGCATACACATTTGATTGCAACAGCGATGTTGAGAAATGTGTTTTTTCAAAAAGTATATAATGGTAAGTGCAACCAAAAAAGGCATGCTTACGCAAACATTGTGTTAATAGCATTATGAAATAACCCGTTACTTGTAAAAGAAAAATACTAAGTAATTGAAAGTGGCCAATTTTTCTTTTCCACGATATTTAAAATTGCATTGATTTTAAGCCTTTCTGCTTTTCTGAAAAAAACCTATTCATTTACTGTTAGTTTCCATTTTGACGATATAATTCAAAAGCATCCAATAAATTGTGCAGACCGTCCTCGGTATCTGAAATTAAAACCGTGTCGTCAGTAAATAAATTAATAATATTGATCAAGCGAAAAGTCGTATTCTGTTGTAAAAATAACACAATGTCGTTTACAAACAGTGAACATAATATCAACATGGTCTCTCCCTGCATTAATCCAACGTTCCAATCGAAGAGATCAGATACGTTTTTAAATGTTTAATACACAATTTTACATCTTAGTACAATGTACGAATGAGACTTTATACTTTGCCAGTAACACCTTGTTTAATCAATTTAAACTACACACCGTTCGATAAATAGAATCGAAACATTTTTGTAAATCAATAAAACAACAGAACAATTGTTTCTTATCACGGAATTGTTTCTGAATAAAGGAATTAAGTAAGAATGTAGTGTCTACTTTACTGAAATTAGCTTTAAAGCCAAATTGTGCATCCCTGATCACATCATATTTTACCGACCACATTTGTAAACAAAACAGTTCGTAAGAGTTATTCCTCTTATTTATTTGGATTCGATTTATCCACTTTCTTATGAATAGGTATAATTAAACCCTGGGACCAAGACTTTGGATAGGTTTCTTGTCGAGAATGTAATAAAAGAGAATTTGCCAGGCTTTATCTAGACGATCTATACATTCCTTGAAATATTCATACATTATATAATCGGTAGAGCATGCCATATTAGGACCAAACGTTTTAATACCTTTTCCTATTTCAATAAGTGTAAATGGCTCATCTAACTCATCGTAGATGCATTAATTTGACTTCATGTCATAGTTTTTTATGAAATAGAAATAGTTGATGATAATGTTTGAAAATGCTCAAAATAAATAAATCACAAAGCTCAATTGCAGAGTTGTTGCTATATCCATTAGTCTTATGCTTCAAGAGTTTCCAAAACTCCTTCGTTTTTTTACTTTTTAAGTTTTCAAGTTCCTTAGCCAATTTTCTGTAATATTTACGTTTGGTGATTCTACAATAATACTTATAGTCATTCTTTTTTTTTCATCGTTTTTATTCAAATTATAATGTCTTAGTGCTCCTTCATATAGCATTCTTTTTCTGTTTGCAACACTGATCTTTCACATTGAGCGGTTTTTACCCGTAGTTTAAACAAAATAGGGGTGTGATTAGAAAACATATTGAAATTATGTACACAACAATTTAACAAAATGTCAAAATTACAATGATTGGTTATCACAAAACCTACTGTACTCTCTCCGTTATGGGAAACACGTGTAATTACCTACAATACAGTCGCTACCAACCCTTCCTTTTTTATGCGCATATCAAGCGATTTGCACAACTCCAAAAGGCACTCACCAAATCAATTCGACCCCTTATCGAATGACGCGCGAGGTAAGAATATTTCGTGATACCTATCAAGATCACGGTCACCCAGCGGTTTATCATTCAATATAAAATTTGTTTGACATCATACCCGTGCATTGAGGTACCCAATAAAAACACGTTACTCCCTAGTCTCTGAACATGACTAATGTCCGATTCTATTTTTTCCATTTTTTTTCAAAATCATCAAAGTAATAATTATCGTATATTGGTGATCCTTCAGGTGCAATACATGTTGAACACAGATATAGGTTTTCAGAAGTTTAAACCTCTGTATACAGTAAACATCGTGTTTGATTAGTTTCACGCCACTACATAACATGTTTTTAACATAGAGTAAGACATAAACATTTCCCATTTTCTGACATCTATCTTGCATTTTCAGAAAATCTATATATAAACATTTACCAATTTTCTGACATCGGGGTATAGCCTTATATCTTGCATTTTCAGAAAATCTATATATAAACATTTTCAATTTTCTGACATCGGGGTATAGGCTTAAACGTTTGTAATATATATTGTGAAGTTAAAGGCATTCGCTTATCAACTAACTTATGACATTGATATCATCGTTTTGTCAAAATTAGTGACTAACGAAGTGAGAATTCCAGATCGAATCCATATAC
The DNA here is from genome assembly GCA_031761405.1 of Serripes groenlandicus. Lineage (NCBI taxonomy): Eukaryota > Metazoa > Mollusca > Bivalvia > Cardiida > Cardiidae > Serripes > Serripes groenlandicus. The sequence continues at coordinate 17,941,024 of JASEVX010000006.1, forward strand.
AGGATTACAAGAAAAATGGAAATTTACACTTAAACATAATACATATAACATAAGCCTCGTGTTCTGAAGAGGGACTTAAATTATATTTTGAAAACAAATGGCATAAATAGCCTTGGTATTTTGTATTTGACGTTTAACAAGTAATTTGAATCATTGTTTTAAAGGTTTAATATGTTGAAAATATCTTGAGTAAATGTTAATAACTTGAAGCTTAGACCAGAATAGAATAGAACATGTGGCATAGTGATTACGGTGAAAATTGCTCATTTCAGTAATTTCTACTTTTCCCACTATGCTACATTTTACGTTTTCTTTCAAGTGCATCAAATTTTAGCAATTTGAAATAATGGTAAGTTTCACGTTAAATTATTTCTAACGAGTCTCCGGCTAGCTTGTAACAACACCCGTCAGAACCGGTTGTCAGAACCACGTTGCATTTTGATGAATAAAGATGAATGAATTACCAACAAAATATTAGTTTTAAATTTAACCAAAGTATAGAGGCTTGTCCACAAAAGAACACCTCGGATTGTATAAGGCATAAGCCTATGCTAATGGATTATAAACATTATTGTATGGAAACTATTTAATTAATGTTTTGTGCAGAGTAATGACTGACCATACTGAATCCTTCCAATCAAATCCATATAAAAGTTAAAATCAAAATTTAATTTCCTACTGAAACATACGAAACATTACATGTTACAAAGAGTTTCAATTGTTTACACTTGAAATGGCAAATAGATGTTAGATTGTGTTCTCATTGCTATATTGCGTTACTATCAATGGTTTGGGAGAATATGTAAAAATTGGAGAAAACTAGTCACCGCAAAATAGAACACGTGTGCGACGAACAGAAAGTTTTACTTTACTTAACAAGGGAAGCCATTTTATTAGACGAGAATATATGACATCATCTTATCAACATCCATTTGAATATTCGAATTGCCAGTTTTCGTTTGTAATGTAAATTGTAAAGAGAAATACATACAGATGGGATATTTTAGATGCAGAATTTATTCCAGCATCAAATAAAAAATAATCAAAAGGAAAAAAAAACCATTTCCTTAATTAAGTACAACACATTGACAATACTTATAAACAATAGAGCTTTTATTTTGTGTCTGTCTGAAAGGAGATAAGAATGAATATTAATCTGAAACCATCAGATATAAGGTATTCACAAGATAGTATAAGCATGTATTTCATAGACAGAACTACGCTGATAGGATAAACCTTGGACGACATATGTGAAGGAAGGTAAGACTAGCAACATTATATCTGTTGATTGGTTGATATTTCTTCTCCCCAATTAGCTTACCTCTAGTCGGTAACGCCGAGAGATAGGAATTCAAATGTTGTGAGTTTAAACCTCCCTCAACCAATCATTCTTTCAGACGATTGATAAAAGTCAGGACAAAAATCAATGTTATTGAACTGGCTGCCGTGATATAAATAGAAATAAAACATGCTGAAAACGGCTTTAAACTCCGACCAATCAATCAATTAATAGAGGTTCAATTTAATAATAAAGTAATACCTAAATAACTAAAAGCATACTTCTCAATTTTTTCCCCTTATAGTTCGTAAAACATGAATGTTGGAATGTATTTAAGTAAATGACTAAGTTGACATAAATAGTTACCTTGCTGACTAACAATATTTGTAAAGAATAGAAATAGTTTATATTAGGGAAACCAAAAAGGTGACATCTGCAGTTAAGTATTTAAGTACTACTTATCACTAAGTAAGATTGGTGGACGTGGATGCCAGTACACATAAATGCATTGGACTGTCCTTTGACTTCTCTTAAATTTTACATTTAGATCAATAATATACACTTACCTTGCCATACCAGATCGACACTATACACATAAAACCGCCTCTGCGATGGGAGATGCGACATTCAGCATTACTATGTAAACCGACATAAAGGCCATTGCAACAAGTGTATACCAAATCAGCCTGCGTATTCGGGAGTTTAAATTCCCATTTTTATTTTAACAAAAGAAAGAAGAGTTTTGTCAATTCTTGTTTACAGATGCAGGATTTCAGATATACCCAGAGAATTTCTGCAAAGATGATAAACGACAATTGGGTCACAGCTGACAATCGTCGTCTTTTGATTTTTAAACACGTTGAAAGATTAGGGAAATGTACAGAGATACCAGTCTGTAAAGCAACGTCTATTTCCCAACGTAAATGTACATATGATACCAATGGAGTTTCGATTATCATCCGAGGTAATCCTGGTGGGAGGTGGCCTTTAAAACCAACACCACAGCCACCTCGTCCTACAACCAGTTATATCGAAGCTGACAAAACGCAGTATAGTATGTATGGACAATCACAGTCGGTGGCAAATAGGTATGGACGAAATGTAGGACATTCTACCCAGTTCAGATCTGTTCGTCTTACATCTGCCATAATTTTTCCGCTAACTCCCCCGTTTCCTACTAGATCATCACCAACAAACGACAGGAATTTTGATATCAACGCATACCAATCAGACTCGTCAGGTACAGCTTGTAAGCCCTGTATTTATTCAGGAAAAGGTAAATAAGTTTAAGCAACAATTACATCAGAGAAATACATATGAAACCAATGGTCTTAACACGAGCCATACCCAACACGATGTTTCCCGCGTCGAACAACGCTGGTTTGGTTTCCTACCTCGGGCAAAAGCGATGGAACCGAGGAATGGGCACGTTCCTTTTAGAATGCAGTCAGTTAATGTTTGTATGCTTCGACAACATTTAGAAAATGAACGAAGGCTTTTGGCAGTGGAGCATTCATCAACATCGTCTAATGTCCATGTTAAGGCCTCGTCGGTAAATGAAGTAATCAGTGAAATTGGATCATTCGAGTATGACTGTAGTGTAAATGAATCGAGAAATGATCTTCAAGACTCTCACATTATTCCTGCTAAAGACTTAATTAGTCAGCAAACGGAAACAAATGATGGACGTAAGGATGTTGAAAGGAACGATAGAGACCATCAACAGGGTGTTGAAAAGCTTGGTGGTAAACGTCCATCAGATAAAGATGGTCCTTCCGCTAAAAAAGCAAGAAAGATGAGTCAGTTGTCCTTCTTGAAGACAGACCAAATTAAAAGGGCTTGTCTTTTTGCATGATTGTGTCCACTTTCAGCAACGCATTTTATCCTTCCAATGCTTCAATATTTTTAAGTGGACTTTTTCAGCCTTGAATTTAGAACAGTCGGTTGTAGCCTATATGGCTGTGTCGTTTAAATAACGGTTTCATTAACAAAGGATTTCAATTCGTCTGCTGTTATTAATATTGCATAAACCATTTCGATGCCAGACTGCAAGCTGTATTTAAACAACCATGCACACGAATGAGAGAGCCCATATTTGATTCACAATGCTTAGTAACAATGCTATCTTGTATGTCGTTTTTCTTGGCTGGAGGACAATTGCGACTAACAGCTTCTGTCTGTCTATATGTCCGTCACTCTTAGACTTTTACTTTTTATTTTGTATTGCTATATGTTTTCCTCAGATCAGGGGCTATTGGATGACATGGCAAATTGTTTCAACATTTCAACGTGTTATAAACTGTATATGGTCAAATGTCATTTTGAGTAAATCTTAATATAAGCATTTTCCGTTATACAGACATCGGGGCATATACAGATATCAATAGTAACATTAGTCTTGGATTACATAATGCAAACATTGCTTGAAAATTTAAACACAACTCCATCTACAAGTTTAAATGAAAATACGAATTTACTACAGACACAGAAAAATAACATATTATTGAACATAGCGTTTCGATTTTTTACCTTTCAACCTTTTTAACTTTAAGATGCATCTGCAGCAGACGGCTTCTGAAAACATTGTGACAAAAGAAGGAATTGCACATAATCTTTAACTCTATTAAATGATTTTACTTCTGTTTCAAGAGAATTTTCATATATATGTATTCAAAGTTGTCTGCTGCTTTTTGTTGTATGTGAGAATGGGTGAAATGGCAAGTTGATATCAGATGTGTTCTCTTATTTAGTCACATGACCATCAATGTTTCAGAGAGTATGCCGAATCTCGAGAAAAAAAAACTCACGCCAAATAAAATACCTACACCAAAAAGGAAAACAATATGCGAGAAGTAGAGATTTCTTTTTCAATAAATAAAAAGTATAAAAAATCGAAATGCTTTAAACTATGTTATGAAATGGTTCGCAATGAAATATATTATGGAAAATACATACATAGGGGATGTTTATAATACAACAAAATTTCTTGGTGCAATAAAACATCCAGAAACATTTTCTTTGAAATAGCACCTTGCCATTATTTACAAATGATATAACATTTATTTTATTTCTTCTTAAAGGAGAAAACAATGTATCTTGATCTGAAACCATCAGAGATAATGTATTCCCAAGCGACTATAAGCAAACATTTCAAAGACTGTATAAGATATATTGGAGATACCTTGGACGACATTTGTGAAAATAGGTAATACTAGCAATTTATCTTATCAAGTTTCATATATTATCTATGTTGATTCGACAATATTTCACTCAACTAATTTTGGGAAACAAGGTCGACCAGCGATAGCGTAGTTGGTAGCGTCAATCCTAGCATAGTACTGGTTTGTTTCTACAGGGATTATGAATACGTGAACTGTCGCCGAGATATAATTGAAATAATGTTGAACACGGCGTTAAACCCGAAATCCACTGGTTTTTAGTCGGACCCCGGCTAGACCATTAGTTCGTTCCGAGGGTTATGTGTCTTCAACCATTGGACTCAAATAGTCCATGTGAGATGGTTGATTGATTGATTGAGTGTTTGGTGCGTTGCGCCGCTTTCTACATTTTTTTCTGTTATGTCACGGCATTTTCCGGGTAAGATACCAGTATGACAGGTCTAGTTATGCTGACACCAGCCAGTCAGTCGTAATGCTATCCCCATAACACTGAGAGCCAAGGAGGGCAGCCATTACTTCACTTTTTAAAATCTTTGGTATGACCCGGCCGGGGATCTATTTGGGAAGGACGTCTATCTCCTGAAAGGAATTATGCGTTACGAACTGGTGTGAGAAAACAAGAATCAACATTGTAATGTGAACTGTTCACCTTGGTATATACTCTCAAATCAATCAATCAATCGACCAAATCGGTACTCATACGTGCATTTGTTGTTTCCTGGTTTGATCCCAATCATTTGGAAGTAGATTTTTAAGCATGTTATGTCGAAGGTTTTAGCATCGAATAAAAGGATTTGAGATGAACTTTGACATGTCATGGTATGTTTACCTGAAATATACCGACATTAAGTCATTGTCAAGTGTAGGTTAAAAGAATCCTAAGGATTCGTGCAGTCAGCACTGGCTTTACACTGTATGTTATTAAGTCATTTGAGCATTCAAGAAGTCTCTTACAAACATTGACCATATATCAGTAAGCTTAAATGTACAAATTGAATTTTCTACCAGGATCGATGAACAAAAAGTGTTTTCATTTCTTTTTTACAGATGCAAACTTTCAGATATACCTACAATTTCTGTGAGGAAGATGGTTGACGGACACTGGGTCACCGCGAACAATCATCGTCTTTGGATTTTTAAACACGTTGAACGACTTGGCAAATGTACGGTGATACGAGTTAAGGAAACTAGGTATATTTACTCGGGTAAATTGAACTCACCAAACCACGGAACCTCGGTTAAAATCCGAGGAGGCGATCCTTGTGGTTTATGGTACTTAGAATAATCACTGAAGTCACATACTCTTCCAACGAGTGATATCTACGCTAAAAGAAGCGGTATGGACTGTTTGCATAAGTTATATATTTCTTACCCATACATGTATACGATAACGTTACGTGATTGTATATATATTATACATATGAAGATATTTAAGTTGAAAGCCACAATTATGCTTTATAAGAATGTTTTTGTTGTACAACAGAAAACATCTTAATATGTTACCTTCATTAAATAAAGCAATTACTATTATTATTATTAATAGCATATTATCATCATTATTTTCATTATGGCATGCATGAAGAACCACAGCCGGTAGCAACTTTCAGATCTAAAGATCTTTCATATGCCTTATGTGATCGCTATGGAACAAAACGAATGGTATTTATAACGAACATCAGCAAAACCTTATATTAGCATATGCTTGTTCAGAAAACGGTAAATGAGTTTGGTCAACAAATAGATCATATGGGTGAAGTTGGAGCCACTGGTCTGAAAAAAGGACATTCCCAACCAGATAATAACTTCGCCTTTAAGAAGCCAATGACACGAACAGATACGAATTGGATCATCCGGGTATGGCTCAAGTATAAATCAAACCATTAATGTTTTGCCGGACCTTCACAGGACTCATATAAACGACACAAATTCTTTTTATAAATGATGGACGGAAATTAAAACACAGGAAAACAAACAAATCACCGACGGCGTGGACACTGAGGAAACCAAAAAGCGTGTGAATACTCCTTTACGAGATTTAATTCTAAGGGATAGACAAATAGATATTGAAAGAACGGTAGAGCACGTAAAACTGGATGTTGAAACGCTTGGACGTAGACGTCCATTATATAAGGATGATCAGGCCGCTAAAAAAACAAGTAACACAAGTCAGTTGTCCTTCATGCAGACAGACAGATCAAATTTAAAGGGCTCCTCGTATCTAAAATGAACCAGTAGCTGACTCTGAGCCGAAAATATCTTTTATTTGGCAACTTAAGACTGGCTCTAGGGAAAGTAATTTCTTTTTACATTTTAACCCATCTCATTGACTCTGTAAACGGACTGTGAAGGCTATGGTGAAACTGTGCACATGGACAGGCACGTCTGAGTTTTGACTGTATGCTGATACAGTAAGACCCGAACTCGCCTCATTGATTGTGCAAACACAATTTAAGACAAATTATTCAACATGCCTCATTAACCTAATCGGCTTTTATCCATACTTCAGTAAAGAGACCGTTCTGGGGATTATAGGTTTGGTCGATTATGTCTGTCTGTCAGTCAGTCAGTCCCACCTAAGCTTGTCCGGCACGTATATTAACCATCCATCAAAGGACGTCCAAGAAACGTGGTACAAAAGTCAATAATGACGAGGCGGCTTGTCGCACACAAGACCTAGGCCTGTACCTCAAAGAGGTCAAAGGTTAAAATGAGTACTGTTTGATATAACTGTCTGTACCTTGTCCAGCCAACATCTTAGCCATCCATCATAGGATTTCCGAGAAACTAGGCACACACGTTCACCATGAGGTGGCGTATCACTCTCAAGACCCAGGCCTGTACATGTACCTAAATGTCAAGGTCGCACTAAGAGGTCTAAGGTCAAAATCAGTAATGTTTGATAGGACGGTATATTGTCCGGTCCGCACCTCGCATATGCATCATAAGATTCCCAAGTTACTAGACACACACGTTCACCATGATGAGTTGGCGTGTCGCGCACAAGACCCTGGCATATACCTCAAAGTTCAAGGGCAATCCCAGAGATCAAAGGCAAATTGATGACATATTGAAAGGTGAACAAAATAATCTTAATATGAAACCATCAGATATAAGGTATTAACAAGATTGTATTAGCCAGTATTTCAGAGACGGAAAGCTGATTGGAAAAACATTGGACGACATTTGTGAAGGAAGGTAATTCTAGCATATACCTGTTGATTGGTTAAATCTTTCTCCACAATTTTCGGCCAACCAGTCGAGATGTTATGATTTCGAACTCGGCCATTGATTCTTTCGGATGATTGATTAAACTTATTCAGGCTAAACCAGTGGGCTAGAACAGTGCATGTAGTAAGGTAGCCATTTGATTCAAAATAAATGTGGGAATGTTCTGGTGCGAGAATGCCAGGGGGAAAAACTATTGTTATGTGAACTGTCCGCCATGATATAACTGAACAAAAAGCCATGGTGAAAACCGCTTGTAACTCCCTTCTGTCAATAATTTAATCGGTACACTTTAGTGTATTTGATTTTTCTTGGTCTTTCCTGATCCAGTTGGAGGATAAATTGATCTTTTTGTGTTTTACGCCACTTTCAAGAATTGTTCAGTTATATCACGTCGTTTCCTGGGTAAGTTACCACTATTCCTGGTCCATTTATCCAGACACCAGCTTGTCAATCGTAATGCTAACCCCGCAACCCCGAGCGCTAAGGAGGGCAACCATATTTGGTATGACCCGGTCGGGGATCGAACACACGAACTTCCGCACCCGAAGCGGATTATCTACCATAACAACACCGATGCTTTCCAAGTTGGAGGAAAATATTTAACAATATCATGCCAAAGGCAAATTTAACATTACATCATGCGAAATGCGAAATTATGAAAAAGTCTAGAGATGAAAGTACTATGATAAGGTTGACAAAATTTTCCTTTTGCCACAATGTTTTCAAAAGTCGTCTGCTGCAAAGGCGTCAGAAAGCTACTGTTGAAATGGTTAACGAATATACACTGACCCTTGACATACAATGATCGATCGATAATATACCTACAATACCAACGCAGGTATAGATACGACATTCAGCAATACTACGAAAACTGACATGAAGGCTTTTGCGACGTGTGTATATCCAAGTCAGCCTGCGCATTCGGGTGTTAAAATATACGTTTTATTAGTTTCAAATATAACGTTACGAAAGAAACAAAGTGTTGACAATGTTTGATTACAGATGCTGGATTTCAGATAAACCCCCAGATATACCCCTAATATCTGTAAAGATGATAAAGGGTCAGTATGTAACAGCTGACAATCGTCGTCTCTGGGTTTTTAAAGACGCTGAAACACTAGGAATATGTACGGAGATACCAGTTTCTATAAGAACTAAACACATTCCCCGATCTAAATTGACCTCTCATAATATTGGAGCCTCGGTTACCATCCGAGGAGGCAATCCTGGTGGTATTTGGTATTCACCAACGCCACTTCCTACTCCAGCCAGTAAAACGCAATGTGATCTGCATGAAGAAGCACAGCCGGTAGAAAATCTGTCTGGATAAAATGAAGGCCAATCTACCAACTTAAGATCTGTTAGTCTGACATCTGCCAGAACTTCTCCTCTAAGTTCCCCATTTCCTACTAGATTATCACCAACAAACGACAGGAATTTAGATATTAAATCAACAGGTTATGATCGGTATGGACCGTAAACATTGGCTACATGATCGATCAGAAAGGTTTTGGAACCTACCCTTGCACGAGCCATTTCTGTGTTATTTTCATCGAAACGCCTTTCAACATGTAAAGATCAGTATTAAAACTAATTTTATATAGTGATATAGTTAAAATAATGTTGAAAATGGTTAAAAACGCAAACACTACCAATCTAGAGTATTTTTTCGTAAAAAGAAATTGACTGTTCAAAAAATGTAATGTTCAAACAATGTTGCGTCTTTTCTTGTAAAGTTCAATGGAAAACATATATATTTTCGATGGTATGTGTTTATGATGTAGTGTTTAAAACACACTGTTAAGATTTTTCTGTCTGTTCCTTATGTTGAGCTTTTCCCCGCTTTCAGTTGGTATTTCCAACACTTGAACACATATCTCTTAAACCAAACATACACTCTCGTAATCTCCTGTTGAAATATACATGACTAGAAAGTGAAAGTAGAACGAATTATAAAATAAACATGCATTTAAATTAAACCGATTTTTTGGTGGCGTTTCGATAAATAGATGTATAGGTCGATTAATTTCAGTTAAAAGTAATTTTGTCCAGAAAATTAATGACATTTGATTGCTGGTGCAATTTCAGAAAATCTATATATAAGCATTACCCGATGGTCTGATGTCGGGGTATATACGCTTGTATAAGGATATTATATCAGTTACGTAAACTTGGGATAGCAACACCCATGTAAACGCTAATGGATTATATATATACTTATAACATGTTTTATTATTGTTTTGTGTAGTTAGTGACTGACGTATTGAAATTTCCAGATCAAATCAAATGGATTTTTCTACCGAAACAAAAGAAACATAACATTGTACATGTACATATTGATTCGATTATTTTACACATAAATTGGCATATGATAATTAGATGGTGTTATATTGTCACTGTCGCATGACGATCAAAGCTTGTGTGAATATGCCAACATCTAACAAATATCCATCTCAAAATATACATAGAAAATGTCTGCGATAAATACAAATATATATCTCTATAAATAATACTGATCTTATTGGTCGAGGAAATAGGACACCGTCTAATATCCATTTCCCAATTCAAATGTAAATAATCGAAATGATATGAACCATGGTATGTTGTGTTTCGTACTGATAATTGTTATGAAAAATATATACAGATTTGATATTTTCAATACGGAAAAAGATTGTGCGTGAAATAAAACATCAACAATAGCAACAACAGTATAACATTTTCTTTAGAATAAAACATTATAATTAACATTACTTATAGATAAAAGAAAATAAATTTTGTTTCTGTCTGCAAGGAGAATAAAATGTATTTTAATCTGAAACCATCGGAGATAAGATATTCCCAAGGGTCTATTAAAAATTGCTTTAAAAACGAAAGTAGAAGAATTGGAGACACATTAGACGCAATTTGTGAAGAAAGGTAATACTACCAAATTATTTCAGATTATTTATTGTTGATTTGATAATATGTTATGTACCAACTATTGGATAATCAGGTCTAGCCGCAATAGTTTAGACGATAACTCCGAGGGCTATCAATTAAGAAGTTGTGACTTCAAATCCCGGCTCAGTCATTAATTTCTTTCTTCCGCTACCAATTGGTTAAAAAGCATATAATGTACATCTGTAGCCAGTTGCTTGAAAAGAATGTTTTGTGTAGGACTGGTGCGAGTAAGTAAGAACACAAATGTTGTTAGGTGAACTGGTCGCCATGACATAACTAAAAACCTGTTATAATAAATGTTTTCTCTCCAATGAACCAATCAATCTGTATAACATGTACTCATACGTACATTTGTATTTTCTTGTTTTTCTCTCAATCATTTACAAGTAAATTTTAACCATATAATGTCGAAGGTCAATTGTACATAGAATGAAAGGATATAAGGTGACCTTTTACATGTCAGAGTCAGAAATGTATATTTAATGTTCCCTCTACGCATCTAGTTACTTATATTTTTGCAATTCCATCCACTCAATATTTGATTTGTACTGTACGAAAAACCATCATTTAGACATTTACGACCATTCGGATATTCACATAAACTTTATATTAGAGACATGTTTATCGTAACGATAACCAACTCGGTGGTGTAGTGGTTGAGCGTCCGCTTCGGGTGGGGAGGTCGCACGTTCGATCCTGGGCTGTGTCATGATAAATTCTTATAAAGTTGTAGTAATAGTTTTCACTTCTTGGCGTTCATATTTGTGGGATTAGCTTATGTCAGGTAAAATTGGCTGGTAGTACTAGTACTTACACAGGAATCGCCAAATGATATCTGAAAAACTGATGAAAGCGGTGTAAAGCCCAAACAAACCACAGGGACTTGCTTCACTAATAATAGATATGACCTACTCTATGCAGTATGCATAGATATTAACAAAGGTGGACACAGTTTTCTGGGTCGCCTCGCTTCAACTCGTTTTTGTCAAAGTATTCGAACAAATATATGAATTTGAAGTACGGAATCATAATAATCGCAATATCACTGACAATTACTGCAACGAAAAAAACTGAACCATTCCGAAATATCGATAGAAGTACTTTCGTTTTTGGTCAAGGTTGTTGTCCTTTTGGCGAATTCGCGAATATTTCTTATGAATTAACATACGTAGGGAGAAAAAAAACACGTTATTTTGGATTAGTTCGATAGAGAAAAGCATTATTGATTGATTCCCTACTTCAAACTCATATATTTGTTCGAATACTTTGAATAAAATGAGTTGAAGCGAGGCGACCCAGAAAACTGTGTCCACCCTTGTTAATATCTAATGCATAGAGTAGGTCATATCTATTTTTAGAGGAGCAAGTCCCTGTGAACAAACCCAACAAACACATCGTTACGATTAAACATTGGTCAATTTCTGTTTACAGATGCACGATTTCAAGCATACCCACAATCGCTGTAAAGCTGATGCACGGCCATTGGGTCACCGCTGACAATCGTCGTCTTTGGGTCTTTAAACAATTAGAAAGACTAGGCAAATGTACGAATATACGAGTTCAGGAAACTAGATATATTAACCCACGTAAATTGAACTCTCCAAACGATGGAAGCTCAGTTAAAATCCGAGGAGGCGAACCTGGTGGTTCCTGGTACTTAAAACCAACTCCACCGTCACATCCTCTTTCACCCAGTAATATCTACGCTGATCAAAAGCAACATAAATTGACTGCCGACGGCGTGGACACTCCATTGCGAGATTTAAGTCTAAGAGATACACAAACAGATGATGAAAGGATCGATAGAGAACGTCAAAAGGATGATGGAATTCTTGGCAGTAGACGTTCATCAGATAAAAGTGTAAATTCAGCTAATAAAACAGAAAAAGTAAGTCTCTCTGATTTCTCAGCTAAACCCCATGGTGTGGTTCTGAAAAGAATCATCTTACTGGCAACATAGGCTTTGATTTGTTAAATACGGACTTTAGAACAAGAAAAATGCCTCTTATCGAGAGATCTGTATCGTAATAATCATACATCTAAACAAATAGGAATACTTGGTACGAGGTATTGATAAAGGATAGGTAACTCCTGAACTAACGCTTCAATTTATAACTTAAATCAGACAATTTTCTCTTCTTCTTTTAAGTCATACTTTTTATGTTCAACATCCAAATCCGCTTCGGTGTCGAGAGGTCGCAGGTTCGATCCCCGGTCGGTAGTAATGGCTGCCATCCTCGGCGCTAAGGGCTGCGCGGTTAGCATCACGACTGACTGACTGGTGTCTGGAGAAATGAACAAGTAGTACCGGTAACTTACCCAGGAAACGCCGTGATATAAGTGAAACATTGTTGATTGCGGCGTAAAACACCAAATAATCAATCAATCAATCTCAACATCATAAATTGATTTGAACTGTTTGTGTAAGTCAGTTGTGCCTTTAAAAAACAAACCAAAATAACTTTTTCAGCGCCAATGTCATTATTGAGGATTGAGCAAACAATAGAGATTCAGATGAGAAAGCTCGTAACGCGCTCTCTCCCCTGAAATCAGCAATGTTTGCACTTAAGTTATAACGCCTTGTTAAACTGTTTGGACGCGCCGCAGTCAAAGGGATAACGCTCGAGTAGCAGACGAATTACAACAAGTTGACCCTTCTCGACATTCATCAAATGTGCATGAGGCAACTTGCCAAATAGAAAGACTTTCACATTGAGAAACACTGAGAAAAACTTGAATATTTTGGAAAACATTTAGGCAACAGACAAAATAAATCTTCAGTCTAATTAAAATGACGAGCCCCGGTTGCTCAAACGGTAGCAACGCTCGATGTCAATAAATAAAGGAGTTGTGAGTTCGAACCCAAGTTCGGCTAATATTTATTCCGACCTTTAACAAAAGTCAATCAGATACGAATAATTCGTGTCCCACCAATGTCCTAACAGTATATGTGTAAAAGCAGCCACTTGCTTGGGAAGACGGCTTTGTGGAGTACTTGTGTGAGAAAAACAAGGAAACACAATAAGTAAATAAACTGGTCGCCGGGATATGAATTAAACATTGTTGATAACGACTTAAACACAAATCAATCAATCAAATAGTTTGCCGGGTTAAAGAGTCAGAAAACTGCTGCAGACGGTCACCTATTGACCCTTTCCAACATACAGGGAGAAATTGTTACGATGTTTATAAAGTCATCCGCTGCAGATTTGTTTTATGTGGGAAAGGGTTAAAACATTTAGTTATATGAAGGTTCATAATTGTATATTAACATAGACATTACCGTTAAATCCACTGGAATAGAGAAGGTGTTATATTTTCTAAAGGACGAACCGAAGAATTCGTGAACGTTTTCGTAGAAGGATCGTTAAATTATTCTATTTATAGAACATATACTAGTTTCTGAAATAGGATACATGTTAATATTCACGCTGATATGTAAGTTTAATTTTCATTATTGAATGTTATGTTTACAATAATTGTTACATGTATATTCCGAAGATATACGGTAAATACATGCTCTACTGTTAACGGGTCACTTGATAACTAAAGAACGAATTGGGCGTTGTTTTTGAAAAATATAAATCGATAGCTCAACAATTTGAAAACGAAAGAGGAAGTAAATTAGTATCATCTTTACTGGCGTTACTTTACAGGTATACGTAAACAAATGTAAATACACAACTTGATAAGTAATTAATTAAACAAGTATATATACTAACAAATGAATAGCTGGACGTAATGTATGGATACTTGTTTTAATTAGAGAGCAATAACATGTAAGTACATAAATTAACACATGAACAAGTAAAAATAATAATGTTTACTTAATAACTGAATTGAATAGAATAAACGAAGTAAACGATTGTAAGACGGATGTTCGAAAGAATGAAGTAAATAGATCAAATGACAAAAACATAATTGACTAATAGTAGATTAATTGATTAAACAAAACAATTACTCTTTAACTAGTTTCGATATATTAATAAGCTTTTTCTTTTAAATCGAAAGAGGAAGATAATTAATTTGGGTTGGAAATTATGGTCTCTGCGTAATTTATTGACTCAGATCAGTCCGCGCACATCCGGGCCAACACATTCCGTCTCAGGGGGAGGATAGATATATAGAGTAATGATTCCTGAAACAGAAAATCTACAGGAGGCGAAAAGTTTCTGTCCGGGTTAGCCTGTGTGCGGCATGCTTAGGTTTTTTGTTTGTTTGTTTGTTTGGAGTTTAACGCCGCTTTCAACAGCTTTGGTCATATCACGGCGGTCAGTGCACCTACCCATGTTTTCCTGGCTTTCCCACACCAGTACTTACACAACATTCTTTTGAAGCCACTGACTACTTTCTCACATAGATCAGAGGTGAGAGGCAATGGAAAACATCGCCCGAAAGAATGTCGCCGCAACCGGGTATCGAACCCGTGACCTCCAGATCACGAGTCAGATACGCTACCAATTGAGCAACCCGGCCGTGTGGCATGCTTAGGCTGATCCGGGGACCTGTTTTCCCCGCAGGACGGCTCATATGTTAAATAAAGTAAAGAACACAATAACTATTTTAAGCTGTTACGCAAGTCACCGAAAGCAGGGGCGTAGCATTGCAATAATCAATGTGTAGGCCGTCTCGTGAGAAAATCAACATTGTGGACTCTGCGTTAAGTATCGACAATGACCAGCCTAAGCATGCCACACAGGCCTACCCGGATAGACACTTTTCGCCTCCTGTGGATTTTCTGTTTCAAGAATCACTACTCTATACATCTATCCCCCTAAGACGGAATATGTTGGCCGTATCAGTCTGCGTGCATAGCGCAGGCTAATCTGGTCGATAAATTACGCAAATGTCTATCGCCGCAGCTGCAATTTGGGGCGTTTTGAGAAAAAATGTGTAGGCACGTGCCTACAGTGCCTAAAGGGAGCTACGCCCCTGGAAAGACTGTTTTTTTCAGTATTGTTTTAATTGTATGGGTATGCCTTTCGATTCCGGTTTTAATATTGTTTCCGACTTCATTGAATATTTACCCTTGCCCACATACAACACATCTGTAGCAGACGAATTTGAATAATATTTAGTCATAAATCGGAAATATCTATATCATTTTTCTGTTTTTAAAAGAGTCGAAAAGAATTGTGGGAAAAAGAAAAAATGCTTAGTAATAGCGAATGTCCTTGTTCGACAGTGTTTTCAAGAATCGTCTGCTGCAGAGGTGTCAAAATAAGTTTAGAAACCTTGAAAGGGTCTATTGAATAATATTCATGGAAGACGAAACGAAACTACTATCGTCTGCATAAAGAAAAGGGTTATGTTGTGTGTTTATCAATATGTCGCCGCTCGATAAGAAATGATAGTAGTTTCGTTTCGTCTTCCATGAATACGGCGACATATTGATAAACAAACTCATAACCCTTTTCTTCATGCAGACGCATTTGGATTATCCGTAGCGCAGTAAAATACTGGGAATTAATATTGACAATGTCTCCTTTTGCCATTTTTTCTACTCTATTCATTACTATACTTTCATTCGTATGCATTGCCTTATTGTGGCCTAGATGTTTAATAGTAGTCTTCTGCAGATTTATTATAATTGAGCCGATCCGCGAGAAAACCAACAATGTGGACTCTGCGTAAAGCATCGACCCGGATCTGCCTAAGCATAACACGCAGTCTAATCCGGACAAACAATTTTCGCCAACTGTGGAGTTTCTGTTTCAGGAATCAGTACTCTATACCTCTATCCGCCTGAGACGGAATATGTCGGCTCAGATCAGACTGCGCGAACTGCGCAGGCTGATCTGGGTCGATACATGACGCATACTGTTGGTTTTCTCGCGGGACGGCTCATATTATATTATAAAGAGTTCAATAAAAATGACACACTATCGTAGAATACTTGAAACATAAAACGAAAACAAAAAAAAACATCGCTATATTTCTTCTGTGTTATGAAAACGAAAGTAAAACTTAACCAACAGTTTTCCCTCTACATCATCAGATACATTTCAATCCTAATCCCACTATACGCGGTATTAAACAACATTCACCTGTTATATGATGCGCTTTAATGGTTTTACAAACTAGATGCGTGCGACGTAGACCTTGTTCATCTTGCTCATACTTCTGGAGTACCGTTCATATATGAACGATTTAGCCGAGCTTCGTCAGGCGATTCTTCATCTTAGTGTATTTAAGCCGCCTAGTCTAGCTAATTTTAAAAGGCCGTAACGACATACCGCTTTGACATCGTTGTAAGTTATATTCGTATAAAACTACTAGGGCTGCAATTCCAGTTTTTCGTCAACTAGTTCATTAAGGATTGTTTATAACTACATATGGATCTCTTTAGCCCTCATGATTGGCAGCTGATCTGAAGCTGACCTCAACGTAAGCCCCTCCCCCATTTCGAAGGATGGTGCAGTACTCATCGTTACGTAAAGTGAGTCACCTGCACGACCTTGACAACCTTTCTAAGGATACACGTGGTCAATAATGACGCGCTAATCTGTATTGATTCAACTTCAGCATTTTACGTTTTTATGAGACATGATATAACGTTATTTCCTTAAAACGGTGAAAACAAACTGTCTTCTGAGGTGAACATTCCGTATTTTTACTGTCTGATCTTTGTTTTCACCGTTTTTAGGAAATAATGTTATATCATGTCTCATAAAGACGTAAAATGCTGAAGTTGAATCAGTACATTTCAGCGCGTCATTATTGACCACGTGTATCCTTAGAAAGGTTATCAAGGTCGCGGGGGGTGACTTTTTTTTTACGTAACGATAAGTATTGCACCATCCTTCGAAATGGGGGCGGGCTTACGTTAAGGTCAGCGTCGGGTCAGCTGTCAATCATGAGGGCTAAAGAGACCCATATGTAGTTTTATAGATGGACCTCGATAACGTTGGTGAGACCGTGCGGATGCACAGACTCGCCATAGTCGTCACTGTAAGCAGATCCATTACGACCTCAAAGCGCTAGACGTGAAACATTTCTTTTTGTACTAGCGGCATCATGCAAGGTCAGATACGTATACAATCATAGGGTGTCACTAAATGTTCTTCGTCAAATTTTACCTCTTGTGTTTCACCACACTACGGCGGGTTGCAAGATGCGCAAAGAAGACTGCATTATGAGTATTATAACTATTTGAAATACGGTACATGCTTGTGTTTTTATTATGCTATGGAATAAAAGTCGCTCCTGTTCTGGAAAGGACAATGAGAGAAGTGTTAAGAATTTTAGTTTAGCTTATGATTTACACACCCAAGCATAGAATAGTTTATATAAAAAGAAATACGGTACGTGATTGTGTTTTTACTAAGCTATGGAATAAAAGTCGCTTCTGGTCTGGAAAGGACAATGAGAGAAGTGTTAAGAATTTTAGTTTAGCGTATGATTTACACACCCAAGCATCACCCTGTAGAATAGTTTATATAAAAAGTACGGTACATGATTGTGTTCTTATGATGCTATGGAAGTTTTGCAAAAGTGTCGGTTCTGCTCTGTAAAGGAAACTGAGAGAAATGTGAAGGATTTAAGTTTAGCTTGCAATATACAGATCGAAGCATCACCGTGTAGACATTCTTATATTAATAAACAATATCTGCATTAAAGGTGCAGAACTCCAGATGGAAATCAAAAATGTGAAATATTGAAAGTTCTGCAAATATTGCTAATAGTGACACATAAGTAAGAAATAAATAGTTAAAAACTATTTTGGCAATAATCTTGAAAATCAGTCAATTGAAAGTCATGAAAATGTACAACATTTGGCTTAATGGGTATGTCTACCCAGTAAAAATGAAGCAAAAACGATAAATATTAAGGTGTTGATTGTACCGGAAAGTGAAATTATTACTCTAATTTTTTCCCAGAATTATTATTCTATTATTTCAAGACAACCTTTAAACAAAATTAAAACTTTGACTTAACTGTCTAAAGTATGGAGTTCAGTTCCTTTAAGACGTAGACCCTCCTTGTCTAAGACGAATTTCTCACACCTTCTCTTTCACAGAAACGTACGATGGCGCATCCAATCATCGCAGGAGCCATACAGGAGAGACTTCAAGTCGCCGCCATTGATTTTGGAACTACTTTTTCTGGTTATGCGTTCTCCTTCCGCAATGACTTCAAAGAAGATCCACTGAAAATAGTAACAAACCAGTGGAGAACAGGATCGAACCAGAACATCTCGCTTAAAACCTCGTCATGTATCCTGTTCAATCCCGAGCGGAAGTTTCACAGTTTTGGGTTTGATGCCGAGGATATGTATGCAGAACTGGCTACCGAAGAGAGTCACATCAACTGGTACTATTTTAAACGATTCAAGATGCTGCTTTATGAAAACAAGGTAACATGGTTTTAACTCTTTTTAACATACAATTCATCCACAGCAGAGCACTTTTAAAACTTCCACTCAAAACTATATAATACTCTATAAATGATTGCATACTTAGTGGAAATAGTTGAAAACGTTGTGGCAAATCGAGAAATTGTACATAATTATCAATTTATCCCTTTGCCGCGATGTTCTTTCAAAGGTCGTCTGCTGTTCATGCGTCAACATGCGTCAACATGCGTAAGGAATTGGGAACGAGTTAAATGATAAATGCTCCAGGAATAGCAAGCACTATTTAAACACTAGAGAAAGAATAGCTTACGCATTCATGCTACTGCTCCAAAGGAAATTGCTTTACAGACGTTTCTTATTATACGTACTACTGGGTGCGCTTGTTAATCTGGATCTACACTAGTAGGAAATACCTAACAGTTGATGTTCGCTGAGCGTAATTCAAGTACTGTTGTCATTTTAGTTTCACATTTGGATTAATTCTCGCTCGTCTGTCCATCTGCCCTTTGACCTCCCAAGTGTTCTGTGTGTGTGTCAGTTGTATGTCTTTATGTTTGTTGTATGTCGTTATGTCTGTTGTATGTCTTTTGTATGTCTTTATGTCTGTCACGACTTCCCTTACTTATCTATAGGCATCGAAGATAAAACATGTTGCTTTGAAATCGCCTAGTGTTACTCGGATTTCTGTTTGATGGTGGTTTGCTACATGTATATGTAATTATCCCAAGTATTACAAATTTAAGTCTATTAGCAAATCATATAGTGTCTTTCTTTGTGAATTCAGAACAAGAAATATAATTATTTTGAGAATTAATAGTGAATAAGGACGTAGCATGGGTTAACGTTTCATAAATTAGCCTGTGTAAGAGGAGATGTGGAAGTTGGTTTGTCTGAATAGCGTAGGTTCAGATTATCATGTCCACTAACTCAGTCTTATCTGAGGCTAAACACATTGACAGAATCGTCTAACAAGCTTGTGAACAGTGAAGATCTTGTGCTGATCTCGATTAATATCCTGTTCATAAAAAGCTAACTTGTACATCTTCTCATACACGGCCTCTAACAACGCGGGATAATCGTTTTTTCAGGATCTAAGCCGACATACAATGCTGAAAGACGATTTAGGTAATACAATGCCGGCTTTGACAGTGTTTGCAGAGTCAATCAAATTTCTGAAGCATCATTTCTTAGATTCCTGCACGGACAGACAATACGGTCTAAACGAGGATGAAATCCACTGGGTGCTAACTGTCCCCGCAATATGGGATGATTCTGCCAAACAATTCATGAGGGAGGCAGCACTAGAGGTGAGTAAGGGTTTTGTATTATCCTTGCCTGTTAAGAACTAAACTTAATATCTCCCTTATCGACCTTTTTGATCGGCAACATTTATACACATGATGAGTATATAGTCTGGAGCTACCTACCGCTATCCTTACTTTAGATTATCGGGTATACAGCCATAACGGTGGCGCCTCGGTAGCTCAGTCGGTAGCGACTTGGGCTGTCAATTCGGGGGTTGTAAGATCGAATGCCAGCTCGGTCAACATTCTTTCTGACATTTGATAAAAGTCTATGCGACTTCTACCAATGGGCAAACAGTCTTTGTGGAAAAGCAGACGCAGACAGTTGCTTGGGAAGTTTGTTGTATGGATTTCAGGAAACACATGAGTAGGTGAACTGGTCGCAGTTATTTTACTAAAAACTGTCGAAAACAACGTAAAGCCCTAATCTTCTCAATCAATCTTTGGACATGGTGGAGCAAGCGAACGGCTACATAGACAACCTTTATGTGGACCAACCGGTTTTACCTTTCAAACTGCGAAAGTAGTTTGCTTCATTGATGTACTGATTCCAAACATCAAGTTGTATTAGTCCGCTGTAGAGCTTACGATATTAAATTAGTTACCAATTAACTGTTTATGCGACAGCGATATGTAAGGTGATTCTAATAATTAACACACTAAATGACCATATTTCGTTAATTGTGTTTAGCATGTGGTGAATTCGTTTCAGCTCCACTAGAGGGTAGCGTAACGAAGCGTATTCATCACAGACTTGTGAAGGATTCGCACGAATTCCTCACAACATGTGAACAATTCGCACGTATTCCTCACAACATGTGACGTATACGTTTGTGTGAGGAAACACTAGGGCTCAACAGAGCTGACTATTCAACTCACCATTGTTTCTTCATGACAGACGTTCATATTTACTGTAGAAAGCCGGATATCATAATAAGTATCGATCACTACAATCATTATCTCTCTTGTGGGTCATTATGAAAGTCAAAGTTGTAACGCATGATGAATATACTTAACAAATTATGCAACAGTTATGAAACACAAAGGAATTTGAGTTTGGCACCCATATTCAGTTAAACACTACATTACATAGTTTGCTGTTTAAGGCTCACACATGTATGCTTATCTAGAAAAAAGAAGTTATTTTATTATTATGATTTTTTTAAAGATTACAAGTACAAGACCAAGACAGGGTGTCATTTGCCGATTTTATAGTTTCTATTTAGTCCTTGACAAATTGTTTTCCTTTAATTAGGCTGGCATTGACTCACATCATTTATCGCTGGCGCTCGAACCCGAAGCAGCATCGATGTTCTGTAAATATCTGCCGGTTAATAAAATACAAGGGGTAAAAGGAGGCGGACTTTCCTGTTTCAATCCCGGAACCAGATACATGGTCCTGGACGCTGGAGGTATAAATACAATGAAATTGATTTTAAAAGTGCTCCGAGAAAATTGACCTTAGCATTATGCGATCAATGTTGAAGTAGAACACATTGCAGTAGTAATAAACAATTCTAAATGCAGTCTTATTTTAAATTTACAAAAAAAGTACAAATTACCAAGTAAAATATCTTCTGAATATTCACTATTTACTAAATGATCCGAGGTAAAATATAGCGAACATTTTAATTGATACATCTATTCTATTATTAACATATCTGTATCATATTTCTTTTGGCTAAATCGAAACCGCTATTTTAATACTTATAAACAGTGCAACTATACACATCCGGATGAGTCATATCACATACAAAGTACTTTAAAAATTGTAGCAATGGTTGTTCTCCTTGTAGCTCTGAATTGTGTGATTAGCACTTTGACCGACACAATGGTGTCAAGATACATTGACCAGTAGAACTGGTACCTTACCTAGTAAACGCATTGATATAACTGAACAATTATTGAATGCGTCGTAAAACACCATATAAACAAACAACAATCAAATTAGCTTTTGTATTCTTTGCATAGGTGGTACAGTGGACATAACTGTACATGAGACCCAGAGAGACCACACGGTAAGAGAACTGTTCAAGGCCAATGGTGGACCATGGGGAGGAACAAAGGTCGACGAAGCGTTCCACAAGTTCTTGGCAGAAATCTCTTCGGATGAAACATTGAAGCAATTCAAACTGTATGTATTCTGAACACACACTTTCTATTTAGGATAATATAATTGAGCTTGGTTTCCATTTCCCAAACTATATAATTGTTTTATGGAAATAAGATAGGAGCGTGTATGATTTTATTCTTAGAGGGTGCAGTATGTATCTTCAACGTTTCAGAATCACGTCGCGTTGATTTCAGAAAACGTCTGCTACGTAAAGGCGACTACGTATTTCTTTCTTACACTGTTGAATGGTAACCACCATTTGGAATTCGTATAGTAAAGTCCTCTGAAATAATTCCTGCAGATTAACTAGCAGTGAAACCAATTAAAAAGCAAGCTATTACGTACATCTCTGCTCTTTTGACAACGTAAATGCATAGTTTATACCCCTTTTAACAGTATGTCAGTTATATCGAGGTTAATCTTGTGTAAATTACAAGTAGTACTGGTATAATTTTTCCTGACACCGATGCTTCAGTCGTAATACTATCCCTACATCTCTGAGCTGCAATGTATAGGAAGATAACACCACCATTTGATAAGTTTTTGGTAGAACCTGATCGGAGTTTGAACGTTGTTTATGAGAGACGAACGCATTTAACATACATTAATACACAAGTGCATACACCACTTGAATTTTATAAGCGATTAACATAAATTACATAGGTAAAAAACGCATAATCATACAACTAAAAACAAATGTTTATAACCATTGTATGGTTACAGAACGCATATGGAGGATTACCTAGACATCATGAGAGAGTTCGAGATTAAAAAGTCGATGACGTCACCTGAACTGGATCAGAGGATTACCTTCAAAATCCCCGTGTCCTTCCACGAAACGTACGCCAGTCTTCATGAGGAAGAACTTAGGTAGGTTTTCGTGAATATGCGTTAAACATGGAACGTTTTGTACTGAAAGTTTAAATCCAAAACTATTGTCTGAGCCATGCTACATTTTAATGACTGTTCTATATGAAATAGACAAGAAGAGAACAAAATTAACCTTTCTCGCAATCCTATTGATTGATTGATTGATTGTATGGTGTTCTACGGCGCTTACAACATGTTTTCACTTATATGACAAAGTTACGTTGTTAAATTACAAGATCTACATATTTACGCAGGACGACTTCCATGTGTCAGGCTTCGTTTTAATTCCAATAATCAATATCACTTTATTCAGTAACGTTTCCTAGTTTATTAATTTATCATTTAATGAGTGAAAGGTAGCCGTCCTCCATCATAATTTGATAGCCGTTAGTTTATTATTTATTCACAGAATCAGCAGGATAGTAAAGGAGCCTTTGAAACAGAATATTACCTTCACTGGTGACAAGCTCCGCGTACAACCGGAAGTCATCCAGGGGTTCTTCACTGAAGTATGTGAAGCGATTGTCAGCCACCTTAAAGGTATTTTCAGTCAGCGTGAGGTCAATAACACGGACACCGTCCTTATGGTCGGCGGCTTTTCCGAATCCCGTATGCTGCAGGATGCCATCAGACGAAACTTTCCTGATAAACAAGTGATAATTCCTGCGGAGGCTGGTCTGGCTGTTCTCAAAGGTGCCGTGATCTTTGGTCACAATCCGACGGTCATTACCAGTAGAATATCTAGATTCACATATGGGGTTGGTACTAACGTCCCGTTTAATCCAGTGGAGCACTCCAGAAAAAGATACCTTGAAGCAGATGGCAAAGCCTATTGTTCTAATGTATTTGATATACACGTCAGTATTGGCACCGAAGTTAAGGAAGGACTTACTTTTCAAGCGAAGTCATACTTGCCCCTGTATGCGCGTTCTACAAGCCTGGCGTTTGAAATCTATACTTCGGAACGTGAGCATCCTTCATACGTAGATGACTCGGGTTGTCAGAAACTCGGATGCGTACGTGCTGATGTTAGTAATCTCGTACTGGAGTCAGACAAGGCGGTGGAAGTTTGTATGAAATATGGCGGTACGGAGTTACTTGTAGAAGCCAAAGTGGTTAAAACAGGACGAAAAGTTAACGCAGAGTTTGAATTTCTGTGATATTTATTTCTGTGAAAACTTTTCTGTCCTCAATAATAAACATTAGTATTTTTTAGACAGTGTGTACAATATTAGTAGTTTTAGTAGTTTTTATCACATGACAATGCTTGTATCCGATGTAATATACCCATTACGTATTTCTTTATATGTGACACATGTAATATAACATGACCGAATCACTATTTGTGTATTCATCCGCAAATGTTTACAAAATGGCTGAGAACGTGTATCCGGTATATACAAACGTCACGATAGATGGACGAGGTAAAGGGACAATTATCGATCATAAAAATATATTTGTGTGTGATAAGTTAACATTCTATTAAGTAATACATGTTGAGAATATTTCTGACAGCGAGAAACCGATTTTCTTTTTGTGTTTCTTCATGTGATTAAAAGAATGTAACATTTGTTGGCATTTCATAACATTTTATTAAACTCGTCCAAAGGCTCGCTTAATAACACATTTCTTGATCTCGTTTAATAAAACTTTATATAAAATGACAACTCATGTCAGATCCTATATATATTAGGTTCGGATTACATATATATTATATTTTCATTGTGAAAGGAAACACACAACATTGGAGTAACGCATACTTAGACTTTAAGCGGTCTCACATAGATCAGCAAACCTACGCCCACGTTACACGAAAGTCGATCTTTGGAACTTTGTAATCAGCATTGATTTGTCCAGAATAAATATGAGCTTCGTTCCTTATCGCCATTGTGTCGTAAATAAATAATTGAAATGTTAGGGGATGACTGAACTGGCATTTGATTTGATTGTAATTATCATTAATGTTAAATCTTCTTAGATTGGTTGTGCTGTGTCGCGCCGTATTAGCTTCGTTATATTTATTCAACTAACTATTATAACAATGTATATATTGATTGTTGTTATTTTGTTTTGTTTCAATGTACATATATGTAGGCATCTGAATCGTACATTTCCACTCATGTACGCACATACAAATATACGGACGTATGCTAGCAAGCACATACAGTGTACACGTGTACACGTGTACACGTGTTGCAAGTATCGATATACACACTTTCAAACAAACTCAAGAAGTTTAAACGTCTGACTCAGTATATTTGCTCTATATCTTTCCATCTTGGTTGTTTTCCTTTCCTTTAAAATGTGTATCTCAATTAACCAGGAAACCTACGTATATGACAATAATGTATATGTATATATAAATCAGTTTTTGTTTTATCATATGTTCACGAATGACACGTTGTCTTTAATGAATAAAAAAATATAAATTCTTATTATACTGATCAATGGCTCTATAAAAAGGGGACACAAGTAACGCTCTATTAATGATCAAGGATTAAGATCAGATATGTATTCGAAAAGCATTTTTTGTAATCTATAGAAACCATATTATTCCTATTACGAATGTATTACTTGACCGTGTCCTTGATGTAGGAAAACCGCCTCGGTGGTAAAGTGGTAGAGCGTCCGCCTCGGTGGTAAAGTGGTTGAGCGTCCGCCTCGGAAGCGGGAGGTTGCGGGTTCGATCCCCGGCCGGGTGAGACCAAATACTTTAAAACTGGTTGTAATGGCTGCTCTAAGGGTTGGTTGAAGGGTTAGTATTACGACTGACTTGCTGGTGATGGGATAAATGGAGCAGTATCACATGTAACTTACAAAGGAAACGCTGTGATACAACTGAACAATTGTTGAAAGTTGCATACAAAACTAAACAATCAACCGTGATATAGAGGTATGAGCTTCAGCATCGGGCGTTGGATGCTAGGGTTCTATCACTGGTCATATGTTTAACATGATAGTAATCTATTGGCTCCTTGGCGATCAGGAGTGCCTGGATTATACTAACAAATACAATTGAAATGGTCTGTATCGATGCCAGTGAGAATTGTAAAATTGTAAAGAAAGGGTTTTTGGTAAAATCTTGCGTTGCGCAATAATAATACTCAAGGTATTTACAAGATGATTTTGAAGCATGACTTAAAGGAAGCAGATGCAGCTCATTCTACTTCCAGTTTATGCGCGTCTACAATGTTGGTCATACACGTGTATGACGTCATTTAAAACAATTACGTCACCGTTATAATTCAACTTTCCAAACGGCATTTACAACTAAAGCTTGTGACTTCATTCATAAAATGTCAAGCTCAGCTGAGCAAAGCATGTAAGAAATGTTGTATGAAAAATACGTGGGAGGGAGTTTCAGCAGCAAAAAAGTAGTTAAGAGTGATATACCGTGTGATATATCACGCTCAAGCCCCTCTTTGCGTATAGAAGAGAAATTGATCGGAACGGAGCGAATAGAATGGAAAGAAAGATAACTCTCTAATGAACATTTTTCAAATAATAAACATATAAATGCTCCTTTAACAGTTAAACATCAACGCACTGCAGTTCTGACAGCCTGGGGGCTGCTGAAAGTTTGAAGAAGTAGGGGAAATGTGAAAGGAAATAACAATTGCAGCTTATGTTTATGTATTTATTGTCAAGAAGTTGAAAGATCATGTCAAAAATAGTAAATTTTATTGAACTGCCAATTTAAAAACAGAAGAACCTTGTAGGCACTATATCGCTCAACTGCGTGCAAGTGCTCACAAGTATACACATTTAAGACATGAAGAATCAAAGGGAAATTTGACATCAGGTTTAGGCAGAATATTTTGAAGTTTCTGCATTGCTATATTGAGAAATATGTCAATGTTAAATCTTATTCCATCAAGTTGAAATAGTTCTCTAAGCCATGTACTAGACTGGGAGAAAGTGTTTGAAATATGCAAAACTCATCAAGACAATTATTCTGACAAAGATTAAAAATGCAACATTCAGTGTGTTATCTAGATTTTCCTTCATTTGGCCTAGTGACTTATTTTTGTTTACCCGATATGACCCTTATTCGAGCATGGACTAGATATCATTAAGATAAACATTCTGACCAAATTGTAAAAAACGTGGCCTCTACAGTGTTGACAAGATTTCCTTCAATTTGGCCTAGTTTACTAGTTTCTTAACAGACATTACCAATATTCAAACTTGGCCTACACATCATCAAGACAAACATTCTGATACAGTTTCAACATGCTCAAGGTAAAAGTTTCTGACCCAATATGACCCATATTCGAACTTGACTTAGACAGCATTAAGACAAGCATTCTAACGAAAATGCCGTTGATACCTCCACAGAACTTGCGGGCACCTGTACAGCACGATTAAGGGAAGAGGTTTACATTTGCACGCTACCTCTACAACTTAGTTATTGGTGCATTGGTGGCTGAAGAGGAGAGGTCTCATCCCTTTACTGCCACTCTCCCTCTCTTGTGGGTACTGCCCTCTCCTTCTCCTTCAGTCCTTCCTTCATTTATAGGGCATCTTGTAGTACTGTTACTCTGACACTTTTGTGATAAACTGTGTGTTAAATTGCTACCTTCTGTGAAGAGCGCGACTAGAACCTGATTAATAATGCCATGACCCGGCTTTTATAACCTGCGAGACACATTGGATGGTCGGCCAGACGCAGCCTTTCACCGGTCGATGTCTGCCCGATGAGAGGTAAATTTGGCCCGGCGCTCGCCAGATATGTATGATACCCGACCGGGTCGGGGTGTCATAGGGAAGGGGAAGGCGGGCACGGAACCTATGGGACCCCGCCAAATTCGCCATTTCATTTGCCACGCTTTTTCTTTGTTTACCATTACTTTTTCGACGCACGGGTCCTACGGCTCCCGATTAATACGCCACTGTATATTACACGTGTCTTCTTTAGTGGGATGGGGGAGTCGGGCACTGGCCCTATGGGCTCCCGCTAAATCCGCCATTACATATGCCACGCTTTGTCTTTGTTTACCATTAATCTTTCAACGCACGGGCCCCACGGCCCCTCGGTTAATCCGCCACTGTATATTTCACGTGACTTCCTTCTTTTCTTCCGTTCCTTTCGGCGCATTAATTTCTAAAACATTTCTTAAACTTATATTGGAGTACTCACACCTTAAGTATTTCACTAATGTTCCAACAACATTAAAATGATATTTATGGGGCAGATCCTAACCTTTTAAATGCAGTTTTGTTGAATCCATGATGAATTATTTTTCTCGCGCATTTTTTCTAAAGCCCCAGGCCATAAACAACAATATATAATCATAAATGAAAGTATTCCTTAAACAACACAGCAATGTCTACGAATTAACAATATTTTCACTTTTCATAAATCATACCTATTATAAAGTTTAAAACATAGAAGATATTAGTTTAATATAAGATGAAATATATACGAATATGTCCTACATGTAGTAATTAAAATATAATCATTATTTAAGTTATATTTGTATTGCAGTTTCTGTAAATGTTAAGTTAAACACAAATCTCATTTAAACCATATGTAAATATGCTGCAGTAGCAATCAACCAAATATTCCTCTTGGAAATCGTTAGGTATCAATGGAAAATATAAATTCTATAAGCAAACGAGCTAGAGAAGCCGTAAATTCCAGGCGTTCCAGTTAAATAAATATGTAAATGATAACGGTCTAAAAACAACCTTGTATGCAGTATCGTTAGATCCAATATATGTACATTGAATGGTCCCTGCCAGGATGAATACATGTATGTTTATTTTAACACAGAAGATATTGGGTAAAGCAGGAATCGTTTGTTCTCTTATTGCAAAAACATCATCAAGGTTCGTTCACTGCAGATTTGCCACGAAAAGAGTTTCTACGCCAAGTGTACTTGGATCTGTGTGCGGCCTTTTTCGCAACTTGTTTCAGTTTATACTGCATCAGCTGTATACATGAACGGGCATCTTCCTGGCTGTCATGACCGGCCTCTGTAACATGTACAAATATTATATCCAGCTATAGGTTTATAAAACTATCAACATCGTGTCAGATGATGGCGTACATAAGGATAAAACACCACTGAACTACTTACACGTTTTAATGCTTCTACAGCTGTCACAAGTTTGAAACTTGGTGAGAAAAGCATTTTTTAAAAAAAGAATATCCAGTAATTCCAAAGTATAACCTAGTGTTTTCTGCAAGAATAGTTCTCTTATGTATCATTTCAATTCGGAAAACAATACTGTATTGCATCATGGAACAATTATAATAGAACCCTACCATACAGAGCTTGTTTAAGTATAAATAACTTGCAGAAGTATAAATAACTTGCATAAAGTATAAATAACTTGCAATCAGTATAATTAAATTGCAGAAGTATAAATAACTTGCAGAAAGTATAAATAACTTGCAATCAGTATAATTAACTTGCAGAAGTATAAATAACTTTCATTAAGTATAATATCTTGCAGAAGTATAAATAACTTGCATTAGGTATAAATAACTTGCATTAGGTATACATAACTTGCATTAGGTATAAATAACTTGCATTAAGTAAACATAACTTGCCATCAGTATAAATAACTTGCATTAAAAATAAATAACTTGCATGAAGTATAAATAACTTGCATTATGTATAAATAACTTGCATTATGTATAAATAACTGGCATTAAGTATAAATAACTTGCGTTCAGTATAAATAACTTGCATTAAGTATAAACAACTTGCATTAAGTATAACTAACTTGCATTAAGTATAAATAACTTGCCTTAAGTATAAATAACAGGCATTACACCAGTTATCAGTGAACCTATCCTTATCTATTAACGTGTGTTAATCTTTTTTAATATTGTTTGTATTAATTACTTGATATATACAGCACACTGTATAAACGATAAAAAGATATAGTCGATTTGCGATAACTCGAACATGGGAACATTTAAATGCCGTTTAACTCGAACCACTTCCAGAAATCGAGATGTATTATGAAAACATTGTAGCAGCTGCGCTGTTCACTTGATATGATGTTATCACTGACTGGACTTTCACAATCATTCCATGAATCAGGAAGCTGACAATACTTAAATTAATTTGGCATCGAGCCAGCGTTCACTCGAACACGTGGAGCTATCGGATGTCTACGGTTAACTATACAGAAACGAAATGTTGAAGTCATAATTAGAACTATAAACAAACGTTATTTTACCGTCATTTTGGACGGTTTTCTTCAAGAAATGATCCATCAGACTCCTCAAGGATCTCTTGTATGGTCGACCTCTTTTGTCTGGAAACACAATAGATGTGTCCACCACTGTGTTGTGAATTAACTGTAATAAAACAATAAAACACAATTACATAAAGCATTAATGAAGTGTCGATTAATGAAGTAATCAAGCAAGAAGTGTCGAAATAAATAAGACACTTCTTTTTTTACAACAATAGACTGCTGCAGATACATTAAGATGTGTTTTTTTCTGTACGAAAAGGTTTACTTTTGCAATCCTAGACGATGTTAGGAAGCACACACTTCTAAAACAAATCAGTCATAACAAATATATCCACTTCTACCAAATGTTTTAATCTCTCAAAAATTAAACCTAAATAAAGTATAATTTTGATATAGCAGGTTTAACCCTAGGCTCAATAATCCAAAATGTCAAGAGCCTTAAACTAAAAATATCAAGAAAAGATACAAAAAATAAGATGATATAATTGTGTATCTCTCAAACTGGTACATAACTTAAAGTTCAATTAAGACCCTTTTGCAAGGTTGTATAATTATATTTATCAAACATAATAACATGGGTTATGTGGAAAACAATAGACCTTAGATAATAGTTAAGTCAAGTAACTTGATAAGTTCAACAAAGTGCACTTTGTATAGACCGTTCAATGAATATAATACTATTATTATAAGAAGGATATAAGAGACATAGATGAAACACGTACAATTACGACTTGGTTGAGGAGAGCTACATACGTAAGCAAAGGACGATAATTGGATGAAGAATTATATTCATGTGACGTAACACGAACATGACGTATGTATATATATACAATCTCGATAAAACGATACATCAACTTCGCTGAAGCAGCAAACTCTCGTATAGATATAATGATTGGCTTTCGTCTCAGATTGACCTTCGGGTCAGCAACTCATATTGTCGTCTACAATAGTTTTAGGTATCATACTTGGAGATAACCTTTACAAATAACGAGACAGCGAAGCCATGATTACAAGGGTTCCGATTGTTTAAAATATTGCAATGTAAAGTGTCAATAACTAGGGACGACCTTTTATGCGGTGTCGTCAGATTCAATATACGAAGGTCTGAATTCAATGAGATTGGACATTATACAGAGTAAGACCAATTCCTACTGAGTGACCTACATGTACCTTTAATGAAATGAGATCGCTTTCCAGACTGTGTCCAATTAAGATAGTTTTGTCGTTAAACAGACTGGCTAATTTAGCTTGTACATCACGTATTGAGGTCTGGACATCTGTCATATCACCTTCTTCGATACCACTAAACCTAAAACATACGAAATGATGTAACTATTTCCCAAGTACAACACATCGATAGCAGACGACAGAAAAGTGACCCAATGTGTCACGTGGCTCAGGTAGACGACAGAGAAGCGATCACTCCGTGTCACCAAACCAAGGCAAACGACAGAAAATTGATCGAAGTATGTCACCCAGCTAAGGAAGGCGGCGAAGAAGTGCTGTCCTTTCGTATACTTGTCACCCAGTTAAAGCAGGCGGCAGAGAAGTGATCGATATGTGTCAACAGTCAAAGCAAACGACAGACAGAGATGTGAACTAAATGTGTCACACAGCCAATGCAGACGGCTGAGAAGTGGTCCATATGTGTCACCAGTGTAGGCCGAAGGCATACAACTAGTTCCTATGTCACAAGTCAAATCATACGGCTGAGACGTGGTCCCTATGTGTCACCCAGTCGATGCAGATGGCAGAGACATATGTGTCACACCCCAAAGAGATCCGTCTCTGTCAGGCAGCCAAGGCAGACGACAGAGAAGAGATCCGTCGGCCAGCCAAGGCAGACGACAGAGAAGAGATCTGTCTGTGTCGGCCAGCCAGGGCAGACGACAGCGAAGAGATCCGGTTGTATCACCCAGCTGATGCAGACGACAGAGACGTGATCTGTATGTGTCACACAGCAAAGGCAGGCCACAAACTAGTGATCACTATGTCCGGTACCACACAGCTGAGTAAGACGATTGTATAGATATATTGATTTCCTATTACACATCGTCAATGATTGACCTTTACGTCAGCCATTCAGCTGTCGCTTTCCAAACCGTTAGGTAACCCCTGTATGGATAAGCAAGCTAGAGGTTCAGTGATGTCGGAGTGTTCCGATCGTTTAGTTACCATATTTATTTCATTGGTTGAATCATGCCATTTTCTGCTTATGAATATTTAGATGTATAGGGTCAATTCGAGACGCCCGTTTATGCGATCTCATCAGATCTAATTGTGCACAGCGAAACATCTTGGTCTGTTTTCAATAAGATTTCATTTTTCTTATCAACAATAGTATGCTAAAATATACAATGGAATGTATCTCTCACTACATGCATTAACATTCATTGCAGTAAACAGCCATACGTGATGATTTGAGTTGCCATGCTAATATTGATGCTACGTGTATGGTACGTTATAACGCTGAAAAAAATGCAGTTATTAATTTCGTTGGTTGGACCGAATCACAAACAACAATCCGCTTGCATTTATTAATGAGACAAAATAGTTCAAATGAGTGAAACAGGCTCTGACATATGATTGACCTCAATGTCAGTGTTGTTAGTTAATTGAAACATACACACGTCAGCATGTAATCTAGTCCTAGATGTCAAGTAAACTAGAAATTGCTAAAGTTAGGTTTACAAACAATGGTTGAAAGATAATGAACCACTTTACTTACAATCAAAGTACTGAAAGTACTTAAATGCGGGGATGTTGGCTCTAGAGTGTTGACTCTAGAGTGTTAACAAGATTTCCTTCAATTGACTTAGTGACCTACTTTTTGACCCAACATGACCCATGTTAGAACATCATATCAGATATTAGATATCATCAAGTTTCAACATGCTTAAGCTAAACAATAACAGTCATGTACTATAAATAGAATTACGGAAATAAAAAAATAACTATCATTTGAAGAATTCTACTGGATTTACCCTTATGAAAAGTAACAGAAAATGTAATATTCTTTCTGAAAAAGTAGATTTGGTTGTGATATTTGAATAGCATTTTTTTCCACTTACAGGTGCATTTGCCGCAGATAATTTTTGAAAGCTATATTGTGTCAAAAGGAGACATACAAAGCAATATCTCATTTTGAAACACTGTCTTCTATGCTATTCTGAACTACTCTAAAACATATACCTGATATATCAACCCTAACCCACATACATACCCTTGGTGAGACCTCTGCAGCAGACGACTTTTGGAAAAATTGTGGCAAATGAAGAAATTGCTCAGTATATTTATATTCTACGGAAAATTTGCTGCGGTATCAGAAAGGGTGAAAAAAAAGACAAGCTATTGTCGTCACTTGACCGTCGTCGTCTGCGTCGTCGTCGTCGGCGGCGTTGGTTAAGTTTTGCGTTTAGGTCACTTACATGGAAACTATCAAACCTTATACTTTGAAACTTTGAAACTTGTTCATCTAATACCCTCCTTCTCAATGTATACTAAAGATGCTGTGTGTAAAAAACATCAATTTTGATGTATTTTGGTTGATTTTTAGACATAGTTAGTTAAGTTTTGCGTTAAGGTCACTTTCATGGAAACTACCAAACCTAGTAATTTGAAACTTGTAAAACTTGTTCATCTAATACCCTTCTTCACATTGTATGCTAAGATGCTGAGTGTGATGTAGCATAAATGTTGATGTATTTTGGTTAATTTTAAGAATTAGACATAGTTGGTTAAGTTTTACCTTTTGGTCACTTACTACATTTACTACAGATGCTCAATATGGTTTGGTTGTTTTTGGTAAAAAACATAAATTTTGACGAATTTTGGTTGATTTTTAGAATTGGCGTTGTTGGTTACCTTTTTACATTTAGTTCAATGACATGAAAATATC
Organism: Serripes groenlandicus; assembly: GCA_031761405.1. Classification (NCBI taxonomy): domain Eukaryota; kingdom Metazoa; phylum Mollusca; class Bivalvia; order Cardiida; family Cardiidae; genus Serripes; species Serripes groenlandicus. The sequence goes on from JASEVX010000006.1 coordinate 17,975,409, forward strand.
AAACTTATTTTATGCTAAGATGCTGAGTGGGCGTGTTTTTTGAGGGGTGGGGGTGGTAAAAACATAAATGTTGATGTATTTTGGTTAATTTTAAGAATTAGACATAGTTGGTTAAGTTTTACCTTTTGGTCACTTACTACATTTACTACAGATGCTCAATATGGTTGGTTGTTTTTGGTAAAAAACATAAATTTTGACGAATTTTGGTTGATTTTTAGAATTGGCGTTGTTGGTTACGTTTTCCATTTAGTTCAATGACATGAAAATATCAAACTTATTTTATGCTAAGATGCTGAGTGGGCGTGTTTTTTGAGGGGTGGGGGTGGTAAAAACATAAATGTTGATGTATTTTGGTTAATTTTAAGAATTAGACATAGTTGGTTAAGTTTTACCTTTTGGTCACTTACTACATTTACTACAGATGCTCAATATGGTTGGTTGTTTTTGGTAAAAAACATAAATTTTGACGAATTTTCGTTGATTTTTAGAATTGGCGTTGTTGGTTACGTTTTCCATTTAGGTCACTGACATGAAAATATCAAACTTATTGTATGCTAAGATGCTGAGTGGGCGTGTTCTTTTGGGGGTGGGGGTAGTAAAAACATAAATTTTGAGGTATTTTGGTCGATTTTGAGAATTGGACATAGTTGATTAAATTTTGCGTGGTGGTCTCTTACATGGAAACTATCAAACCTAATACTTTGAAACTTGGAAAACTTGTTCATCTAATATCCTTCTTCTCATTGTATGCTAAAGATGCTGAGTGTAAAAAACATCAATTTTGATGTATTTTGGTTGATTTTTAGACATAGTTAGTTAAGTTTTGCGTTAAGGTCACTTTCATGGAAACTACCAAACCTAGTAATTTGAAACTTGTAAAACTTGTTCATCTAATACCCTTCTTCACATTGTATGCTAAGATGCTGAGTGTGATGTGTTTTTTTAGGTAAACAAATCGATTTACGTTTTCCATTAAGGTCACTTACATGGAAACTATCAAACCTATTGTATGATAAAGATTCTGAGACAGCCTGTTTTCTGGGGTAAAAAACATCAATTTTGATGTATTTTTGTCGATTTTGAGAATTGGACATAATTGGTCTAATGTTGCATTTTGGTCTTTTACATGGAAACTATCAAACCTATTCCTTTAACATATTGAAAACTTGTTCATCGTATACCCTTCTTCACATTGATTGATAAAGATGTTGAGTGGGCCTGTTTTTAGGGTAAAAAACATAAATTTTGTTGTATTTTGGTCGTTTATGAGAATTGGACAGTTTCTTCATTATTTTCTTACATTGATTTCAAATTTTTAACAAACAATAACAACATAATGTACTTCAATATATTATGAAAATCTTCAATCGGATTGTGTTTTGGGGGTCAAGGTAACTGTTACTAAAAATAGGAAAACAGTAATATATTCAATATCTTTAGTTACAGTTGACTTAATGTACCACTCTTATTTGCCTGTCCATTGCATACACAAGTCTCAACTTATGATCTTGACTGATTGTGACAGCCATCAAACGTGAAGATCTTCCTTGCATGCTGGTCGTAGTTTTTAAACACTTGAGCCCGTTTGGTAAAGGGTCACAATAAGACCTTTTTTCTCCCTTTACGATGCCGCCTTATCGCCATCATTTTAAATCAATCAATTATGTAGAAGATCACCAAATCAAAGTCATCTACTGCAGACGTGTCATATATAAGAAGTGGTTAACCCTTTCCAACATACTATAAAAGAGAAGCAGACTACTTTAGAAACACCTTGTCCAAAATGATTTATATATATGAGAGTATTATACTTGTAATAGAGTTTAAAACATTGTGGCATATGGTGAAATTGCTCATTGTGAGCAACTTCTACTTTTCCACCATGTTCTCAAAAGTTTTATGCCGCAGAAGCATCAACAAACGTTTGTATGTGGGAAGGGGTTGAATCAGCTGGACAAAGGTAAAACATTTGAAACAATGAAAAATTAGGTCATTTGATATTAATTGTCAAAACCTTTTTTCTTTTTTAAATAAAAATAAATCTGTTTTCGTATGGTTAAGTAAAAGCATAAGGTAGCTCGATGATCGACATAAATCTGTTTTCGTATGTTGAAGTCAAAGCATAACGTAACTCAATGATAGACATAAATCTGTTTTCGTATGGTGAAGTCAAAGCATAACGTAACTCAATGATAGACATAAATCTGTTTTCGTATGTTGAAGTCATAGCATAACGTAACTCAATAATAGATATAAATCTGTTTTCGTATGGTGAAGTCAAAGCATAACGTAAATCAATGAAAGACATTAATCTGTTTTCGTATGGTGAAGTCTAAGCATAACGTAACTCAATGATAGACATGAATCTGTTTTCGTATGGTGAAGTCAAAGCATAACGTAACTCAATGATAGACATAAATCTGTTTTCTTATGTTGAAGTCAAAGCATAACGTAACTCAATGATAGACATAAATCTGTGTTCGTATGTTGAAGTTAAAGCATAACGTAACTCAACGAAAGACATAAATCTGTTTTCGTATGGTGAAGTCAAAGCATAACATAACTCAATGAAAGACATCAATCTGTTTTCGCTCGGTCGTATATGAAACAGATGACAGCTCCCATACAGGTCGGCCCAGATTGACATTATCCGCATTGCGTCAGACTATCAAACTGTGGCTTACCAAGTATAAAACAGGTAAGATAACTTTTATGATTAAACTATATAGAGAGGCAGTGATTGTCGAGTGTTACGGTTGTATAACACGGGCGTTTGTTGTATCGTCATCCTCGGAACCCAGGCTATTCATAACATATATGATACCCTGGGCAAATTGGCTAGCGAAACTTCGTAGTCATGAATAATTCATGAGGTGAAATCCAGCCGCTTGATTGGTTGCATGCTACAAATTTCAGGCGATGTACAGTAATAACAGTGTACGAGGGGTGTTCGGAAAGTATCGGGACAAGTGCCTTAACATTCTTATTTTTTTATAATTGAACACAATTCTTTAAACATACATAGCTTTATATACCATTTATTCATTTTCAAAAGCAAAATTACAAAATTAAAAATAAGACGCTAGTTATATAGAGCTATGTATGTTGAAAGAATTGTGTACGCATATTTAAAAAAAAATGTTACGGCACTTGTCCCGAAACTTTCCGAACACCCCTCGTAGTTACGGAGAAAATCGAGGTGCACGCTTTACGAAGTTTCGCTAGCCAATTTGCCCAGGGTATCATATGTGTTATGAATAGCCTGGGTACCGAGGATGTTGTATCGTGCGAATACATTGGACATACAATCGTGCACGGGCTCATGAGTATACAAACGTTAATAATGCGGGGTAGTTAGATCCAATATACGTATAACGAATTATTTTGATCTGATTTTACTGTGATTGGTCACGTTCGAGGGACCGCCTCGGTGGTGTAGTGGTGGAGCATTCGACTCGGTGCGGAAGGACACAGGTTCGGTCACCGGCCGGGTCATACCAAATACCCCGAAATGGTAGTTATGGCTGCCCTCCTATGCGCGAAGGGTTGCGTAGTGACTGGCTTGTGTCAGGATAAATGAACCAGTAGTAATGTTAACTTACACAGGAATCGCCGTCGTATAACTGAAGGATAACTGAATATTCCATGTCAAGCGAATGGTCTTATTCATTGAGTGATTGGCGTTCAACACCACTTTCGAAAGTTTGTTCAATTATCTATCACGGCGGCTAGTTTCCATCTCTGTCAGCATCTACAACAACAACAGCATCCCATGTGTTGTTTGCAACATAAAGATATACATTTCAAATGATATTTGGGTTAGCAAATGCTTCTTTTCTTGAACACGGCAGAATAAGTAACAGGATTTTGAATATGTAACAGGTTGTTTAAAATGTACCAATGGGTCTCTGTCAAGCATCTGCAACAACTACAACATGTACAACATCAACATATGCAGTTTGTATGCTGTTTTGAATAGCAAAGGCTTCTTTTCTTGAAAACGGCCGAATAAGTAACAGGTTATTTAATATGTACTATAGATCTCTGTAAACATCTAAAACAACAACAACATCTCATTTGTTGTTCGCAACATCAACGTATGCAGTTTTGATAGATTTTCTGGATAGCTAACGCTCATATCTTGATAAATGCCGAATAACTATCAGGTTTTTGAATAAGTATCAGATGATTTAAAATGTGGCAACATCAACATATGTAGTTTGAATGAAATTTTGGATGGCAAAGGCTTCTTTTGTTGAAAACGGCCGAATAAGTAACCGGTTATTTTAGTAAGTTACAGAAGAATTAATATGTACCAACGGGTCTCTGCCAGCATCTACAACACATTTGTTGTTGGCAACATCAACGTACGCTGTACCTAAGTTCAAATCTGAATAAGTAATGAATAAAGAACAAGAAATATGTAACCAACTATTGGTATTCATGATCAGTGCAGGATCAGATCAGCCTGCGCATCTGGGGCCCGTTTTACTAACGGACTTACGCTTACGTAACTGAAGAATTTTCGTAAGTTTTTGCGTACGCAAATATTTTTTTCGTAACTGCGTTTTACTAAGATTTTATTACTTAACTTTCACGTAAATATTTGCGTATATTTACGTTGGAAGAACGCTTGCGTAAGTTTATTTTTATCAGCGTAAATATGGCCGACCAAAGACAAATCAGACGTCGCCAACCGCGTAATTTCCGCGAAAGAACCAATTTACTGAACAACCTCAGTGACAGGGAGATTAAAGAAAAGTATAGGCTAACGAGGCAGCAGATTTCGGATTTGCATGACCTCATAGAGGAGGACATTGCTTCAAATACAATGAGAAGTCATGCCATTTCAGCGATGACCAAGGTAAACATAGTCTGTTATTGCATACTTTCATATTGTCCCGTTCACTTTGCATTGAGGAAAGTGGTCATGATTTTTCGATCATGACCGCTGTCAAGGAGTGATCATGACCGTAGATAAGGACGTGCGAAAATTCTGCATAATTAACATGCTAGGGACTACTTTTGTTATGTAAACACACATGGCTGACCTAAATATCCTTGTTAAACCTCACGGGACTTTGTAATGTTAAATTCTCATATATTGATCATGGACAATTTCTTACTGTCTCATGCTAACAGTATGTTTTTGACATGAGAACAGTCTAAAACGCGCGTCTAAAATGTTGGTTATGCACGTGCATGACGTCATTTAAAAAAATTACGTCACCGTTATAATTCAAACGGCATTTGCACAAAAATTACTACTTATGTAAACAAACAGTTTGTTTCTAATTCGGAAGCAGATTTATCAATTCTAGATAATAAAAAAAAAACTCCGCAACGTAAAGTAAATAGTTTACAATATGAAAGTATGCAATAAAAAGGTTATTGACCCTGTACTGTGAAATCATCGTTGGACCTCGTTCTTTGGCGAACGTAGCCTCGCAAGCTCGGCAACGTCAACCAAAGAACTCGGTCCAACGATGATTTCACAGTACAGGGTCAATAACCTATATTATCCTGTCAAGTGTAGCAGTTTCGACCCGATAACAGGGTGCCGTATATTTTTTTTGATATTAGGTCAGTTGATCACGTGATAATTCAGGCGGGCACCGGCTGGCCGGAACTACTTTTTTCAGCAAGAGCGTCACTGTAAATACCAACTTCAATCGGTAATAACAGCAAATATCACGGGGATTTTTAAATTCCTAAAATGTTATCACATGTACAGTGATTTCTGAAGTGGTAAATTTTGATATTAAACATATGAATATCATAATTTTGAATAATGAAAAAGATAGAAGAAAAAAAAAGCAGAAAAAAATATACATTGGTTGGACTCGAACCCGTGACAAGAGGACACATATGGTCCGTAAGCCTATGCATATCCAGTCGACCACCGAGCCGTCATGAACTTTATGTATTTATATTTTTATATATTTATTGATTTTTTGTTATATGGAAAGGGAAGTAACTTCGCTTGAAATACAACTTGATAATAATGTAAACAAATCGCTGTTGAAAATTAAATAACATCACAGTGCATATTTCTACTTTTAACACATGCCGTGAAAGTCCGCTAGAAATTTTTAAACGACACTGTCACACTTAATTAACAGATGATTTATCTGTCTTCTAGCTGGAGCTGTTTTACATATACAGGTTGAAAACGTACTTTCATTCCATATGAAATAAATCCAAATTTAATTTCGGTGTGAAAATAGCGTGCTGAATGGGAAACCTGCGTCTGAATGGTCTATCAAAATAGAAATTATTGACTTATCAATGAACTGTTGTAATTTGTAATTTAACATCCAAGAAGATAGCTGTTTAATTATTGTGGTGTGTTATGTTAGAACTTTGCGAATTATTTATTTCTGCGCATCAATCACAGATGGCTGCTGGGTTTTTTTGTATCGGCTTATCGAACCCTAACCCTAACCCTAACCGTTTTATTTTCCCGTTTTCTATTCCCTGTGTACTTTACACAAATAGAAGAGAGATACAGATACAGAGACAGAGACAGACAGAGACAGAGACAGACAGAGACAGAGACAGAGACAGAGACAGACAGACAGACAGACAGACAAAACAGGCTTTTCTTTTAAACAAAAAGAGAGCGAGCGACAGGAAATGACAAAAACGTGCATTATGAGAGAGATAGAGAGAGAGGGAGAGAGAGAGAGAGAGAGAGAGAGAGAGAGAGAGAGAGAGAGAGAGAGAGAGAGAGAGAGAGAGAGAGAGAGAGAGAGAGAGAGCAAGCGAGCGAGACAGAGACAGAAAGACATACATATAGACAGGCACATACAGACAGACTTTTCTATTACCCGTTTCCGTTTGTATAGCCGGAGAAAAAAGTACTTCGAGGATAGTCTCCCTTAATTAGACCTTCACCTTGGATATATAAACAAAGTCTGATAATGCGACGCTAGAAGCATAATTGTTTTTACAATCAATATCTACAGCAATGAACTTGCTTTTAAAAGTTCACCGAAACTACATAAATCAGTGACCCACGTTGTAGGCGTTTACTCAGATAAGTTCAATGTTACGAATGTGAAATTGTGTTAAACAGCTTAAGGACTATGTCATGGCTGAAATTATAAAACGAGTGGGTGGGGTATACAAGTTTAAATTCTCATTTACATGAAAATTGAAGGCTCGTTGCACCTACAAGGATACTTTACCTAACTATTAAAGGTATTTTATTTATACAATAGGTAACTAACAATGTGAAAAGCTGACCAGAAAAATGGTCATTTAATTTGCCTTTAAATTACCAACCTAATCGTTTCAATTATTTTCTTTCATTCAGATACATTTTAAAAAGCTTTTCTGACCAAGTAATAATAGTTAAACGGCGCAAAGTCCTTTTACTTTTTGAAAATTTTAACTTTTATACCCCACCCACTCATTTTCTAATTTCAGCCATGACATAGTCCTTAATACTGTTATTTAATTTTAATCCGAATAATACACATATTCAGATGTAAGTTCATTGAATGGCTGAAATAGAAAAAACTGTCTGTGATTTGCATTGGGTGACATTTCCCCAACATTGTATTGCAACTACAGTCAAACTTGTCTTAAGCAGCCACACAAGGAACATACATAGCTCTATATACCTTCTATTCATTTTCAGAAGCAAAATGAGACAAAGTTAAAAATAAGACGCTAGTTATTATCACCATAGCAATGTTATGTAAACGTGAGCAGGGCAACTGAATGTAAAATAATTGCAGAAGATGTCCTAATATTGTGTTATACCTGTAACCCTGTAGATATACTATTGTTCATTGAATGGAATATTGTTTAAAAAACAGTTTGTGTAAAATTTTAAGATATCAACATTGTGACATCAATTTAATTTATACTATAAATATGAGTGTCACATCAAATATTTATAGGAAACTCTGATAAACCTGTAATAAGACTATAGACATGTTTCAAATAACTAACTACAATTAAGCATACTATGATAATACATTAAATTGTTTGTTTCTTTTGTGTTAGCTCCTCATTACACTGCAGTTTTTGGCCAAAGGAGAATTCTACAGTGAGGGAGGACTCGTCCATGGGGTGTCAAAGAGCTCTGTGTGTGTATCCGTTTGGCAGGTAAGTTACTAAGTAAACTTTCATGACTAGGAACAAATCTTGCAAAGAAATCACATAGAATGATTTCAATATGTCAATATCATGAATATGGCATTTTAAAATGGGAAAGTCCCAATACCAGTTTTATATGGGTATCACTAAACGGAGTCTGGTAAAATCTGACGGTCTATCCCATGATATCAATGTTTTGTTGATTTAATATATTTGTTTTAACTTTTGAAAATATTATGGACAAAGGTGAAATTGTCATGAGACCAAATCGTGAGCAATTTCTCCTTTGGCCACAATGTTTCAATTTTATTTAACAGTTCAGCTATTATATATGGAGATATTTCAGGTTTTTTACCGTTTTTATAATATGTTCAAGGTCGTCTGCTGCAGATTTGTTGTATGTGGGAAAGGGTTTAACAAGCCTTTTGGATTTAACTAATGTATAACAACTTCACTACACAGATTAGAAGCTTCCTTTAAATGAATTGATTAATTGATTGGGGTTCAACGCCATTTTAAACATTTTTTCAGTCATATCACGGTGGCAAGTTCACTTACTTGTATGTTTCTTGACTTTCTCCCACCAGTACTTCAATCATACAACAATCTTTCCAAACAACTTGCTGCTTTTCCACATGGCCATTTGTGGAAGTCGAATGACGCTTGTCACAATGACTTTTGTCAAACGTAGGAAAGAATGTAGGCCGAGCTGGGGTTCAAACTCACAACCCCTGGATTGACAGCCCGCATCGCTACCGACTGAGCTACCGGGGCTCGGCCCCTTTATGTACAATAATTGCATAGAGTTAAAAAGGTATAAGGAAGTTATGGCCCACTGCATTTATGTGCCATATTTGGAAGATATGGCCCATGATATTTGAATTATATAGTGTTAACTAAAATACCCTGGAGGTGGTATTACTATTAACACCTAACAGGAGGTAATTATAAAAGCCTGTTTATGATAACATAATACATTCCGTTTAAATTAAGTATTTTATTTATGATAAATATTTAACAATGTGAACAAATACTAAATACTAAAAGTTCACATAAACAAAAACAATTGCCTTTTTATTGGATGCTATTAGATTCAAAGTATTAATTCACCACTTATTACTAACTGACAGAGTGGAAAACAGTGCATAAAGAGTTCCAATTTTATCAAGCTACTTTAAGTAACATAACATAACATAACATATCTTAATTTAGCACTAAATAATACATACTTATAGCCAATAAACATAGAAATAGTTTACATTATAAAAGGTTGTGTGTAATATGAGTCAGAGAAATTGAGGTAGGAATATATGTAATGTAAATAGTCGTTTCTGAAATCAATATAAATATAATTAAGTTTTTAAACCTGTAGAAAACATTGGGAAAAGTTAAAGCTATGTAATAGTTTAGGTAAGAAAGTGATGTCATTCCTGTGCATTCCATGTAACACTTTACTGTTAAACAGTCAAGAACATACATTTAGCATGAGACAGTAAGAAATTGCCCAGGAAGAGTAT